>CAJHZI010000711.1:5000-690000 GCA_905160935.1 Enchytraeus crypticus | reverse complement strand
CACCAGTTGTTCTTATTTCTGGACATAGTGATATGACCACCACCAGTTATTCTCATTACTGGACACAATGATATAACCACAATCTATGATTCTTATTACTGGACACAGTGATATAACCACCTCCAGTTAGTTTAATTGTTGTACAGTGTGACATAACCACCCATCGGCTTATTCTAATCGCTGGACACTGATATAACCTGACAAAATTGCGATTTAATCAAAATTAAAATTAAAAATTAAATAAATCGAATAGCCATAACTATAATTCAAAATAGAATAAATCACAAAGCCATCTACCAGTTATTCTAATTGCTTAGTGCGGTGAAAGTCTTAGTCCAAAGAAGTTCTAGGACAATCTTTTTTGTATCTTCCTAGAACGCACCATCTGGTTAAAAGACCTCTTAGAACTTGACCTCTGAGAACTTGACCTCTTAGAACTCGACCAATGATAACTCGACGTCTGAGAACTTGACCTCTGAGAACTTGACCTCTGAGAACTTGACCTCTGAGAACATGACCTCTGAGCACTCGACCTCTGAGAACTCGTCCTATGAGAACTTGACCTCTGAGAACTTGACCTCTAAGAACTTGACCTCTGAGAACTCGTCCTATGAGAACTGAGAACACGACCTTTAAGTTAGTTTTTGTTTTTTTGTGAATGCATTTTCTGGAAAATTTTCTGCTGGAAACTTTCGTTGAACTCTTGTAAATGACAATTAGCTAGACTATATATGGTTGTGTCGGTGATTCTATGGACCTAATTTACCGGTTTAGTACAAGTAATAACTAAAATAACACTGGATTGTCGAGATCTACAATGGATCGATTTAACATCTGTTCTCTCTTTGTTGTGCTCTTGTTTTGTTTCATATCATCGTTCATCACCTGTGTGATTTCTCTGCAATATAGTTATCTAATATGAATGTGTATTGGAATGGTTAGATACTGAGCAAGCTTGTATCTGCTAGATGCATTATGCATTACCTGCTCATCTCTTTACTTCTCATCATGTACTACATACATGTATTTTTTTATAGTTTAGTATCGTTTATTTTATCAGCACAGCACAGATTATACAAATAATAGGAACGTGCGTGTAGTTACATAAACAAATAACAATACAAAAGAAAAAGTATTGCGCTGTTGTCGTGGCCATTAGTGTTTTAGAAAGGTGTTAACGCATAGCGTGCAGTATGGAATTTAGTACTCTATAGTACTGTGCAGTACATAGCAGTACACTGAGTGCAGTGCTGTACTTTGTAGTACATTGCAGTACAATAGAGAACGTTGTAGCCCACTAGTGAGTTCAAAGCATTAGAATATAGTACAGTACAGTATAATTAGTACAGTACAGTTATTTGTAGTACAGCGATGTACACAGTGAGTACAGTACAGTTAGTACAGTACAGTTCATTGTAGTACAGTGATGTACACAGTAAGTTCAGTACAGTACAGTTAATTGTAGTACAGTTATGTACACAGTAAGTAAAGTACAGCTAATACAGTACAGTCCATTGTAGTACAGTGATGTACACAGTGAGTACAGGACAGTCTATTGTAATACAGTGATGTACACAGTGAGTACAGTACAGTTCATTGTAGTACAGTGATGTACACAGTGAGTACAGTATAGTTCATTAGTTCATTGTAGTACAGTGATGTACACAGTGAGTACAGTACAGTTCATTGTAGTACAGTGATTTACACAGAGAATAAAGTACAGTTCATTATAGTACAGTGATGTAGACAGTCAATAAAGTACAGCTAATACAGTACGTTCATTGTAGTACAGTGATGTACACAGTGAGTACAGTACAGTTCATTGTAGTACAGTGATGTACGCAGTAAGTACAGTACAGTGAGTGGTTTCATGTGGTAGCTTGGCTTGTATATGTTTACATTCCTGACCACTGTATGTTGGCAACATAAATCAATTGAAAGGCTGGCTTACTTAGCTTTCCACGTAAGCTCCCTTGGTTCTTGCTGATACCACTCGAATATTTACAATCTCTCTCCCTCTCCCTCTCCCTCTCTCTCTCTCTCTCGCTAGGCCTGACTTGCTCGCTTCGTCTAACTTTTAGTTAGTTAGTTTCGAGGAAACTGTAGTTGTAGTTTACACCTTCCAACGTCTCCAGTGTAAAGATATAGGTGCACCGTTTCAATTTCTGGCTCGCTCGTCCCTGGTGCGCTGCGTAATATTACATAAATATCATATGCACGTATTAGATGAATGTCTCGTGCGTAATATAACGTGTTATGGTATATGACACGTATTTTTTGTTCGATGCATTACGTGAATCATTGACGTCGTGAAGAGAAGCTCTTTCGGGCTTCTGATCTTGACGTTAAACCTACATCATCATCATCATTGTCATCATTACAATGAATCGTATAATTGACTTTGCTCATTAATACGACATCGCCGGTTCTCGCATTTATCCTCTCAGACCTTATCCTCTCACAATTACAAGCATTTCACCATATGACAACATGTCGGACATGATCACGCTCTTTGATGTTTTACTTTTTATTTTACGTGAAGTCTTTTACACGTCTCTGTAGTTGTAATTTAACTTTTTCATATTATAGTGTTACGCCTGCTTCTTTTTATTCATTTATCACACGCATTCCACAAAAGCTACATGACAAATGTTCTACAATAGAAGAAAAAGCGTATGAACGGAAATAAAGGCCTTGGTGAGGCACTTACATATTCCGAGATGATAAATCGTAGGAACCAAATTATATACGCATTAAAAACATATATCAGATAAATTAAGTAATTTACGCTTATTCCATTGAGTCCCATAAAACAGTTGAGAGACAAATAAAGTTTAAAAATTACTGTGAATTATGCGTGAAGTTATACAATCTAAAGGTCCTTGAATATCACTACCAAAAATCACTTGAATTTAATTAGATGATTTAGAGTAATATAAAAACAACAGAATAACGCACTTAGCTAAAAAATTGAACTCTTGTTGTCATAACTTTAAATTTGATCTACATTCATGTTTAATTTAAAAAAAGCTGGTGAAGCAAACGTTAGCGTCAGTTTCCTCACTTGAAAGCAATGTCAATTATGGGGGAGCCCAGGATTTGAACCCCGCACATACTGATCCGCCGTCGAGTATCTTACCGACATCGCCAATATTGCTACCAAGACTTAAACATTCATTGTGAATTACTGGCCCCACTCTCCTGTGTTTACAGTAGAACTTAAACATTCATTGTGAATTACTGGCCCCACTCTCCTGTGTTTACTGATCTATTTTTTGATCAACTGACTGATATTTGATTATGAGAGTTAATTGAGAATTGATTGATGGAATGATTGATAGGTTGGTTTATTGACAGTTATTCCTATTTATCGATTAATTATTTATTATTATTATTAGAGCTGTGGGACTGAGAGGATTGGAGGTCTATTTGTGTCCCGACCCCGGTTAAACTGGGATTTCAGGAAAGATTATGATGATGATGATGATCCTTAATTGATTACATCAATTAATTAATTGTTCTTATTAATAAATTGATGTAATTGACTCTTTGACTGTGATTAATTGATGATTAATTGATTGATTGACTGGTTTAGTAACTTATTTCTCAATAGTTTATTTGACTGATTAATTGATTGATGTATTGATTGATTGAATGATTGACGGATTGATTGATGTACAATGTGTTCTGTACCTATGGTCACTCAAGATACTCTATCCCAGCACATGATTGATTGATTGATTGATGTGTAGTGTGTGCTGTACCTATGGTCACTCAAGATACTCTATCCCAGCACATGATTGATTGATTGATTGATTGATTGATTGATTGATGTGTAGTGTGTGCTGTACCTATGGTCACTCAAGATACTCTATCCCAGCACATGATTGATTGATTGATTGATTGATGTGTAGTGTGTGCTGTACCTATGGTCACTCAAGATACTCTATCCCAGCACATGATTGATTGATTGATTGATGTGTAGTGTGTGCTGTATCTATGGTCACTCAAGATACTCTATCCCAGCACGTTCTTTATGCTGAGAGGAAACCACGAGTGCAGACATCTTACCGAGTATTTCACTTTCAAACAGGAATGTAAGTAATTTAACAAAAAATTAATTTTGTTCAAATATTTTAATCAGCCTAGACGCCCGTGACTTTGACTCCCTAAAGAATCTGAACTGAGATCTTTGCTATTGGATGACACTTTCAGGACTATCACTGGCCGGGGTTTGTCAATGGTCGTCGTGATGAATATCATAAATTAGATACATATGTTTATATCTCTCTGTATTGTATCTGATGTAGACATGATAAAAGTACACAGAGAAGGTGTAGTGTGTAGTGTATTGTATTTTAGTGTGTATAGTATTGTATTGTAGTGTGTTGTATTGTGTAGTATTGTATTGTATCTGATGTAGGTAAGATAGAGAACACAGAGAAGGTGTACGACACTTGTATAGTATTGTATTGTATTGTATGTGATGTAGGTAAGATAAAGTACACGAGAAGGTGTACGAAACTTGTATAGTATTGTATTGTATTGTATATGATGTAGGTAAGATAAAGTACACGAGAAGGTGTATGACACTTGTATAGTATTGTATTGTATTGTTTGTGACGTAGGTAAGATAAAGTACACGAGAAGGTGTACGACGCTTGTATTGTATTGTATTGTATTGTATGTGATGTAGGTAAGATAAAAATACATGGAGAAGGTATACGATGCTTGTATTCTAGTGTGTATAGTATTGTATTGTAGTTGTGTATTGTATTGTAGTTGTGTATTGTATTGTATGTGATGTAGGTAAGATAAAGTACACAGAGAAGGTATACGACGCCTGTATGGAGGCTTTCGACTGTCTACCACTGGCGGCTCTCATGAACCAGCAGTTCCTTTGTGTGCATGGGGGTCTCAGTCCTGAGATACACACTCTAGATGATATCAAAAAGGTTTGTCTATCAGTAGATCAACGCTTATCTAAGTGTATCAGTCCAGTGATACACACTCTAGATGATATCAAAAAGGTTTGTCTATCAGTAGAGATACACACCCTAGATGATATCAAAAAGGTTTGTCTATCAGTAGAGATACACACTCTAGATGATATCAAAAAGGTTTGTCTATCAGTAGAGATACACACTCTAGATGATATCAAAAAGGTTTGTCTATCAGTAGATCAACGCTAGGATTATCTAAGTGCAGCAGGTCTTTTGCCGTAATTGAAGCTACACAAAATTGTCCATTTACCTGTTTGATATATTTTAGACTTTACTAATTGATTGACTAGCTGTTAGCTTTATTGACTGATAGCTTTATTGATTGAATGATAGAATTGTTGAATGATGATTTATAACTTGATTCTTATCTTCTTCTTTTCTCTGCGTGACGTCACTTTGTGGACACCAGAGCAGCCTCTTTTACCCTCTGTCTCCACTGATACCGGTCCTGGGCAAGATCATAAACATCACTCTGTGCTAGGTTATATTTAGTGTCTATTTGTTCTATAGCTTTATTATATTGTTTAATTAAAGTATATTTATTTCCCATACCTAGTTTCATTTTATTATTTGTTATTCTATAATTTAGAGCTTTTCTTACTGGAGTATTATAACTTGATTGATGGCTTCATTGATCAATTGATTGATTGATTGATCTATTAATTGATTGATCTATTGATTGATTGATCGATTGATCTATTGATTGATTGATTGTAGCTGCATAGATTCAGAGAGCCCACAGCGTTTGGACCTATATGTGATTTGTTGTGGTCAGATCCACTGGATGAGTTTGGTAGATTAATTGATTGATTGATTGATTGATCTATTGATTGATTGATCAGTTGATTGATTGATTGATTGATTGTAGCTGGATAGATTCAGAGAGCCCCCAGTGTTTGGACCTATATGTGACTTGCTATGGTCAGATCCACTGGATGAGTTTGGTTGATTAATTGATTGATTTATTGATTGATCTATTGATCAATGGATTGATTGATTGATTGATTGATTGTAGTTGGATAGATTCAGAGAGCCGCCAGCATTTGGACCTATATGTGACTTGCTATGGTCAGATCCACTGGATGAGTTTGGTAACGAGAAATCCACTGAGCACTTTACACACAACAGCGTCAGGGGCTGCTCCTACTTCTATAGGTACGTGTGTGTGCGTGCGCTTGTGTGTTTATGTGCCTTTATTTATGTGTATATATCTACTCGTACCTCTACTGCTATATGTAAGTGTTTGTGTTTCTGTTAATGTGTGTAACTCAACTCATGAACTGCTATATATGGACATGTGTGTTTGTATGTGTCTATGTGTTTGTGTGTATGTTTGTGTATGTGTGATCTTCTACCTTCCATAAATATCTTCTGTTATTGAGTCAGTGATTTGGTATCAGTATCCTGTAAGATAAACTGTAGCTGCTCTATTTGTTTCAGATTATAATAATAGTAATAATATTAATAATAATAATAATAAATAATAATAATAATAATCGTTTTTATCACACTTCGGGTTCTTTACACCCGGGGTAAAAAATTAATAATAATAATAAATAATACTAATAATAATAACAATAATAATAAAAGTGTAATTAGTTATATGCTCGATCGAATAGAAAAGTTTTGAGTTTCTTCTGGAAGCTATAAAGGGATAGATAGACTGACGCAGACTGACGGGAAGATTATTCCAATTAATTATCAATGACTTATTAATTGATTCATTTATTCTTTGATTGATTGATTTATTGACTGATTGGATTGATTGATTGTTGCACAGCTACTCAGCTTGCTGTGATTTTCTGCAGCAGAACAACCTCCTGTCTATCATAAGAGCTCACGAGGCGCAGGACGCCGGGTGGGTGCTCTACTGCAGTCTAACGCTCAGTTTAACGTCAGTTTCCTCACTCGAAAGCGATGTCAGTGACGGGCGAGCCCAGGATTTGAACCCCGCACCTACTTATCCGCGGTCGAGTATCTTACCGACTTCGCCACTGGCTCTAGCCATTGGAGTTCAGTCTGAAGCTGACTAACGCTCAGTTTAACGTCAGTTTCTTGTCTCTAAAGTATGCCAGTGACGAGTGGAGCACTGAATTTAAACCCTGCACCTGCCGATCTACAGTCGGATAACTTAGCGACATGATATCGGCTCCGCCCACTGATATCTTCATGTTCTAGTTATTAGATGTGAGTTATTATTGTATTTACTTAATTCCTAGGTAATAGTAAAAATTACCTCTGTAGTTATCTTAGAGATAGTTAGCTTCAGTAGTTGTCTTTTGTTTGAGTCTAACCTAATGCAGGAGCTGAATAACAAGCTCCTATATAGACCAGTTATTAATTGTTTTTTTTTATTTTATTGGCTGAATTATGTATTTAGAATACACTAGAATGGTTTTACAAACCTATCATACAGTTATCATAAGTGCACCAAAAGGCCGACATTTGAAGGTCTACATTAGACAGCCTACATTAGACAGCCTACATTAGAAGGCCTACACTAGAAGGCCTACATTAGAAGGCCTACATTAGAAGGCGTACAGTAGAAGGCATACATTAGAAGGCCTGCATTAGAAGGCCTACACTAGAGCGTGCACTAGTAGGTGGAGACATCCTGTAATGTGGTCCACGGATGGTGATGCATTTTTCACGGATGTTCTGACTCTTGACGTAACAAATTCACTTAACAAATTTATATGAAAATAGGTAGCAATAACTAACGCTAATTAATATCTTCAACTTTTAAATATTTTATTAATTAGATGTAGTATTCCTGTTGGTACTGTACTGGGAATGTTGAATAATATGGTAATAAAGTGGTATTTTTCTGAAGTACTATTTTCTGAAGTACTATTAATTCATTGGTTTTAAAAGTACTATCCGAAACAATGTTTCACTCTGCTAAAAAGAGATATGTTAGACTATGAAAAGGATATAACATGCATTGTTTTGTTAATTTGGATAATAATAGAGATATTAATATAAATGATTTATTTACCGATCGATTGGCTAATTCATTGATTTATTGATTGATTAGATACCGCATGTATCGTAAGAGTCAGACGACAGGTTTCCCATCTCTAATCACAATCTTCTCCGCACCCAACTACCTAGACGTCTACAACAACAAAGGTTTGATATAGATATAGTGTATCTAACATCAACATCAACTACCTAGACGTCTACAACAACAAAGGTTTGATATAGATATAGTGTATCTAACATCAACATCAACTATCTAGACGTCTACAACAACAAAGGTTTGATACAGATATAGTGTATCTAACAACAACAACTATCTAGACGTCTATAACAACAAAGGTTTGTACCACAGTGTACCTAGACGTCTACGACTACAAAGGTTTGTACCACAGTGTACCTAGACGTCTACAACAACAAAGGTTTGTACCACAGTGTATCTAACAACATCAACTATCTAAACATCAACTATCTAGATGAGTCCAACAGTTAAGGTTTGCAACGCCAGATCAACTATCTAGTTCATTCTATTTCTAACTAGTTCATTCTAGTTCTATCTAGTTCTATTCTAGTTCATCCCATGTGTGCGTGGTTTTAGATTTATGAATACTGTAGCATAAGTATGTACGAGTCGTTATAACCTTGTTTGCGAGATCTCCATTGTTTCGTTGCCAGATCAAGAGCTGTTCAGGATGCTCACTATAATTACTGATTAATTGAAGAATTTATTTGATTAATTGATTGATTAATTGATTGATTGTAGCGGCTATACTGAAGTACGAGAACAACGTGATGAACATAAGGCAGTTCAACTGTTCACCGCACCCCTACTGGCTGCCTAATTTCATGGACGTGTTCACTTGGTCGTTGCCATTTGTAGGGGAAAAAGGTTTGTCTGCTTCAATTAATATTTCTGGTTTTCTGCCGGATCAGTAACCGATAAATAAAAAAAGATGAATTGTTGCTGTCAACCGAGTCATCTCTTTCAGTCGCTTCAACTGAATTGGAAATAACTCCGAAAGTTGGAAATGGGTTCTTTCGGCGCCAATTCCGAAACCAAAATTTGGTTTGATTTACCCTGTGATATTTATGTTATTGTTTTATGTTACAGTGGCATACATGTTGTGATATTTATGTTATTATTTTATGCTACAGTTTCATACACTCTGTTGTATTTATATCTTAGTTTTATATTACAGTGACATACAACTTGTTTATATTATTATTTGACGCTGCAGTGACAGAGACTGTGATAATTTTGTCATTATTTGACGTTACAGTGACATAGACTGTGTAATATGTTATTATTTGACGCTACAGTGACCGAGACTGTGCAATATGTTATTATTTGACGCTGCAGTGACAGAGATGCTGGTCAACGTTCTTAACATCTGCTCTGATGATGAACTCATGTCCGACAATAACGACGATGAAAGTAAGTCAACCAGCCTCAACTGGTTAATTCCTGATTTTTTCACTGTATCAGTTGTAACACGTTCGCTGTCTTTATGTTTTCTTTTCTTTTACAATAAATTAATTAAAGCTAAAACTATTTATTCTTGGTTTTCTCAATTCAGAGAACTTCTAAACCGGTATAATCAGGTCTATATCTGTATCTTTCTCATATCAGATCAATTTCTTGTTCTGTGCACAGTTTTATCCTGGATATTGTCCTTAGACAACCATTCGTAACTGATGGTGAACCCTATTCCTTACAGTCGTGTTATATTTCGATCTCTCATGTTTGATTCTTTTCCCGTGTTACTATAGACTGGCAGCGTGCTGTACGGTAACCGTGCAAGCTAAATTAGAAAACAGACGAAATAAGAGATTATCTATAATTAAAGTTAGAAATTAGCGTTAAATAGATTGAGGCAGGTCTCTGCTAGAGTTTTGCCAGGACTCTAATGTCTCTTGTGTTACAATTTAAAACAATTTATTTCTATTGTTATCTAGTGACTGGTTTAAAATCTTTCCTAGATTCAGAGTCGATGTTAGTACTAACCACTTTCTCTTCGGGGTCTATTAAAAAACAGCTTGAGCCGGTTCAGGATTTGAACCCCGCACATACTGATCCGCGGTCGAGTGTCTTACTGACTTTGCCACTAGCTCCAGCCATTAAATATGATGAAGGCAAATATTATTACTACCATTAGCTTTGTGTTTATTACGTCTATGGTATTTCTATTAATATATGCTTATTCTATTGAATTTCTTGGATGTCTAAGTCTTTTGTCTGTTGTTGTGCAGTAAGACACCTCATTGAATATATCTATCACTTATTACACTTATAATGCTATTATGACACTTTCTACGTTATATCATTGGATTTCGTTAAATTATATGGTAAATGTAGTAGTCACTCAATATTCTATATACCACATTCATTTACATATTGTTAGATACTTTTGCTTAATTTAGTTCATTTCATGTACATTATATGTATTAATTTATTATTTTATGTGGGCTCATCACTTCAATGTTTTCATCGCGTATAAATGTGTGTACATGTGTGAGTGAGTGAACATGTTAAAATGTGTGCATTTGTGTGATTGAATGTGTATGTGTGTGTGCCTTACGTGTCAACACGTAAAAGTGTGTGCTATTGTTTCTGTTGATGTTTTCATCTTTTATTCATAGAGTCATGATGTGTGTAGTCGAGTCTTAGGATCATTGTCACTCTCTGGTCTCTGCTATGTAAAAACTACATTGTAATTTAGAACACAAGTTAAATTGAACCTCTATTCTTCCTTCTCGACTGTACTATTTATGTTTAGTCTAGAAAAAAATACTAATTTCGTAGTGTGATGTTTGATTTTCATATAATGGGTTGGAATAGATATATTTCTGGCAAATTAAAATAATTGTCTTTCATCGTGGCTTTTTTACTGTAATATATCGGCTGCTCTTCTTAATCGCAGGCCCAGTGCACAAATTTCTACGTTCTGTTGCGTTGCTTGACAAACATGTCATAGACCTTTCTCATGTGTGTGTTCATTGAATAATTTCTCTTCTTTATGTTTATTATATGAAATATTCTTTAGGGGTTTCTTAAGTTCCTCGTAAGTTCAACTGTAAAATAAATGTTTTGTCAAATGTATTGTGTATTAAGTGTATTTCTTCAATAAACGTCACGTGTATCTCTATGATAACGTTGCAGTTTGTCTATCAGAGAAATTAATTTAGCATATAATGTATTAATATATATTACATGCAAGCGAGGATTGGTTGATTGATTGATTGATTGATTGTCACTGTTAAACTCTTAACTCTGTGCCTGTAGGAATTATACCGTATACCTCATCCCTGGACTCAGACCCAGGTCAGCTAAAAGGCAGGATATTTCTTGATGTTAGAGTAGCTTGTAGCTGGTAGTATACTTAGAGAGTTTGTTTTTTGTAGCGGTTGTAATGTAGAATTAATTTGAATTATTGTGCCGTGAATGTAATTCTATGTCAACCTTTATCCCGTTATTGGAAAATTAGAACGTTACATCTGAAAAATTAGAATTAGTATTTTTTATTTATTATGATTACAGAAGGTGACTTTGCATTTCGTCTGTTTATTGTTAATTGTTATGCTTCCTAAAGTTTATTATGTTCAAATGTAGTCATTGATTTAGTCATGTCTTGGTGGACAAGTCATGGTAGTCAAGTCATGGTAGTCAAGTCATGGTAGACAAGTCATGGTAGGCAAGTCATGGTAGTCAAGTCATGGTAGACAAGTCATGGTAGACAAGTCATGGTAGTCAAGTCATGATAGTCAAGTCATGATAGACAAGTCATGGTAGACAAGTCATGATAGTTAAGTCATGATAGTTAAGTCATGGTAGTCAAGTCATAGTAGTCAAGTCATGGTAGTCATATTCCAAATCTTCTGCATCTACTGTTACCTTGTCAAACTAATAATTAGCGTTTTATTTATGCGACTACAAAGAAGTTTATCATCTATGTTAATTCTATATTTTTATATCATTTGTGTGATCTTGATCTAGTTTTTTGTCTCAGCTTTTGCCTTGCTGTGTAGTTATACATGTATTAAGATTTATTAAATCATAAAGACATTAGCACAGTTTACTCTAAGCAATGACGACTTAACGTCCAGATCATCGCTTATCTAACATACAGCTATGATCCAATGTCGAGATCTTAGTGTAGCAGTTCAAGCTATTTTCATTCTCAGTTCTTTTGAGTATTTCATGGTTTAATGTCAGCTTTGCCAAGCGTTACCCATTAGTTTAAGGATTGTTCTTGTATAGCTTTATTCTTGTTTATCACTATTCGTGTCCCTCGTTATTCCATGCTTTAAGTGTATCTGTGTGTGTGTATGTGTATGTGTGTGTGTGTATGCATACATGTATGTGTGTGTGATTCTGGCGCTGTAAAGTTGCATGTGAGTGACTCAATGATATGGATGTCTGCAGAACTTTGTTGAATAGCGAAGTTGACAGACAGTTATATAAAATCAAACAGTCTATGATTACTACCTGTAAATGTTTATCAATATATGGGCCTATACTTAGTTGTCCATGTGTAAGCGTAAGGCTTCTGTTTGTGTATTTTGTTATACCAGTTGATGTATAGTTAGTACAAATTTAACTTTTGATTTCTTTCATTGTTATCTGTCTTCTAGAATATGTCGTCATATGTCTGCATATGTGTATAGTTGACCTATTCTAACGTGTTTAGACTGATTTGTGTTCAGGTCTGAACTTAATTATTAAGTTGTAACTTACTATCAAGTAGTAACTTACTATCAAGTAGTAACTTACTATCAAGTAGTAACTTACTATCAAGTAGTAACTTACTATCAAGTAGTAACTTACTATTAAGTAGTAACTTACTATCAAGTAGTAACTTACTATTAAGTAGTAACTTACTATTAAGTAGTAACTTACTATCAAGTAGTAACTTACTATTAAGTAGTAACTTACTGTCAAGTAGTAACTTACTATTAAGTAGTAACTTACTATTAAGTAGTAACTTACTATCAAGTAGTACTATTATTAAGTATAGTATTGTCTTAGGACTGTAGAAAGTCTATTCGTATCCCGACCCTGGTTGAACTGGGAGTTAAGGGAAGATGATGATGATGACAGTATTATTATTTACTACTATTAAATAATAATAAAGTGCGTGAAATTGCTCTAACTGCCTATTTGCAGCGTCTTTGCAGCGATTCATTATGCTATGACAGAGATATGAGCTTTGACAAGGGTTGTAGTTACGTTGTCACGTCTGCTAATATTATAACTGACGTGTTATTACCCTAACTTGATCATCGTAGCACCTCAATGATTTATGCGATACATAGCTGGATTAACTATGTAGTCTCTCACATCTGCTTTTATCTCCTTTTACAAACATGTACAGCTGCAGTAAAACGGGGAGTCCATTACCGAATGATCAGGAATCAGTCAGGGAAAGGTGTACTTTATGTTGATGATGTTTTAACAGTTATTTGTGAAGAAAATGTAAGAAAAAATTGTCGTTTTCTTGATTTGGTCAGATAAACCGGTGTATCGGACCAAAATAATGTTTGGTGTGTTGCATTTAAAAAGTTCTGTTTTGATTTGGTCTGTATTTTTCCGTCGGACCAAATAAGCTGATGCGATTTTTAGTAGAATAATTAACAATTTAAACAATTATTTGACAATCTATTTAGTTGATTGGACTATTTACGTTTATATCTCTTCTCACTATTGGCATGGTTATTTTATGTTACCTGGTTGTTGTTGTTGCTGTTGTTGTTTTTGTTGTTGCTGTTTGTTGTTGTTGTTGTTGTGATAAGCATGTAAAAACGTACTGTGAAGTTTGCGGGTAATTATTGGTCGATATGGGATGTTGAACTAGGCAGCATACTCTGATGCTTGGACAGGTTTGGTGTTGGTTGTATTGAAATGATACGTGAAGCGACCAGAGTTTTACTGCTGCAACAATTTAAGATGTTAAGAAAGTTGCTCGAGTTCAGAGTTAAAATCTGGATTCGATTTTAAAACGTATAGAAAAAGAGAACTATTTTTATTTAAAAACAACACTCAAATATGCAACAGCGCACACTAGGCCGTCAAAGAGGCTATAAAACCTGTCTAGTTACCACCCATCGTGCATGCAAAAATAATACAAACTAAGCAAATATGCAAACTCAAAATGATAAAAGCAAACCATATACGTGTATATATTGACTCGAAGAATAGACGCAATGTGCACATATATACATAAGAGTGGCTTAGCTATTAGGAACTCTGACATACATGTAGAACAATTTGTAGAAACCTTTGCTGTCATGCTATTTAAACTGTAGAATAGATGTGGTAGCGGTGTAGTGTATAACTATGCACCTGCACGGGAGTGTTGGGAGTGTAGGACAGCACTTACCTAATCTATTCTAAACCTGATTGATATCCCTTAACTTTGGTTTTGTCGTAAGGCGTCATCAGCAGTTAACCTAGCACTATGCTCTATCCGTATGCGTCGTTAACTCCGTCACTGCTTGCTGAAAGCTGCAACGATGTAGGTTTACTGACGTGAGAGACGTGCGCAATGAAAAACGCTAAATTGTTAGATATATATTGTAGAAATGAACAGTATTGGATATTGTATGTGTGCATGTATAATTTAGACATCGTGATTGTGTTAGACATCGGTTTGCTCTTAATTCTGTGCTTTCGGTGTTAATCTGCATGGATACATTTAACTTTGAGAGTCGTATACTTGAAAAGTGGATATGTGTTGTTGTTGTACTGTAGTCATGGTAATTTCTCTTAGTTTAATTTACTGCCGCTCAGTTGTGCTCGTAGTAGCTAGTGGTCTGGGTTCAAAGCCCAGGTCAGTCAAAAACTCAAGTATGTTCAGTAGGCTCCAGGAAGGTTAATTATGTATCCGAGCTTGCTGGGATTTCATGCAAAGATATGATTAACCATGGAAAGGATTTATAATAACCTGTCAGAATATGCTAAGCAGTCTATATTGGTCTTAAAACAGGCTTGTAAGGCCTTCTGACCCAGTACTCTTACTATTATGTATTTATTATTATTATGTCATAATTTCTAGTTTTTAAAGTGGTGCAGTAGCATATGATATGTGTTTTCTTGTGGTACAAGTGGTACAGTAGCTTATAATGTGTGTTTTCCTGTGGTACAGGTGGTACAGTAGCGCATGATATGTGTTTTCACTGTGGTACAGGTGGTACAGTGGCATATGATGTGTGTTTTCTTGTGGTACAGATGGTACAGTAGCATATGATGTGTGTTTTCCTGTGGTACAGGTGGTACGGTGGTGGCAAGGAAGGAGATTATACGGAACAAGATTCGCGCTATTGGTAAAATGGCTAGAGTCTTCCAGGTCCTGAGGTCCGTATCATCATGCTTCCTTCTGACGCTATTCTATGTCAAAATTATTTTATAACTTCTTATTCTTAAACTTGTTTTTTATAAGTTCTTATTATTAAACTTGTTTTATAAGTTATTTTCTTTAACATAAATCTGTGTTAAAATCTTTTTCTTAGTTCATTATTTGATAGAGGACTTTTAAACCAGTGACCGCTGGTGTATTAGAATCAATCAATCAGCAAATAGACTGACTGAATGATTTCAGATTGACTGACTGATTGATTGATGTACCGATTGATTGATTGATTGACGTACTGATCGCTTGATTGATTGACGTACTGATTGACTGATTAATTGATTTACGTACTACTGATGGTCTGATTGGTTGATTGACGTACTGATTGATTGATTGATTGATTGATTGATTGATTGATTGATTGGCAAAGAGAGGAGAGTGAGAGTGTGCTAGAGTTGAAAGGCCTGACACCTAACGATTGATTGATTAATTGATTGATTGATTGACACAGGGAGGAGAGTGAGAGTGTATTAGAGTTGAAAGGCCTGACACCTAACGGCCTATTACCAATAGGAGCTCTATCAGGAGGCAAGGACAGCTTGAGATCAGGTAGATGTAATAATTCTAGTAAACATTTAATGCGGGGAATTTAAAGCTGAGTCTCCTGAACTCTGAATGTGTTATGTCTAGTGGACTAACATTCCAGCAAATCTAACAGTAGTAGAGAGTCAGTTTAAATTTTCATCATCATCAACATCATCATCTTCCCTTGAATCCCAGTTTAACTAGGGCAATATAATATTGTAAGTTAATTAGTTTCTATATAGTTTATTATAACGTACGTAGGTGTATACAACGATGTCATATAGATTTATACGACATCGCCACTGGCTGGAGCCAGTGGCAAGTCGGTAAAATACTCAACCGCGGATCGGTATGTGCAGGGTTCAAATCCTGGTCTCGCCCGTCACTGACATCGCTTTCGAGTGAGGAAACTGACGTTAACCTTAGCTTTACCAGCTTTGCAACTCAATATTGCAATTGTTTTGGTATGAAGTTATACCCGTCGTTATTTACATTTCGTTGTGACGAGGATGTTGTTGTTGTTGTCAAGCAGCACTGACGCACAAGATCAGCGGGTTCGCTGAAGCCAAGTACCTCGACAAACTCAACGAGAGGATGCCGCCCAGAAAAGACACGCCATCTGGAAAGCAGACATGATCTAGTCGCTGGCAGCTTATCTATCGTCCTATCTACACGCTATCATCAGTTATCTATTGTCCTATCTACACGCTCTCATCAGTTATCTATCGTCCTATCTTCACGCTCTCATCAGTTATCTATCGGCCTATCTACACACTCTCATCAGTTATATATCGTCCTATCTACACGCTCTCATCAGTTATCTATCGGCCTATCTACAAGCTCTCATCAGTTATCTATCGTCCTATCTACACACTCTCATCACATAGGCCTACATGTCAAATTTCTTATTTATGTGGTTTTTATGGCTACCGCGTGTGTGTAAGATTCACTACTCTGCCTGATTCCTGGCCGCTTTGTCTTTCCAGACGTCATTGACTATTTTATGTAAACTTGCCTCGATTTCTAGTTATTTTTATTTGACTGTGACATACTCAGTGTACGAGTTGATGAGGATAAGGGTGGGGAAGGAATGGAGGAGTAGAGGGGGGGGAGGATTTCGAGGGAGGGCGATCTTACTGTTAATGGGAAGCCTAGGACGTCTGCATGACGAGTCTCCGGGACTCTTGGCTCCTCCCACTAGCCTATTCCTATTCTCAGAACTCTAGACTCCTCCCACTAGGCTCCTCCCACTAGACTCATCCCACTAGACTCCTACCACTCTCTCTCTCTTCAGTTAATTTCATCGTATGATGTGCTGAGTGTTGACTGTTGTCGTATATCCTCTCTGTTTTGTTTGTAAGTGCTCGACTGTGTTTACCACGCCTATTCCCTAATCTCTTCACTTGCTCGCTGTTAACATGCCGCTTCTTTCTCTTTCCAGTCTCATCTGTTAGTTAGTTATTTGAATGGCGTTATGAAAGCGCGATTCAATTTTCATATGGTGTATTTTGATATCTTCATCATCATCTTCCCTTAAATCCCTGTTTAACCAGGGTCAGGATACGAATGGACTTTCTCAAGTCCTCCCTGTTCCACACCATATCATCAGTCAATCCCCTATTTTTCATGTCCTTCTTAATTACCGCATCCCACGTCAATTGTGGTCTACCTCTCTAGCTTAACATCCAGTATATTTTGATATCTTAAGTTCATTAAAATATGCTCTGTAAGCGGAAACGTGCACTCTCTATCAAAGCCTTATTGATGGTGTCTAGGTTAGCCAGTATGTCGTAAACTAGAAGACATACCCTTGTAATGAGTGGTAGCCAAGTCCCCAGATGTTGTCGTAATAAACAGTTGAATTTCTTATCTCGTATGTCTGATCTGTCTTGAGAAAAAAGAACGCTAATTAAATATTTAATAGTGAAGTTTAGCCAGTGAATAAAATTATGATCTGTCACAAAAATTCCTCTAGAACTTTTTCAATAGGTCATAACGCCATTCATTGTTCTGTAAGGTTTTCAGCTGAAACCATCTTGTGCTAACTGTACTGTTGAATTTCTTCCTTGCTATGTGTATGTGCTTGTGTGTGTGTGTAATTACTGAAGATTTCTGTGTTTTGACTCTATTGCCCTCCACTTGCAGCGCTATGTAATACAATTCTATTTCATATTTACTTGTATTATGTTTGTTGGTGTGCAAGGATAAGTAGCGACAAGTTTATGCGAATAACTGTCAGATATCAAACACGCTGACGTATCGTGTTGTAAATGCCTGTGGGTTTGTATGTGATGATGTCCAATGGGCAGGACCTTTGTAATATAGACGAGGTATTGTAGCTATAGGCCTATCTGTCTGGAGGTACGTGTAACGTACATGTACATAGTATGTGTTACTTAGTTTTATTTATCTCCGTGTGCGTATGTGTGCACATGTGAGGGTTGAAACATGTGCGACATGTCTACTCGTCTACTCGTGTTCTGCTATGCTAACTGACGTTGTGTGCCCTATGTATGTAATCTTCTTATAGAGAGCAGTCAGTAGTGAGAAGTGGTCAGGGGATCCTATGATATATTAACAGCTCTACTAAATGTTGCCTACATATGCCTACTGTCACTTGATGAGCTAATTAATATATTCATTTGTACGTATATATATATATATATATATACAGTATATATATATATATATATATATATATATATATATATATATACGGTATATATATATATACATATATATGTATATATATATATATATGTATATATATATATATATGTATTTATATATACATATATATACTGTATATATATATGTATATATATATGTATATATATACATATATATACAGTATATATATATACATATATATACTGTATATATATATGTATATATATATGTATATATATACATATATATACAGTATATATATATATATATATATATATATATATATATATATAAACATGTTTCATTGATCATCTTGCCTCAACGAGAGGTAATAATTTATAGCATATCTAGCTGGTGGCTGTAGTTGCTGAAATAATACAATGTGTAATTGTCTTATTAGTTGTTACACGTAGCTAATATTAATAATGTTTGTATAGAAACATTCATGGGTGGGATGCCGTTTTTAAATCGAGTATCGTTAGATATTTGTTAATATTTCTCAATCATTCGTTGAAAGCCTCTGTGGCTCATCGGACAAACCCCTAGACCTCATATACTGCTTGTATCTGAGTATGTGTGTGTGTGATGCTGCCTGTCTGTCTGCCTGTCTGTCTGTCTCTCTGTCTGTCTGCCTGTCTGTCTGTCTATCTGTCTGTCTGCCGGTCTGTGTGATCACCCGTTTGTCTATCTATGTAATACTGTTATATTGTTTGTCAGTTATACCGCTATTGTATTTGTATATAACGATACATGATTCGTGTAAGTGCACCAGTAAAGCGTGCAATATCTATACACGTGCAGTAGATGTCTGTAGTGCTGTATGTCTTGTTATCTCGTTAAAATGTGTGACACTTGAAAGAATGGATCGTATAGATTTACTCTGGATTACATAGATTTATAGATTACTGGCTGGAGCCAGTGACGAAGTCGTTAAGATACTCGACTGCGGATCAGTATGTGCGGGTTCTAATCCTGAGCTCGGTCGTCACTGACATCGCTTTCGAGTGAGGAAACTGACGTTAACCTTAGCTTTACCAGCTTTTACTCGACTCTCGGGCGGTGATATAAAGATGACTCGGATGATGCTGGGTGCGTAAGCTCATTGATCGGCTGATCTCAAGCACCGGTGTTCTGGTAGTATTGACTAAAACAGTAGTTTACGCAACTGTTGATGTTTAGACAGTTGATTATCTCACTAGTAAATACGACCTTTAACCTTTACTGCAGCGATTAGTGGTAAATTGCTTAACATGTGTAAAGGTAGGGATCAGCTGTCGTAGTAGGCGACTAGCTCAGTGACTGATGGAGCCAATGGGAAGCCACTTCTGAAACTGTAGTTTCCTTGAGTCAAACTTTACGAAGGGATTAACTTATATGGTTGACTATTAGGATACAGATAGAGTCCTATAGAATTCTAGTTCATTTAGCTAAGAAAATACTTACCCTGTATTTTTACTATACAAGACCTAAGTCATATATGATATTTATCTAATTGAAGTACTTGTTATATCTGATGCATTTAATTGAAATGTTAACAAAAATCAATGACAGAATAAAAATTTGCTTAACTAAATCTTTGTACTGCATGTTTATTGAATTTCTACAGAAGTTATTGGAAATTTGTGAAGTTTTAATTACGAATTATAGACATTTCATTCAAGTCTGAATGCGTGATTGTGATCTAGCCTATATCATATCAGCTAGTGAAGATCAACGTATTTACAAAATAATTAGCTCAGATATAGCTGTATGAAAAGGACGAAGCAGATGCTGTTGTTGAAGTAATTAAAACCAAGCTAAAACTGAAGGTAGTTCATTTGGTTTTGATTTACACTAGTCGATTCTAGTTTTTATTAGTTTAAACCAGTCGATTCTAGTTTATACCAGTTAGCACTAGTCGATTCTAGTTTATACCAGTTAGCACTAGTCGATTCTGGTTTATACCAGTTAGCACTAGTCGATTCTAGTTTATACCAGTTAGCACTAGTCGATTCTAGTTTATTCCAGTTAGCACTAGTCGATTCTAGTTTATACCAGTTGATAGGAAACTTTCTGTTGTCCTATTTTGCTAACAATATTAAACTCAAGTTTTTTCTGTATTGTAATTTATTAATACTAATATAAATTTGATTTTTTGTGTACTTTAATGAGTAGTTATTGTGCATTTATGTTGTAAAAGATATCTTAAGAAACATATTGTAATATTAATTAGAATTTCTATGTTATTATTAATGTTATTGTAATAATATTTATACTTACAATAGAATATCAGTAATTTAACGTCTGTTTTACATCCAAGTATGTTGTGCATTATTTAATATTTTACAGTCAATCTGTCTGAGACTGTATGTTTGACTGTATGCTTTGTACACTTCCCTGTATGCTTAAAGCTGTGTATATTCTCCTAGCAGTTCCCAGTGCATACTTATGTTTTACTGGGTCCCATCAATTTTCTGCATACTTCCTTATTTCCTGAATTGAGGGCTTTGCTAAATGTTTTCATTATTTGTCCCTGTCTTTGTGTGGGTGTGATTTGTTTGTGTGGGTGTGATTTTTTTGTAGTGATGTTTCGTGGTTCTAAGTGTTGGACTGTTTGTTGACATAGGCTGCGAGGATGTGGTTAAGTAGTGACTGACAGTTCAACAATGGATTTTACCTAAATTAACGATTTGGTAAAGTTTTAGTAATAGTTCGTGAAAAAAGCTGGTGTACACTTCTTACTGTTGTGAAATTGGATTATGATAAAAATTATAAATTGTGGCAAAAACTGGCAAACACTCGTGAAGTGTTCGTTTCTCTACTTGGACATTTGCCCAATTCTCGACTGCGTGTAGTGTATTTATTATTAAAGGCTTACAGTGTTACCACTGCTCTTTAGTTTGTTCTGTACTCTCTCTCGTTCATCCTTGTTTCTTGTATATCTATGTGTATTTAATCCCGTGTGGAGGTCAGAGCTATCGCGAAACTAAAAGTAAAGTAAACACGCATTATAGTGAAAAGATCAACTATGTTGATATCTTTCACTTTTTAATAGGCCTACCGCTTGTTTAAACCGTTAGGCAATTTAGACCTTTTACCGTGTAACCAGTCCAGTGAATGTCCGAGATTTAACTCTCAGATCAGCGCCGCTGGGATTCGAACCCACGAAGGTTCAATTCACCTCAGGATCTGTCGTTTAAAACTTCATGAAGTTACCCCAACGCTATTAAGACATTCAGGTAACGAGTAATTACAAGCAGTCTAACACCTCGAGAAACGCGTGCTAGTGCCCTGACACTAGTAGAGGTGAAACCTAAAATGTCTGTCCATCTGTTAGAGCTTGAGTGTATAATTAATTATAATTAATTAAATACAATAAATTATAATAATTAATTAAATATTATAATTAGAGCTGAAGACGAAAGAGGTGACTTTTGGGATCTCTGTTTATCCTAGCCGTTGAATTAATGTGTGAGAACATCTACTTTAATAATAATAATAATAATAATAATAAAGGTTTAACGTCCATTCCCTCATACAAGGATAATGTCAGGGACGTTTTATATATAGCACTGAGCATAGTCTTCTCTAGTTCGTAAATTATTTATTAACCATAGCTTCTTTATCTATCTAAGGCTTTCACTAGAACATTGATTGATCGATTGATAAATAGGCTGCATGAGTGTCGGCTACTAGACTTAGAGTTACTTTAATTGATTAATTGTACTCAGTTAATTATTACACATTGTTATTTATTGTTGTTATATCGACTGTTAAATTGATTTTAAATCTTATCTATTTATTGAGTATTTGTTTGACAGTGATGGACAGAATTGTGCTCTGCTATTTAGTATACTTTTAAATTTAAAATGATCTAAAACAGAGGAATAAACTGAAGAAATCGCAATGACTAGATTTTGGCGATTTTAACGCAATAATAGAATTCGGTGCGAGTTGACCGAAGAACTAGTTGCCCCTTAGCGTACACTTGCTCTCTGATGCAGGCATCGAGCGGTCTAATATTTAATTGATTGATTTTTGTATGCTAGTTAGTGAATTAGGTTGATAGATATATTTTCCGTAGTACGTGGTCACTGTTCACCTAAAATTTTACATTTAGTAGTTAGGTCAGGTCTTGAAGATGAGTTTCTTTTGTCAGAATATTTTTCTAGTATCAAGCTAATCCGAGTTAGCCCCTTGAATTCTTGGCATTTTCTTATTAAAAATATGTATTTACATCATACTTGATTGTTATTTAGTGGTTGTTGGAATTGCATACGCAGTATATTAAAATGATTGTTTTGCAGTGTCTTTTAACGAAATGGTGAATGAGTTAAGTGTGACATAGGTTTTTTATGCTTGGTTTTGTTACTGATCGTGAGTATAGATGAGCAGAAATAGATTCATTGTGTGAGGTTAAGAATTTTTAAATTGGTAGCCCTGTTTCATGTACATGTGTATATATATATATATATATATATATATATATATATATATATATATATATATATACTGTAGATATATATATATACACACACATAAATATATACATGTATATATATATATATATAATATAATTATATATATATATATATATATATATATATGTGTGTATATATATATATATATATATATATATATATATATATAGTGTATTTGTATGTACGTGTTATGATCACAACTAGGCAATCTAAGAAGCAAATTGTGCGCTCGATGTTGTCGTTGGCTAAATTTGAACAACAACAACTATTTGATCGCTACAGTCATCAAGCTACAGTTATTAAAGTAGAGATCTCTTTACAGTCTACCACAAATCTATGTATATATATATATATATATATATATATATACTGGCTGGAGCCAGTGGCGAAGTCGGTAAGTTACTCGACCGCGGATCGGATCAGTAGGTGCGGGTTCAAATCCTGGGCTCGCCCGTCACTGACATCGCTTTCGAGTGAGGAAACTGACGTTAACCTTAGCTCTAGCTTATATATATATATATATATATATATATATATATATATATATATATATATATATAGTCTACTATGAATCTGTACTTGACACTGTTGCTGAAGAAATGAGTAGCTTCTATGGATCTGTTTGCCATACAGTGTAGCGGTATGGCGGTCACAGGTTGAGAACTTGATGCTGAGCACGCATTTAAAATTACTAACTACTCTTAATAGTTGCTGTTGTATTACTATAACTCATAGATCTATTGCTGAGTTAGATACAGACGTTAGCGCTGCAATGGCGATTGGTTGAAGCAGAATTCTGGAGTGTTTGTTGGCTTTTGTTCTATCAGCTGTATTTTATCAAGTTAACATTTTAACCCTTTACTATAGATCATGCTTGTCATATAATGCGTTTATCTGTAGAGGTGTTTTTGCCATTTTGTCTTATATATATATATATATATTTGCGTATGAGTGTGTGTTTACCTATACGCCATTCTGTGTAACGTTTATTTTCTTTGTTTTAGTTTATCAGGGTTACGCTGTTGCATGTTGTGTATCATCTCTAATTGATAAATTGGAATGCTGAACGATATCTATTTGATTTTTTTACTATTAATAGCTACTAGTTAAGTAGCAGTATCGTGAT
Organism: Enchytraeus crypticus; assembly: GCA_905160935.1. Taxonomy (NCBI): domain Eukaryota; kingdom Metazoa; phylum Annelida; class Clitellata; order Enchytraeida; family Enchytraeidae; genus Enchytraeus; species Enchytraeus crypticus. Next base: position 665,831 of record CAJHZI010000711.1, on the reverse strand, counting down.
CGTAATAGGTCTACGAGAGAGCTTTACAAGAAGAGCTAAAATAAGATAGATCAAGTGATTAAATAAGAATGATACAAGTTGATTGCAACAAAATCAGGCAAACATTTAATATAAATTATTGATTTTTAAAGTTATACTCAGTCGATATTGCACCAGAAAGGGGTGCGGCCATTTAGTTGCTTGAAGATTGTACCCTAATACAGAAAAGAATTAGATTTTGAGTCTTTCTCTGCATTCTATGATATTGCCTTAAATGCGTCCAACCCTCTTGAAAAATATTCAGATCAATGCGTCCACTGGCTGGAGCCTGTGGCGATGTCAGTAAGTTATTCGACCGCGGACCAGTATGCCAGTATGTCCCGGGTTCAAATCCTGGGCTCGCCCGTCACTGACATCTCTTTCGAGTGAGGAAACTGACGTTAACATTAGCTTGCTTTATCTTTTATACTGGGGAAGTGGGGAGACAGTGGGTACCACTTCTGTTGAAATCTCGTCAGTCCTCTCTTGGGAAAAATTATGAACTAAGAATGAAGAGCTCTTTGTCTGATTATATGCTTAACAATAATATTAGGCAGTGATTAGAAATTACGACACAGAATAAATACTAATAAACACACTTTCTCTTTTTTTCTCTCTCTCTCGCTGTCTCTCAGCCTATATATTGTTTGCTATTTTATAATTAATTGACTTCTCTCTATCTCCAAATAGAAAGTAGAAATTAAACGAAGTCTTTAGCTAATTCAGATACAGCTCATAATAAAATGCTTTAATTAAATGATCTATAGATGGTATTAAATGGAACTATAAAGTTGCCTTATACAAATGATAAATATTCCGATGACAATTATCTCTCTCTCTCTCTCTCTCTCTCTTAGTGCACTACCTACTGGCAGGTCCATGGTTTATAACGCCTCCAATCTTCCCTGTCTTCGCTTTCCTCTTTATGTCCTCATATGAGTGGGTCTTTAAAACATCCAACATACCTAATCTCGGCCTGCCTCTGCCTCTTTTACCTTCCATTCTACCTTCTATGACCTCTCTTAATAGACTATCTCCCCTTACAATGTGTCCTATTAAACTCTTCTTCCGAGTTCTCAGTACATTTAACAACTGTCTATCTGTACTAACTCTCTCCAGAACTTCCTCATTTGTAACATTTTGAGTCCAGCTAATCCTCTCTATTCATCTCCTAATCCACATTTCCAATGCCTTAAAGTAACTTAAATCATCTCTACCTAACACCGGTGTAAGATTCTAAATCGTGATAAGTCCCGGTACAGCACCCACGACAGTTCGCAAACCCATCTCGTAGCTTGGCGGCATGTCCGCCTGGTATTCGAACCTGTGGCTGTCGTTTAGAATATCCACGAGCTGTATCTTCTTGACGTACATGTACATGTTTAGTCTGTGCACGATCCTCATTCCACCGCCAACGATGAAGAGTTGATCATTCTCGATGCACATTCCAAATGTTAGCATCATGACGCAGAAGTACTCTCTCTTCAACCAGGCGTCTGCTTTGAAGTTGTACACCCAGCTGCCGTTCTTGCCGATGAATATGGCGTAGATATCCCAGACGATAGCGTTCAGTTTTTGGGTGAAAGGCAGGTAAGAGCCGGCCTCTGTGCATTCGTTTGTCCTCACGTCAAATATCTGGATGTAGTTGGTGTAGGCTCCATTCGACACCCCTCCAAACACGTACACCCTACCCTCGTGCACGAGACACGTTGGATCGTACACCGCGTGTTTTAGTCTACCCATCATCGACCACGAGCACGTCTCGACGTCGAAGCTCTGCACCAAGTCACAGGCCTGAAGTCCCACCGATCTTTTACCTCCAACAACGAAGATCTTCTCGTCCACTGCGACCACACCACAGCAGGTTCTCACGTGGGGCATGTCGGCGTGACGCACCCAGCGACGATACTCGTTGAACCAGGACCAGAGCTCTCTGTTCTGTTGTCCCAGCCCCACCGCGTACACCGAGCCCCGATGTGTCAGCACCCGAGCGTCCTTCCCCGTCCACGTGGGAGCAAAGTCGTATCTGTGCGCTATGTCGAGTATGGCGCCATCATGTGGTGTGATGAACATCCAGTCTACTTTCTGGTCTAATATAGACGTGTAGAGCAGTATGAGAGAAGCTGCAGAACAAATATGTAGCACTATTTATTTGGAACGTTTTAGGAAGCTATAAAAAGCTACGGTTAGCGTCAGTTTCCTCACTCGAAAGCGATGTCAATGACATGAGAGCCAAGGGTTTGAACCCCGCACATACTAATCCGTGGTCGAATATGTTACCGACGTCACCACTGGCTGGATAGCGACGTCCTACTGTAGCTTTACTATTGCTACAGTAGGACTTGTATGAGGGTATAGGTCTTCAAACCTTTACAAGTTGTCGTCAAAGACGTTATTTTATTTGTAGTTTTGAAAAGAATTAACAAAGCAGTCCCGATGCTACCCACTCTGTAGGAGCGATATATGAAGAGTTTGATTTAGAGTAATCAGTGGCCAATCCAGGAATTTTGAACTGGACAAAAATTTTTGGACACTGTCTACAGTTTTTTGCTTACGCCCAAGCTTTTTCAGGGAGTGTAATTTTTTTACTTACACCGTTTTTAAGTCATATATACATAATTAAACATTCAAATAGCCATGAACATAATGAAATATAGATAAAAAATTATGGGCGGGCCCAAAGGGACCGGACCCGCCCCCTATTGAACCGCGCCTGAGAGTAATCATTATATAATACTTTATCAATTTACTAGATCGCAGTGGTATTTAAAAATACTTGCTCTGTTGTACCAACAGTAGGGCCCAACTGCAAATTATTTCTTTTTATTGTATGCGGTGTTGACTGGATTCGATATATATATATATATATATATATATATATATATATATATATATATATATATATATATATATATATATATATATGATCTTATTATTATAGGAGCTTATTAGAATTCAAATGGATGCTTTTAACATTAGGAAGGATGCTGAATGTATTTGGACCATAATAAGGATGTGGAAATTATTTAAAATTACCGCAACGACTGTAGCCTTACCTTTGCCGGGTTGGCAGGTCAATAAATACTTCAAATAGTCTCGTTTGTATGACAGCGATTGGACATCTCTGGGAATGAAGAGGTTAGAGATTGCTACGAGATCTTTAGCGAGAAAGAAGAGTTCAGTCTGATGACATTTCTCTCTCATATCACTCAGTCTCTCACAGAGACGACTCATTCTTCTGTAGAGCTCCTCAGTCAACTCCAGATAACCTATCACCACCTGAATGTTGTTCTTTGCAAAGAAATAATCCATTATTAAGTCCTTAGGTAAAAGCGAGTTCCTTATTAGCGAATCGTTGACTGGACTAGACTGACTGCCAAGTAGAGACTGACTGCCTGATAGAGACTGACTGCCTGATAGAGACTCGCTGTCTGGTAGAGACTGACTGCCTGGTAGAGACTGACTGCCTGATAGAGACTCGCTGTCTGGTAGAGACTGACTGCCTGGTAGAGACTGACTGCCTGATAGAGACTGACTGCTTGATAGAGACTGGCTGCCTGATAGAGACTGACTGTCTGATAGAGACTGACTGCCTGATAGAGACTCGCTGCCTGTAAGACACTGATTGCCTTGAAGAGATTGACTGCCTTGAAGAGACTGACTGCCTGATAGAGACTCGCTGCCTGATAGAGACTGACTGCCTGATAGAGACTGACTGCCTGATAGAGACTGACTGCCTGATAGAGACTGACTGCCTGATAGAGACTGACTGCCTGATAGAGACTGACTGCCTGATAGAGGCAGATTGTGATATTTATTCAGCACGTTCTTCATAAAAGTTTCTAGCTCAGAAACGTCATGTCGCATTCCCTCGACTCTATCGAAGCACTGTTTCTTAGTGTCCAACAAGCGAAAGACGCTCGAGATGACCTTCAGTTCTGTGGTAGAACTGACATCTTCATCTTTTGCCATCCTATGCGTCACGTGTGAGCTAACACAGACCTGACAGAAAGCAGCGTCACACTCGTAACAGTACAGGTTCAACCTTTCCCTCGGGTGTCTGTCGCAGGTTCGATAGTTAAACACCTTAACGGTGTTCTGCTCCTCCGACTTGTCAGCAAACATTTCGTGCAAATCAAAGCCCGGCATCTTGGAATGGACTGCCAGGCAGTCTTCACAGAAAGTCTTAGAGCAATCTCTGCAGTACTTGGCTTTGTGATTTGGATCGATGTGTACGTTACAAATTTCACAAGTTTCGATGGATTTTCTCATAGTGTTCGCTGAACACTTGACATCGTTCACCGTCTGCACTCGACTCGAGTCCTTCGTTGCATCGCCTGAGCTGAGCAACTGTGTCAGTAAAGAGGCGTGGAGGTGGACAGGCAGCTGAGCAAACCCTCCTGAGGGAACAACGAAGGTCTCGCTACAGCTGCACGGGCAGAGAATACTTTCTCCTGGTCTCGCCGTCATGCCGTACCCTCGAAGACATTCCAGACACACTGTGTGCCCGCAGGGAAGCCTTCGTGGGTTCCTCAGTGTCTTCAAACATAGTCTACATTCTGTGAGCTCTGACGAAGGTAGTACGGAAATGTTGTGAGAATCTTGTATATTCATTTCATACAAATTGATTAGAGCACGCCTAATGCTTAATACTATGTGATGCCAAACAAAATAATCGACTAAATTGAGATCCAGTTTATAAATGAAGGCTTAGATACTCTACGTTATAAATATTTCTGGACTATTTCATCGGCATACGTTAATTAAGACCTAACACAGCATAATAGTATTAGCTAATACGCAAATCTGCAATATAATTATTAAAGTTTTGGTAATTGTAGGCCTACAGATAAAGGCTCTAACTTAACATTCTTTTAACGTTTACATGTGAGCGAAGCAACGCTTATGAAGCAACGGTTTAACTTGAAGAAGGAATAAAAATTGGAGGTATAGGCTATTTATGAAAGATGCAAGATTTACCGATGATAGAGGTGTGACTGACACTGCCAACGACGAACTGGGTTTATAGAAAATTGTGGATGATCTGAATATTACTGTATTAAAGTCTCTCTCTCACTCTCTCTCTCTCTTTCTGTCTCTCTCTCTCTTAGTGCACAGCCTACAGGCAGGTCTATGAACGCCTCCACTCATCTATATCTTCCGTCTTTCGTCTTTATGTACACATACGAGTGGATCTTTAAATCATCTATAATATTGCTTCTGATATACCATTGTTCTTGGGGATTCTGCTTATGACGAGGTGGACCCCCTGTGCCTTTCTCAGCTTCCACTAACATTTACTGGTCAGGGAAGTCATTCCCTGAGAAAACAATCCTGTTTAGAAAAGTATTAAAGTGTAGAATGAAAATTAATATGGAGTATCTAAAAAAGGAGAAGTCAATAAAGAAATAGACTGTGTGAAGTTAGAACAGTTAGAGTTTCGGTCATTTAGGACACACGACAACGGAAGATGGGAAATATGGACCTAAAGTATTGCATTATATTGAATTGCTCAAGCGAATGAGGCCTTAAGTACATTAAGTGCAAAGAACTAATAGCAAAAGATGTGAAGAAGGCCACAACTCACTGGACTGGTTATACAGAAAATTGACTAGCTGCAATGCCTAATGGTTTAAACAAGCGATATTAAAAGTGATAGATAATAAACTTCAGTGATCATTTCACAATAGGCCTAATGAATGTTTATTTTTTAAAATTAAGTTGAATCTCTGCCTAAATTATAAATAATTTAATATACGTGCACTGTAAAGCCATACCCAATGTTCTGCTGTTTTACATTATTTAGCCTAGGCTACGTCTGATTGAGTGACTCTACGCTTAAACACCCCGAACACAACAAGGAAAACTAAATTAGGGTCTTAATGAACTCGGAATATCAATATAAATTCAATCGTTCATTCCTAATAAAAAATAACAAAAATTAGCACATATTACAATGAAGCGATCAACCACGTTGATATCTATCACTTTTAACAATACGTGTTAAATTCGTTGACGTCCCTGACATTGCCTTATGGCAAGGAACCGGACGTTAAATTCTAATTGAATGATTGGTTAGGTAATTTATTCCATTTTCTATGTAACCAGTTCAGTGAATGTCCGAGGCTTTACTTTAAGATCAAGACGGCCGGGAATCGAACCCACGAGAGTTCAATTTACCTTGGTTCAATTTACTAGTAATTTACATTAATTTTATAATTAATCATCTTTCACTCTTACAATTATATCTCAAAAATGAATTCTTGAATTGAATAACTCCTAATAACATACACATGTCTGTATGTAACTATGACGTCAACAATCCATAGATATTAATTTGAAAAATTTAAAAAAATTCATCTAAATTAAAAGAAGTGCAACTAAAATGAGTAAATCAAAATGAGTAGTAATAGAAACCGAAATTATCATTAAATAATTAATCAAAATAGATAAGTCTCTTAGCCTACTTTTCACACCAGCCAGTAATTATGATAATTAATAGTAGTAATTCAGATAAAAAATTAAAAAGTACACACGCATTATATTGAAATGATCAACTACGTTGATATCGATCAATTTTAATACCACGTGTTTAAACCGGTAGGCAATTTTCCGTATAACCATTTTCCGTATAACCAGTCCTGTGAATATCCGAGATTTTAGATAAACTCTCAGATAAACGCGGCCGGGATTCGAACCCACCAGGGTTCAATTCACCTAAGGATTTGTCATTTAAAACTTCATGACGTTACTCCTACGCTATTTAGACATTTAATTTGGACGGAAAATGGTCTAAATTGCCTAACGGATTAAACATGTGGTTTTAAATGTGATAGATATCAACGTAGTTGATTGTTCACTATAATGCGTGTTTACTTTTTTAGTTTTAAATAAAAACTCCGAACTCTTAGAATCTTCAATCACTCACAACGTCATGCTAAATATTATGTTTTTGTTTTCAAAACATAATGTCATCATAAACTTACGGAATTGGCGTGCATGTAGAAAATATCTAAAATGTAGGCCTATGGCATTTTACAATAACTTTTAAATTCAATTAACCATTTAGTTTTGTTTCATTTCTCGATGCCTGGAATTTCTAATTTTCTATACCGTTGCTTTGGAAGCTGCATTTATAGGCCTACAGTAATATAATGTTAATGAGCCTATAAATTAATTATAATTTATTTAATTTATAACTATAATCTATTTTATTCATTATAACCAGGGGTTAAAGTTGGATCGAGTTGAGAGCAAGGGGAAGGTAAGAATTTTTCGGCCCCCGTGCAATGCAGTTACAAGCCTTTAAGTATCAAAAATGAGCCTAGCGGAAGAACGCACCTCAGAAAAAACGAGAGTTAGAGTAACGCAGTTCCAGTGCGTTCCCCCTCTTTAACCCTTTCTTTACCAAGATTATTTTTTAAAACTAAGACGCTATTGATCAGTTTTTATGCTAAGCATTCTGGGTAATTGGTCTCTCTCGCATCCAAACTGCAAGAACGTCAACGTCTTAGTTGCGTAAGTAGACTTTCAAGTACCGCTGGTCAAATGAGGGGTGTTATTGAAAGTCACAGATATAACTTGTAATAGTAAGATGACTTATAAGTACCAGCGGTAAAGAAAGGGTTAACCGCTGATTATAATTATTTCCCTATTTAATTTGAACTGGTTTTTTGGTGAATTCCTCATTGGTGTATATCGTCATAGGTATCACATTTAGGGCCCAATTTAGTTTTAATTTATACTGCTGAATGCCGGCCGACATACAGAACTGCTCCAATTCTGCTCTAATGAGTTCTATTTCTCTTCTGCTAAACAAAGCAGACGTAAAAATAGAGCTATTTAATAATCGCTTGCTAGTTAATATACATTCTTAAAAATTAATCTTTAATTATTAATTATTTCAAGAAGTAATTATTTTGATATCTGTACGGTAGCAAAAAGGCTTAATTTATTAACCCCATGGAGTAAGTTAAATTCCTAGTCAATGCGGTTAATTTATCATCAGTTACCGCCTACCAGAGATTTGGATCCAAATTTCCTATCAGAGACAGAATCGTAATCCACTATACAAGCGCTGACTGCCTATAGCTAACTGCCTTGTAAATTTTGCAAACATAGGCTTACAAGCATATTATTTTCACCAGACCCAATTGCAATTTTGTATTTATCATACAGCAATCAAACAATCTTAATGAAATTTTATGAAAGATCATTCCTTTCTGTAGCAATGCTCACATGGAGTGGTATTAGTGCGGTTTTAGTGGTATTAGGACTGTAGTTTTAGAGATAGAATCCACCTCAGCTGGTCTACTCAGCAAGCAAGCAGCTGGGTGTCGTATTTCTTTCTGAATTTCCCAACTTTTATATTAACCAAAGTTTCGTAATAGAAATGGAATCCGGTGAACCTCGGCTCGGCAATGAATCCATACCGAGCGATCTGCTAACGTGTAGGCTATGCTTAAGGACACTGAGGAACCCGCGAAGGCTTCCCTGCGGGCACACAGTGTGTCTGGAATGTCTTCGAGGGTACGGCATGACGGCGAGACCAGGAGAAAGTATTCTCTGCCCGTGCAGCTGTAGCGAGACCTTCGTTGTTCCTTCAGGAGGGTTTGCTCAGCTGCCTGTCCACCTCCACGCCTCTTTACTGACACAGTTGCTCAGCTCAGGCGATGCAACGAAGGACTCGAGTCGAGTGCAGACGGTGAACGATGTCAAGTGTTCAGCGAACACTATGAGAAAATCCATCGAAACTTGTGAAATTTGTAACGTACACATCGATCCAAATCACAAAGCCAAGTACTGCAGAGATTGCTCTAAGACTTTCTGCGAAGGCTGCCTGGCAGTGCATTCCAAGATACCGGGCTTTGATTTGCATGTCATACTTTCAGACAAATCTGAGGACGGACAAGGCGTCAGAGTGTTTAACAGTAGAACCTGCGACAAGCACCCAGATGAAGAGTTGAGTTACTACTGTTACGACTGTGAAGTAGGACTGTGTCAGACTTGCTTGAGAAGTACCCACGACCTCCACAGAATAGCCACGATCAGTGAGGCATCCTCAGTGGTGGAGTTGAGACTCGTCAGGCGCATATTAGACTTGCTCAAGGCTGTGCGGAGATGTGAGAAGAGAGTTAACGAAATACCTTCTCTAATCGTCTCCGCTCAGTCTGTCATAGATGAAATTTGCAATGATTATCCACTGCAGCAGGTTGAAGGATACGAAGGGATGATGAGAGTACTTCCGCCAGAGGTCCAGAAGGCTTTCCAGGAGGCACAGAGGACTGTGGCCCAGGAGCAAAATATCAGGGTTGGAATGATGCTGCAAGAGAGGATGAGCAGATACTGCGAGAGAATGGTGGAGCTGAGAGAGAAAGTTTCAATGAATGAACTCGTTTGTCTTGCCAAAGATCTGATGTTAGTGTCAGATACATTCGTGAAAGGTGCTAAGAATCTAACAGTTGCGAAGAAACTTCCAGCGGTGGATCGGATTTTACGGTCTTTCCAGCAGATTCCATGCAGACGTGAGTATATTGTACTCTACACTGTGTATCGATCTTTGCTTTTTTCTACTCCAAGATCATTTCACTTCAGTCGGTATAACACCGTCTTTCTACTCAAAGCATAGAAATACATAGGAATTAATATATATATATATATTATATATATATTATATGTATATATACATATTATATACATTATATATATTTTATATTATATATAATATATGATATATATATATATAATATATATATATATATTATATATATATATCATATATTATATATATTTTATATTATATATAATATATGATATATATATATATAATATATATATATATTATATATATATATATATATATATATATCATATATTATATATAATATATATATAATGTATATATTTTATATATATATGTATATATATATATGTATATATATATATATGTATTTATATATATATACTCATTTATATTATATATATAATATATCTCTCTCTTAGTGCACTGCCTACTGACAGGTCCATGGTACATAACGCCTCCATTCTTCTCTGTCGTCCGCCTTCCTCTTCATTGCCACATATGAGTGGGTCTTTAAATCATCTAACATACCTAATCTCGGCCTGCCCCTGCCTCTTTTTCCTTCCATTCTACCTTCTATGACCTCTTTTAATAGACCTTCCCCCCTTACAATGTGTACTATCCATCTCTTCTTCCTATTTCTTAATACATTTATCAACTGTCTATCTGTGCCAACTCTCTCCAGGACTTTCTCATTTGTAACCTTTTGAGTCCAGCTAATCCTCTCCATTCTTTTCCAAATCCACATTTCCAATGCCTCCAGTTTCCTAATATCTTCCTCCCTTAAGGTTCATGTTTCACATCCATACAATAGCGTGGTCCAAACCAAAGTTTTCACTATCTTTATCATTGTGTCTTTCTTTAATATATATATATATATATATATATATATATATATATATACATATAATATATATATATATATACATATTATAAATATATATATATATACACACACATATAATATATATATATACATATAATAAATAAATAAATAAATAAATATATATATATAATTTATTACAGGTTGTGGGATGTTGGCGCAGACTCCAGGTAGGCGGAGCACCGGGTGGAACTGGTATTTTTTTCAAGTACTGGACGGTGAGATAATCTTATCGTTAGGCTTCGAATTCGACTTTGCTGCCACGTGGACGGGGAAGGACGCTCGGGTGCTGACACACCGGGGCTCGGTGTACGCGGTGGGGCTGGGACAACAGAACAGAGAGCTGTGGTCCTGGTTCAACGAGTATCGTCACTGGGTGCGTCACGCCGACATGCCCCACGTGAGAACCTGCTGTGGTGTGGTCGCAGTGGACGAGAAGATCTTCGTTGTTGGAGGTAAAAGATCGGTGGGACTTCAGGCCTGTGACTTGGTGCAGAGCTTCGACGTCGAGACGTGCTCGTGGTCGATGATGGGTAGACTAAGACACGCAGTGTACGATCCAGCGTGTCTCGTGCACGAGGGTAGGGTGTACGTGTTTGGAGGGGTGTCGAATGGAGCCTACACCAACTACATCCAGATATATGACGTGAGGACAAACGAATGCACAGAGACTGCTTCTTCCCTGCCTTTCATCGATAAATGCAGCGCTATAGTGTATGATTTCTACGCTATATTCATCGGCAAAAACGGAAGCTGGGTCTACAACTTCATAACTGATGTTTGGATGAAAAGAGAGTACTTCTGCGTCAAGATGAACAAATTTGCCATGTTCATTGAAGACGATCAACTTATGTGCTATGGAGGCGGGTCCAGAAGGACTGACCAGGACGAAGGAAGGAGCCGCGTGCTGCTCTACTCTAAGAGGTTCCATGTGAAGGATATTCTGGACGATCGTCATAAGTTTGAATATCAAGCAGACATGCCGCCCACGTTCATTTCACAGGAATTCGTCACCGTAGCTTCCGGTGTAATTCTAGTTTAGACCTGAGAAAGCTGGTTTAGACCTGATAAAGCTGGTTTAGACCTGATAATTCTGGTTTAGACCTGATAAATCTGATTTAGACCTGATAAATCTGGTTTATACCTGATAAATCTGGTTTATACCTGATATTTCTGGTTTAGACCTGATAATTCTGGTTTAGACCTGATTTCTTCATTTTACGGAAATTTCCAGCTATTCATGGATGCTAAATTTCAAATTGAACTTGTGTCATCTTCATCAAATCGACTCATTTCCAACATAATCAGGTTCTCGTAGGTTTGGTCGCATAGAAAAATGTTTAATTTATAAGCAGTGCACAAAACCATTGGATTTCAATCAGAAATATGGGATATGTAACAAAGTGATAATATTTGATCAATTAACATCTTAGGCCTGTATATATTCCACCATCTTCTTCCTATCATGCAAACAATTATCACTCTATTTTATGCAATAAGCGATTAATATTTTTATAGTGCTACACACATGACTAACCAAGTGACTAATGACGTGACTAGTCTCATGTCTATTCACGTGACTAATCACATGATTAATCACATGACTTCTCTTCTTCTTTTCTCTGCGTGACTTCAGTTTGTGGACACCAGAGCAGCCTCTTTTACCCTCTGTTTCCACTGATTCCGGTCCTGGGCAAGATCATAGACATCACTCTGTGCTAGGTTATATTTAGTGTCTATTTGTTTTATATCTTAATTAATCACATGACTAGCCACGTGGCTAATCACATGACTAGCCACGTGACTAATCACATGACTAGCCACGTGACTAATCACATGACTAACCTAATTGTAAGTAAACACTCTTGCAGAAGTCTCGACACTCTGGTTTCGTCTAGTTTATTAATCAAATCATTAACTTGTCATTAACTTCAATCATTACAGTAAAATAAACAGTCGCAGCCAACAGTAAGTCGATACGCGTGTCAAGTTAACGATAATGTTATAACGTATACACTTGTAGATCACACATTACAACAATAGTACAATGCTCTAGGTACAACAGAGCTCAATCGAGCTAAAGTTGCGAAACAGCGAGTTTATCGCCCGTTACATGTTCCACAGATGACGCTATAAACTTAGAAGACCGCGAGACCTCTGCGACTAGATGACACCGCATGACTACATGCTAGTCATCTCGACTAGATAGACTAGATACTAGTCATATGACTATACTACGAAGACTACTTTCACACATTTTAATTGCGTTTATATAATATACTATACGTATATTATATTTGAGTATGCAGTGTTTACTGTCATAATAATTTAAATATTTGATCTTGCTAGATATACCATTTCCCATTAAACCTTTTAACACAATTAACAATTCATTGTTAATTGTCGTGTACTGTGGGGACGTCCCTGACATCATCCTTGGATTAGGAAACGGACGTAACACCTTTATTATTATTATTATTCATACAAATGAGTTTTTATGATGTCGATATATGTAAACGCGACCTGTGGGCTTTTATATCTGCTCAAGCGCCTTAAGCTTTTTAGTCATTGTCTAGATTGCGGTAAGTGTATCAATGAAAATAAAATAAAGACACTAAATATCCGTAAAATTCTTTAGTCGATCAAAGCCTGTTGGTTGCAGTTATCTAACAACAACAACAACAACCAAAAGAGCGTCACCTTTCAAACATCATACTACAATAAAAGAGAAGGAAAAATACACGTCTTACTGCTCTTTCACTTCACTCTTAATTAACTAGTACTACCGCAGTTCAGCATTGACATATTTTCATTACGCAGAATACATGATCTTACTTATCACGAAACGCACGTAAAAACAGCATTCAGCAAGTACTAACCCAGGTACTAACCCATGTACTAGCCCAGGTACTAACCCAGGTATTAACCCAGGTATTAACCCAGGTACTAACCCAGGTATTAACCCAGATACTAACCCAAGTATTAACCCAGGTATTAACCCAAGTATTAACCCAGGTACTAACCCAGGTATTAACCCAGGTATTAACCCAGGTACTAACCCCGGTATTAACCCAGATACTAACCCAAGTATTAACCCAGGTATTAACCCAAGTATTAACCCAGGTATTAACCCAAGTATTAACCCAGGTATTAACCCAGGTACTAACCCCGGTATTAACCCAAGTATTAACCCAGGTATTAACCCATGCAGATACTAACCCAGGTATTAACCCAGGTACTAACCCAGGTATTAACCCAGCTACTAACCCAGGTATTAACTCATGTATTAACCCATGTATTAACCAGGTACTCATCACTGACATCATCACTAGAAACAATTCCACAAGCACGCAGCACACACGACGAACACGTTATATACTGTTTACGTTCATCTTCTCAGTCGTAGAAGATTTTGGAGACAATATGTACAGTCATAATACGCACACACTGTCTACATGAATGAGAGCCTCAAATCAGCGTTACACTAAGCAGTGAAAACATATTGGTAAATGTTAGGGGCTACAAGTTGTGCGTAACAGAGTAGTCGTTGTTAGTCAATAAATTAGTTGATCTATCTCGTTAAGAAATGTGGGTGAAGACTGCAGATATGAATATATACCTAGGACCTGCCATTTAACTGAACACTGGAAACAAACTTAAAGAATTACAATGATAACAACAAGTAAGAAAATTCAGTGACGACAGGAAAACAGTTTATACTGAGGGTTTTGAAGCCGAGCCAATCCAATAGCACGAAACATCTGCAGCTGAGCCAATCAAATTGCACGAAACATCTGTGAGTCACTCTAGCAGAGGCCTATCTATTATATACAACACACTAAATAATTCAATAACTGCTCTTTTGCATAGAGAATACTGTAGACAAATTCTTGTAAATATTCGCGAACAATTTAACGTTCATCTTCTCGTTACAGAATGATATTAGTGTCCGACCCAGCGGCAATTAATCAATCATAAATTAATTAAATAATCATGAATAATAAAAATCATTATTCAATCATAAACGAAACATAGTGAATGCTTAACTACGACTCAGAAGCGCTTTCAGAACAGTGAGTCAAGACAGAAAGCTGACAAGCCACGAGCTCAAATGATCAGAAATTTTAGCCAGAGACAACTTAAACAACAATAAATTTCTTTGAGATGCGAAACAATAGAAAACAAGTGCATATACAATTAATTTACAATAAAAATAAACTAGAATCCAACGACACTTTTTCTGACTTGAAGGCAATATCAGCGACGAGCAAGTCCTTATGGCTAAGAGAAACTGAATAGGTCACTGCACAAAAAACACATTTTAAATGTCGTTCAAGATGGCATGGAGCACTTTTAACATGACATGATTCTATTTCCACTATGACAACAACAATTTAGATTGACTAGAACAACCAAAACACAGTGAGAAAATTGTATATATATATATATATATATATATATATATATATATATATATATATATATATATATATATATATATATATATACTACATATGATATGCCAAATAAAATATAACAAATATACCTATATTCCTATAACCATAATATAACAAATAAATAAATCAGCAAAAAAACTAAGATATGCCGTAAAATATTATGCGAGTATTTTACTGAAATAATCATTACAATCTAAAATAATCGTGCCTGATGGCATCAATCCTTCTCACACCACTTAAGCGAAAACTAAGCATTACACTTGTATAACTGACCAGTAATATCTAGAAACAGTTGCATTCAGAGAAAAATATAAGTAACTGGAAGGTCCTGCCTTCCCGAGATCTCACTGGATCGACGTAACCTGGAGTTACATGTATCGTACCTAAGCGGTTACAGCGCCCGAAAATTTGGGGTGCCTCAACGGTTAGATGCCTGGATAGTTAGGTGCCTGGATGGCTAGGTGCTTGGATGGTTAGGTGCCTGGATGGTTAGGTACCTGGTTGGTTAGGTGCCTGGATGGTTAGGTGCCTGGATGGTTAGGTGCCTGGATGGTTAGATGCATGAATGGTTAGGTGCCTAGACGGTTAGGTGCCTGGATGGTTATGTGCCTGGATAATTACGGTGCAAGGATTGTTAAGGTGCCTGGATATTTACAAATGACAGGATGGAAAAAGTTCTTGGATAACTAAGGTGCTAGGAAGTAGGCCTATATAGTGACTGGATGATTAAGGTGCTAGGAAGTAGGTCTATACAGTGCTTGGATAATTAAGGTGCTAGGAAGTAGGCCTACACAGTGACTGGATGTTTAAGGTGCTAGGAAGTAGGTCTACACAGTGACTGGATGATTAAGGTGCTATAGGATATCAGAGCTCTCAGCCTCGTGGTCGTCAACAGTAACAATTCACACAGACCTAACAGATGACTGGCTAGATAAACAAAGAAACTGTACTAACATGTACATAAGTTCTAAGCAAATGCACACAGAAACCAGCCCCAATAAAGATCATGGACAGAACTATTTGCATATTCGCGGCGTTTTGTTTTGAGTCGCTTTTTATTCTTTGAAGTTTTACTATACTTCATTTGTCTCCTAGGAATATGTTTTAAGTTAGAGTAAAGGGTAGGGGTTACGGTTAGGTTAAAAAGTTCAATTAAAATTACAAATTCCCGCGATGATGCTAAAACTCCAGCGATGATGCAAATAGTTCTGTCCTTTTGAGTGACGATCTAGCCGCAAGTTTAAAAATCATCGACACACTCAGCTCAGTCAATGTACGGGAGGGGCTTTAGGACAGCTGGTTGTGCCATTGCTGATAAATACAACACGACGACTCAAATATAGCGATTGTTAATGCCCTTACGCAATATTGTATACGCCAAACAGTTAAAACAAGATGCTCGTATTGACGGCTAGAAAAGATAAGGGTAACAAACTGAACTACGCATACTGTACTGAATTGTAGTCTGTATAGTATCACAGGTGAAACAATGTGAATATATTTCTGTGAGGACATACTGTAGGTCTATTTCCTTCCATCTATTTGTAAGCTCTCAGCAAAAGCCCGTCAAACACAACACTCCTACTGGCAGGTTCGAGGTACATATTCATACTCAAAGTATGTTTTCTCGTTGCATAAGAGCACTCCTTAGATCAACAAGTTAATCCCTGCACAAAGTCACATGCCTTATCCATACCTTATGTAGCCTATAGCTTGGAAAAATTATACGACACTATACTAGTATTGTATCATATACGTATGTAATCATAATACACCAGTAACAACGTGCAATGCAGATATCATTTCAATGATACACCAGTTGACATCACTTCATTAAGATAATAAATTAGATGATATCATTTGATTTAGATGATACATCAATTGACATCATTTCATTGAGATAATAAATTAGACGACATCGTTGCATTAAGATTAACATCAGATGACAAGAATGAACGAAAACAATAAAATAACATCAAGTTAACAAAATTTCAAATAAATTACACTTAATTCGTTAACGGGGTGTTAAATATACTTAGTCAGCTAAGGGTGCAGAAACTTTCAGTAAAATACAAATAAACTAAACGTCCATACTGTCACCTGATGATGACATCAAGTACGTCAAGCTTGAAATCTGTCTCGTATACCTTGTGGCATTCAAACAGATCTTTCTACACACGGCACTAATTATCAGTGACTCTATTACCACACGACAAGCAATCAGTAAACTGATTTAGTTAAACTGCAGTATGAGCGGGGACTAGGAATGTTGTAGAGAGACTAGAGTAGCCACAGAGTATTCTCAAACAATTATTTACATAAATCACATACACAAAATTCATTTGTACAACGCTATATTATACCGTCGTTTATTATAACAACTGAGGAACCCCTCGTGGCGCAGTGGTAGAGAGCTCGCCTCTTGCACGTGAGGTAGCGAGTTAAAGCTAAGGTTAACGTCAGTTTCCTCACTCGAAAACGATGTCAGTGACAGGCGAGCCCAGTAATTCGAGAATGCGTAGCGACGTGGGTTTTTCTCTACCGAGGGGCGAATAAAAACCTAGTCGTGTATGTACACACTTGGTGATGTCAGGCCGATGGATAGCCGACCTTAATGTTTCATTTCCTCTCTAGTCGCCTCTGTGTCAACCACATGCTAAACAGAAGCTGTATGTCAATTTTTTATTAAAACGACTGCAGCGAATTCGAATCATATGCTCTGACTGCACCTATTTATATTTAACTAGCAGAGTAAGTACAATTTAATAATACAGAGGGACATTCACGTATACTGTCTGAGTCAACATAGGATAATTTCTAGAACTGACTAATTGAAGACACCGCAAACGGGTAGAAATATCTCTTCAAATCCATGTTTCAACACATCAAAATAGGACACTTAACAAAACTGTCGAGAGTCAAAATACTTTAAATTTATGCATTCGAAAATTTGTGATATAATATATACATATACTGTATATATATATATACATGTATATACATAGTATATATTTATATATATATATATATATATATATATATATATATATATATATATATATATATATATATATATACATACACACACACGCATACATGTATATGATGAACATATACATACACATGCACTTTATACTACGTATACATGTATATAAATAAACTACGCAAGCTACTTGTGCACTAGAACGTAAAACAAGTAACCTATGAGCACAAGGAGCACAGTGACTCCACAGCTTGAGAGCTGATTAAAAGGAGCAAATGTGAGTTAGTGAACAAATCACTGACTCACACGTTTTAAACGTTAAACACCACGTGATATCGGCAACAACCTCTCAACCGTTGTACGTAAAGGAACCTCTACCATATATCTCAGCTGCATATAAACCACATACACACAATTCATTTGTACAACGCAATATTATACTGTCGGTTATTATAACAACTGAGAAACTCCTCTAGTGGCGCAGTGGTAGAGAGCTTGACTCTTAAATGAGAGGTCGCGAGTTACAGACTACGTAGTGACGTGGGTTTTTCTCTTCCGAGGATAAGAACTTCTACCATATATCTCAGCTTATATAATATGGGTACGATTAATCAAAAATAATAGTTAATGTAACAAAGCAGGCAAAACAGTCTCGAAGATCAATTCTGCTCACGATAAATATATATAAATCATCGATGAAAAATACTTTAAACATCTTATATACTATAACGTTAACACTAATCTTAGATGTCCTAAATACCAATGCTGTAAAATTTTACCCTTTAGAAAAGTTCAGCAAACCAGGTAGAGTACTTGTAAAGTACCAGCTACTTCTATCACATAACAACTACTCGACAATGCAGCAATAGTCAGTCGGCGTCAGCAAATCAGCGGCACAATCAATACAGTAGTTAGACAAAATATGACAACATTTGCTCAGTTCTGCTGTGAACTTACAAAAAAAAATTAGTCTTATATTACTCAGATGATAATGAGTTAATTACTCTGTGAGTTAATCACTCAGTGAGTTAATCACTCAGTGAGTTAATCACTCAGTGAGTTAATCACTCAGTGAGTTAATCACTCAGTGAGTTAATCACTCAGTGAGTTCATCACTCAGTGAGTTCATCACTCAGTGAGTTAATCACTCAGTGAGTTAATCACTCAGTGAGTTCATCACTCAGTGAGTTAATCACTCAGTGAGTTAATCACTCAGTGAGTTAATCACTCAGTGAGTTCATCACTCAGTGAGTTAATCACTCAGTGAGTTAATCACTCAGTGAGTTCATCACTCAGTGAGTTAATCACTCAGTGAGTTCATCACTCAGTGAGTTAATCACTCAGTGAGTTAATCACTCAGTGAGTTCATCACTCAGTGAGTTAATCACTCAGTGAGTTCATCACTCAGTGAGTTAATCACTCAGTGAGTTAATCACTCAGTGAGTTCATCACTCAGTGAGTTAATCACTCAGTGAGTTCATCACTCAGTGAGTTAATCACTCAGTGAGTTCATCACTCAGTGAGTTCATCACTCAGTGAGTTCATCACTCAGTGAGTTAATCACTCAGTGAGTTAATCACTCAGTGAGTTCATCACTCAGTGAGTTCATCACTCAGTGAGTTCATCACTCAGTGAGTTAATCACTCAGTGAGTTAATCACTCAGTGAGTTCATCACTCAGTGAGTTCATCACTCAGTGAGTTCATCACTCAGTGAGTTAATCACTCAGTGAGTTAATCACACTCAGTGAGTTCATCACTCAGTGAGTTAATCACACTCAGTGAGTTCATCACTCAGTGAGTTCATCACTCAGTGAGTTCATCACTCAGTGAGTTCATCACTCAGTGAGTTCATCACTCAGTGAGTTCATCACTCAGTGAGTTCATCACTCAGTGAGTTCATCACTCAGTGAGTTCATCACTCAGTGAGTTCATCACTCAGTGAGTTAATCACTCAGTGAGTTCATCACTCAGTGAGTTCATCACTCAGTGAGTTCATCACTCAGTGAGTTCATCACTCAGTGAGTTCATCACTCAGTGAGTTCATCACTCAGTGAGTTCATCACTCAGTGAGTTAATCACTCAGTGAGTTAATCGCTCAATGAGTTAATCACTCAGTGAGTTCATCACTCAGTGAGTTAATCGCTCAGTGATTTAATCACTCAGCGAGTTAATCGCTCAGTGAGTTAATCACTCAGCGAGTTAATCACTCAGCGAGTTAATCACTCAGTGAATTAATCGCTCAGTGAGTTAATCGCTCAGTGGGTTAATCACTCAGTGAGTTAATCGCTCAGTGAGTTAATCACTCAGTGAGTTAATCGCTCAGTGGGTCAATCATTCAGTACATTTCAATAGTTGCATAAACATGTATGCTGCTTTCTTCTCTACAGGCAGAATTGAATGAGCTAGGATTGAATTCAGTCTCAAGCTAGGCAACAAATATCAGACCTTTGACATGCACCCATAAAGTATTAACCTTGGTCTGAGCTGTTAAACCTTTGGGATGCACTGGTAAAATCTGGGCATGCGATGGTAATGCACTGGTAAAGACTTGGCATGAACTGGTAAAGCCATAGTATGAACTGGTAAAGCTCTGGTATGCGCTGGTATAGCCCTGGTATGCACTGGTAAAGCCATGGTATGAACTGGTAAAGCCCTGGTATGTACTAGTAAAGCCATGGTATGAACTTGTAAAGCCCAGGTAGTCACTGATAAAGCAGTGGTATGCGCTGGTAAAGCTCTTGTAAGATCTTCTAGCTATCATACAGAATCTGAGGACAGCTAATCAGATTCAACTGCAGTGAAATTACATCAAGCGCACAAAGCTGTTAATATGATTTTATGAGAAAAAATATATATAAATTAAAGTTTAACGCCCGTTTCCTGATGCAAGAGATGCCGATACGAACATCTTGCATGAGATGAACATAACGTGTGCACGCTATAGATAAGACTTACGGGTGTGGAACATGAAACCTTCCCAGAACAAGAGCAGACTCATCACGTGGTGAAGAAGATGTAGAGATAGATGTCAGTTAACACACCTGCCATGTGCCAAACTGATTTACCGGACTCCCTAGATGTCAGTTAACAGACCACTGATTTACCTGACTCCTATTGCATAAGCTATCGTTGGTAACAGCAGAGTGTAGATCTACTCGAGGGTTCAGTGAACGAGCGCTGCGGCACCGCTAGACGAGGTGAAGAAGGAGAAGGGTGTGTATTGAAAGTTGACAGGAGTGCGGGGTGAGGAGCAGGCGTACAGGTAATCACAATCGTCCGACTGCAGACAGCTTCTGTTTAGCGTCGGTTCTGACTCGCTGCGGTGAATCTTAGGCAGCGCTCGAACCAGGGTTTCCAGAGATGCCAAGATCTGTTACAAAGAATACGACGTGATGTAGCCTAGGCTTATACCACTATAAAACCACTGAGCTTCTATACAGCCTAGGCTCTGAGCTTCTATACAGCCTAGGCGCTGAGCTTCTGTACAGCCTAGGCGCTGAGTTTCTATACAGCCTAGGCGCTGAGTTTCTATACAGCCTAGGCGCAGAGTTTCTATACAGCCTAGGCTCTGAGCTTCTATACAGCCTAGGCGCTGACCTTCAATACAGCCTAGGCGCTGAATAATAATAATAATAATAATAATAATAATAAAGTTTTAACGTCCGTTTCCTCATCCAGGGATGATGTCAGGGACGTAGCTTCTATACAGCCTAGGGGCTGAACTTCTATACAGCCTAGGCTCTAAGCTTCCATACAGCCTAGGCACTGATTTACAATTTTGGCATAGTTTGGTAGATTTAAAGTGAAATCTGATACGATGTGGTTGTAAATGTCAGTTAAGATAGATAGACTGCATGTGTATGTGCGAGAGAGAGAGATAACTAAGTAGAAAGACAGATGATGAGATATAGAGATAAATAGGCAAACAGACAGACAGAGAGAGAGAGACATAAGTAGGCATACCTGAGGAAAGATGGGCCTCTCGTCGGCTGCGTACCTAATGCAGTCGAGCAGCAGCTTGCGGAATGCTTTGGGTGACTCTGTCTTCACTGCGGACATGTCTGGCTTCAGATAACCCTTACCAACCATGAACAGGATCTAGTCATCAATAAATCAATTAGATTATAAATCAATCAGCAATCTAAAACATGATTACGTCTATTTTACTTAAATGACTGAAACAGCTGAGATGAGGTATCCAACACTTTAAGAGTATCCAACAAGAATATAAAAGAGGACACAAGAGAGTTTATCTAGTATCTTCAAGTAATCTACCGAAGCAGTTAAACTGAAAGATTTAAAGGATAAATAGGTTCATAGAATGAAAGTCATGACAATGGCCACCCGGTTAATCGTTACAATATCTACATTAGACGCCTCTTACAAGCAACTCGAGCAGTGTTACAGTTTAAGGTAAATGTTAATTCAATTCAATTCAATTTAATAAGAACACCAAAAAGGTCAATCAACCCAGCAGTGTTCACATACACGATACACAAACAAGCAAATGCAACATGAAAAATCACAAACTAAATGTGAACTATGGTGAACTTAAAGAAAAATAAGACCGGTATCAGTGGAGACAGAAGGTAAAAGAGGCTGCTCTGGTGTCCACAAAGTGACGTCACGCAGAGAAAAGAAGAAGAAGAAAGAACTTACAGAAAAATAAGACAAATCATGATAATCATTATTTCATAATCCGTCACTGACAGCGCTTTCGAGTGAGGAAACTGACGTTAACATCAGCTTTAGCTTAATAGGTGAACTTGTGCATACAAAATCCCGAACCTGATCTTTGTTGGTGATGTTGGCATAAGGCAGTTGCCCAGCCATCAGTTCATAGAGGACTATACCAAACGAGTAAACGTCTGACTTGAACGTGTAAGGGTTAACGTCCTTCATTCGTATGACCTCTGGAGCCTGCCAGCAGCAAATTATAATAATAAAGGTTTAAAGTCCGTTTCCTCATACAAATACGATGTCACGGACGTCCCCCATCACATGTCACTACAAATCGATTCACCCTAAAATGATATGAAAAAACATGTACTGAAGAAAAAGATCCTAAACAGTGCCAGTTTGGTAAACTGAACTGCACGCTGTACAAATCAAATAACAAAACAGCGTAACACCTCGTCCTTCTACACCGATAGCAAAGATTCATAAATCAAAAGTCTGCATTAATCAATCAATCAATCAGATTTTACCGTCCAGTTACTCGTTGTAAGACGATGTCAGGGTGTCAAGCATTAGTTATAGACCTGACCAACAACTAGCCATTTTACTAGACTTACTTTATGTAATTCAGAGATAAATGATAAAGAGAGAGAAAGAGATAGATAGATAGAGAAAGAGAGATACATAAAAAGAGAGAGAGAGATAGTGTGAGAGCGATAGTGTGAGAGCGATAAAGAGAGTGAGTTTGAGATAGAGAGATAGAGAGAGAGAAAGAAAGAGAGAGATAGATAGATAAAGAGAGAGAGAGATAGATAGAGATAGAGAGGACAAACCATCCAGAGTATGGAGCCAGTCAGCTGATGAGCCTGATGAGCTCCCGACCACCTCGTCTTGACCGTGGCTAATCCAAAGTCTCCGATCTTAACCGTCAGGTCGTCTGTCAGAAATATGTCTGCACAGCAAAGAGACTGAGTTAAGAGAACCTACTCTCCTTATATCACTTGATTATAGAAACAGCGTAATACACTTAATCACTGAACAATTACATGATTAAGTAATTACAGAAACAGCGTAATCTACTTAATCATTGAACAATTCAATGATAAAGTAATTGTAGAAACAGCGTGATCTACTTAATCGTCGAACAATTCCATGATTATTGAATAGAATTGCATGTATTTATTCCGTTTGCATAGTTATTTTCAAATTTGTATGATTGAGGGGTGGTCAACTAGAGAGGTTACTTGTGACCTCTTTGACGGCCTTGTTTTTGTATGTCACTGTATATGTTGAGTGTATTGAAATAAACATAGCTTTCTCTCTCTCTCTCTGATTAAGTAATTGGAGAACTTGAAACGAAGCAATGCTAAATATGTAATCACCATTAAACACACCACGCAGCAACATATAAAGTGAACAAAGACAAGCTATTTATAATTTCATTAGTTTGAAACAAAGTAGTTAGTCATGCCTTCCTCAGTGTCCGTATTAATCAACCTCTTACGACATGGTTTCAGGTTGGACTATTTACAAGTTCTTGACGCTAGGCTATTCTAGAACAAAAATATCCTATCGCCAAGTATCATAGGATATAATTAGACACTCTAAGATGTGACTGAGAATTGGTAAGTAAAGGATACTGTTGCTCTTGAGATCTCGATGTATGATGTGCTTAGCATGTAGATAACTGCAATAACAATGCCAGCAATCAATCGATTAACTTCAAGCAATTAGAAATGTTAATGAATCGAGTAGAAATATTAATTAATAATTCTTAGTATAATTAGTTTCAAACTTTCAAGTAGTTAAGTAAGAATCAGAGCTATGAAAATAATTAAAGGAAATCGTTAAATTAACAAATAAATCTTAAATAATGAATTAAATTATATTCATAGAAAACTTCATAAGTCATTAGGATTGTAATTTGAATTAAGATAATTACAGAGTCTTGTTAATATTATTAATCTTATTATCAGTATTAATCATCGAAATCATCATCTTCTCTTGAATCCCTGTTTAACCACAGTCGGGTTACGATATTACCATTATTAATATTAAATTAACAACTGAAGAACATTTTGCCACTAAACACTACTAAAAAGGCCTTGCTGCTTTAAATATAGCTACAAATACAGCTACAAGAATACTGCTTACTACAAACAAAAGTAAATATATATAAAAATAAAGTGTCATATAAATTTAATGTATTAGCCATTAATTTACATAGAGATTAGAATAGCTTTCAGCATTGTAGTCTGTAATGCGTTCATCTGCAGGTCAACATGAGCAGCTTCATTGCTCGCTCCATCATTGCAATTTGATCAATACAAGAAACTGAAGTTAGACTATGCTTTAGCTTTTGCCATTATCCTAATGAGTATAATTAATTCTGCATAATTATGCTAATTTTGATAATTATGCTGAGCTCTAGAACTATTCACTACTGCTTCAAGACAGGACAGTACATAACAGCACTGAGCACTCACTCCATGCCCTGGGCAGTCTGTCGAGCTATGTCTATCAGCTGCAGCATTTCAAACTTAGAGTCGTTGATGTGCAGATGCTTGTATAGGCTCGATCCCTCGCACCACTGTGTCACTATAGCAAACTCTGGTCGAGTAGTGCAGCCCATGAATAACAGAATGTTCACATGGCGGGTCTTCCTAAACACCACAATAATAGACTATATCTTCTCATACGGTCTTCCTAAACACCACAATAACAGGTTATATCTTCTCATAAAGTCTTCATAAACGCCACAATATTTCTCTTCTTACGCTATTCATAAACACCACAAAATTTATCTTCTTAAGCTAAGTCTTACTAAAAACCGCAATAACAGGTAACAGGTAGTAATTTAAGATTATTAAGGTTAAGGTTGTTTGTTGGCTTATTCAGGTTTATAATTATTGTACTAGTCATGATTCGGGCCAATGATCAACTGTTGTGCGCTTAGTTGTATGAATACAGTGATAAGCTTGAGCTAATCCTCGCGATGGTAGCTAGAGAGAGTCTTGTAGTCATGAAGAACGACAGAGAGCTTCTGACTTTGATGTTAAACACATAAGAATCCGTCTAATGATTCGAGCAAGCGAATCAGGTTTCTTCACTCTAATCTAGTGAAAGAATGATTATCTTTTCTTTCATCTGATCTTCTTAGATTAGAACTCTACGTGAATGCATTGTTTCACAATTACAGTTAATTAACTGAGACATCAATAACCCATGATACACAATAAATATACAAATTAATACAAAACTTAGACTGATAACAATGCCATAAATTGCCTGCTATTAGAAGTGTCGCAAACCTTCATTTTAATCAATAATGCTCGATGTTGTCAATAGTGGTCAATGTTGTTAATAGTGCTCGATGTTGTCATTGATGACTGTAGCACTCTAATCATTGTTACTATTAACATATTACCGCATCACTAGTGAGAGAAATCTACAAACCGCAGAACGGCCACTTCGTTCTTGAAAGCCAGTTGCTGCGCAGTGGTTGGATTGCGCACGTTCAGTTTTTTCACAGCGACGGGTCCGTGCCAGAGTCCCCTGAAGACTGTTCCATAGGAGCCGGAGCCAATCCTAGGCCCCACCTTGATCTCATCGGCAGGAATCTCCCAGTCCTCATTAGAATCTCGCCGGGATCTCTGATCAAGCGTACAGAAATAAATGCTAATCTCTCTCTTAGTGCACTGCCTACTGGCAGGTCCATGGTATATAACGCCTCCACTTTCTCTGTCTTCCGCTTTCCTCTTCATTTCCACATATGAGTGGGTTTTTAAATCATCTAACATACCTAATCTCATATGGATAAGGCATAGACTTTGTGAAGGGATTAACCCTAAGGAGATCTAAGGAGTGCTCTTACGGAGCGAGAAAACAAAATTTGAGTATGAATATGTACCTTAAACCAGCCACTTAGCAGTGCACTGGAGAAGAGATTATTATTATAAGCATTATTATATAGAAACCTGAATTAAACATAGCTTCTTAGCTTTGTTATAATACTGGCAACACAGAAATTGATTGGATTGCGGCTTTGGATATAAGTATCGTTTTTAAACAGAGCAAAAAATTCGATGCAGCAACTCTGAGTCCTTCGGTATAAATACTTCGCACATTATTATACTTAGCGCATTATTATATTTAGCACATTATTATACTTAGCACATTAGTATACTAGCACATAAATATACTTAGCACATTATTATACTTAGCACATTATTATGCTTAGCACATTACTATACTTATCACATTATTATACTTAGCACATTATTACACCTACCACGTTAATATACTTAGCACATTATTATACTTAGCATATTATTATGCTTAGCACATTACTATACTTATCACATTATTATACTTAGCACATTATTATGCTTAGCACATTACTATACTTATCACATTATTATACTTAGCACATTATTACACCTACTACGTTAATATACTTAGCACATTATTATACTTAGCACATTATTATACCTGGCACACTATTATACCTAGCACATAAGTATACTTGGGACATTATTATACTTAGCACATTATTGTACTTAGCACATTAATATACTTAGTACATTATTAAACTTAGCACATTATTATACTTAGCACATGATTAAACTTAGCACATTATTATACTTAGCACACTACCCGCTAACAAGCACAAACAACATACGAGCTTCTTGATGTCTATCTCAGTGGACTTAGATCTGGGTCGTTGCTTGGTGACACTGGTGGGGGAGGTACTGGCACTTTGAGAGCTGTTGGACTTGGTGGGACTTCCTGCTGGACTCACTCGTCCTTCCACCGGCTGAGGAAGTCCCAGGCTGCTCGGATAGCCTTGTCCTGAAACATAGGATACGTTGTAGGATACTTCTCTCTGTTCCAAATATTCTCACATCATTGGGCAGTCATTCATATTCTTACGCAGTACCCACAATCTGGAACACTTTACCTGCTAATCTTCGCTCTTGTTTTTCTCTTTCAACATTCTATAGCAAGCTTAAAACTTTCCTTTTCCCACCATAGACATAATCAATCTACCCTGACCATTATGATCACCGGACCGGCTTTCGTTTAGGACCTTACTTCTCCTCAGTACATTTCTTTTGCAGATTGGTCTGGGTGAATTGATCGGTAGTGATGTGTGCTGTGGGGACGTCTCTGAAATCATCCCTGAATGAGGAAAAAGACGTTAAACCTTTGTTATTATTATTATTATACGATACAATACTCTTAGTCTAGGGCATGCGAGACCACAGCAGAGGCAGGCCTATAATCGTAGTATAATGACAATAATTATAAGAATAGTAATAGTAATAATGAACAATCAGAATAATAAAAAATTGATGAAACATCCTAAAATTGTTTTAAACATCTCTATGAATTAGGGTATAATCACTGAAATAGTAATAGTAATAATAATAATAAATAGTTATAGTACTAATACTATTATTAATAATAACATAATCATCATCATCATAATATTAGTAATAGTACCATCATCATCGTCTTCTTCCCTTGAATCCCAGTTTCACTAAGGTCGGGATTAGAAAATTTGTAGCAATTCCTGGAGCCTAGACACTCACCAAATGAATTCTTTTTCTGACGCTGGCTTAGATCTTAGTGCTTTGATGTCCACTTTTATGAGAGATTTTCAATATTAATCAGGGATCTGCCCTAATTAATTTGCATTTGTTGTCGTTTACTGCAATTAACTGTCCACTTAATTCTCGACCCGTGAAATACACTGAACATTAAAATAAAGAAACCTGATTGAATTCTCTGCTGACACAGTCTCATAGATTCCTAAAACAGAAAATATAATTATGCAATGAATGTTGTAACTTAAGAATTGAGCAACAAATGGCACGTTCTTTGCAATGTCAACTAGAATGCAACGTATGAAGTACCGTGTGGCTATTAACATTACTTACTATCTAAAATAGCACATCTGATAGCACCGTGCCGCTATTAACACTACTATCTGAATATCTGATAGCACCGTGCCGCTATTAACACTACAATCTGAATATCTGATAGCACTGTGCCACTATTAACACTACTATCTGAATATATGAAAGCACCGTGCCACTATTAACACTACTATCTGAATATCTGATAGCACCGTGCCGCTATTAACACTACTATCTGAAAGCACCGTGCTGCTATTAACACTACTATCTGAATATCTGATAGGACCGTGCTGCTATTAACACTATTATCTGAAGTAGTAGATCTGATTGCACAACTCTACTATCGGTGAAGTTAGAGACTACGCATGACTACAGTGTTATTGACTACACAGACAGAGAGAGAAAGAGACAGAGAGAGAAAGATAGATAGAGACAGAAGAGATAGAGAGAGACAACAGAGACAGAGATAGATAGAGAGAGAGACAGAGAGAGAGAGACTGAGACAGAGAGAGAGAGACAGAGAGAGACAGACAGAGAGAGAGAGTCAGACAGAGAGAAAGAGAGAGAGATTACCTCGATGGAAGTACTGTTGGCTGGTCTGACTAGACACACATTGGGAGCAGAGGTAGAGCGTTCTCTCTGTGGTATAACAGGTCTGAGATGTGGAGTCCTCATGCTCAGAGTTCCTCCATACAGGCTTGTGTCCATACCATAGGATGTGCTAGGGCATAGGCCTCCATGTGCCAGGGAACTAAACACATTTATACACATCACATATGATGTGTTGGACATAGGCCTCCATATGCCAGGGAACTAAACACATTTATACACATAACATACGATGTGGCCAGGGAACTAAACACATTTATACACATAACATATGATGAGCTGGACATAGGCCTCCATGAGCCAGGGAACTAAACACATACATACGATGTGGCCAGGGAACTAAATACATTTATACACATCACATACGATGTGCCAGGGAACTAAACACATTTATACACGTAACATACGATGTGCCAGGAAACTAAACACATTTATACACATAACATACGATGTGCCAGGGAACTAAACACATTTATACACATAACATACGATGTGCCAGGGAACTAAACACATTTATACACATAACATACGATGTGCCAGGGCACTAAACACATTTATACACTTTGAAATACATATATCCACAAAGATATAGTTGCACAAGAACGTATTAAGAGTGACATATGTCACGATAATTAATGTTATATGCCACTACGGACTAGCCGTTGGACAGCACACATACAGAAGCAGACAGAAGAAGCAAGAGACATAAATAGTAAGAAGGACACAGTAGGAGAGACCGTAAATCGAAGGACCATGTACTTAGAAATAGAGAAAGAGAGAGAGCGACAGAGATAGAGAGAAAGAGATAGTGAAAGAGAGATAAAGATGGAGATAGTAAGAGAGATAAAGAGAGATAGAGAGAGAGTGATAGATAGAGAGTGAGAGATAGAGAGAGAGAGAGAGACAGAGAGCGACAGAGAGAGAGAGAGAGAGAGAGAGAGAGAGAGAGATAGATACGCACTGTTTGATACGCTCTCTATTCAGATCCTCATCATCTCTGTGGCATGTAGTGTTGTTTGGCATACACCTCTGATGCAGCTTACAGCCACACAGCTGACACTTGAAGCCATGAAACAACAGCTTGGCGCAATGATCACAAAACGCCAGGCTGAAGAATGTCTTGCGCGTCTGTAGTACAATAAGGACATGAAACAACAGCTTTGCGAAATGATCAAAGATGCCCGGCTGAAGAATGTCTTGCGCGTCTGTGGAACAGTATAGACATGAAAGAAATATATGGGGGAAAACTCTGGCAGAAATTCATGCTTAGTGTAATACGTCAACAAACAAAAATTAGCAAAGATAGTTCAAACACATAAACAATTAGGACTACATCCATTCAGAACCGAATATTTGTGTTAAATTGCAAAGAATTAAAAATTATGAATGATAGCGCAATAGGTACAAAACGTACAGGATTATGCATGATGATGGCATTATGTCACAAAAAATCTTACAAGATTATGCATGATGATGGCATTATGTCACAAAAAATCTTACAAGATTGTGCATGATGATGGCATTATGTCACAAAAAATCTTACAAGATTGTGCATGATGATGGCATTATGTCACAAAAAATCTTACAAGATTGTGCATGATGATGGCATTATGTCACAAAAAATCTTACAAGATTGTGCATGATGATGGCATTATGTCACAAAAAATCTTACAAGATTGTGCATGATGATGGCATTATGTCACAAAAAATCTTACAAGATTATGCATGATGATGGCATTATGTCACAAGAAATCTTACAAGATTATGCATGATGATGGCATTATGTCACAAAACACAAGAGTATGCGTGATGGCTGTATTACATCACTAAACACTTACAAGATTATGCGTGATGGCTGTAATACATCACTAAACACTTACAAGATTATGTGTGATGGCTGTATTATGTCACAAACACTTACAAGATTATGCGTGATGGCTGTATTATGTCACAAAACACTTACAAGATTATGCGTGATGGCGGTATTAGGACTGAAGAGTGCAGAGTCTTTAAACCTCACATACACTTCCTGTCCAGCTAGAAAACTAGCATCAGTATCCCAGCTTATCTGAATGCTGCATGTTTCAACAACAGCAACAACACATCAGTAAATGGAAAAAGAACTGCAATGTATTACCATCAATGATACACAAGAAGTTTTCTTTTATTAGCAAATATTGAAGCTCTGGTTCTTCAATGTGGATTTGGAGAAGAATGGAGAGGATTAGCTGGACTGAAAAGGTTACAAATGAGGAAGCTCTGGAGAGTTGGTACAGATAAACAGTTGATAAATGTATTAAGAAATAGGAAACAGAGTTGGATAGGATACATTCTAAGGGGGGAAGTATATTAAAAGAGGTCGTAGAAGGTAAAATGGAAGGAAAGAGAGGTAGAAGCAGGCCGAGATTAGGTATCTTAGATGATTTATCCACTTATATGTGGACATGAAGAGGAAAGCATAAGACAAAGAAGAGTGGAGACGTTATATACAAAATAAAAAAAATAGTTATATAAAAATATATAAATGATCCACTCATAAGTGGACATGAAAAGAGAAGAGTGAAAGCCTTATATATCATGGACCTGCCAGTAGGCAGTGCATTAAGGGAGAGATAAATAGAGAATAACGTATAGAATCAATATAGTTTGGGTACGTACTGAGGAAACTGTTTGTATACGACACAGTTCCTGAAGTCAAGCTCTCGTAGCTTCATACCCTTAGCCAGGGCTTCCTTCAATGATTGACCAGATCTCACCTTCACCTAATAGTAACAACAGCCTAAAATGTAACTTGTAACAAAAGTCATGTCTTCATCATCATCATCATCCTCCTCTCTTAAATCCCAGTTTCACTAGGGTCGGGATACACAGAGACTGTTTCAAATCCTCTCTGTCCTACACCACACCACCAGCCAATCCCCTATTTGAAACTTTTCCATTCGTTAAAATTTTTGTAGCAATTTCGGGAGCCTAGGCACTCACCAACCGAATGCTCTTTCTGACGTTGGCATAGATCTTAGTCGCCTTCTACGACACGTGCAGTCACTGGTTAGTCAATTCTTCAAAACAACCCGGACACAACACGGGGAAAAAGTCGTGTACAGAATTAAATTGGGATCTAATCACAAATTATAGAGGCTTCTCAAAAGGATGTTTTGAATATAAATGTGAATTGTTATTACAGATGTTTGTGCTTGTGTGCGTAAGTATTGATTTATCTATTATTATTATTGTTATTCTATAATTAGGATTATCATTCAGTTGGTATACTTTAATTTTAAAATACAGCCTTTTCATTGTAATTAAATAGGTTTTAATGCAATTATATGTTACTAAAGTTAACAGATTAGCATGCAATATAATGTATCATAGACAATGATATGATATAATTTCATCTGCAATGATAATATAAAAGAGAGTACTAGACTATGTAATAGCCATTCAAAGTGTTGAGCTACGAAATTGTTAAAACAATAAGAACAGCCTAAAGTTGGGGAATAGGATAGAAATCTAGAGACTCAACCATCAATCAGTAAATTAATCTCAAGTTCATTTCAATACTCGTCCCTGACATCATCCTAGGATGAGGAAACAGACGTTAAACTTGTATTATTATTATTATTACTCGACTCTTCAAGCACTGCTTAGCCGTAGAGAAACAATTTAATTTGGTGATTGCATACCGCGCAGTCAATGTACAGAGTTGTGACGTTATGCTTGGTGATTCACAAACAAAATGACATTAAAATATTTTCAACTTTGGAATCAAATCCATATTAATATGGAGCACCACACTGTCATTCACGAGTAGTCATTCCACAGATGCTAATCTTCTCTTTGTTCCAAATGTTCTCACATCATTGGGCAGACATTCATTATCTTACGTAGCACCAACGATATGGAACTCTCTACCTACTAGTTTTTGTTCTTGTTCTCTTTCAACTTTTTCTGGCACGCCTAAGACAAGTCTCACCTCAGCATAGACATGCCTTTTAATCCTGTCCATATTTTGATCACCGGACCAGCACTGATTAGGATTTTACTTCTCAGCACATTTCTTTTGCATATTTGTCTGGATGGATCAATTTGTAGTGACATGTGATTGGGGACGTCCCTGACATTATCCTTGTATAAGGCAACGAACATTTAATCTTTCTTATTATTAATTAACCCAATATATATTTTACAAAATACACTCGGCTTATCTATGTGATGCAGAGAAAGTAACAAATACATATATCCCAGGAGAGCATAGATTGGTCTGGATAAATAATAATAAAGGTTTAACGTCCGTTTCCTCATACAAGGATGATGTCCGGGACATCCCCAATCACATGTCACTACAAATCGATTCACCCCAAACGATCTGAATAAAAACATGTGCTGAAGAGAAGGAAAAAGATCCTAAACGGTGCCGGTCCGGCAAAAAAAACAGTCAGGCAAGATGAAAAAGTCTATGGTGGGAAGAGAATGTCTTTTCAACCTACAACGGAAAATAACCCACCGAGGTAGTCTGCTGGTTGGGTAGGTAGGCCCTGATCATGTTCTTGATGGGAGAGTTCTGTAGATAGCTGGGGCTAGATGGCACACTGGTGGCATTGCTAAAACTGCCCGTCGGTGATATAACAGGCGTAACACAAACCTGTGGAGGTCCATTGTCTGGCTCTAACCTATCAATCAATCAATCAATCAATCAAATAATCACACACAAACCTGTGGGGGTCCACTGTCGGGCTCCAACCGATCAATCAATCAATTAATCAATCAATCAAATAATCAATCAATTACACAAACCTGTATGGAGGTCCGCTGTCTGGCTCTAACCTATCAATCAATCAATCAATCAAATAATCACACACAAACCTGTGGGGGTCCACTGTCGGGCTCCAACCGATCAATCAATCAATTAATCAATCAATCAAATAATCAATCAATTACACAAACCTGTGGAGGTCCGCTGTCTGGCTCTAACCTATCAATCATTCAATCAATCAATCAAATAATCACACACAAACCTGCGGAGGTCCACTGTCTGGCTCTAAACTATCAATCAATCAATCAATCAGTCAATCAATTAATTAATCACACACAAACTGGTGGAAGTCCACTGTCTGGCTTTAGCCTATCAATCAATCAGTTAATCAATCAATCAATCAACCTATCAATCAATCAATTAATCACACACAAACCTGTGGCAGTCCACTGTCTGGCTTTAACCTATCAATCAATTAGTCAATCAATCAATCAATCAATTAATCAACCATTGAGTGATACGACAGGCGTTACACAATCCAGAGATAGTCCACTATCTTGTTCAAGATTTATTGGTTACACTATCCAGCTTGCTGTATCTATTGCTATATCTATTGCTGTATCTATCAATGTATCTATTGCTGTATCTATTGCTGTATCTATTGATGTATCTCTTAATGTATCTATAGCTGTATCTATTCCTGTGTCTATTGCTGTATCTATTGCTGTGTCTATTGCTGTATCTATTGCTATATCTATTGTTGTATCAATTGCTGTATCTATTTTTGTATCTATTGCTGTATTACTGTGTCTATGGTTGCATCTATTACTGTATTGTTGTATGCATTGCTACATCTATCGCTGTGTCTAACCAGCGGAACACTTCATTGCAGTGATCATAGCCGCCGGAGTCCGATGGCGGGTCTACGTCGATATCTCTGTTCTCATTGGAGTCACAGTTGAGAGATTCCTGTAACTCTAGCTCTCTCATCTGTAGCTCGTGAATCTTGTTCGTCAGGCCTTCGTACTCCTGCACAAACATCAAATACAAATTGTGCATAGGAACAAAGATTTTATTGTGAAAGCATGTGTTCTGAACTGTTTCTTCAAATAGTTGTAATCTTGATGGGTATATGTTAGAGACGTTGGGCCTGTATATAGCTCTTTCACGTTGTTTTGCTTGCTGTATGTTAATGTGATTTTGTAAAAATAAAATATATCTATCTATCAATAAATCAGATAGTCGTTCTATCGATTCTCAAAAATATCGATTCGGTAGTCACTTTTAAATTTGATTATGGAAAAGTTTCTACAACTAGGTGTCTATATTACGCCCAACAGAACTTGATCTCACTATGGAACGCTACCACTACGAAATAAATAGGCTTGAAAATAAATGTGACCACAAAGTTATACACCGGCCAATTCAAGGGGTTCATGTGTTGAAACTTTGTAATCTTTGGCAGCACACTCGTGGCTTATTAAATACTAACAATAACAGTGTCATACCTTTATAAAATAATCTGTATTACTATTTTATTTTTATGGCCATATCAATTGCATATATAATCTCGTTTTAAAACAAATCTATATAGGAAGTTGTGATTATGCTTCATACCTGCATCAAACTTAACTAAGCCTTCTCAATCACAAAATAAACTGTTCACACCAGAATTGGTCTTTTACACGGGGAAAACTAGTTTTGCCTAGTTCAGTGAGCAAAAACTGACCAGTTTAAACCAGATAAAACTATGAGCAAAAGAAATACTCCAATTGATGCATCTAAATCTTTTAAGAACACATTATACCCTATATACATAAATGGTATTACAGTTAAAATGAAAACCAGTACCACTAAATTAGTTCAATCTTAACAATAGCTTTTTATAATGCTTTGTCTAATATACAATCAATCAATCAATCAAAAAGAATTTAACGTCTGGTTCCTAGATATAGGGCAATGTCAGGGACGTCTCTTGCAGACTCTACACAAACAGACGCCAAAATATCACACTTGTAAGGACAACTGAGTAAACGACTGAGTTATATGCCATATGTTATATGATGTTGTTGTGGCAGTAGGAAGAACTAACCAGTAGATACATAGGAGGTGGTTTAGACTGTTTGCCAAATTCTTCATTCAAAGATTCCAAGTTCTCCTTGGTTAGTCGTAGAACATTCTGAATGTTACGCATCTGACAAGTTACACAACAGCAATAAAGTTTATTTTTAAATTTATACCTCCAGAAGTAAGTAAAATTACAACAGGTTTTGTGCAATCAAACTAAGATAGTTTTAATTAGAATTTCGTCATCCACGCTTGACTCCGTAAAAAATAGAACAAATATTGTTTATCCAATATGTCAGTGTCACTAGCTAGCAACATTGAGTAAAATTATACTTTATAGAATTTTATTTAATAAATTCTCATTAATGGTTCAATTTCAGATATGGTAACTAAAGAACCTTAAAGATGACTTACGTTTAAGGTAATCTTGGATAGAAATTAACATAAGGAACACGGTCCAATCTTTACATTAACTTATTTTAAAAGGGTGAAATAATTAGTAAAAAATTAATTAATTACAGAGCTAAATTATCCCGGATTAAATTAATGGAGTTGAATGAAAAATCTAAATCTATTTGCATACAGATCTATTTTAGGAATTTCAGCAAAATCATTGGACTGTTAATAAGAGCTTTGGAGGGGCACTGTTGAATATTGTTTGGCTTATCAGCATATATTTACATTAACAGTGCTCGATATCATCATGGATGCCCGCTACATTATGCTAGATTTTTATGTCTAATCAATAATTTCAGCCATTTCTGAGAATTAGTGCATCCCTTTAAAGAGGCGAACACTTTAAGGTATGGGCTTAACGATACCTTTAATAATCTTCTTGAAGTAAACTATTTCTTAAAACTTCTAACACGATAACTCGATATCTAGTAGTATACGAAAGAGCAACGACTAGAGCTATAAATTATACTAATTAACTTCAGCAAAAACTACCGAAGAAATTAGGCGAAGAAACAATATGCCTAACTACCTGCTCATACAGGCTATCCTGAGATGCTAGTGCCTGTTGCTGAAGCAGGGTATCATCAGTAAATTGACTATCTAATACTGTATCGTCAGGCTTAGCGGATTTCACACAATCCTGGTCACTAATTTCGCCGTTAATTCGAGGGGGCTCTGACCCCCGGGCATGTAAATTTCGGCGTGATTTGGGGGAAAATTTTCCTCCAGAATCTTCAGAATCCTTATTCTCCATCTTACATCTTACATATTGTCAGCAACCGATAAATACAGAAGTGATCCCGAAAGGTTAAACATGTCAATGCAAAATGTCACATAAATACAATTCTCTGCCCGACAATTTAAAGGTGAATATTTATCGTAATAATGTATTTACAGTTAGATTTTAAAACCTATGGAAATTTTATATATATATATATGTGTGTAGGCGAAAGTCAGGTTTTAGATGTAGCCTAAATTCTTTAAGTTCAGAATTGAATCAATTTAGCACTTGACATTTGGTTGCTTATATCAGTTCGCTTTATCTTTGGACTGGTTTTCTGTACATTTGAAAGTGCTTTAATTAGAGATAGGCCTATACATTTTGATTTAAAACAAATTATATAAGGATGGCTTTATAGTTATATTACTAGGTACATATACTTGATTGTAATTAGCTAATATATATTCATGTGTAAATAAAAATTCCAAAGTATTGGCCGAGTTGAAAATAAAAATTCCATAATTTAATACTATCAAACGATATTTGTACTACTGTCACTTGAAGCAGTCACAATTAAGTAGTTTTGCTACTATATTAAGTAAATATTTATTAAATTTGGCGAATAGTAATCGAATTTTCATTTTAGTATCGGATTCAATTATTTAATTGCCTAATTATTTTAAAATTAATTTGTACAAATATGAACTCTAAAACTGTATAGCTAATTTAGAAGTAAAAAATCAAATTTATCTTTAAAAATCAAAAATCTATTTCGTTTTTCTGTAGTCTCATTAGGCTGAAGATTTCAAGAAATTCAAGATGTTTCCTTTCTTCAGAATTTAATTGCTATAAAAAAGAAGCAACAGCAGGAAAAGTTACCATGGGAACAGTGGGATGGGCTAACATGTTTATGTAGCAGGTGTTTGTTTAGGTCATCTTGTATTAAATTAGAAAATTCATTTCTTTAATTTAGTGTTTTAATAGGTGGATTGTCCTTAAACAAAAAATTATAGTAAAACCCTAGACGATTGGAAGGATTACTTATTAAGAGAAGTTTACGGTGAGTATCTTATTTTATTTCACTTGTGGTTTTGCTTAGGTACCTATTTTGCTAACGAACCTTGTACTGGCAGAATATTTACTGACTTTTTGGATTTTAAAATATTATAGATTTCAAGCGTAGCAGCTTTTAAGTTATCTGTGTTTCTCTGTAAGATAGGGTATTTTTGTTCCCTCTCTGATGGCCGTAGTGAGCAAATTTGTTTTCTGTTTGATGCTACATAATATTATGTTGGTTCTGTAGGATATTGAATATTGCTTTTAATGTAGGTATGCAGATATTTCCTAATTTGCCAGTTGATTGTCTGAAGATTGATGTTGAAGATCATAAATGATTTTACTTTAAAATAATTGTCTGTGTGAACTTGATTTAGATTTAAATCATGTAAAAAATGTTTTACTCAACACTCCATGCTATGCTTACTCTGCCATACACTGCATACACACACACGCACACACACACACACACACACACACACACATATATATATATATATATATATATATATAAATGTAATGGTTGATTTGGTTTATTGATGATGTTAGGTGAAAATGGCTAGCGATGAAGATGAGGACTCGAACATGAGTTCAGATATGGAGAACTCGAAGGCTGATAAGCCAGTGGATAACATGCTGCAGCAGGATATCATGGCACTTGAGCCTAGTGAGCACTTCTGCACTTCTTGTTTTACATTAGAATGTATAACAGTATTTAAATTAGTTAACTTCTAGATTGACAAATTAACAAATTATCAAGTGATTTAATAATTAAACTGTCACTATTAGATCTTGCAGCCACTGCACATTGTTTGCAATAGAGTACTAAGAACGTTGCAAGGAATGCATCGCTTTAGTAATGTCAAAAATTTATACACTTTTTAAAATATTCTGCCTATCCATTTACTACATAAATTCATAAGTGTTTATACAACAGATCATCCTCATCCACAGTAATGGCAAACATTTTTTATCTCAATCATGCTAACTACCCCACAAGACTATACAGATCTAGTTATCTTTATAAGAAGTCTTCTGCCACTTTTTATAAATCATATGTCAATGATGCTTGCACAAACTGGAACGAAATTCAAACCTCTGCCAGAAACATCAACTCTCTTTCTACATTCTGTCATAAATACAAACATTACTTACTTAAAAACTAGTAATCTTCCATTTCCAACCAAACTCTTGTACATTTTATGACGATTTAGAAAGCTTAATGTAGATATTTTAAATTTTATTAATCTATAAAAATGGTTGTGTATAATTACTTATAAATGATTTGGGCTCTCTCAGAGTCCTTGGCCGAAAAATTACACTAGAGTGAAAACTGGGTGTTCAACCGGATAGGACACCTTGCGTTCTCTTTGATGGCCTAGTTTTTTACTTATTTCTTATGCAAACTTTTTTGTTGTTGTTTTATTTTGCACTTACAGGACGTATTGCACTTATTACTAAGATTCTGATAACGCTTATTAAATTTTATTTGTCGCACGTTCATTGTTGTGATTACTCTGTGAATTTTGTGAAACTTTGTGTAATAAAACATATTTTCTTTCTTTCTTTCTTTTTTCACTATTAGATTAGCGTTTTTTAAATTATTAGAAAATTATTAAAATAATTTAATTATTATTTATACCACATTTTAATTCAGTAAATAAACTGCATTCGTAAATATTTGTCGCAATAATACTTGGGATCTAACATTCAGAAATGTCAGCTCTTGTTATTGCTTGTTATATTATTGTTTGTTAGAATTAAGTAACATGTTGAACCTCAAAAGTCAAGCTCATAACCTGCAGCGACAGTTAGACCACGAAAGGAGTTCTCGTATCTCAGCAGAGAACAAGAAGAAGAGTCTAGAAAATGACAATGCTGCTCTTACGCAGTTAGTACATCTGTATTTATCAATCAGTCAATCAATCATTTCACAATTAGTCAATCAATCATTTCATAATCATTTGCATTCATTTAGATCCTTTATATCTTAGATAATTTTAAATAAAACCTAATAAATTTAACATTCAAAATATATGTAAAGTAATATAGCCATTAGTATTTACCATATAATTATCTATGCATGCATTTGATATTTAACATTTCATATATTTGTCCTTAAGTGTTTTTTTTCATGATTAGTATTTAATTAAGATCTCAGTAATCAGTGTTGTCAGTGTTATGAGTAGGCTGTCAGTGTTATGAGTAGGCTACTAAAGTTCTATATTTAATGAAGTATGTCATTCAAACGTATATTTCTACCATACAACAATTACATACAGCAAGACAAACTGTATACATGTACAATAGAATACACATAATAAAAAGTATAACAAAGCATAATTTTCAGATTAAATTTTAAATTTAATTTTAATTTTTGTTTAACTTATAATTGTTGAACTCTCTCTGTAAAGTAGTCCCAAAGATCGATTTTGGTTTTTAGTGTTGTCAGTATTATCAATGCTGTCAGTATGTCAGTGTTGTCAGTATTGCCAATGTTGTCAGTATTGCCAATGTTGTCAGTATTGTCAATGTTGTCAGTATGGCAGTGTTGTCAGTATTGTCAATGTTGTCAGTATGGCAGTGTTGTCAGTATTGTCAATGTTGTCAGTATGGTAGTGTTGTCAGTATTGTCAATGTTGTCAGTATGGCAGTGTTGTCAGTATTGCCAATGTTGTCAGTATTGTCAATGTTGTCAGTATTGTCAATGTTGTCAGTATTGTCAATGTTGTCTGTATTGTCAATGTTGTCAGTATGGCAGTGTTGTCAGTATTGTCAATGTTGTCAGTGTGTTAAGTAATCTGAAGTGATTATCTCAGTTAGACTAAACTGTTTCTTGGTTCAGTCATTGATTGATTTTCTTTATATTGGAGAATTTGTCTTCTACTTATTGATTGTTTGTTTTTTAAATTGCAGAAAGATTTCAGTTCTGAGTAAAGAAAAGATTCAGCTGGAGCATTCCAAGATAGATCTCGAGTCTAAATTTCAAACTCTTCAGTATGTGAATTTTTTGCTCGTACATATTTAGTTGTTCAATGCCATATATACTTTATAGCTGTAGTTTTAATTTTTCCTAATAATTGCCTGTTCTGTGTTTGTATTTACTGTAGCAAATATATTGCACTCGTGTTGTCTATAATAATAATAATAATAATAATAATAATAATAAAGCACGTATTGCTCGAATCGTTTTTATCAAACCCCAGGTTCTTTACACCGGGGTAAAAAATTTAAATTAAAAAAAAAATAAAATAAAATAATAATAATAATAATAATAATAATAATAATAGTAAAGGTTTAACGTCTGCTTCCTCATCCAAGGATGATGTCACGGACGTCCCCACAGCACACATCACTACAGATTAATTCACTCAGACCAATCTGCAAAAGAAATGGCTCTATACTAAGCGAGTAAATATATAAACCTAAAAGTAATTCATTTTTTCACTATTGAGTCTGTTCTAGTGACGTGGAACTTATTTTTATCTATTAGACACACAAAGTCTACATGTTTACTCTGACTTCCCTGACGTTATCCGGAATGAAGGATCGGATGTGTTACTCACTAATTCATATTCAACAATGAAATGTGCTTATTGAATTTATCAGGTTGAGTTTTATGGAGGAGTCAGAGAGAAAGAAGAATGCAGACATGGTAATCTCTCGACTAAGAGAACAGTTAGCCAAGAGCTCTGAACAGGAAAAACTGTGAGTGCTCCATCTGCTGAACTCTCCTACTTTCATCTACTTTCATTCTACTAGCTCAGCTGTTTTACTGTGATATCAGTAGCTCGATAGGTTTGGTGTCTAACTGTAGGCCAGTAGGTGCATGATTCGAATCCATCATGCACTGACATGCTTTAGAGATACAATACTAATGTTACACTAATAATATTAGGCTTTAGGCCTTCTATCATCGTCATCATCAACATCTTCCCTTAAATCCCTGTTTAACCAGGTTCGGAATATGAATAGACTTTCTAAGTTTATCCATTCGTTTAAGTTTTTGTAGCAAGTTCTGAAGCCTAGGCGCTCACCAATCGAATGCCCTTTTTGACTTTGGTTTGGATCTAGTTTTAGCCCTTCGATAAAGTTGATAAATCAATTATCACAGTTGGTCATTAAGTTTGAGAGTCTTCTTTTCTCCTGATTAGTAAATATCTATACTTTATAATATAATTTACTCATTTGATATTCTCTAGCCCATTTAATAGGTGGGCTAACAAGTTTTGATCATGTAATATTTTTTTCAGAAATTAGCTCATACTCATCTATTTCAGGAAAGATTTGTTGAAATTTAGTATTTAATAGCTAACTATTATTACGTTATTTTGATTATTATGAAATTTTTCCTTTATTCACATTCGATCCTGGTTTAGGTTTAGAAAAGTCTTAGAGTTTTTGTATTATATTAATCCTACATTTGATAGAATTTATTTTAAAACATTAAGTGATATTGAACCTGTATTTAAGTAGCATACTAACTCTATAGTGCATTGCTGCTAATTAACGGGTTTTCGCTTGAAAGATTACCTCTCCCAGCATTGATGTGTCTACAAGAGAACAAGCTGTTGTAAAATACAGGTTGAGTTTTATAACTTGATAT
This sequence comes from Enchytraeus crypticus, assembly GCA_905160935.1. Lineage (NCBI taxonomy): Eukaryota > Metazoa > Annelida > Clitellata > Enchytraeida > Enchytraeidae > Enchytraeus > Enchytraeus crypticus. The sequence continues at coordinate 623,043 of CAJHZI010000711.1, read as the reverse complement.
TTACTTGTTGATAGTGAGATGGAATCGAAGCAGAAATACGAAATGGAGATAATCACGATAAAAACTAGGCTACAGGGTCTGCAGAAACAACTTGATCAGGTGTTCTTCACTCACATCTGTTAGAATAAATTTAGAATAGCTTCAGAGCTTTTAGTTGCAGTGAACCGAATCAGTGTCAGGCTGTTAAAGGGTAGGACTGTGAATTAATATTATGCCTGGTTCAAATCTGAAAACTCCTGTTGCTGTCATGGTTATCACTTTGGACTGAATTTCTGGATTTTGAAATTTGCACCGTTTTTGGACCTTCTTTTTGCTCGCCGGCTTGATTTTTGTCTCAATAGTGCTCGATGTTGTCATTGATGACTGTAGCACTCTAATTGTTGTTACTTGTTACTTGTTATCATTGGTATCAGTGGTACTATCGTATCGATGCTATCATCTGTATCATTTATATTATTGGTATCTTTCATGTCAACTATTGTTATTACATTTGAAGATATTTGTATCAGAATGGTAATTTTTTTTAGAAATTTTATTGTTTTCTAGTGTATTCAATGATTTCAAATGATCGTAAGATGCCTTTATATTGAATTGATCTCGTATCTTCTCATTTTTTGTATACTTTTAGCATATCCTTATGTAGTCACTATCTGTTGAAGGCTGCTCCATGTTTCTTAAAACCTTTGTTATCTAGTTATTTAATTATTTATTTAATTATTTATTTAGTTATTTAATTTAGATTTAGTTAAAATATTAAAGACTGAAATGCTATCTACAGGAGAAGAAAGAGAAGGATGAACTGATGATGATGATGATGATGATGATGATGATGTTGATGATGATGATGATGATGATGATGATTATGATGATGATTATGATGACGATGATGACGATGATGATGATGATGATGATGATGATATGTTGTCTACAGGAGAAGAAAGAGAAGGATGAACTGCTGGTGCTGCTGAACAATGCTAAGACAGCTTGGTTAATTCAGAGCCAATCACCAGGTGGAGGCACTAGTAACAGTTCTACAGCTGATGGGTTACAGGCTAAAGATGTAGCATTGTCCAGTGCAAGGGTAATTTCAAATTAATTGTTGTTATTATTATTATTATTATTATTATTATTATTATTATTAGTAGTAGTAGTAGTAGTAGTAGTAGTAGTAGTATTATGTTTGCTATTGCTGTTGTTATTATTATTATTGTTATTATTCTTCTAATCTTATTTATGTTCTATTATTGCCTTTATATTATTATTTGTATAAATATATTTATGTTGTTTGTTTTTATGCCTTAAACAAGCATCTGGGCTTCCTGGTCTAGTGTGCCGTTATGTTATTTTGTTATTGTTTTGTTACTATGTATATATTCCTATTATTCTTTACTACCCTGTAGTTTGTATTGTGTATGTTTCCTAATATCATAATTATATCTATAACTGTTGCTATATTATAAATACTATTTTATTTCCCTGTATCGTTCCAGGCCACTCTATAGTAGACAAACCGTAAATTGTACGTGTCGTAAGAAGCAACTAAGCAGTAAACAGAGAAAAGCAATAAGAAACCTCAGAAGCTACATACCTCAAGATAAAGACTACATTATAGTTTTGTAAAAGATTCAGTATTTCAGTCCCAAATGGTCTAAATCAAATTTGTATATTGCGTATAGGTATTAACCTTGCCTTACCCCTTGGTGTAACAGTAATAGAGTTAGAAATTAATTTTTTGCTGATTATATTTTAATATTACTGGATAGTTATAGTGATTTATTAACTATTATATGCATTATTAATTAAAGTATTATTAATTTTTATGTTTTATTTGGTTAACTTTTACAGTTGAGTCATTTAGTTCTTTGTACAGATTTATCATTTTTCTATGTATATCACTATACATGTATATCTCTATATTTCTTTTGGTAAGGATGTTGCTGTTTTGGAAGAAACAAAGAAAAAGGTGAATGAATTGGAAAGTGAAAACAAGAAATTGAGAAGTACTGCAGCTGAGGGTGAGGCATTGAGGAAAGAGGTTTGTATTCAGGTCTTATTAAGACATCAATTGATTGATTAATTAACTAATTATTTATAAGTGCATCTTATTAAGACATCAATTTACTAAGTAATTAAATATTTATATATAGGTTATCTTATAGGACATAAATTGACTAATTAATTAACAAATTATTTATAGGTGCATCTAATTAAGACATCACTTTACTAATTAATTAACTACTTATGTATAGGTGTATCTTTTTAAGACGTCAGTTGATAGATTAATTAACTAATTGTATCTAGATGCGTCCTTTAAGTGCTAGAATTTCATGTAATATGAGTCAATGAAATAGTTCAAAATAAAATATTGCCACTCCGGGCTGAGCGGGTGGCTTATTGGCAATTTATTGGACGGCGGATCAGCAGGTGCGGGATTCAAATCCAGTGTTCTCCGTGTAACTGACATGTAATTTGAGTTGAAAACTGATACCGTGATCATGATTTGCATATAGTTGCAATACTATGTTCTCTTTAGTTGAATTCATTATTTAATATTATTTGATATCTCTGCTCAGCTGTCGGATAAGGAGAAGAGATTAAAGGAACTGAATTCTGATTTTGAAGAAACTGAGAGAAAGAGAAAGGAACTTGAAAGGTCTACTATTGCTCAAACAATATTCAAAGCTGTGTTAAATACTTTTGTCCAACGGGTTTTTGTGTCCTATATAATGTACGCAATAAATGGCGTAGGCCAGGTAAATGCAATAAATATAGCTAATTAATTTTTTTTAGTTTTTTAATTGATAATATCAGAGATGCCCAGCTGGATTCGAACCTGTTATGTGCTATTTATTTCGCAAGTGAGTTATCAAATTGATATATATCAAAAACTCTTTTAAGAACTCTTCACTGATTGTATAAAAAGCTGGTTGCATTAATGCTTGAGGCATAAACAGTTACTGAGGTAACCTTCCAGAAATTGACGTTAAATTCTAATTTCATCAAGACGTCCTACATCTTTAAATTCTTTGTTTGCAGTCCGCTGATGTAATTCTCAGAGGACGAGAATTGAAATTTATTTCAACTTATAAACTCTTTCTCTTTTGTGGTCTCAGGCGCCATCATGTGGTGCTTTGGCGCCTGTTTGCGTAGAGTCTGCAAGAGACGTCCCTGACATTGCCTTATGGCGAGGAACTGGACGTTAAATTCTTATTGATTGATTGATTGATTTCATTCAACATAAATAAATTATGTTACATGTTTGAGTAAATCTGTTTTTCATTAAAATTATTAATAAATTAACTTATCTAGCTAAAAATCTTACGTGAATAAGTTGTATTATATTTGTTTTAGGAAAGTAGAAGCAGCTGATGATTATGCTGCCTCACAACTTAATGATAAAGAAAGGGAGATTTCAAACCTTAAGAACACTAATCAGGTGAATAATTTAAACGTCAAAATTTTCTATTTCTTTAAGCATCCTATATAACAATATGCCAGATCTCTGCACATATCTGACCGATAGTAGGTTGTAAAGATTAAAGAATTGTTTTAAGAAATATTTGAACCTACAGTTATGAGGTTTGTCATTTGAAGCTACCACTAAGTGCATACACTACATAGCATTTCGAAGCATTATACTATTATATTCATCCGCCAGGAATTTACGTTCAACTGACTTGTGCAACAGCTTTCAACTGTTAACAAGGCAACGTATGAAACTGATCTACTGAACTTTGTCCAAGAGGAAACTAAGGAAAATATATCAGTTACCTGGCTTTGATAATATTCTGCGTTCACCGCTTGGCGGTGTTATGATCTTTTAATCATCTACCACCAACAGATGTTTAGCAAGTTAAGAGTCAATGACTAAACTAGTGCTCAGTAGAGATGACATTAGATTTTAGATTTAAATGCATCAAAAGCTGAATTTAAACACTTTATAGCCCACTCGCTCTAGACTAAATCTACTGCGATGTTTTAGACACTGGAAGCTAAATTAAGAGACCAGGCTGCGGAACATCTACGACTAGAAAAGGAGGTTTGGTTCAAACTTTTTCTTTTATGCGGTATCGGTTGACTGTCTTTTGGCATCATCAGCAATGGGAAAAACCTGAATTTGTATTTCATAGTCTTGTAAGCATTGTAAGAGTTGAACTAGTTGACCATTTGTGTAATGGCATATTAATTTTGTGGAATGTTTTAATTACGTAGGGGTAATTTTGGATATGCCTTCAGTACTCGATATCGTCATTGGCTATGAAAGCACTGGTATTGGCTAATTCTAATTCTAATTCTAAATTCTCTAGCGATTTATTAATTACTTAGTTAATGAAATATACTTCGAAATTGTTCAGTAATTTAGGTCATACTGATTATTTTATTTACTATCAAGAGGTAGTTGTTTATTGAGTATGTATTCTATTATTGATTAACTATTTATTCGTTGATTGACTGATTATGGTATCTGAGCTTAATTTTAATTCTTTTATTGATTAAAATCGCTACATTTAGCTCGCTGTAGCCAATGCCTCTCTATCAGAGAGCAAGAACAAGGTTTCTGATCTGATTAAGAAAGCGGATGATTTGCAGAAAAAGCAGGAGCAACTTGAAGCAGACTTCCGCAAAGAAAAGGTGATAAATTCCTAGCGCTATTTTATTTAATCACAGAATCTGTATATACCGCTTGTGTTACCATCTATGTGAAAGGATACTACTAAGGGATGAAGGGCTTAGTTCATAAGTCATTGCCATTATAAATAAAATAATACCAAAGCAGGTCATACTCTACTGCTTGTGCATTTCTAAGATTTTAAGCATTTTAGAACAAAAACATTTGTCTATTTTCTGACTTAACTGGTCTCAGTAAGAATTTTATTAACTCAGGTGATTCTTTAATAATGCAGAATTGATATTGCACTGCATACATTGTATTTTACTGTAGTATGATCATTTTGCATCTAGGAAGTCATTAGCTACGTCCCTGACATTGGCGAGGACTCAGACGTTAAATTCTTATGGATTGATTGATTGATTGATTGACTGATTGATTGATTGATTGACTGATTGATTGATTGATTGATTAAAGAGTAGTTAAACTATCTTGTATTAAAAACGTCTTTCTTTGCATATTGTGTAATTTCATTGTGTTTTTCTTTAAAATGATCGGATATAATTAAAATTAATTACTATTAAAATTAATATTCAGATATAAATAAAATTAATTTTTCTCGTTATCTTTAAAGAGAAATAAAGCTGAATGACTGAGAGTTTTTATATTGTGCAAGAGGCAATATTGAGAATTGTATAATTATTGCAGGTTGAAAATGTTGGACTTCAAAGTAAGCTGGATATAGCTGAAGAAAGGTGGTATTAAAAATTAAATTTTTAATACGTATACTTAAATTAGACCAAAAATTGTATAATTGAAAGAAAATGATATCATTATTATTTGAATTCCTATAAAGCATGTGTTAATAAGCTAATTAATTACTACATATATGTGGACATAAGTGTCTTATTTTAAAAAAGTGAGAATGCGTTAATAAGCATGTTTGCTTTATGACACCATAAAGAGAATAGAATTTGATAGAATGTCTTAATAGCTTACTGGTAAAAGTCGTGAAATTTTACATGACAGGACCTGAGGTGAATTGAACTATCGTGGGTTCGAATCTCTGAGTAAAATGATCTGAGAGTAAAATCTCGGAGGACATTCACTGGACTGGTAATACGGAAAATAGTCTAAATTGCCTAACGGATTAAACATGTGGTATTAAAATTGATAGATATTTACATAGTTGATCAGTTCAATATAATGCTTGTTTACTTTACTTTAAAGTAAAGTAATCACGCATACTTATTACTCTAATAGAGTGCTCTTTAAAGAGCATTACTTTTGCTAAAGAGGACTCTATTAAAGCATTGCTATTGTTATCAATGTAGATATAACGACATGAAAGAAGAGCGTGATAAGTGTAAGCAGCAGATGAGTTCTGTGGAAGAAAAGCTGCGAGAGGTCGATCAGAGGTCGCTAGAGGTCGCTACGGAAAAATCTCGTCAGGGTGAGGTGTGTAACGGCATAAAAACAATTTTTTATCATTTTATTTTTACTATTTATCAATCATTTAATAGTTATTGACTGAGAATCCCAATGTAGATTTGCTAAGAAATACTAATCGCGACTCTTTACCACTATTATTATATTAGAATCCCAGCCGTGCTGATCTGCAAGTAAAATCTCAGACATTCACTTGACTGGTTTTACAGAATATGGACTAAATTGCCGAAAGTTTTAAACATGTGGTATTAAAATTTATAGATATCAAACAGTTGATCATTTCTCTATAATGCGTGTTTACTTTACTTTTGAATTTTGTTGGGTCTTTTAAATGGCGTACTTTTATTGTATTTTATTTAAATCAGACCGTAGAGCAGTTGAAAGAGAAGTTGAGAGAGAGCGAAGATGAGAGGCGACACCTGCTGAATGATTTAGCAGAGCGAGAGGCTGAAAAGTCACAGCTGGTTAAGGAGATGAAAGAGAAAGAGGAAGAAATCAAGCAACAGAAGCAGCAGAATCAGAAAGTAGCAGCTGATGTCGAAGTTAGTAATTTGAATTATATTAGCATTAGTGTGCAATAGTATGTGTATATTTCTTGCGTGCTCCTAAGTGCATTCAATAGGTCTATTTACGTGTATTTTTTTCATTCGCTAGGTGGTAACAGACAATTATGAATTGTATACTCAATTTTAATCCTATAATTTATAATTTAATTTTGCTGTTTATAGGAATAATCTTTTCTCTTAAGATTCTAAAATAATAAATTGAATAAGTTTAGGCTCACTCTCACGGCTGATGATGCAAATTATTGAATGAAATTTATTTCTAATAGAAGGTATTTGGAAATATTATGGCCTTTAGGCTTATAATGTGGGTTCAAATCCTGGGCTTGCCCGCCCGTCACTGATAGTGCTTTCGAGAGATGAAACTTACTTTAACATTGGTTCAATAGCCTTATCTCACTATTAGATTAGCGTTTTCAATAGCCTTATCTCACTATTAGATTAACTTACTTTAACATTGGTTCAATAGCCTTATCTCACTATTAGATTAGCGTTTTTTAAATTATTAGAAAATTATTAAAATAATTTAATTATTATTTATACCACATTTTAATTCAGTAAATAAACTGCATTCGTAAATATTTGTCGCAATAATACTTGGGATCTAACATTCAGAAATGTCAGCTCTTGTTATTGCTTGTTATATTATTGTTTGTTAGAATTAAGTAACTCACTCAAACAAATTCGCGAGATTATCTTCATTGAAAAGTTTTTAAATATTAACTTTTTTTATTGATTTAAGCGAATAGAAATTTGACTTAAGAAGCCATTCTTGACAGTTAGTTATAGGTTAACCAATCATATGGATTTGACATTAAGGTCAAAGGCCTGAAGGGCTTCTCTTCAAGAAATAGATACTTAGCAGCGATAGTTATAGTTTTACCTTATTAGTTTTAATTATTAATAGTTTTTAGTTGTATTATTTAACTAACTTATTAGTTGTTAGTTTTAACTTATTACTTGTTGTCAATATTAACTTACTTGTAATTAAAATTGATTGTAGTCATTTTAACTCATTCTTACGGAGTTGAGCTGCATTTTTAAAATGTGCGTCAAGGTCAGAAGCCTGATAGGCTTCTCTTCAAGACGTCAGGTGTACCGGAGTACCCTGAAACTGAATGCCCGAGATCTTACTCTCTGATCGGCTCTACCGGGAATTGATCCCAGGACCTCAGAATCGAAATTTAAAACTTCATGCCTTTATCCTATGCGCTTACACACTGAGCCATAAAGACACTCAGAGCTAAAAATAAAAAATAAAAAATAAAGAGCTGCATTAGCTTTAACTTATTTCATATTAATTCAAATTAATCGTTATATTTCCTATCATTGTGGTATTTATAACAAGATTGCAGAAAGCGAGAGATTGAAGCGAGGAATGGATGAATTGAACAAGGATTTAAGCGAAGCCAAGACAGCTCTATCAGTAAACGAGTCTGCATCAAATAGTCTTAAACGAGAACTGGAAAAAATGGAACAAGCTTTAAGAGCATGTGAAAAAGAACTACGTGATAAGGTTAACATGAACTTTGGTTTTTGAATACAAATTTAATGTAGTTAAATAAATGAATATAAATCTAAACAATAAATATAAATCTAAGCTAAGAAATAAAAAAACTAAGCTTGAAAATAAGAATTAAAATATTTAATATATATATATATATATATATATATATATATATATATATATATATATATATATATATATATATCAAACCTATCTTTTTATATAATAGTGAATTATGGATAATAACTAATAATAATAGCATGAAAAGTAATATAGATATATTCCAAAGAAAACTATTGAGAACTGTATTAAATATAAAATACCCATACATAATTAGAATTACGGACCTATATGACAGAACACAAGGAAAACCATGAAGTGAATTAATAAAATTCAAAAGACTCAGTTGGATAGGACATATGCTAAGACTGGATGAAAATACTCCAGTAAGAATAGCTCAAAATTATAGAATAAGAAATAGTTTAACTTTAAGCGGACATAGATTTAATAATAAAAATAGAAATAAATAAAATAACACTATAAATATACAATAATTAATAATAATAAACTGAAATTAGGAATGGGAAATAAATGTACTTTTAATTAAACAATATAATTAAGATATAGGACAAATAGACATTAAATATAACCTTGCACAGAGTGATGTATATGATCTTGCCCAGGACCGGTATCAGTGGAGACAGAAGGTAAAAGACGCTGCCCTGGTGTCCACAAAGTGACGTCACGCAGAGAAAAGAAGAGACTGTAGTTAATTGCTATTTTGATGAAGTCAGATAAGAGATCCATGGTGACAAATAAAACCAGCAAGTGCATGTTTTTTTAAATAACCGCACATGCTAACCTCATGGATCGTTTTGTTGTTTACTGTGATTTTGCAATCATTATTTACAGACTGCCGTCATTTCTACTCTTGTACACTTGTATGTCAAGTTGTATATCAATATCTCCACTGGCTGGAGCCAGTGGCGATGTAGGTAAGATATTCGACCGCGGATCAGTATGTGCGGGGTTCAAATCCTGGGCTCGCCAGTCACTGACATCGCTTTCGAGTAAGGAAACTGACGTTAAGATTAGCTTTTTATCAGCTTTTATAGTTTACTTGCACTAATGTGTGTGACAGGACGATGAACTGAGATTAGCCATAGAGATCAGGGGAGCAGATCAGGAAAAACTGAAGAACTCTGAACAAGAACAAGCGAGGAAACAAGAATTGGTATGTCAATAATGTACTGACTCCCCAATAAAACACATCTAATTACATGTCAGTTCTAATTGTTAGATTAAATTAATCATGATTCATTAAAAATAAACTTATTTTAACATTAATTTTGTTTATTGCTGATTCATCTACAGATTTCGGTTAGTAATGTGTATTAATAAGTTAAAGGAGCAATTTGTCCCTGAAACTTTAAATTAACGTGAAGCCGAAATATTCTAAGGTTCCTACACCGTCCGTGATTTTAATTGAGTGATAAAAATAAAATTTCTGAAAAAACCGTGGTTTTTGGCAAACTCTGTACAAGTAGTGAAATCATTGTATCAGTTAAGCAGTGAAAATCCCTTAATTGTTATCATCAGTAATAAACAATAAATATTTCCTAGATTGGCTAAAGTGAATAACTTTTAAAGAATAAGTAATTTTATGTGGTTTTCTGTATTTCTTATGTTTCAGGGAAGTGAGCATATTGATGATGGTACAATGAATGTTTCAAGCAATGAAAATAATGGGGTAGTTTATTGTGGTTGTTTCAAAATATGTAAATTAATAACAGTAATTAATTATAGTACTATTTATGTAAATTAGTAAGAGTAACCAATACCTATAATATTGGTCCATCTTAATTACCTAATATAATTTATTGTTGAATGCTTTATGCAGTAAGTTATCAGCAGTTGTCCAATTAGCATTCTAAGTCGTTGCTGAAAGGAGTCCCGGGTCTGGGCACCACAATTAGTTTAATTAATTTAATTTGTTTTTATTAGTAAGTAGGCCTAACGTAATTATTATCGTTATGCATATAGTTGTATATTTTCATAGCTATATAACTAAATGTGATTAATTTGTTCTTGATTCTTATATGAAAGTTTTAAATAGGCTTATGCTTAATATTAGTAGAAATAATTGACTTTTCATGATTTTAGGACAATTCTTCTTCTGAAATGGGTCGCCTTTCAAAGAAGAAGCATAGATCGGGCAGAAAGAGTGATCAAAACTATAATGAAAATCTGTCAGAGTAGGTGTAACTTATTTTATACCTTTTGGTTTGACTAAATTATTCACTGGTGTATATTTCTAGTTTGAATACCTCGAAAATCTATGTGAAAAGCTATATTCTAAACTAATGTCAACGTTTTAGGCTTTCTAAAGATTGAAGGTGACTGAACTAATTTGTAGATCAATAGAGCGATCATTGGTGAGTGTAATAGTAGGTTATATGCTAGAATATGATCTTTGAACATGCCATATTTTGAGAAATGTTGAGAAAAAATAAGCGAGATTTCCCTCTAAATTCTAAGATCATAATTAATATTAATTTATTTTAAGTTATTGATTATTATTGCTGCAATTATTATAATTATAATAATAATTATTATTATATTGTTATTATTATTAGTCTTATTATTATATTTTTATTATTACATTTAGATTTATTATTTTATGATCATTATTTGTGTTACACACAGTGTTGAATCTGCAGCCTCTAAGATAGCTCTATTGAAAGCTCAACTGCGTGCTGCCAAAAGACATCTAAAGGTTTTTTCTTCTTTCATATAAATTGCATCTATATAACTAAACGTTTTAGCCTAAGTGACGTGAGTAGTATGAGACTCTGTAATATAAACTGTTGAATCGTAAATGCTAAGATTTATTAATAGTTAGTAATTACTGCATTTGATTTGACTAAGAGTTTTAATATATCTATCAAGCTTCTACAGCAGTCACGTATTTGTGTTTGCTATAGTCTTCGAGTGATGGGGGTCTGGAATCTGAAGATGGAAGCGAGGTCAGTTCTGTTGAGTTATAATAAAATAATTGATAACTATTAATGTCTCATTAGCTCAATCAGATACCGGTTTTCTTTTTAATTATATTGGACAGTACTCAGCAAAGACGTGTATTGATTGATACTGATTGATCAGCTTTAAATGCTCAGTTAACTGACGCAGATTGATATCGATTGATATCTCGTTAACTCTCTCTCTCAATTTGCTGATATTTACTGTTATTGATTGATAACTCTTCAGCTTTCTGTTAATTGATTTGGATTTGGATTGATTGATAATTTCAGCTCTCTGTAAATTGATTTAGATTGATACTGATTTATAACTTGATTGATTGATAACTTCAGATCTCTATGCTAAGTCCTGAAGAGAGAGCGATGCTGAAGCGGCACGCGAGGAGCTTGATGTTAGAACTTCAGCAGCTGCAGCGAGCAGAGAGATCTAATAACATGGTAGGATTTACTAATCTATAGGGCTAAATGCAAAGGCGGCCTTCTGTGATGGGAAAGAACTTTTGACAAAAGGCCTAGGAAAAGACACTAGGATTAAGATAGTGAAAACTTTGGTTTGGACCACGCTATTGTATGGATGTGAAACATGAACCTTAAGGGAGGAAGATATTAGGAAACTGGAGGCATTGGAAATGTGGATTTGGAAAAGAATGGAGAGGATTAGCTGGACTCAAAAGGTTACAAATGAGGAAGTCCTGGAGAGAGTTGGCACAGATAGACAGTTGATAAATGCATTAAGAAATAGGAAGAAGAGATGGATAGGACACATTCTAAGGGGGGAAGGCTATTAAAAGAGGTCATAGAAGGTAGAATGGAAGGAAAAAGAGGCAGGGGCAGGCCGAGATTAGGTATGTTAGATGATTTAAAGACCCACTCATATGTGGAAATGAAGAGAAATGCAGAAGACAGTGAAGAGTAGAGGCGTTATATACCATGGGCTGCCAGTAGGCAGTGCACTAAGAGAGAGAGAGAGAGAGAGAGAGAGAGAGAGAGAGAGAGCTAAATGACATAATGCCTTAAACCCTGTTGTGACGTCACGATCATTCTAAAAATTAAAGAGGTATTCGCTTATAGTGACCTCATTATATTTCATCTTTCGTCTATGTATAGCCTGACCGTGACATACTTTGAACTAGTTTTCTGGATTTTGTAACTTGCACCGTTTTTGGACTTCCTTTTTGCTCGCTGGCTTGATTTTGTCTAAATAGTGCTCGATGTTGTCATTGATGACTGTAGCACTCTAATTGCTGTTATTATTATTATTATTATTATTATTATTATTATTATTATTATTATTATTATTATTATTATAAAAATAATAATTATTATTAATATTATTATCATTATTATTATTATTGTTATTATTATTATTATTATTATTTATTTATTTATTTTTTTTTTTTTTACCCCGGTGTAAAGAACCTGGGGTTTGATAAAAACGATTCGAGCAATACGTGCTGAATCGCCGCCCGGCTACTCGAGGTCATCAATCGGCTTAAAAGAATTGTTGAAGCAGACTGCATTAAATCTTTGCAAAGTCATGGAAAGCCTTTGCCAAAGAAAAGATGTCTCTCGCTTATCGCCGGTTTGCTCTGCAATAAGTCTGCCTATGCCATTAATAAAGTCAACTCCTTCGGGATTCATCGGGCCCATGGTTTCAATAGCCACCGGAACAACTTCATATCTTAAGGACAGATCACGGTATTTATCCAACTTCCTAGAGGCGGCATGAACAGCAGCACCACCGGCTGTGACTGAAGTCGTATTCAGGTAGGAGTTTGCCATAGTGTCAATGACCGTGACGTCCCAAACGGCACATTTACCGTTGCACCAGGGCACTAAAGTCATGCCGTCCGGACGCTTGCCGTCTGATCTGGACAACCCACTTGGCTCCTTAGAGGAAGGGATGCCTGCTCTCGAAAGTGCTCGCCATATTATGTCATTTAAATTATGATGGCGAGACATTCTACCTGAGCTTCGTTTGCAGGAGAGGCCGTGGAGACCTAAAGCGTCGACTTCATGACCGCAGGGGCACATGTGAGGCTCGCAAGTTTTCGCCCCTAAACGGAAACTAACAGCTACTCGAATCGCCTCATTGTCTAAAAATAGCCCACAAGAAGCAACAGGGAGAGCGTGAAGCCAGTCGCTGCTTCTTTTAGTTGATACAGCTAGGAGTCGTGCTCTGTCTACTGCATTGGACTGGGATTCTAACAGACTGTTATAAATCCGATCCACTATAGGACGGTCCCATGATTTCTGGCTACTGACTGAGGTAGAAGGTGGAGCACTGGAGGTGAGGCTTTTGGACCAAACTGACAACGCAACGTCAATGGAACTATCGGCAGAAAGGGAGCACTTATGAAGGATGGCGTCTTGCAACTGCCTCGTTCCCATCGCTGATGCCAAGAAGGCTGAAGGCGCGATATGGGAAACAAGACGAATTCCAAGACCACCCATGCTCACCGGTAGACTGGCTTGCTGCCACTGCAAAACAGACAAATCTGCGTTGATAACGGCGCATAAGCATTGCCTAAGAGCCTAATTATTATTATTATTATTATTATTATTATTATTATGTGGTCGCCTACAACTAAGCTTATTCATTGTACGTCAGAATGGCAATCACGTTGTTCCTGATGACAACCTGTTGGCTGAGATAGAGGTGAGGATTAGGCTGGATTTGAACTCGAAGCTGTCGTCCATCAACGACTACCTACAGGAGCACTCAGACGTATGCGAGAGGATAGACAGGCTGAGAGAGGAGGCTATGCAGAGAGAGAGGCAGGCAGCCAGTCAGCTGATGGTTTGTAGAGACAACGACAACAACAACGACAACAGAGAGAGAGAGAGAGAGAGAGAGAGAGAGAGAGAGAGATAGAGAGAAATATGTTTATTAGAACGAGAACAAAAAAATCACAGAGAACGAGAAGCGTTCTATATAGTTGAACACCTATTTATACTGAGTTATCAGACAGCAACAACAATAGCAACGTTAATTATTACAACACTCATTAGAGTACATGAGGGGAATTTCGACAATCTAATAATTTAAAAAAAATTAGATCTAAATATACCTGTAGCCTATATAAATACACAGTGAAATGATCACTATGTTGGTTTCTGTCACTTTAATACCGCATGTTTAATGCGTTAGTCAATTTATTCTATTTTCCACAAATAAATTAATAAATTAATAACTGGCAATAAATGATTAATATTATTAAAATAATTTATTAATTTATTGTTATTGTCAGTCCTGAGAGAGAGAAATAGAGAGAGAGAGAGAGAGAGAACAATGCTCATGTATTTGTAACTGAATCAAAATATACACAACGCGCCTACAACGAGGCAGAACACAAAATAAAATGTACGAGATTTTACTCTCTGATATGCGGCGTCAAAGGACTACAATCGTAGCAATAAAGTCATGATAATAATGATCATGACATCAACAGCAATGAAAGCAATGCACGAGGAAGAAGAAAAGTATAAGATAACATTGACCTACCTGTAGCCAAACTCTAACCAATGCGTAGAAGTATCGAGTTGCTCCGATATGTAGCGTTATTTAGATGAAACTATAATTTATTAATTACTTGTTTACTTATTCTAATGAAATGCTAAATAAATTAATACTTGTTAGCTTTTACTAGTTTTTACCTAGCCTCTGTTCATGTAGCAGATTATCAAAAATGTTTTGTAGTTAATCTTGTTAGATGATTTAAAGATCCATTCGCATGTGGACATGAAAAGAAAACGGAAGACAGAGAGCAGTGGAGGCACTATATACCTTGGACCACTGGGAACAGTGGAGGCGTTATATACCATGGACCTGCCAGTGGGCAGTGAACTAAGATATATATATATATATATATATATATATATATATATATATATATATATATATATATATATTATCTAAGCCAAGTGTCTTAGTTAATTTATTTTTTATGAAGCGGCAGAATTTTAAAAAATTTTCTCATCAGGTAATTGTGGTGTTTTGTTTATAACAGAACAATGCTGATCGTACTGATGAAAGTGTACCATTGGTTGACCTCTATACTACTAAAAACCTGAATCATCACAATCCTTCCTCATTATCTGAAGGGTAAGTATATAGCTACTAGCTAGTAAAAGCTGGTGAAGCTAGTGTTAACGTCAGTTTCCTCGCTCGAAAGCGATATCAGTGACGGGCGATCCCAGGATTTGAATCCCGTACATACTGATCCACGGTCGAGTAGCTTACCGATTTCGCCACTGGCTCCAGCGAGAAATGTCTTTGCATATTTTATTTTGACGGTATTTTTTTATTTATTGTGTTTAGATTTCTGCTTCTTTGTTGACTGCTGGTAGCTATAGGAGGGGCATAGCCGATGATGAAGACGACAATAATGGGAACAATTCAGTCGTGAGTCTTTCCTAAGTCGGAAGCAACAAGCCTCTGGCGTGATAATCCATTGGACTGATGTCAAATGAATTTAGTCAAATGAATTGTGAAGTAATGATTCATTTCAATAACTGTTTTGTGTTCACCAGCGTGTCTGTTGTATGGCTACCGTCACATGATGAAGACATTATGAACATTGATGTCAAAGTAATGTAATGAAACGAAATAAAGGAAGTAGTGTTATATTTGGATAACTGTCTTGTGTTTACCATATTTTGATTCAATCTATCCTGACCATTTTTTTTTTTTTTTCTGGCTTTTATTTAGGACCTTACTTCTCCTCAGCATATTTCTTTTGCAGATTGGTCTGGGTAAATTGATCTGTAGTGATATGTGCTGTGGGGACGTCCTGACATCATCCCTGGATGAGGAAACGGACGTTAAACTTTTATTATTATTATTATTATGCTTATTATTATAATGATAACAATAATAATAATAACAATAATAATAATAATAATAATTATTATTATTATTATTATTACCACATCGTATTGATGTGATATTATACTATGCATGTTCACAGAACGAGTGTTGGGAACCACACAGTGGATGTAAGTGAGGGTGTTCTCTCATCGAGTCTACTGAATGAACTGCATCGCAGCATTTCAAAACACCTCGAAAAGTGTACGTGAAAACATCGAAATACATCTGTATTTAGCGCATATTTTGATTTATTTTAACTCTAATTAGGATTTTATTGTCAATTCAAGCCGTAATTTCCTGTTACATTAATCTCTGTGACGGTAGCTTGAGTGTGTCGAGTCGTCTTGAAGAGAGGCCTTGTGCTTCTGAACCTTAACGTTAAACACACTACAACCTATCTTATTTGGTTATCTAATTTATAAGAAAATAATTCTTTCTATCAAGCTTAAACATGTGATGTAATTACAGAGATCATGTGGTCATGACATTAAGTTTATATCTTATTCTGCTGTTTTTGTTAGTTGATACTTATATTAGGTTGTATTGTTTTTATTAATTTATATATTATATTTTACTGTTATTTGTTATATTTATATTATATGCTTCTGTTTTTCGTTATTATCTTCCCTTGAACCACAGCTTAACTAGGATGGGATAGGACAATTTTCTAGCAATTTCTGGGGCCTAGGCGCTCACCAACCGAATTTCCTTTCTAACGTTGGTTTTGATCTTAGTGCTTTGTCGCCTTTTACCGCACGTGCAGTCCACGGCTGGTCTAGTCTTCAGCAACCCAGTCACAACACGGGTAAATTCACTGTTATAATTACTTACAAAGCTGTAAAGCCGATGTTATTTCAGTTTGATCTCTCGAAAGCGATATCAGTGACGGGCGAGCCCAGGATTTGAAACCACACACACCGATCCGCAGTCGAATGTCTTATCCATATCGGATATATCCGATAAGGAGGAAATGGGCCTTAAACAAGCATCTGTGCTTCCTGACCCAGTGTGCCGTTATGTTATGTTATATTAAATTCCAATGTATTCCTTGGACTGACTACCCGGATTTTGGCTCGCACCGTTTATGGGCCCCTCACTCTGCTCATCGGCTCTGATTTGGTTTCACAGTGCTCAATGTTGTCATGGACAACAGTAGCACTCTAATCGTATTGTTGTTGTTGTTTCAGGTCCTCAGCTGGAACTGGTGCGGGCAGATGATCCTATGTCCATAGCAGCTCGTAGATCATCCTATGATCAGCTGACCTCGCTGAGGAGACAACATCTGCTCTACTGAACCACTCCTCTACTACTCTCGCCATTTGCCGGTCCATGGCATATAAAGTTCAT
This sequence comes from Enchytraeus crypticus, assembly GCA_905160935.1. NCBI lineage: Eukaryota > Metazoa > Annelida > Clitellata > Enchytraeida > Enchytraeidae > Enchytraeus > Enchytraeus crypticus. The sequence continues at coordinate 605,660 of CAJHZI010000711.1, read as the reverse complement.
ACAGTCTCTCGGATGATACTTGTCTAACCTCCGCAATCTACTTACGCTTATGTCACATTGTGAAATTTTATCTGAACGACTGGTAAATAAAAAGCCAATGTTAACGTCAGTTTCCTCGCTCGAAAGCGATGTCAGTGACGGGCGAGCCCAGGATTTGAACCCCGCACATACTGATCCGCAGTCGAGTATCTTACCGACTTCGCCACTGACTCCAGCCGGTGGCGAAGTCGCTTTCATTTATATTTACATTTATATGAAATTTCCTTGGATGGGAATTTATAATATAATTAGGGCCAATGCTGATGTTACCATAGTTCTTAGTAATATCTGATCTCATTGTAATTGAAATTGTAACATTTTTTCTATTTTCCACATGCTCATAAAAATAAAAACGGAGATCCAACCTCAGATCCCATAAGTAACCCAATTCTGGATATTGTAGAAGGTGTGGAGCATACTTCGTTACGTAGTTAAATGAGCCTAAATTAATTAATTAAATTAATTAATTAATTAGTAGACTAAAGATATAGATATGCGTGTAGATTAAGATGTACGTGTAGATGTAGATATAGATAGTGTAAATCATCTGCACAAATATCGCACTTGTACGTTAAATTTCATTATTATGTGACTTCAATATTGTGTATAAGAACCCAATGCAAGTTATCAAATATGCAAACAAGTTTTGTTTGCCTTATCTGCATAGGGCAAATCATTTTCGCGCATTTGTTAATCCTCACTGGTGCGAAGCAAAACTGTACGATTGCACAATTGTTATGTTTGTAATTATATTTGTTAAGTGTTTCTAGAATGAGTTTCTTTAGGACATTGTAACAAGTCATTTAGTCTTTTTAAATACAAAAGTGTTCATAGGTAATTTCTTCATTGGAAGTTTTATTGTTTTCTTTTATTTAGTTCTTATAATTTAATTTATTTCTCTGAAATTTCTTTGAGATAATCAGGTGCATTTATCTCTGATAGCTTTAGCAATACAATCCTTATTGGTTACAAATTCTCCTGGTAAATTCAATACGAGGCAAATGTTTCATTCCAGTGATCTCTCTGACAGATGTAGCGGGTAAACCTTCCCGTCAATCTCGTCAATATAAGTTTGGCAGTAGAAAACTTTTAGATAGATGGCATGGGATGATATAGACAGCTACATTATCATTAGATACATTGCGGGTAGCGTAATATGTAGATCACATTATCGTCAGATACACTGCAAGTGGTATAATATGCAGTCTCGAAAAGATGATGATGATAATGATGATGATTATAATATGAAATATTAATATTTTTCATATATTCATATTCTCATAAATGGAGAAGTCGTCAATCTTTAAAAACATAATTTAATTAGTACAGATGTAACAAGTATATGGACTATAGACACTAGTGATATCACTTTGGTATGTAGTAGTAGAAAATGTAAATTTCATTGTCGTTCTTATACAGCATAATATTAGCTCACACTCTCACACTTAAAGATTCACGACCATTATTAACATTGACATATATAATTCAAAGTTTAGAGATACGCGATAGGAGGGCACACACACACACACACACATATACACACGCACGCAATGGACACCAATATACAAATAAAATACAAATACACTGATATCAACATGCCCAAAATGATTTAATTCTCACCAGTTGACATCTCTAAAACTCTATAACAATTCACCACCTCGGTGGATCATTCAACAGATTTAGCCAGTTATTGAATATATTAGTCAGCTCTCTGGCAACAGTTAAGTAACGCAGTGTTCAAATCCTGGACCTGTCGTCACCAATACTCTTGTGGCAGATGAAACGAACCTTAAACTCGGGTTGGGCTTCTTGAATAAGACCTGGTTCATTGGAATAAGACCTGACTCATTGGAATGAGACCTAGCTCATTGGAATGAGACCTGGTTCGTTGGAATAAGACCTGGCTCATTGGAATAAGACCTGGCTCATTGGAATAAGACCTGGCTCATTGGAATGAGACCTGGTTCATTGGAATAAGACCTGGTTCATTGGAATAAGACCTGGTTCATTGGAATAGGACCTGGCTTATTGGAATGAGACCTGGCTCATTGGAATGAGACCTGAATCCATTGCCAAGGATACACGGCACACGCTGCTATAATTCAACAATACATAGAAGCCGCGCCGTTGATATCAACTGCATTATCAATTGATGCATTAATTATAAATCAATCCTTCAATCAATATATGAAATCAATCAATATATCAGTTAGTCTAAAAAATATTCTAAGTTTCAAAGAGTACATGTTGAGTAAATCGATGTTACTGTTGTTCAGTCAACAGCCGGTGCTAAGACTATAAAATGATAAAACGGCTAACGGTCTTATCACACAGGCATGCAGTTTGGTATTCATTTTTCAATTCGATTCAAGCTTGCAGAATATCAAATAGTGATTAATCAGTAGTTTACACAACTTTTGATGTTTAAACACTTGATTATCTCACTAGTAACTAAGGCCATTAATCTATACACATAACCAATGGTAAGAGGCAAAACAGCACTTAATCTATCCACTTAACCAATGGTAAGTGGCAGAACAGCACTTTGTCTATACACTTAACCAATGGTAAGAGGCAGAACAGCACTTAGTCTATATACTTAACCAATGGTAAGAGGCAGAATTACACTTTGTCTACAGCGTAACCAATGGTAAAAGGAAGAATTATAACATTTGTCCTCGTCTACAACAATAAGCATAACTTACGCATCATAAACAAATGTATCCAATAACATCAAATCAATACCAATTATTACAACATTTTATTTAGAATTCGTCTAACTTGTCCAGAGCTCAGACATGAACGAACAGGTGATTGTTTGATCGGACAAGATGAAGACAGTATGGAAAGTTAGACAGTTAGGCCTTCGTCGTGATGAAATATAACCAAAAATCTATACATGGTTACATCCAAATACTGGATTTAAATTTCTGCTCCTTGCATTATACACCAACAATATAAAAACTTTATAATATATACTTCTAGCGACGAGCCAAACACAATCATATTAAACGGCTAATAGATTTAATAATAATAATAACAACAATTAGAGTGCTACAGTCATCAATGACAACATCGAGCACTATTGAGACAAAATCAAGCCGGCGAGCAGAAACAAGAAGGTCCAAAAACGGTGCAAATTCCAAAACCCAGAAATTCAGTCCAAAGTAAAGGGAGATAAAGAAAAGGTGGCTTAGGCGCAGGTCGCTGCTCATGGACACTGGATGGAAAAGAGAGATGAAAAAGATAGGTCTTCAACTGCTTATGGAACTGCTCATAGGAAAGCAAAGGCTGATGTGATTGAAATGATTTCCGAAGATTGGATGGAAGAGAATTCCAGATCTGAGATGCAGCATGCTGTAAAGAAGATTAGATAGCTTAGAGCGTGAAGGTAAGCTAGGTCTCACAAGAGTAATTAACTTAGAAGACCGAGTAATAGCAGGATGCATCACTTTAATCAAGTGAGACATACAAGTCTGTCCAGGGATGGTGATGGACTTATAGGTTAACGAAGCTGTTTTGTAAATGATACGCTCTTTAATCTTTAGCCAGTGCAAAGACTTCAAAATAGGCGTAACATGTGAGTACTTGGAACTACAAAAAATTGCTCGCGCAAGAGAATTCTGAACAAACTGCAACCGATCAATCTCACAGCCAGGGAGATTTTAAAACAGGGAATTGCAGTAGTCCAACTTCGATTGCACAATAGCAGCACCAATTGTAGCTGCTGTCTCATGTGACAAATATGGACGTATTCGACGAAGATCACGGATATGGAAGAAACATGCTTGTGAAGTTTTAGTTATGCGTTCGTGAAAGGATAGGTGTTTATCAAGGATAACACCGAGATTTCTCACAGAAGAAACAGGTGATATTTTAATACCCGAAGATAACGAAAGAGTTTTCCAATTCCGCTTCAGTAGCTGTTGAGTCATAAAGAGACTGATAGACATAAAAAAAAGAGTTGACTATATTTTTAAAGATTATTTGTATATGTACATATGTGTACGTTAATGTACATATATGCATATGCATACACATGCAATATATATATATACAATCACATACACACATATATATATATACATATATATGCAATCACATACATATGCATGTATGTGATTGTATATGTATGTGTATGTTTATTCGTATATATGTGCACGTCTATTCTTTGAGTCAATATATATATGATGTGCTTTAATTTTTTGTTTGCATATTTGTAATTTGCATTTTTTGTATGCATGATGGGTGGTCAACTAGATAGGTTTTTATGAATTGACGGCCTAGTGTATGTTATTGCATACACGAATGGTTTAAAAAAACCTAGTTCTCTCTCATATAGATATAATAATGTGGTTGATAGATATAATAAAGAGACTGATAGATATAATAAAGAGGTTAATAACTGTAATAAAGAGACTGATAGATATAATAAAGAGGTTAATAAATGTAATAAAGAGACTGATAGATATAATAAAGAGGTTAATAAATGTAATAAAGAGACTGATAGATATAATAAAGAGGTTAATAAATGTAATAAAGAGACTGATAGATATAATAAAGAGGTTAATAAATGTAATAAAGAGACTGATAGATATAATAAAGAGGTTAATAAATGTAATAAAGAGACTGATAGATATAATAAAGAGGTTAATAAATGTAATAAAGAGACTGATAGATATAATAAAGAGGTTAATAAATGTAATAAAGAGACTGATAGATATAATAAAGAGGTTAATAAATGTAATAAAGAGACTGATAGATATAATAAAGAGGTTAATAAATGTAATAAAGAGACTGATAGATATAATAAAGAGGTTAATAAATGTAATAAAGAGACTGATAGATATAATAAAGAGGTTAATAAATGTAATAAAGAGACTGATAGATATAATAAAGAGGTTAATAAATGTAATAAAGAGACTGATAGATATAATAAAGAGGTTAATAAATGTAATAAAGAGACTGATAGATATAATAAAGAGGTTAATAATGCAATAAAGAGACTGATAGATATAATAAAGAGGTTAATAAATGTAATAAAGAGATTGACAGATATTATAAAGAGGTTAATAGACATAATGAAGAGATTGATAGATATAATAAAGAGGCTGACAGATACGGTAAAGAGGCTGATTCACAACAGCAACATATCCATGATGACATTTGTCAAATTTCAGTTCATTTTGTTGAGTTAAACATCTAAGAATAGTCAAATCAGTTTCAGCCCAACAGCCAATGAATTCACTTTGCGGTGATATACATCAGATTATACACTAATATATTTGCCTAATTATAGCCTATACTTTGAGTAACGATTTTCAATTAATCAAAGCTAACCCACGCCAAATCTATCAATCAAAGCTAATCCATGCCCATTCAATAAATCAAAGCTAACGCATGCCTATTCCATCAATTTAATCTAACCCAAGCCCATTCCATCAATCTAATCTAACGCAAACCCATTTTGACAATCTAAGCTGATGCACAACCGTTGTATTATCTGAAGAGGAGAGTAGAAACAAAGAAGAAGATGGAACACAGTCACAGTGATGAGGATGTTTACAAGTTGGCACAAGATAGATTTCTTTATTTAATGGTCACACAACACATCACAGTATCTGTGTTTCAGCAGATGAAATAAAGAATAGACCAACCCAAGCTGCAGGCGTGTCATAGGAGCGATCCAACACAGACGTGCATAAGAAGGCAATGGAAAAACCTTAGTAGCCATAATTTATCTACTGGAGTCGTAATTGAATACCAGCTTGCCTATACAGTGCTCATTACCAAGCAAGACAGAAGACTATTGATAGGAATATATCTTAATCTGCCAGTTGCTAAATCACTAAAGAGACACAGTAGTATAACATATCCTGTCCACACATAATGTCACAAAATAGGTAAAGAAACTTCTACATGGCCACAATTGTAAAGGAAACCCCAAAGGCAGCCCATGCAGAGAAATGGGAAGAGACGGGAAGAAGGACAGATTAGCAGGCACAAGATGATTTCCCTTGGTTTTCTTCCTTCAGCGCAATATTCGCCTGAGCGCCACCTTGTTCGTCGAGAAGTTTCTTCATGGCCGGGGTGCAAAGCTTGAATACCTCCTCAAACACCTGATCGACATTCTGACCCTTCATACTACTCGTCTCAAAGTAGAGCTTCTGACCACTCAGACGAGCTGAGTTAATCTCTCTAGCGAGATTCTCTCCATCCTCCACACTGACAGCGCGTGGCAGAGTGGTTAGCAAGTCCGACTTTGTGCCGATTACAACCTTAACACAGTCGTCCAGAGCAGACTCGAGTAGAGGCACGTATATAGCTCTGTAAGGCAAAATAAAAATATAGCTCATGTGCAAGTATTAGTCAATAATCAATCAACAAGAATTTAACGTCCAATTCCTCGCAATGAGGCAATATCATGGACTTCTCAAGCAAACTCTGCATCAATAGACGCCAGCGCAACACACGATGACGACTTAGTATACAGAGATCAAAATGTGTTTGAAATAGTTTTCGCATAGGTCAATCAATAGATTTATAAGAGCCTACTGGTGATGCATAGGTCAATACGTTTATAAGAGCCTACAGGTGATATATAGGTCAATACATTTATAAGAGCCTACAGGTGATGCACTGCAGAGAAAAATGACGTGTCTCAAGATATCAACCGAAAAGTTCATAAAGAAGAGCTGGAGCGAAAATACAAAATGAGTTCCAGGAAATGAAAGCAATTAATGTCAAAGAGTCAACGAATAGACCAATGACAGAACATCAAGACGAGCCGTGGCACGACAATGAAGAATAGGAGTCCTGACAGGTGTGAAAGCTTATATCGCAAATTTGAATATGTGCAATTTTAAATTATTATGCAAACATAATATTTAATAATCAAGAACAGAAAACATCAAATTGAGTAAATAATCACTAAAAAGAGTTTAAAACTCTGCATGACTACGTAGCATAATTAAAAATATACAGTAAATTATAAAGTTAGCAGAACAAAGGAAGCCAGATTGCAATTTATATTAAATAGATAAACTATGGATAAATGATACTCTTCAGGTAAGTCGGCGCCCACATTTGAATGTTGATAAGTTATCTGCCCTTCGATCAGTACGTGCCACATTCAAATCTAGTGTCTCACAATCATTCACATGCTTTCTGACACGATACGCAAAGTTTGCTTGAGTTTTTAAAGACACGGAGAAAAACCTTGCATCTTCCCACAGATCCTCATCATAATCTTCCCTTGCATCCCAGTTTAACTAGGGTCGGGATGCGAATAGACTGTCTCAAATTCTCTCTGTCTTACATCATATCATCCATCAGTCAATCCCCTATTTGAGGCTTCTCCAGTTCGCTTTACTTTTCCTATTTTCCCACAGATAATAACAGTTAATTGTTTAAAATGGTAGCGAATTTATTTATTACCTTATGGCATGGAATGAATCTTCGTCGGTTAGATCAAAGGCAACAATGGCCGCTCCCGCCCCTCTGCAGTAAAAATTACTCAATCCCCTAAACCTCTCTTCACCTGCTGTGTCCTATACGTCAATCAGTTAACACCGAAATCAACTATAATATCTCTGTAATATCTAACACTAAAACAAAATGTCTGATATGAATGAGAATGAAAATGGCTGCTCTAGATTAGAAATTATTGCCATTAAAATCGTTATATTATTTAATATTAAGAGTTATCATTACAAAAAATAATTATTACACATTATTACTATTAGACATCATTCGCAGTATTATCACTATTATTATATAATTAGGTGAATGTTACACATTATTATAATTACATGTTATTCACACTCTTTGATGCTAGCATCATAAAGAGTTAGCACACCTTCATTGTCATCATCGGTAAATAATGATACGTTATGAAATTCAACCTTAAAGTAAAACAGGCCCTTCGTGAAATTCACCTTATTTTTTAAACACTTAGCTGCTGCACTCTGCTTTCTGCAAGGCCATCTGTATTAAAATGATAAAATTTACTTGAATAACTTCAACAAAGCGTCGGCAAACTTTACAAACCCATATGGCAATGCTATAAGGTCCCCACTGCTTCAAACTAAAAGATGCTCCCAATGTCTGAAACAAAAACAGACAGAATAATTATTAAGAATTACAAAATTAGCTTTCTCATGAACAGTTCCATAGGCAGTTGAAGACCCACCTTTTCCACCTAGTGTCCAAGAGTTACGACCAGCGCCAAAACCTCCTACACTTTCTTTAATCCATTTATCTTTGAACTGATTTTCTGGATTTTGAAATTTGCACCATTTTTGGACTTTCTTCTTACTCGCCGGCTTGATTTTGTCTCAATAGTGCTCGATGTTGTCATGGATGACTGTAGCACTCTAATTGTTGTTATGTTATCAAATAGATACCAATAATATTTAGTTATTTTGAATGATACCAAATATATATCAAATACAGTTAATTTTATTGATATCAAATATATACTAAAAACAGTTATATTTAATGGTATCAAATTAATACAAATAAGAACTAATTTCAATGGAATCAAATAAGAACTAGTAGTATTCATGTTCAATGATATCAAATAAATATTAACAAAAGTAATTTAAAGAAATAATTCTGAAACAACACCTCCGAAAAACATCTATAGTTCATTGTTATAGTTTCAACTGGTAAGAATTGAGAATAGTAATTAATCAGTAGCAGCTGAAGACAAGTCAAAAGACAGTTTCTATGTCATCAGTGACAGGATTAGGATGGATAGGACAGGATCAGTGGTAGGATGCAAACTCTGCACCCAGTATAATCTGCACTCTCTACCAATCTGCTATTTGAAACTAAACCTATCCAGCTATGATTGTTCAGCATATATTCGGCTGGAGCCATGGCGATGTCGGTAAGATAATCGTCCGCGGATCAGTATGTGCAAGGTTCAAATCCTGGGCTCGCCCATTACTGACAATGCTTTCGAGTGAAGAAACTGACGTTACCATTAGCTTTTTTGTGCCTAAAAGCAAACAATTTATTGCAAAGCAATAAATACAAGCAAACAAATGTTGCTTGAGTACTTAGTTCAATACTTACACTACTCGTTTCCTTGAACTGCTTCTCAAAGTACCTCTGTACAAATGTTGTCTTACCCACAGCAGCTGAGCCGATGATAACGACCTTCAAATGTCTGCAAATACAAATATCACCGCATCATTTTAAATACATTAGTGTAAATACATCATTATAAATGCATCATCATTATAAATACATCATTTTAAATACAACATTATAAGTACATCAGTATAAATACATCCTTATAAATACATCATTATAACTACATCAGTATAAATACATCACTTTAAATGCATAATTATAAATAAATCACTATAAATACATCAGTATAAATACATCATTTTAAACACATCGTTATAAATACAACATTTTAAACATTATGCTCAGCAAATCAAGAGATTCTCATTCCTGCCATAAAATGATGAGACCCAGTAGAACAGTTGTTGCAGAGTTGTTGCACAGTTGCTGTACAACTGTTGCAGAGTTGTTGCACAGTTGCTGTACAACTGTTGCAGAGTTGTTGCACAGTTGTACAACTGTTGTACAGTTGTTGCACAGTTGTTGTACAACTGTTGCACAGTTGTTGTACAACTGTTGCACAACTTTTGCACAGTTGTTGCACAGTTGTTGTACAACTGTTGCACAACTGTTGTACAACTGTTGCACAGTTGTTGTACAACTGCACAGTTGTTGTACAACTGCTGTACACTGGACATCAGCAGTTGTGTGCGTAACGTTCACTCGTTCAACTATTACTCGTTCAAGTTTTCTTATTTATTGTTTGAAATACAAATCTGCATAAATTAAAAGCAGAATATTACTGATGGCAGAACAGATGAGCTTAAATCTTAAATAAAAACATCGGTACTCATTTATCTGGCAATAATGAGCGTCTTCTAGCTAATACTATAACAGTCAAGTAAAAACACATAGAACAGCGGCAACTTAGATCAGTTACGTGGTGAGAATACTCGTTCCAGCCTCATTCCATATCTAAGAGGTTTCTAAACACTAAATCGCAGAATTGTGAATAATTGGTCATTTGGAATCATGAATCTACTAACATACTCAAGCAATAATTTAAAATCAACAAAATTATTTTATAAACGTAAACATAACAACTTTTAACAGATTGACCTTAGTATTGATTAATCACTTCCTTCACAGTGCATGTGCGACAGGACAATAATTAGTACAACAATTGTATGAAAATATCAAGAAAAATCACATACATTTTTTTCTTTGATGCAGAATTGTCAACTTCCATTTTACATCCAATTTTTCAATGTAATTAAAATTTTAAAAGTTAATAACTGAATAATTAATTTGTTAAACGATCTTAGACAAAATATTAAACGATCTTAATAAATCACATTTCCTATAAAGAACTCTGCAGGAAAAGAAATAATTTAGCCTAATGAAGTATAAATTATCTGTAAATTAACAGAAAGTAACATCATTATTAACAACGACATAAAACAAGAACATGTGTTGATCATATCACAGAACTTTAATAAGCTTGGTCTTCAAGTTACAAAAGTAGCTATAGCCGCAATACTCCTTATTGGTAATACAAAACTCAACTCTAATAATTGTCTGAGGACTATGAATAATAGCTTAGGGGCATGATAAGCAACGTAAACCAAGTAAATTAAGCTGATTCATACAGGCATTGAAGAATAGTATTGTCAAACTTAAATTAAAAGCTAAATATAGCAAAGGGTAACTGTAACAGATATACTTTATCATAAATTGATAGCAATCTTCAATATTTGAAATAGTAGTCATCGTATGCAGAATACCACCACCCAATTTTCTACTCAAAACAAAATTCATCAAGCACTAAAGATAGTAAATAAAAAACAATTGCTTTTCTCTTTAAGCAGCATGCTATTGGTAAACGATAAAATCGACAAATTTCACAACTGAAGGGTTTGTGAGGGACGTATCTTAGTTTATGATATGGACATCGGTTGCAATCATTAGTGCTCGATATTGTCATTGATGACTGTAGCACTCTAATTGTTATTATTATTATTATTTTATGCTTTATTCGACTTTCAATGAACAGGTGTTTTTAGTTTACTATTCTCAAAATATCCTAAAACAACAATAGAATATTCAGTTAATATTTCCAATCGCTTTCACCAATCGGTACAATAGGATCTTTAATCCTAAACTATTTAACGCGAAAGCGCTTTAATAAATATACACAATTCATAATATTTTACTTCATACAACAACATCTCCGATAATTTTTGTGACAGTCGTATTACAACAACAGCTGAAAGTAAAGATGAACGCATGTTTCGATTTCACGCCTTTATTGCATTTACTGGACCAATCGCTAACTAAATTGCTGTATTATTTTCGAAATAGTAAGCAGTAATTTTAAATAAAAAACTATCTTATCAACTTTTACTATAAACTGCTAAAACTCACTAAGCCTATTTTAAAGTGGCGCAGTGAACGGAGCATTAATGAAACCTAATTAGGACTAGCGAGTTAGGCAAAGTTAGGTCCTATTCGTACCAACCCCCCGAATGCATCACCAACAGCTGATAGTGATGGTAAACAAACAGACCGTGTCGACATTATGAATTTAGAGTTAATAATCACAGAGAGAATGATGCATTAGATTTTAGCAAAGACCTATTTAGTTAAATTTTAAATATAGGTTGATCCATGGGTTGATCTTTTAATATCAAGATATTATTAATATATCGACCTGATCCCTATAAAAGATTTAGAATACGAAATTCTACAGGTCTAGTTCAGTGTTTCTCTTCTTCTTTATATACGCTGATATACCGTTTGGCAGCAAGTGCTATAAATTATTTCAGAATCTCTTTCATATCAAATTGCGAAAGAGGTATCAAAATATGTCAAATTGGTAGACAGAATAATACTAAACGGCAAATTATTCAAGATATACAAGGTTAGAAAATAGGTCTTTTTTAAGTGAACTGCTTATTCTTTTCAGGTCAGAGTTTTAATTCCGTAAATAATCATTAGATACCGACCCAATTTGAAAATAACATTAAATTTCATAAGCCTTAAACATTTTGTAGTTCTAACCCTAGAACTATTAAAAATTTGAAGACTATACCTTAAGACTTTAAGTCTATACCTGAATTTAATCAAGTGACAGAATAGAAGTCTAACGAAAATAAAACAAAACATCAAAATTGCAAAGTTACCATGGAAAAGGGTCGGCATTTAATTGTTTCTTTTAATCAGTAAATCAGTATCAAAACATTAAAGTTGTGCTTATCTTTACAGATTATTAACTAGTAGTATAGTATATAGTATATAGTATAGTAAATAATAATAATAACAACAATTAGAGTGCTACAGTCATCAATGACAACATCGAGCACTATTGAGACAAAATCAAGCCGGCGAGCAGAAACAAGAAGGTCCAAAAACGGTGCAAATTCCAAAATCCAGAAATTCAGTCTAAAGTTAAATTAAGTTAAAGATAGGTAAGTGAAATAAACTTATTTAATTAGACGATATAACAAAGGTTTAAATATCAAATCTTATCTTATGAATACTGAATAAAATGACTACTATGGCTGTGTTGGACATATACTCATAGGAAAGCAAAGGCTGATGTGATTCGGAAATCTTCATTTGAATCACATCAGCCTTTGCTTTCCTATGAGCAGTTCCATAAGCAGTTGAAGACCTTTCTTTTCCATCTCTCTTTTCCATCCAGTGTCCATGAGCAGCGACCTGCGCCTAAACCACCTTTTCTTTAACTCCCTTTACTTTGGACTGAATTTCTGGTTTTTGGAATTTGCACCGTTTTTGAACCTTCTTTTTTTGCTCGCCGGCTTGATTTTGTCTCAATAGTGCTCGATGTTGTCATTGATGACTGTAGCACTCTAATTGTTGTTGTTATTATTATTGGACATGTCAATAAAAAGTAGCTAAACTAAACTGTTTACTTAACTAATAAAGTAGGCCCTAGTTGATCGTTTCACTATAATGGGTGTTTACTTTTAAACTAAACTATGTTGTTAACTAAAAAGTAGTTAAACTAAACTATTTGTCAACTTAATACAGTTAAGCTAAACTATTTTTAACTAAAAAAGAAAAGTTGTACTTAACTTTTTATTATTTTTTACCATTTCATTAATACACAATTGCATCATATTAAGAATTAAAGTATAGCATTAAAATAAACAATTACATTACATTTCCTGGCTTTTATTGCTAATAGTATATTAAAAATTGTCAGAAATATCTCGTTTGTGAAGTAGTTTGAAGTTATTAGTGAAGTTATTTGTGACTAAGCCAGTGGTAGGATTGGTTCTATCCCGTGTGGAGGATCTGTACTGTGTTGGTGCAAAGGTCAACTACTCTTTCAGTTATGACTTATGAATAGTAACTCTAAAATCTCGTGTTCATAGCTCCTTCATCATATTGGAATTAGTAGCTCTTTCATGTTACATAATTTTTGATTTCTAACTTTCTGTACGTTAACAAATTGTGCTTTCATATCGAAAATGCTTAGGTACACACTCACTCTGGTATGCAGTCTGATTCTAGCATTTCTTCTTTTGTAGAAGGTCTATTTGTATCCCAACCCTAGCTAAACTGGGATTCAAGTGAAAATGATGATGAAAAATGATATAATTTTAATATTCTTATTCACGCTTTGGGCAGCGCGACTAATGTGTCTCTTTCATTTGGCTCTTTAGCAGTTTGTAAGCGACTGGTGATACGTTTCGTTTATATTTTTCTCAGGTATTTCTAAACTATAATGTCGTTATTTGATTGGATCATCACCTGGCCTTGGTACTGGGTACTAACTTCAATCGTTTTAGTCTTTCTGCTAGCGCTATATACAATCAGAGACGCTATTATCAGCAGTAAATGGATCCCTGATCTCAACAAACGCTACATACTCGTCACTGGCTGCGACTCGGGTTTTGGTGAACATGCATGCAGACGACTGGATGCTCTGGGATGCCGCGTTATCGCTGGTTGCTACACGGAAGCTGGAAGAAAAAACATAGAAAGCTGGGGCTCATCGAATATCCGGACGATTCTATTGGACGTTATCAATGATAAGAGTGTTGCTGATGCTGCGAGAGAAGTCGAAGCATTTCTTCCTCCAGATTCAAGTAGATCGGCTTATTTTATGTTTATTAATTCAAGTATTATACAAGTGTATTTGTTGCAGTGGCTTGGCCCTAGATGGTGCTGAAGGCATTTGTTAACTGTATACATTAGGTATACACTAAAAATATCAATATTTTTTTCTTTGTCTAATATTTGTGTAATTTGGTAGTCATTTTTATTTGTTGGACATTTGTTGAAGCCAAAAAATGCAAATCTTGGCCAAGTTTAACGCCAGTTTCCAGCTCGCTACGAGTTGATAGCATATCAGTGACGAGGTGAGCTTTCGATTTGAACCCTACTCCTACTAATCTGCAAACACGAACAACCTGACTTTGACGTGGTTCAGTTTGAGAATCAGTGGACTTTATGAATATTGAAATTGTTTAATGCTAACAGTGTGGTTTGTTAGGCTATTTAACTATTCAATTAACTTTGAATGTTCCATTAATTTTGCATTGACCCAGTAGCTTCCTCTCAACCTTTGAGATAGCACATGTAAAGAATTCTTTTAATTTTTACACGCATATGGAGATATACATAAAATCCAACGTCCGTCATTTGAGATTTGAATGTTTAATTATTTGCTGGATTCAACTCTTTATATACATGTATGAGAGTAGTTAAACTTATCTGTATGATTACTGTCCCATTATGTGTGTTGTTTATATAATAATATTGACAATCCTAGACACTCTGATCCACTTAATATCATCATGAAAGAGTATTTCTTTCTGTGGGAGCTAGGCTGGAGCTAATGGCGATGTTGGTAAGGTACTCGACTGCGGATCAGTATGTGCGGAGTTCAAATCCTGAGCTTGCCCATCACTGACATCGCTTTCGAGTGAGGAAATTGACGTTAACATTAGCTTTATCAGCTTTTTACTTTTTTTGTTAGCAGGTTTGTGGGGTATAGTAAATAACGCTGGTGTGCCGGGCAGTCTTGGCCCGCTGGAGTGGGTTTCAATAGAAAACTTTCTGACACTGCTCAACACTAACTTCGTAGGACAGTTGAGAACTATCAAAGCACTGTTACCGCTAATGAGGAAAGGTCAAAATGGCGGCAGGATTGTAAACACTTCCAGTATTCTAGGACTCATTACACTGCCCTATGCCGGTCCATATTGCATATCAAAGCATGCCGTTGAGGCAATGTCGGACTGTCTAAGGTTTGTTGTATGTATACTATGTCTAACTAGATGTTTAACTAATTGGTGTGTTAACTAGTCATCATCAACATCATTCTCCCTTAAATCCCAGTTTAACCAGGGTTGGGTTACAAATAGACAGTCTCAAATCCTCTATGTCCTACACCATGCCACCAACCAATCCCCTATTTGAGACATTTCCATTCGTTTAAATTATATTATTCGTTTATAGTGTGTTAACTAGATGTGTAAAGTTAATTGATTAATTAACTAACTAATTTTAGAGCATCAGAAAATGTTTCTAGTCCTGAGTGTTCAAGTGTCATGTGATTGATTCCGGAGTGAGGTTGTTAATTTCCAAACAGGACTGGTAAATGAATAACAAACTGATAAAGCTATCTAATAATTTCAACTTTTCTTACTAAAAATCAGAATTGTAAACATGGATAGCAAAAATTAAAATTTAGGATATCCTAATAGAAAATCACAAGTTAGATATCAGAATTTAGCTCTAGGGGCCTATAGTTACAGTAGATCAGTATGTGCTCTGAGGCTTGTACAATAAGCTGTAAAGCTAAGGTTAACGTCAGTTTCCTCGCTCGAAAGCGATGTCAGTGATGGGCGAGCCCAGTATTAGAACCCCACACATACTGATCCTCAGTCAAGTGTCTTACCGACTTCGCCACTGGCTCCTGCCGGTTGTCTGCTACTGCCTACTGGTGGATGAGCCTGTCAATAAGCCATCTTTTATTTTGTTTTATTTTTTATTGTGAGACGTTGTTAAATTATATTTCACAGTGATGCTCCAAACTCAATATGCTATTAGCAATGCTGAATACTTCTTGAATATTTTCACCATTTTTATCTTTTGCCAGAATTTATCAAGGATTGGAATAAATGTTTTGTTTAGAGTGGAACTTCTTCCATACAATATATCGGTGTCGTTGGTGGAGCCTGGAACACATAGGACTCAATTCCTCAGAAATGTCAGCAGCTCTATATCCTCATCCTGGGATGATCTGGATCCTGGACTGAAAGAGGAGTATGGTTCGGCATATATGAAGAGAGGTAATGATTCACTCTCTCTTCATTTTCTGTAATGTTGTACCAAATGCTCAAGACTCAATCTTGCATATTAGTTCATAGGTTCAAGGCACGTGCAGATAATTTAAAGCACATTTCTTATAGTCTGCTGTCGCAGGCACTAAGAGAGCACGAAGATGTTGTTATCATGGTAGTTTTTCTGTCCACTATAGATGTCATTGAGGATTTGCCCAATCCTAAAGCTTCTCGTCATGGCCTTGATCATCGCTTCATTAGTTGCCGGCACGGATGCGACGATACAATCTCTTCATCAGTGATTCCTTTCTGCAGTGTCAAGAAAATATCAGATCTAGCAATTGACAAAGCAATTATAAAATTATATAAATTATGAATAAATTATATTTTATTATTCTAATGTATCAGATTTAGTTGTATAAAATTAAACCATGATAGAGTCAGTGTAGACGCATATACATGGTGACTACGTGGTTAGATGTGTCCATGATGCTTTCTCAGCTGCAGAAGGGTCAAGTTCTGAGGTGGTTTCCCTTTTTCATTTTTAGCTCTTATTCCCCCTATATATAGAGCATTATACATTGGTATGTTTTGATAGGCTAGAAGGGAAATGCAAACTGCGTTTCAGTAACTAGCCTTCCACCTCCGCGCAAGAAGGGGGGGATAAACACACACTACTAGCTATACGGTTTATTTTGGATTGGTTAAAACACAAGGTATGGAATATAGTATACTTTAAACAGTTAGGAATTTTCATTTTCAGTTAGTGGTTGATATGGAGTGGCAGGCTGAATTTAACGTCATGGTAAAAGTTATTACCGTACTACTTGAATTATAATAGATTGAGTGATTGACTGATTAAATGACTGATTTATTGATTGCAGTTGTTTTCTTGGGCACTCAACTGATTCCGTTGCTCGGTAGATCTAACCTCGACGGTGTAGTCAACTCATACTGTCACGCCCTCTTCAGTCAGCGACCACGCCGACGCTACTGCGTAGGATTAGACGCCATCTTGTTACGAGTTGTTGCTTTCCTTCCATCCTTCATATCTGATTTTGTTTTTAGTCTGCCTGGCTTGCAAGCTGTTCCGCAGTCCTGCTACCGGAGCCAATAAGTGCTAATGCTGGCCTCTGGGGTTCCTATTGGCCTTACAATATCTAAGCTTTGTTTGTTATCAGAAATTTATATTAGCTAGGAACATTTAACATCTATCTTGTTATTATGCAGTATTACTGAGGGAATAATGTTATTGAATTTAGTCTTGTTAGTAGGGTAGATGTGCCGAGTTTCAAGATTAGGAATACCTCAGGAATATATCTGTGATAAGTTTCAACTAGATGATTGTTTTGTACTGTGTAAGGCCTTTGAAAGGATCAAATACTTGATAGATGTAGTGTTTTGTACTGTGCAAGGCCTTTGATAGGATAAACTACTTGAAAGATGTGTAGTGTTCATTATAGAGCATGCTACTGATTTTTATTAACATCCTAGTTTGTGCCACAAATCTGTCAATGGACATTTAGAAATTTATAGTAAATATAAAAGAAGAAAATAAAATTATACATATTATTTATTAGTTATTCTGCAATATTGTAAACACGGTTTTTGAGCTGTATTTTGGATTATGAATTGGTTCTCTTTTTTATAGACCTTCTATAAAAGGTTTTTACTTGAAAAATCACAATATATATTTTTCATTCGTTTGAGGGCGCCAACGTGCAATGATAAACTTTATTGTTTTGTGGAAGGCAACTGCACTGTAATATATACTAAAAATATAATATATCCTCTCTATATATTCTCTGTAGACAAATGATTAAATATAAATTAAGACATAGGTTTTTCAATATTTGATAAGTAATTGAAATATAAATCTTTAAAGCACCATTCTGTAAATAAATGAAGAAAAGCATAATAAACATATGCTGAACATTACTGACTATACTGAACATTGCCAGCTGTCAATAGTTGCCACTCTTATTATAAAGGTCTATATGATCATCCGTTATTAATATCTATGGAAGCCTGAACCATTTTAAAAAGTAAAAAATACTTAGTGCAACCAAGGAGAGGATTGTGTAGAGGACCATGAATGACGCAGTCTTTCAAATGCATATTGTGTATGAAGAAAGTGGTTGTTTAAAAGACTAATACTCAATGCAATTATTTCTAAATTCAATAATGTGAATTAACGTTTAGAACGTAGTATCATAATGAAACCATTGCCCGGATAAAAGGGAGCTCGTGGCAAACAGCATATAATAAGGTAATTTAGTTATGTCCATTTGTGTAGGTTTGCCGAAACATTATAGGGATACATTAAGTAAAACCCTAACACCGAAACATGTTTTTCATTCTAAAATTAAATTGGATTCAAAGTATTTTTTAGGCCTAATAAGATTTAAAATAATTGCATTCTTTGATCAGTTATTTGAAGGAAATTTGAACAAAAGGCAGATATGCATCAGCAGAATCAAGACGCAAATATTGCTTAAAATAATACTGCTTTTCCTTGCAGTTTGGATCACAAATTTGGTTCAGCTTGCTAAAAAGTAAACACGCATCATAATGGAATGATCAACTATGTTGATAGGCCTATCTATCACTTTTAAATCACACGTTTAAACATTAAACCGTTAGGCAATTTCGTCCATTTTCTATGTAATCAGTCCAATGAATGTCTGAGATTTAAAGGCTCAGATCAGTGCGGCCGGAAATAGAAACCTCGAGGATTCAATAAACCTCAGGATCTGTCATTTAAAACTTAATTAACGATGCTATCTGACAACTAACTGTAGCCACTGCACAATTGAGATATTGTAGAAATGAGTTAGGATATTAACTTAAAGCCTCCAAATGATTCCCGACCGGTAAATGGATAAGGAACTATGAGCGATTTCAACACATGACATATAAAAGTTAAAAGGGGTGTGGATAACTTTTCATCAAAAAGTTTCCGCATAACATCAATGAGTTTGAACTTCAACTTTGAAGAATCGTAATAAGAGCTGTTTTATGTTGATAAACAAAGTTGTAAACGTTTAACTTTGTAAGTACGTAAATTATAATAAATAATAGTAAGAAATAAAAGACAGCAAACAACAATTAGACATAATATAATAACAGTTAGACTGCTACTATTATATATGACATCATCGAGCACTATTGAGACTAATCCAAAATTATAAATCCGAAATAGCATAAACTAAAGTCTTTTGCACTGCGCAAGAGTTTCAAGAAGTGTCTAATGTAAAATATGGGGCTGTTCTTAATCTGTTGACTAAAGCTCTGTGCTTCAATAGCTATATCGAGTGATATTTGGAGCCACATTCATGATGTTTTATCTTTTTAGAAATTAGGATCATTTTCTTTCTAAAGTATAATTAGTAGTAATGTGTAATAATTCTACTTCAATTTTATACATTTAGGAATTGTGCTGTCAATCAGTAAGTCATATTTTTCTTTCTGTTTCTCATTCTAATTCTCAGTCGAATCCTCATCCTCATTCTAAGCTATCTTGAAATTCTAAAACACTGTGGTAAGTGCAGTGGCATAAACTTTCTTACTGTATCAGCATGCTTTTGAACAAAATTTCATTTTCTATTTTCAGAAAGATATTTATGATGCTGCTGCAAAATCTTTACTCGAGAGCTATTAGATATTGCTTGAGAGGCATTAGTTCTCGGAGCACATTCTCTGCGAGTGGCAGATATACAGCATCCATGAAGCAGCCTGCCTTGTTGACAGCTCTGCATTATGATGCTAACAATGGTTCACCCCAGTTTTCTTCTTCGGAATCTTATAGCACTCTATCAGCTTGGAGGAGTGAGGCATTCAATAAAGTACAAGGAGTTCAGTTTAAAAATAACTCTTTAGTAATTTCAGTTAGACGGAGCTCTGATGAAACAAGTAGGATGTAACTGTGATTGTATCCCTGTTGTTATGATTGTTGAATTATCACGTTTTGATGATAGTAATGCTCCAATCTTTGATGGTGCAATTATTTCTAATAAAATTTGCAATTACTTTTTAATAGGCTATATCATGTAATAATTGATGTCAGAAGTAAGACTAAATTTTCTGTCTAAATGTATAAATGACTGTAATACTAAATTTTCATTCAAAATTAATGTTATTTAAGTTCTGAAAATTGGACATAATCAATTTTGCACTTAATAATATTTTAATTTATTTATTGATATTATACTACGTGTGCTATATGTTTAATTTAGATTGTTAATTAGGTAACATGTTTGCCTGATAAGCAAGAGATTATGGGTTTGAAATCATCCTCATTTTATCGTAGCCTGACCACAATTCAACCTCTCTGAGGCTGAGTTTGTTCTAACTATTATTTTTGTTAATTATAATGTCTGGTAATGATCGATCCTGAGGTGAATTTAATTCTCGTGAGTTCGATTCCCGACCAAGCGGATCTCTTAGCAAAATCTCAGACATTCACTGGATTTGGTTAAATGGAAAATGTACTAAATTACCTAATGGTTTAAAGATTATTTTAAGGTTTTTTGCCGTTCTAGGATCAATTCCTGGTCGAGCTGATCAGAGAGTAAAATCATGAACATTCACTGGACTAATAATGTTGACAATCAACTATAGACTGTCTAATGGTTTAAACAGTAACATCAAAATTAATAAATTAATACCAAAAAATAAATAAACAATATAGATATAATAATTTATAACTAATTCTAAAAAATTAATTAATAAAAGTCTTCTTTCTTTTCTCTGCATAACGTCACTTTGTGGACACCAGAGCAGCGTCTTTTACCTTCTGTGATGGATAGATAGTGATACATAGAGATTGTAACATCTATCACCATCTATCATATCCGTCACTATCACTATAATATGTAGTAAAAGTGATAGATTGCTAGATAAATTAGCGATAGATGAATGAATGTATTAAGAATTAGGAAGAAGAGTTGAACAAGCACATCATAAGGGGGGGAAGGTCTGTTAATAGTGGTCATAGAAGGTAGAATGGAAGGAAATGGAGGCAGAGGCAGGCCAAGATTAGGTATGTTAGATGATTTAAAGACCCACACATAAGTGGAAATGAAGAGGAAAGCGGAAGACAGAGAAGCGTGGAGGCATTATATACCATGGACCTGCCAGTAGGCAGTGCACTAAGAGAGAGAGAGAGAAGTGATAGATATCATTATTGCTGATCATTTCACTACAACATGTGTTTTTATTGCAGTCAGTGTACCAGAGCTGACCTATGAGGAGATGTATCAACGAGTGCAGAAAGGTGACAGTGTCATCCTGGATGTGAGGACGGCGGAGGAAGTGGCGGAGGGCAGGATACCCGGAGCTAATCCTCTTCCTGGTAGGATCATCCTATCCTATCCTGCTCTGGATCATCCTATCCGTGTTCCTCATGTCCCGTAAATCATCCTTTAATGTGTAGTGGTGGCGATGTCGGTATGATAGTCGATCGCGGATCAGTATGTGCGGGGTTCAAATCCTGGGCTCGCTGTCACTGATATCGCTTTCTAGTGAGGGAACTGACGTTAACCTTAGCTATACCAGCATTTTAAACTGACGCCTTTATCTCTCTATTGATGCATGTTTTCCTGTGAAATTGAGAATGCTGGTTCAGTAAAGAACATCATCATCATCATCATCTTCCCTTGAATCCCAGTTTAACTAGGGTCGGGATACGAATAGACTGTCTCAAATCGTCTCTGACCTACATTTTATCAGCCAAGAATGTAAAGGTTCAGTAAAGAACGAATGACAGTTATCTATAAGTGCTGACATTTAAATATATTATTTACCTTTCTAGTGTAATATGAAATTATTTTCGTTATGTGTCAACTTCAATTTCTGTTGACAGATGTTGTAGATGTGTTGGGCCATGCATTTACATTTAGTTTGCAGAGGGCTCTAAATAAAAATTTATTTATGTTTTAAAAGCCCCAAAGAGGGTTTTGAATCAGGCGTAGTGTAATTCACATGATATTATAAAGCCATACATATTGCATTGTATTCAATTCACTTACAGAGTGAATTATTTATATTATTGACTGACTGGCTGATTGTCTGGTTGATTTTATTATTGACTGATTGTCTGGTTGATTATATTATTGACTGATTGTCTGGTAGATTATATTATTGACTGACTGATTATCTGGTAGATTATATTATAGACTGAGTGAATATCTGGTTGATTATATAATTTAGTGACTGTTTGGCTGGAGCCAGTGGCGAAGTCGGTAAGATACTCGACAGCGGATCAGTATATGCGGGTTCAAATCCTGGGCTTACCCATCACTGACATCGCTTTCAAGTGAGGAAACTGACATTAACCTTAGCTTTACCAGCTTTTGGTTGATTGTATTATTTACTGGCTGATCGTCTGGTTGATTATATTATTGACTGATTGTCTGGTTGATTATATTATTGACTGATTGTTTGGTTGATTATACTGTTGACTGACTGATTATCTGATTGATCTGTTTATTTGATGTATATCTCAGTTGACGAGGTGGAGGACTCATTGAAGTTGGGTGACTCGGCATTCAAGCAGAAGTACGGCTTCAGTAAGCCTAAAGAGTCTGATCAGATAGTCACCTACTGCAGAGCCGGGGTCAGGTCCATGAGAGCCGCCATAGCACTGCGCCAACACGACTACGATAAGTACGATTAATATCAGTATCGTATCAGTCAGAATTTGTGACAATCAATCTGTCATTCTCTCTACCGATAGGATCTTAGAATCAAGTCTTGAATGAGTCTTAAACAAGCTGAAATTTACTTTCTGACTCAGAATTGTTACGTTGTTATGTTAAGCTAAGGCTGATTCATGCAAAGATGTTATTAATGTTGTCAGTATAATGTATGTGGCGTTGCAGTAATTTCAACTTATTTGAGCGAATCATGCATTAAAGTGTTATTATTTTTATCAAAACAATTAATGTTATTGGTTGCAAATGGCACATTTATAGCACTGTCATTTATTAGAATCAGATTATATGAATGATATCAGATTTTATAAATGACATCAGATTTTATGGATGATGTAAGATTGTATGGATGATGTCAGATTGTATCAATGATGTATGATTCTTTAGATGATGTCAGATTCTATAGATGATGTCAGATTATATGGATGATGTAAGATTGTATGGATGATGTCAGATTATATGGATGATGTAAGATTATATGGATGATGTAAGATTATATGGATGATGTAAGATTATATGGATGATGTAAGATTATATGGATGATGTAAGATTATATGGATGATGTAAGATTATATGGATGATGTAAGATTATATGGATGATGTAAGATTATATGGATGATGTAAGATTATATGGATGATGTAAGATTATATAGATGATGTAAGATTATATAGATGATGTAAGATTATATGGATGATGTAAGATTATATGGATGATGTAAGATTATATGGATGATGTAAGATTATATGGATGATGTAAGATTATATAGATGAAGTAATATTGTATGCATAGATGATTCAAGTTGTCTGTTATATTCATGTGGTCTATTAATTGCACAGTAATTTGTTTGAACTAGATTTATATCAATCATATTATATCAATCGTGTCAATCTTATCAATGCTAGCAATTCTCTCAAAGTTATCACTCTTGTTAATCCTATCAATCACATCGCATCAGTCGTATCTTTGTTATCAATCCCATCAATCACATCGCATCAGTCGTATCTTTGTTATCAATCCCATCAATCACATCGCATCAGTCGTATCTTTGTTATCAATCCTATCAATCACATCGCATCAGTCGTATCTTTGTTATCAATCCCATCAATCACATCGCATCAGTCGTACCTTTGTTATCAATCCCATCAATCACATCGCATCAGTCGTATCTTTGTTATCAATCCCATCAATCACATCGCATCAGTCGTATCTTTGTTATCAATCCCATCAATCACATCGCATCAGTCGTATCTTTGTTATCAATCCCATCAATCACATCGCATCAGTCGTATCTTTGTTATCAATCCTATCAATCACATCGCATCAGTCGTATCTTTGTTATCAATCCCATCAATCACATCGCATCAGTCGTATCTTTGTTATCAATCCCATCAATCACATCGCATCAGTCGTATCTTTGTTATCAATCCCATCAATCACATCGCATCAGTCGTATCTTTGTTATCAATCCTATCAATCACATCGCATCAGTCGTATCTTTGTTATCAATCCCATCAATCACATCGCATCAGTCGTACCTTTGTTATCAATCCCATCAATCACATCGCATCAGTCGTATCTTTGTTATCATCCCATCAATCATCATCGCATCAGTGCATCAGTCGTATCTTTGTTATCAATCCTATCAATCACATCGCATCAGTCGTATCTTTGTTATCAATCCTATCTCACATCGCATCAGTCGTATCTTTGTTATCAATCCCATCAATCATCATCGCATCAGTCGTATCTTTGTTATCAATCCCATCATCACATCGCATCAGTCTATCTTTGTTATCATCCATCAATCACATCGCATCAGTCGTATCTTTGTATCAATCCCATCAATCACATCGCATCAGTCGTATCTTTGTTATCAATCCCATCAATCACATCGCATCAGTCGTATCTTTGTTATCAATCCTATCAATCACATCGCATCAGTCGTATCTTTGTTATCAATCCTATCAATCACATCGCATCAGTCGTATCTTTGTTATCAATATCAATCACATCGCATCAATCTTTTTTATCAATCCTATCAATCACATCGCATCAGTCGTATCTTTGTTATCATCCTATCAATCACATCGCATCAGTCGTATCTTTGTTATCAATCCTATCAATCACATCGCATCAGTCGTATCTTTGTTATCAATCCTATCAATCACATCGCATCAGTCGTATCTTTGTTATCAATCCTATCAATCACATCGCATCAGTCGTATCTTTGTTATCAATCCTATCAATCACATCGCATCAGTCGTATCTTTGTTATCAATCCTATCAATCACATCGCATCAGTCGTATCTTTGTTATCAATCCTATCAATCACATCGCATCAGTCTAGTATAGTCAATGATATCAATGTGATTTATTGAACCTGACCAATGAGATGACATTGTCAATTACTAGACACATTCTATTTTTCTATTTTTATCTTTATGTTCTGTAGTGTTACCAGCTATAAGGGAAGCTGGACGGAGTGGTCTGAGAAACACCCAGAAGATGTACGCACTGTCAAGAACTGATTTCTACAGACAAGATTTGGCATCATGGAGTCATACTAGATCAATGGAGTCGATATTCCTCCATATTAGAAAACTGCTGTCTCCTAGAGTTCCTTTGTTAGCTGGCTATTTACTGTAAACTGCCTGCTAGATTGTTTGCGTCTACTATACTGATTGACTGATTAATTAATGAATTGATTGATTCATTGGCTGATTGATTGATTTGCTGGTTGTCTGAGTTGTTTATTCGGATAATTGATTGATTGCGCAGTTTACTGATTGATTGGATGCCTGAATGAGGACATGATAAAAATTATAGCTTTCTTTTTTGATGTTGAACTAAGTGAAGTTAATCAATCATGATATAAAATATTTACTGTATTACTTAGACGGATTTGTTAGAGCATATTCGTTGAATTGTTCTATAGACCAGGTTGCTCTGTGCGTCAAAGTCTTGTGGTTCATGGTTTTATGCTTCGAGGTCATAAGCCGTTGCTTTAGGTTCAAAATTTTGTGTTTGAAAGTCATGAACTGTTGCTTGTGGTTCAAGGTCATGTGTTTAAATGCCATGAGCTGTTGCTCTGTAGTTCAAGGTCATGAGCTGTTGCTGTGGTTCAATGTCATGAGCTGTTACTCTGTGGTTCAAGATCATAGGCTGGTGCTTTGTGGTTCAAGGTCTTGTGTTTCAAAGTATTCACATGTTGCTCTCTGGTTCAAGGTCATGCGAGTCAAGGTCATGAGCTGTTGCTCTGCGGGTTCAAGGTTATGTTTCTCATCAGCAGTACTTGTCATTATATCCACTACCCAACCATTGTTTGATCGCTTGATTCACAATTATTTGTTGTTATATTCGCTTATGTACATGTATATAAACTCTAAATGAAGAAAAAGATATACTTTACACACTTCACATGTCTAGAGTTTTTAATTGTCTTAGTATCATTAGAATGAATGCTTTAGAACATATGAGATCTGAATCTAAATAAGGGCGTCCATATTTTGTGTGACCAAAACGATTAGTAGAAACAAACCTTTTTCACTCTACTAGTTATTGGGGTTGGGATTGGTGCAAAGTTTCTAACAAAGTATGAAATGGTCACTATCCTGCGCAAAAGCATTATGTCACCGATCACGTGACGACGCTACAGCTGATAATCGTTTGTTGATAAACAATGCATTGAACACTATGATAAATACATTACAAATTATAAAATGTTCCTTAGATTGAGATTTAAGGAACTTAGAAGAAGCTGCTGATTACATGCAGCTGCAAAGCATTTTACCATTTATTATCTTCTAATAAGAAAGAAACACAATGAAAAAGATTATTTAGTGCTCTTAAGATCAAACTGCTAGGATCGACAATACAAAAACAGCATTTGCATGTCAAAAATCAGCGTCCTTCACCTTCTAGTGTCTGTTTACTTATTTCCTATTGGCTATATCGTTCAACCTTGACAAAGAATCGTCACACTTTTAAGAGTAATTTAAGAGCGTAAACCTGTAGGAGAGTTTAAGGGTGACTGCGTTAACCAAATTGCTCTGGGTACGCGCCCATGTGTTCTGCTCAATGCTGCATTAGAAAAGCTTTATCCAGGTCCTCCCAGCGGAGGAAGACTCATCAAAGTATTTGAGCTGTAAGAAAGTTGAATAGCATTAGGCTATAATCACAGCTGATCTTTGCCTATCAAAGTCGCATTCTCAGTTTGCGCCTGTGCACTGAATAATTAGCCTACAGCGCTTACAGATTAGCCTACTATAAGTAGCCGGCTATAGGCGCCTTGACTATGCAGAGTCTGCACGCTTAGGTTAGGTCGTAAATTTCACTGTAAGATTAATGTAGAGCTAATAGCACCGTACTATGTAAATACAAATATAAATATAAATAGGGGCAGGAGACAAGATTTAAAAACTAAGTCAAAACTAAGTGTAACTTATATTCTTGTACGACCGTGGTGTTAAGAGGAAATATTTAAAATAGTTGGTGTGAAATATATTGGACTCCGATGTCGGTATTGCAGGTAAAGAATTGGAATTAATTTAGAGGAATGATAACTAAAATTAACAGAGAGACATCGATCCTTAAATTAATTTTATTATTACCAGCTTGTATCCTAGTCGATAGCGTGCTTGTTTAGTGTGTACGAGACCACGGGTTCTAATGTTCGCGAAGTAGTCTGTCATAACAAAACAACAATTTGAGTGCTACTGTTACCACGACAACATCAAGCACTCTAATTATGCCACCAGCTGGTAACAAGCAAATCATCTGAAGACACTCCCTTGTTAACTTCAGTTGTCATTCCTCTAAATTATTTTCAAGTCGATCTTTAGCCTACCTGCAATTACGTCCGACTCAGATTCAAATATTCCCTCTGAGATGGGGCTTTAGACACCCACACCTTCAAAATTCACGTTTTGTGCAGTCTTGATGAGATCTCTAGAGGCGAGAAGAAAATATAAAGTATTTTATAAGTTGACATTATTTCACTTCAGTACTGCAGCCAAGCGTTACTGGCTGCTATTAGCAGGAATGGGTACGTGCGCTTTAGATCAAAACTGTATATCTGCTAATGATTTAGCAGCATTAAATTTTTGCTAAAACTAGCATTTTTGTATCAGCGTCCGTTTAGTATCATATATACGTATGTGTAAACTTTAAATAAATTTTGAAATTTGTATAAATTCTAAATAAATTTCATGTCCACCTAGTTTAAGCACATTACCATAATGCTCAATGTTGTCATGGACGACAGTAGCACTCTAATTCCGTTGTTGTTATTGCTGTTGTTATTGTCCATGAAGGAGGCTGCAAACTTGACAGCCTATAGGTCTAAACTGGATTACTTCAAATACTGAACTTCTAGTGTAGTGCTCTTATGTAGGTCCTCTACAACTCTCTAGTCAGCCTAACTGCTAGCGAATCCAGTAATCTATATACTAGATGTAACGTAGGCCTATTTAACCTATAACGTAGTAGTTCTACGTCTCCATGTTGACTATTATTAGATAACTTCTCGTTCAGTACACGCAGTCGTTGTACGAGTAGGATATCAATCAGACTAGTAAATGTTAGGTTTCAAATAGATAGTTTATCAGAGCTAAGTGTTAGCTAAGAACCTATCGATCATGTATCGTATGGCACGAGAATCAGGTTTAGTAGTCTTATCTAGTTTGATCTATTTAAGCTTATGTAGTTTGTCAGTTAGCTAGTTGTGTGTTAGCTACTTGTATGCTACATTTTATATGTTTTTAATTTTATCCCGACACTGGTTAAACTGGGATTTAAGGGAAGATGATAATGATGAATATTAATAATATTTCATTATAACGACATAACGATACTTTAGTATATCAATCATTTCGAATAGGATAAACCTGATAAATCATCATCGGGTGCTTTATTGTCGGTAAACAAAATTTGCAACAACAACAGTCATTTTTAATTTCTGCTAAACTTCACAATTCACAACTTCACAATTCATAATTTCACAACTTCACAGTTAGATCACAATTGACAATTGTAATATTTGAACTGCGTTTATAGATTTTATAATAAGTAGCTTTGTACACCTTTTTGTATAGACTTTTGCATATGGACCTGTCTCTGTTTCCACAGTGTTCGATGTTGTCATTGACGACAGTAGCAGTTAATAATAATAATAATAATAATAATAATAATAATATAAAATATAAAATAATAATAATAATAATTGCAATAATATTTGCAATTCGCTAGAGGCGCTCGAGGTGGTTAGTTTGTTTACGCACACCTGTGTTTTTCTTTAGCACTTTTTATCGTTTTTCTTCACTTCTGCTAATTTTTTCACTTTGTCTTTTGTCATACTGCTTTTATATATATCCCTGTACGCCCAGGCCTTTTTATTTCTATTCTTTTGTGCGCATTCGGCTTATTTTACCTTTTATTAAATCTGCATTATGCTTTAGTTTTCACCTGCATTGGACTATTGGACTGCAGCTATTTGCAGTAGTGTTCCAGTTGTAATTCTTTTATCTCTCGCTTGCTATGCCGTGTTTGCCACATGCCTGCCAGACAGGCTTGGCCACTGTCTCAGACTGCCAACAAGAAAACTGGCATCTGTTCGGTGTGCCTAGCTCAACGTCAGCTTCATTCGGGAGACGGAAAGGTCCATCTTCATGGCCCATTTGATAATCGGTGCCCGGGTTCCAACCAACCTCCCTTGCAGATCTCCGCACAGGCGGCAGCTTCGCAACCAGGTCTTGCAGTTTCTGATATAAGGAATAGGATCATGAATCGGAGCACTTCGGCCAGAACTGCTGCTCCCAATTCTGCTAACTTATCTCCCAATTCACTTTCCTCTCAGCCGCTCATTCTTGAACATCCCTGCTTATCGCGACCAACAATAAAACACATTCCCAAATCAGCCAGACCTGCTTGTTCAGCAGCCTTGATTGATGCCTTCCGTAAGATCGAAAGCGATCCCTCAGTTTTATCATACTGGTCAGATTTGTTGCTTTTCGCATCTTCGGTTTTGCAAGTCCCTGCTCGCACAGGTAAAAGGCATAATCTAAGCTCTTTAATTAAGAAAAGGTTGGAGGGCCTAGGTACTAGTGCTCCCACTGAGCCGGTCGTAGAAAGAATTAAAAGAGCTCATCATTCTCATGACTCCCGTGCCTCAGCAGTCAGGTCCACAATGGAAGATGGAAATGTTTCGGCAGCTGTGCGCATCCTCTGTTCAGACGAAAGCCCAGCGCAATGCACCATAAACACTTTCAATATCCTGAAGGCCAAGCACCCACCCGCAGCTAGTAGCAGTATAATGGCACCCCTCCCGGACTCAATGGCGACTCCGCCCATTCAAGTCTCAGAGCAGGATGTTGTCAAAGCTGTACGTAGCTTTCCAGCAGGCTCAGCAGGTGGTCCTGATGGCCTTCGCCCTCAGCATCTTCTGGAGCTTGTGACTTGTAGAGAGTCGGCTGGGACATTTTTGACCGCTTTGACTTCTTTCGTGAATCTCCTTCTTAGAGGTGCTTGCCCCCCTGAGGTCCAACCGGTGCTGTTTGGTGGTAAACTCTTCGCACTCAATAAGAAATCTGGCGGCATTCGCCCCATTGCAGTGGGTTACACTTGGCGTCGTTTAGCCGCTAAATGCGCAAATCGCTATGCAGTATCTGCTCTCAGCGAATACTTGAGCCCAATTCAACTTGGAGCTGGTATTCCAGGTGGCTGTGAGGCAGCTGTTCACGCTACTCGCCGTTTCGCTGAGTCAATGCCAGCTGATCACTTCGTGGTAAAGCTAGACTTCTGTAATGCTTTTAATTGCTTGAGTAGATCACGAATGCTCAGCGAAATACATCACAGGATACCAGAGCTGTATAGTTTCTGCCATCTAGCGTACTCAAGCCCTTCGTGGTTGAAGTTCGGAGACTGGTGCATTGAGTCACAGGAAGGAGTCCAACAAGGGGATCCCTTAGGGCCCATGCTGTTTTGCCTGACTATTCACCCTCTCCTTACTTCTCTCTCTAGCGATCTCACGGTGGGATACCTAGATGACATTACTCTAGGTGGTTGCGAGTCGTCGATTGCAAATGATGTACAGACTATCATCGACAGAGGCCAAGAATTTGGGCTTCAGTTGAATCGTACCAAGTGCGAAGTCATTTCATCAGTTAGCAAATCTCCGGGCAACTCAGTTTTGTCATCATTTGTGCCAATGTGCCTATCCCATAGTTCTCTACTCGGCGCGCCACTCTCTGGAGAAGAAGCTACTACCACCGCTTTATCCAGTCGCCTTGAAGACCTCAAACGTACAGCATCACGCTTGAAGTCGCTAGCCGCTCATGATGCTTTAACAATCCTTCGCTTTTCTTTAAGTGCACCTAAACTTATGCACGTTCTGCGCTCTAGTCCGCGCTTCTCTAATCCGCGGCTTTTAGACTACGACGAGGCTCTTAGGCAATGCTTATGCGCCGTTATCAACGCAGATTTGTCTGTTTTGCAGTGGCAGCAAGCCAGTCTACCGGTGAGCATGGGTGGTCTTGGAATTCGTCTTGTTTCCCATATCGCGCCTTCAGCCTTCTTGGCATCAGCGATGGGAACGAGGCAGTTTGCAAGACGCCATCCTTCATAAGTGCTCCCTTTCTGCCGATAGATCCATTGACGTTGCGTTGTCAGTTTGGTCCAAAAGCCTCACCTCCAGTGCTCCACCTTCTACCTCAGTCAGTAGCCAGAAATCATGGGACCGTCCTATAGTGGATCGGATTTATAACAGTCTGTTAGAATCCCAGTCCAATGCAGTAGACAGAGCACGACTCCTAGCTGTATCAACTAAAAGAAGCAGCGACTGGCTTCACGCTCTCCCTGTTGCTTCTTGTGGGCTATTTTTAGACAATGAGGCGATTCGAGTAGCTGTTAGTTTCCGTTTAGGGGCGAAAACTTGCGAGCCTCACATGTGCCCCTGCGGTCATGAAGTCGACGCTTTAGGTCTCCACGGCCTCTCCTGCAAACGAAGCTCAGGTAGAATGTCTCGCCATCACAATTTAAATGACATAATATGGCGAGCACTTTCGAGAGCAGGCATCCCTTCCTCTAAGGAGCCAAGTGGGTTGTCCAGATCAGACGGCAAGCGTCCGGACGGCATGACTTTAGTGCCCTGGTGCAACGGTAAATGTGCCGTTTGGGACGTCACGGTCATTGACACTATGGCAAACTCCTACCTGAATACGACTTCAGTCACAGCCGGTGGTGCTGCTGTTCATGCCGCCTCTAGGAAGTTGGATAAATACCGTGATCTGTCCTTAGGATATGAAGTTGTTCCGGTGGCTATTGAAACCATGGGCCCGATGAATCCCGAAGGAGTTGACTTTATTAATGGCATAGGCAGACTTATTGCAGAGCAAACCGGCGATAAGCGAGAGACATCTTTTCTTTGGCAAAGGCTTTCCATGACTTTGCAAAGATTTAATGCAGTCTGCTTCAGCAATTCTTTTAAGCCGATTGATGACCTCGAGTAGCCGGGCGGCGATTCAGCACGTATTGCTTGAATCGTTTTTATCAAACCCCAGGTTCTTTACACCGGGGTAAAAATTAAAATAAAAAAAAAAATAATAATAATAATAATAATAATAACAATAATAACCTCCGATAATTTCTATAACCGTGTCATGACCGGTGTCCGGTCTTCGAGACCGCCTTACAGTTAAATTGAATTGTTGCTGTTCGATGTTGTTACAGCGCAGATTGCGGAGATAAAATACGATCAGATAGTTCGTAACCTGCGGGGTGACGGAGGTCAAGGTCACCAGGATGGGTTCCTACTGGTGGACGTGAGATCATCGGCAGAGGTGGAGGCTGGACGTATCCCTACATCTGTCTCCTGGCCCGGTGTGTAGTGCTGTGTGGAACATTACCGGATCATTCCAGTGGTTACATTTCCCCGTGTTGTGCTCGGGTGTGTATGGTTGAACCTCGTGTTATGCTCGGGTGTGGTTGAACCCCGTGTTGTGTTCGGGTGTGGTTGAACCACGGCAGAATATGGCAACCGCAAACAATCTGCTGCGTGTACGTAAGAGGCGACTAAGGCAGGAGCTGAGGATGGTAAGAGGGGACCCACCTCATCGTGAAATATTTTCCCCCAGGATTAAAAGGTAATTAATCCATCTAATCGAAGAAGGCAACGGGAAACCACCTACGAAGCTATTCTATTCACAAGCTCTAGGCTACATAAGGTATGGATAAGGCATAGGCTAGACTTTGTGAAGGTATTAACTTTTTTGATCTAAGGAGAGCTCTTATGGAGCGAGAAAGCAGACTTTGAGTATTTACATTGAACCTGCCACTTGATCGTGCACTAAAGAGAATGAGATTTTCTCAAAATATAGAATTATTTAAACACTCTAAACTTTTAGTATTTTAAGCCTTGGATCTGATATCTGACTCTAATGCTTTTCATCACTGCTCTCTTTCCGCAGTCGATGAAATAGAAGTGTCCCTGAAGCTGGACGCGGAATCGTTCCGGAAGAAGTACGGATTCGACAAGCCCACCCCGGACACTCGAATAGTGACCCACTGTAAGAGCGGGGTTAGGTCATTGAGGGCCTGCAACATTCTCTACGCTAATAGCTATCATCAGTACGTACCTCACGAACTACACTAGATAATAATAATAATAATAATAATAATAATAACAATGATAAGCGCGAAAAATCTTTTCTGTGGCAGCGACTGTCTATTGCTCTCCAGCGATTCAATGCAGTCTGCTTCAGTGGCACTTTGGCTAAAGCGGCTTCCCAGAGTGCAGAGGAATTATTTTAATCGCTTTTTTAAAAACTTTTAATTAAATAAAGTCTCTTTTATCTTATTTTTTAGCCAAGGGCCCTTTACAGCCTCTTTTAAAAAAATTTAAATAATGATAATAATGATAATTACTATTATTATTATTATAACAATAATAAAGATTGATGACCTCGAGTAGCCGGGCGGCGATTCAGCACGTATTGCTTGAATCGTTTTTATCAAACCCCAGGCTCTTTACACCGGGGTAAATAATAATAATAATAATAATAATAATAATAATAATAATAATAATAAAGGTTTAACGTCCGCTTCCTTACCCAAGGATGATGTCAGGGACGTTCCCACAGCACACATCACTACTGATCAATTCACCCAGACCAATCTACAAAAGAAATGTGCTGAGGAGAAGTAAGGTCCTAAACGAAAGCCAGTCCGGTGATCAAAAATGATCAGGGTAGATAATACACACTATAGTGAAATGATAATCAGGACGATATCTATTGCTTTTAATACCACATGTTTACACCTTTTGGAAATTTAGTCCATTTTTTGTCTAACCAGTCCAGTGAATGTCCGAGCTTTCACTCTCAGATCAGCGCGGCTATCATGATGATGATGATGATGATGATGATGATGATGACGACGACGACGACGACGATGATGATGATAACGATGATGATGATTATGATGATGATAATGATGATGATGACGCTGATGATGATGATGACGACGACGACGATGATGATGACAATGATGATGGATTAATTGTTTGTGTATTTTCAGTGTGGCTAGTTATAAGGCGGGGTGGACAGAATGGGTTGAGAAACATCCAGAGGATCAACGTTAGAGTCCTAGGCAGAAATTCTTTCAATCTTTGTTTTGCTCCGATCTTACTCTATCTCGGATCTGTCAATCAATCCCGACAAAATTTCGAATCAATTGGTATTTTCGTTCTATTGATTTTCAAGATCCTAAGAAGGTTTAAGCATTGGAAATTAGATTCATAAATTTGCATACGGCGTTTTATGATTGAGTGGATCATATAGACAGCTAGTAAATGCTGTAACCTATATGTACTGTATATATAATTGGACTGGTTTTTCCGGGTTTTAATTCGAACAGCTTACTGAAAAAACCTGGCTACACGCAGTTAATCAGCTTGGTTATTGTTTCAGAGTACTCTGTGGTGTCATGAACGAGAGTATAACTATATCCTTTTTGTTGTTGTTATAGCTATTGATAGCTATAGGTTTACTACTAGCGACAGGAAACTGATGTTAAACTTGCTTGACAAATCAGTTAACACTGTTCAAACGAATCGCCGAGGTGATTTACCGTTGTTAGCCTTTGATACTTTACCCTGACCTGATCAAGAAAGGATAGTCAATACCTGTCACATGTATAAATATGAGAAAAATTGGCCAAGTGCGGCTGTAATGACGATATGATGATATGTCTTATGATATTTTATGATTTATTAGACTTGTCATGGGTCAATACCGGACCACTTAAAATTTAAAGTGCTTTAACATTAAATGCTATTATGAGTTATTTTAAAATCAATAGGTGCACTAATGAATCTAAATAACCCGTCATGTCCGGCTTGCTGAAGAATAGTCCAACCGTGGACTGCACGTGTCGTAAAAGGCGAAAACAACTAAAGATACAAACCGACATCAGAAAGGGCTTTCGGTTGGTGACCGCCTTGGCTCCAGAAATTGCTAGAGAATGTTCTAGTCTCGACATTAGTTAAACTGAGATTGAAGGGGAGATGATGATGATGATGATGATGATGATGATGATGACAACGACGTCGATTAATAAATCTAGACAAACAAATTTTATGATTTTTCTTTTAATCAGCACAACACTAAACACTAACAACAACATCGACGTCAATCAAGTATCACGTGATTACATGGACCTCCCAAATCTGGGCGGAGCTTCAGCAACCAGTCTCTAATCAATAATCAATCAATAAGAATTTAACGTCCGGTTCCTTGCCATAAGGCAATGTCAGGGACGTCTCTAGTCTCGTACTTTAAATATGCGCGCATTAATAGTTTCTGAGTTAATTAGCAGTCTACTCTCAGTGATTCACAGATTTACAGAAAATATTCAGATGTTTATTGCAAAACATAAAAAAAATTACTAACTGTTATCAATCAATTCTATAATAGAGATCAGAAAAATATATACTATTGTAGTAAAAGATAATTAAAAATTAAATAGAAATGAAAATAGACAAATATACGCCAGATACAGGCCATTAAATATTAGTACCATTTTTTTGTTATTTGTATCAGACTCTACTTTTCATTTCTATATAGTTAGGTTTGCTTTTGTTAAATTTATTTTGCATTGATTAATTTAACATTTTAAAGAGCGTAAGCTGGCATTACTGCTACTCTGCGCATGGTGGGCATTCAGTCTACCAGCCTCGTCTTCCCCCTCCCTCCTAAATTTTCTATAAATATGGAACATGGCAATGGCATAGGCCAGAGACAAATTACAAAAGCTGTAAAATAGAAAGTAATAAATTAACTTGTGTAAAATAACTAAAGGTATAGCAAGAATAAACAAATAAAATATCGTCTGGTTTGGTCAAAATAACAAGTTAAAAATAGCTACTAAAACAACAATAGAACAAAGTGTTTAGGATTGTAGATACCTGTGAGATAGAAAGTGACTCTAGGCTGCAGAAAGTTGTGCTGCCAATATGAAAATTTTATAGTTCCAGGATTAATGAAACACGGCTCAAACAAAAAGTATGAAAATAAGCTCAGATGAGAGATTAGCATGGCTGATTATTTCACTATCTATAGTTTAATATTCTATACTCATGGAGTAGCTATAGTCTGGACGTACTTGTGTCTCTAGTCATATTTGAATACAGATGGCGAGAGTGGCTATAATTTAAAACTTGTGTAGGAGTAATTCTATTGGATGTAGCAATTAATAAAGCAGCCAATGAACCGCTAGTCGCATTCAGAACGACTAACTTTACAGAGAACATAATTGAAAGAGTGGAAACAAGCTTAACGACTTCAAGCGTTTGTAAGTGGGGTATAGGAAATTGTTGCATCCGCTTTTATAACATCACTGCTAGCATTTGATCCCGGTTCCAGTTTGAGTCGGTCGGTAATAAGAGATGTGGAAACAATGATCCTGTTCAACATGAAGTAACTGGAGAGTTGTCATGGTAACATAGCATGCAATAGCAGAGGCGATTTGAGATGAAGAAACATAAGCAAACAATGAAATGAAAGATCATAAAGCTTAGCCAAACAACAACAACAAGTGTCACGGGGATATCTTATTAGCAGTTCTTTGGAATATGTTTCTGCAAGTATTGTCCACCAGATGTGTGCAGGTAAGTGTGCTGATGTGTGTGAGAGAGTGTGTTTAAAGGCGTGCGTGTGCAATATGCGTGAAGTTAGCAGCTATTGTATAGTGGTGTGTGTGCGTGCGTGCGTGGGTAAATATGTATGTTGTATTTTGTGTGTGTGTAAGTTTGCGTGCTCTAGTATTTGTAAGTATGTGCACTCTGTAGAGTACTGTGTGCGTGAAAGTACGTGTGCTTCACTGTGTGGGTGAAAGTACGTGTGCTTCACTGTGTGCGTGAAAGTACGTGTGCTCTCAGTTCGTCGTTGTGCAAATAATGATAACGAGAAAATATTGGATTGAAAAAAGAACTGAAAACATTTTGACAACTTGGAAGCTTTTGTTGTCGACCAGAGTCTCAATGGGGTATAAACGAGTAGACAGGCATACTTAATAGGATATAGAGAAGTACAAACAGACGGATCAAAGATGGATTACGACGGCCATTAATCACGTAAGCATCCGAATGATTAACATGTAATCATCCAAACACAATGAATAATCAACCTTTTTCTTCTGTCCATGATTTAATCGAGAACCACGAGGCAAAATTCAATCTATTTTAGATTAGTATGAAGTTAATGAGGAAAAGTTTAATGACATCAAATCAGTCAGTGTAGCATGGAGTGATATGGAGTAGGTATCAGGTGAGGCATGGAGTGATATGGAGTAGGTATCAGTTGAGGCATGAAGTGATATGGAGTAGGTATCAGGTGAGGCATGGAGTGATATGGAGCAGGTATCAGATGAGGCATGAAGTGATATGGAGTAGGTATCAGATGAGGCATGAAGTGATATGGAGTAGGTATCAGGTGAGGCATGGAGTGATATGGAGTAGGTATCAGGTGAGGCATGGAGTGATATGGAGTAGGTATCAGGTGAGGCATGGAGTGATATGGAGTAGGTATCAGGTGAGGTATGAAAGCAGGAGGAATGTAAAGTATGAAAATAAGATAAATTGTTAATTAATGATCCACAAAAAATGGAGCAATACCGGTGAAGTTACATGGAGATAACTAGAGCACAAGCAAGAGAGAGAGAGAGAGAGAGAGAGAGAGAGAGAGAGAGAGACAGAGAAAGAGAGAGAGTGTGTGTGTGTATGTGTAATCAGGAGAGAGACAGAGAGAGGCAGAGAGTAAAAGAAACGGGGAGAAGGAAAAGGAAATGGCTGGTAGGAAGATCATGCAGAATGATTGAGAGCTGAAGCTGAGACGTTTATAAACATAACATTTACTGAGGAGCCATTTCTCTACTTAGTCATCGATCAATAGTTCCTCGTCAACTGTCTGTCTGTCTGCTTCATTATGCCTGTTTATATCTGTCTTTCTTTGTCTATCTCCTTCTGCGTGTCTGTTGATGTCTGCCTTCTGTCTGCTTCAGTATGTCTGTTTTTGTCTGTCTTCTTCTGGGTGTCTGCTTTTATATATCTGTTTCTCTATGTGTGCTGGTCTATGGTGTAATAACGAAGCTACACAAGTTAAGAATCAACTTTTGCATAGCAGATAGATGGTAACAGAGATGGGTTTGACTAAGAAACGAACCAATGGTCACTTGCTTAACTATGAGTTATAAACATTGCAGCTTCAAAAATGACGGTAACATAAGCTTGGTTTTTAAATATTCTCGCAATAAAGTTAATAATAGGATAAATTTGAATGGGCACAACTCTCATGACAACATCCATCACTTAGAAATTCAATTAGATAAGTAGAGAATGAACAACAATAATGCATTAAACTGATTAACCAATAAATAAATAAAACACAACAAAACTGATTAACAAATTAGCAAATCAATTAAACTTATTTAAGATACATTCTACGATTTTTAAAATATCTTATTTCGATAGACGTGTCAGTAGACTGCGGTGACACGAGCAGCTAGTAATCTGTAGATGTCTGCGCGTGTCTTCACTAGATCAATCTTCACAGGAGCACTGATAGGGGCAGTCCATGTTTCACTAAGACGCTCATCATCTCTTCCAGACTTGACATTCCACGTGGCACTATGGGGACACACAAAACCTGGATTTATTCCGTAGTTTACTCCAGGTATTCCAGGTCATATCTTTTTCCAGTGGACCTTGTAATTTGAAGTTGTTTGAATGACTGTATATTCGTTCACAAGTCAGCTACCGTATGTCGTAACTCCTATATTGACAACTCCTGTTGAACTTTCCCACAAGTACTCTTCTGCAATGTGTATTGAGGTGCTAAGTTAAATTCAAAGACCTCCATGAAATGGATCGAGCGTGTCTAGTAAATTTGACAAGAATATAAGCGCATCTGAACCTTGATGTTAAACACATCTAAACTGTTGTACCTACCCTTCACATTTACTTCAACCAACTCCTAGCGAATCAACACTATCACAACACTTTCTGAATGAATCAATCAATCAATGAATGAATCAGCCCAATCAAACCAATAAGGTGACGGCACCCACCTAGTAGCTCCGCCCTGAGGCAGGGAGATCCAGCAAGCAGGGTCTGGGGTCTAACGTCGACGTCGCTGGTCCATGCCGACGATGTAGGCGTAGACGCAGGGGGCGCTGCACTCGGCAGGAGCGGAGGGGTACGTCACGGGGCTCAGTGGCGTCTGCTGGCGGATCATGATGGCATAGAGCGCCAAGGCGTCCTCGTGGCATGTATCAGAGTCTTGCTGAAGGCTGCATGCGACAGCTGCTTCGTTCATGTAACCTCTGTCGCACTTGTCAGGCGTCATACCGAAATAGGAGCCCTGTGAATGTGAATAATAACAACAGCTAGAGTGCTACAGTCATCAATGACAACATCGAGCATCATTGAGTAAATAGGATCCCTGTGAATGTGAATAATAGTAACAATTAGAGTGCTACAGTCATCAATGACAACATCGAGCACTATTGAGTCAAAATCAAACTAGCAAAAAGAAGTTCCAAAAACTCTGCAAATTCAGTATCCAGAAATTCACTCCAAAGTAAAGGGAATTAATGAAAAGGAGGTTTAGGCGCTGGTCGTAACTCATGGACACTGGACAGAAAAGAGAGATGGAAAAGATACATGTAAGTCTTCAACTGCCAATAGAGCTGCTCATAGGAAAGGAGAGGCCCATGTGATTCAAATGAAGACTTCTGAAAATTGAATGGAAGAAGAAAAAAATTGGGATGGAAGTAAAGAGGCGTTAAACAATGGACTTTTCTGACATCAGCGTCACACTGGGAAATGAACGTTAATTTCTCATTGAATGGTTTGGAATAACTTCTTGTAAGATCATCTTATATCTCATGAGGTCTGGCATACTATTGGATAAGGTACCAACGCACAGCTCTTCTGCCGTAAACTTTGACAACGATCATGTTCATATTTTCGATAATTAAGTTTAATATTTTCCATATAGAATGCCTTAATAATTAATAATGTCCTCTAATTATTACTATTATTATTATTATTACTATTATTATTACTATTATTATTACTATTATTATTACTATTATTATTATTATTATTATTAGTATTACTATTATTATTACTATTATTATTACTATTATTATTACTATTATTATTACTATTATTATTACTATTATTATTACTATTATTATTACTATTATTATTACTATTATTATTACTATTATTATTACTATTACTCACGCATTTGTAGCACAGCTTGTGTCTATCACAGAGCTCTGTCGCTTCTGAGTCTAACAGTAAGTTGATAGATCTCGCAGCCTTGCAGTCATCTGCTAGTATTTCCACAGCATCGCAAACACCATCTAAATCAATCAATCCATCGATTAATCAATCGATCGAACAAATATTTAACCCAGAAACCAATAAAATATAACATTTCTAATCAAGTCGCCCTGTAACAGCAGAATCATTAATTCAATATGAAAATAAATCAAATAGTCAAAGTAATTCCTCAATTAGTAACTAAATCAATCGATTGAAAGGAAAAATCAATCGATCAATCCATAGATCAATTGAACGGATCAATCATCAATTTTTCGGTCAATTCGACTACAAAATATATTTCATATCATGTAAACCGGATCAGGACAGGCGTCCTGTTTTTCAACTTATCCTCGAATTCTCGGATGAAATCACTCTCCCCTGTAAGATCCAGCACAGCTCTACGTCACACTGACGTCACACGTCACGTGATCACCTTTGTCAGATGTCACGTGATCACCATGTGGCACATCTTTAGGCGAATTCATGTCACCCTAAAATTGACTACCCCAAGAAATATTGTTCCACATGCAATAACGTGCTTCAATATTAATGGACTATTATATTATTTTGTATAGAGATATAGATAGGCATATGGTAAGTGTAAGGAATAGATTTCAAATCTTTGTTTTATAGATTCGTTGTGTAAAGGTCCTCTCTTAAATATTAGGTAAAACTCTTTCTAGGTAAAACTCTTTCAATATATATATATATATATATATATATATATATATATATATATATATATAAGTTAAATATAACAAAAATGTATACATAAAATAAAAGATATTTTGTTATTTGTTATTAACATGCTCTTACCTGGTTTTGTTATTTCTTATTAAAATTGTGTTATTTGTTATTAAAATTGTATTATTTTTTGTTAACATTTTGTTATTTTGTAATTAACAAGCTCGTACCTGGCTCGGAGTTTTTCGTATTGTATGGTAGAAAGCCTTCAGGTCGCCCGGACTCCACCTCGTAAATGTCCCGTAGGAACGGATTTAACCTGTATCCTTTCGATAAATAAATAAATAAATATATATATATATATAAAAATAAATAAATATATATATATATAAATAAATATATATATATATATTACAACTCTTGTATATATATATATATATATATATATATATATATATAGGCCTATATATGTAAATCATGTATATATATATATATATATATATATATATACATATATAAATACATAAATAAAGAAATGTATAAATAACAAAACTAAGTAAACAAACAAATAAATAAATAAATAATCTGAAAACATATATTAGACTCCACCGACTTCAGTAGGTCCACAGTTCTAGTTTCGTGACGGAACCGTCGATAATAGCGCCTACAAGCAGCAAAACCATAGCGCTCCATGTTGTCATGGACGACAGTACCACTCTAATTCTGCTATTGCTGTTACACGCAGCAAAGCCATGACTGAACGGAGCTTCAACAGTTTTCTAGTAATTTGTGTTCAGATCAGATCGGCTGTTCAGTAATGCTTTGGAGTATTTAGGACGGCTGCTGAGAGTTATGAGTACGATTTATCAATACAAATCCAGGATCAGAAATCCATAATTAGGCCTACACTTGTGCAAACAAATCCCAAATTCGTAAACAAATAAATGGCTCATTCAGATGGTTGGCATGAAATAACCAAGTATATGGTTTGCCCAGCTTCAAAAATCATAAAACTAAATTGTGCACATTTAGATTGTAAGCCAAATTGTTATTATAATTCAATACAATTCAAAATAGCATGAAAGCTGATAGTGATGACAGAGGCGTATTATGCAATTCTGCATTACATATTAGCCAATCCATGCAATAGCTGCTGAGAACAAGAAAGGTAATGAGAGTAAGCAAGTTGATCACGTCATATTGGCCTACGCTTGTACATGGACTATGACAACATAGAGTCGTAGACTCTCATAGACTTATCTATATCGACTTGATTATACTAATTTTACTTAAACAATCTATACCGCAGATCGAGTCTAACATAGGTTATCCATTTAATCAAAGTAATTCACATAGAAGTATTTTCTGTTAGCTTCTTTTCATTGCCTTTAACAATTAAAATAAGTTTAAGCGTCTAAACCCAAACGCCAAATTTGCTCTGAAATCGTGATAACAATCGTTAGTTGTGCGTATAACAACTAGTAGTTATGCGTATTTCTCTGTTTATTTTTAGCCGAAAAGTTCGAAGAAGAAAGGATACATGTAAGCAATTAAAATCATCGATTCACTATTTGGACCGGACAGTTTGTATTCACGCTATTGGCTTGCTAATACTGGAAGTCACTATTTATTTCAGAGATAAAGCTTTTAGATCATTGGCCATAATTAGGACAACAGGGTAGTCTTCCGTGTCTGAAAATTGCTCTTTGGACCAGTAGTCTAAGGACCAGCGCACTGGAAAAATAGACCAAATGGAAAGTTTTACTATATCCATAACGCAGCTACTGAAGATTCATATGTTTTCCAGACTGCTCGCTGTATGTGTTACAGAATCAATATCCAAAAGTGGAAAAGAGCTGGTAAAGCTAATTTAACGTCAGTTTCCTCATTCAAAGGCGATGCCAGTGACGGGCGAGCCCAGGATTTAAACCCCGTACATACTGATTCGCGGTCGAGTACCTTACCGACATCGCCACTGGCTCCAGCCAATAGGAAACAATCAAAAGAATTATCACAGCTTATTTTCCGGCCCCATTAAACTTCCCACGACTGTAGATACTATTCCCTATCCGCACATCTAACGGGACCTTGAGTTGCTTAGCCTATCTCTTGGGGTTAGAGAGGAGGGAGGGGGATAACAAATTTAATGCTTTGGTGATTGTTTTTGAAGGGTCAGCCTTCTAAAAGAAATCCAAAGACAAATTTAACGTCAGTCTCTTGTTCGATAGCATGTCAGTTACTCAGAGATCACTGGATTTGAACCCTGCACCTATTTATCCTCTGTCGAACAACATGCCAACAAGCCACCGGCTCAGCCCGGAGAAGGCTTAATACCATCGAATCCCTGCGGGCAATCATGTCGACATCTGGTCCACATTCACCAGCTAATGAGTCCAGACCTGCCGTCTTTCAAATGATGTCATGAATGCGAGAACAAGATTTAACGGAAACCTGGGAAAACAAATCTCCAGGACTGCAGTAAGGGCGTGAAAATAATAAAGTCATGCGAATAAGAAAGGCAGGGAAATAAGAAAGTCATGCGAACAACAAAGCATGAAAATAAATTCATGCGAATAAGAAAGATAGCAATAGCAAGAGAATATGAAAGACTAAAATAACAATGGAAAGAGAATAAGAAAGACACTAAAATAGCAAAGGCAAGAGAATATAAAATATACTAAAATAACAAAAGCAAGAGAATAAAAGAGACACCAGAGATCTGAAGTAGTCTAGAGAACAACCGATGTCACATGCAGCTA
Organism: Enchytraeus crypticus; assembly: GCA_905160935.1. Taxonomy (NCBI): domain Eukaryota; kingdom Metazoa; phylum Annelida; class Clitellata; order Enchytraeida; family Enchytraeidae; genus Enchytraeus; species Enchytraeus crypticus. The sequence goes on along the minus strand of CAJHZI010000711.1, from coordinate 561,186 downwards.
ACAGATTTATAGCAAAGAACGAGTGCTCGAGTGCTTCCAAGTAGGTCGTAGCTTTCATAACTTGAAAGGAATATACTAAACTATGAATGAGATAGGGTATATAAGCGCTGTGTCACAGAGGAATAGTCATAGAGATCTTATGATTTCTCGTGTCCATTAGATCAGAGACAATTCTATTCGTTCCGAGAAACACGGCAAGAATTCAACGGTCACGTGATGCCCGTACTATTCGGCAATAGTGAACAAGAAAGTCCAAAACGGTGTAAATCCAATATAATAATAATAGTAATGATGATAGTAATAATAATAATAATAATAGGGGCCTAATAATAGTAATAATAATAATTAATTAATTTAAGATATAAACCATTTAAAAACAAAATTGGGAAAAATACTACTACTACTACTACTACTACTACTACTAATAATAATAATAATAATAATAACGCAGTCAGTAATTACAATAAATATTGCATTGACATATGCAGTCTGATTCAGCAATTCTTTTATGCAGCTAGATGGCCTCGAGTAGCCGGGCGTCAATTCAGCACGTATTGCTGGAATCCTTTTTATAAAACCTCGGGTTCTTTTCACCCGGAGTAAAAAAAATAAAAACAACGTTTTAAGTCCGTTTTCTCATCCAAGGATGATGTCAGAGACGTCCCCACAGCACACATCACTAAAGATAAATTCACCCAAACCAATCTGCAAAAAATATGTTGAGGAGAAGTAAGGTCCTAATATCCAAAAAAATAGTTCAAAATTATGTAAAAAGGCAATCAGGTTTACGTGTTGGTCGCAACTCACGGGCATAATTATAAGTGATCTATCAAAATGGTAGATCTTTCACAGCTTATGGAACTGTTAATAGGAAGCAAAGAAGAACATAACAACTCGTATCTAATTATTTGTCGCTTCTCTCCACGTCGATATTAGAGACAATCTATACGGCTGCGGATATTGAAGGCAGTCTCTAAGGCTTGGGATATTGAAGACAATCTATACGGCTGAGGATATTGAAGACAGTCTATACGACTGTTGATATTGAAGGCAATCTCTACGGCTGAGGATATTGAAGACAGTCTCTACGGCTAAGGATATTAGAGACAATCTCTACGGCTGAGGATATTGAAGACAATCTCTAAGGCTGAGGATATTGAAGACAGTCTCTACGGCTAAGGATATTAGAGAAATCTCTACGGCTGAGGATATTGAAGACAATCTATACGGCTGAGGATATTGAAGACAGTCTATACGACTGTTGATATTGAAGACAATCTATACGACTGTTGATATTGAAGGCAATCTCTACGGCTGAGGATATTGAAGACAGTCTCTACGGCTAAAGATATTAGAGACAAACACTACGGCTGAGGATATTGAAGACAATCTCAACGGCTAAGGATATTAGAGACAATCTCTACGGCTGAGGATATTGAAGACAATCTATACGGCTGAGGATATTGAAGACAGTCTATACGACTGTTGATATTGAAGACAATCTATACGACTGTTGATATTGAAGGCAATCTCTACGGCTGAGGATATTGAAGACAGTCTCTACGGCTAAGGATATTAGAGACAATCTCTACGGCTGAGGATATTGAAGACAATCTCTAAGGCTGAGGATATTGAAGACAGTCTCTACGGCTAAGGATATTAGAGAAATCTCTACGGCTGAGGATATTGAAGACAATCTATACGGCTGAGGATATTGAAGACAGTCTATACGACTGTTGATATTGAAGACAATCTATACGACTGTTGATATTGAAGGCAATCTCTACGGCTGAGGATATTGAAGACAGTCTCTACGGCTAAGGATATTAGAGACAATCTCTACGGCTGAGGATATTGAAGACAATCTCTAAGGCTGAGGATATTGAAGACAGTCTCTACGGCTAAGGATATTAGAGACAATCTCTACGGCTGAGGATATTGAAGACAATCTCTAAGGCTGAGGATATTGAAGACAATCTATACGGCTGAGGATATTTAAAAAAGTAAACAAGCAATATTGTGAAATGATCAACTGTACTGATATCTATCACTTTTTAGTACCACATGTTCAAACTGCTAAGCAATTTAGACCATTTTCCGTGTAACCAGTCCAATGAATGTCCGAGATTTTACTCTCAGATCAGCGCGGCTGGGATTCGAACCCACGAGGGTTCAATTCACCTCAGGATCTGTCATTTAAAACTTCATGACGTTACCCCTACGCTATTAAGACATTCAAGACATTGAAGACAATCTATACAAAGTGTATTTTAAAGGCAATCTCTTCGTCTAGCTGCATTAACTCTGCCTCCACAGTCATGACGTCTCGCTGTAATTGCCGTGAAAGCCTCTCATTTAGATAGAGCTCTCTCTGTTGTCGCCGAGTCGCTACACGTATCGATCTTTAAACTGCGTCAGATTAAAACTGGTCGCAATAGGGAGAGCATCGACCCACTGGTCCAGCGATCGTTATATCTAGGGCGAAAAGATTTATTTCTATTTTATTTATTTTGAATTGAATCTAAAGAGGAGTAGGATTTATTTGTAATATATCTGGGATTGGTAAAGCAGGTAAAACTCATGTTAACGTCAGTTTCCTCACTCTAACGCGATGTCAGTGACGGGCGAGCCCAGAATTTGAACCCCGCACATACTGGTCCGCGGTAGAATGTCTTACCGACATCGCCACTGGCTACAGCAAGTGAAACTAGGAATTTGAACTAGGTTGAATATTTATTTATGATTTATTACGATTAACTTGAACCGAAGCTGAATAAAAAGAGCATTTTAAATTTCCTGTAAATTTTTATCCAAGCTAAAGTGAACGGTTTCATGTTGCTTGTATTTATTTAAAATTGATATATATATATACCTAGTAAAACAATTTATATATCTAATTTATTTATCTCAGTAAATTAGCAGAACGTTTTCTTGAACGGCTCCATGCAGCCTCTCACTGGCACTCACTCACCTTATTAGTAGTGTAGTATTTACTGAGACACTAAGCTCTCCATCTAATCAGTTCTTTAGTACACAGCGGCTATAATCTCGCACGACTCTTCTAGTGGCCTATCTTCAGCTGTTGTACTATAGAATTAAGCTCAAAGCGAACATTTTCCGTCAATATCGTCATAAATAGAAACATGGTTGGATGATTTAAAGACCCACTCATATGTGGAAATGAAGAGGAAGGCGGAAGACAGAGAAGAGTGGAGGCGTTATATACCAAGGACCTGCCAGTAGGCAGTGCACTAAGAGATCGTCATGTAGAGTCAGTTAATTTAATTAACTCTGGGCTCGGGTGTGTAATCGGCTTTGAACCATTCATCGAGGGCCTGTGGTGGCGCCAGAGTGAACAAGACAAGGGTAGAATAAAGGTACGATTAATCATAAGGGAAGAGGGCATAGATCCCACGTCATTTCATAATTTGAGATTCCATCGGTACAAACACGTGCGTAGTGTAATGAGCCGACATGAAATGAAAGAGGAACCATAAAAGAAAAGTGACTAGATTTAACCTCTGTCACTAGACTGTGAGTTCATAGAATTAATAATAATAATAATAATAATAATAATAATAATAATAATAAATAACGTGATCTGTCCTTAGGATATGAAGTTGTTCCGGTAGCCATTGAAACCATGGGCCCGATGAATCCCGAAGGAGTTGACTTTATTAATGGCATAGGCAGACTTATTGCATAGCAAACCGGCAATAAGCGAGAAATATCTTTTCTTTGGCAAAGGCTTTCCATGACTTTGCAAAGATTTAATGCAGTGTGCTTCAACAATTCTCTTAAGCCGATTGATGACCTCGAGTAGCCGGGCGGCGATTTAGCACGTATTGCTTGAATCGTTTTTATCAAACCCCAGGTTCTTTACACCGGGGTAAATAATAATAATAATAATAATAATAAAGGTTTAACGTCCGTTTCCTCATCAAAGGATGGTGTGAGGAACGTCCCCATAGCACACATCACAACACATATATTCACCCAGACCAATCTGCAAAAGAAATGTGCTGAGGAGAAGAGAATTGAAGCAATGAGCAATCGATCACGGTCGAGACTCTTTAACCGATACACCAGAATACTGTACGGACACTGGTATGATATAGACAGCCTGTCGGCATAGTCAGCTGGAAGGAATGACTAGCTTTGTCTCACTTGATAGGCCTGCATAGACCTGGATTCAAATCATAGCCACCCAACTACTAACAACTCCAGCACTGAAGGTTAGGATGAAACAATTTTGATTGGCTGGTTGATCGTGTCTCTATTTGCCGCCCCATTCAAAGCCTCGAGTAAATGGTCAGGCGAACCAATAGCCCGATACGTAAACGATGTAAAGACTAAAATGCTTAAGTGGAATATATGCTAAAATACTGGAATACTTAAATTAAATAAATACGAAAGTAAGTAAATGATATAAAGCTGGTAAAGCCAATGTTAACGTCAGTATAACAGGCAAATGTAAAGCAAAGAAAACAACTATAATAAAAACGAAAAAACAAAAGTTTTAAAGAGCAAATGAAGAAGAAATCAAAGACACGAGGAGATGTGTAAACATGTGCCTCTGTCACGTGAAAGATAAGAATTAGGAACTTATCCAGACAGCAGTCTAGAGCGTATGCTCAGTGTGGCAAGGTTGTCGCCATGTGTTGCTGGGATACGAAGAAGAAATAATTATTTGACTGGAGGAGGAAGTCGAGTCCGGAGAGATTATTAATGTAAACTAGGACCTGGAGCCGTGAAGTAATACACGTACAGGCAAGCATACAGGTAGACATACTGAGAGGTAGGTGAGCATACAGGTAGACATACTGAGAGATAGGCGAGTATACAGGCAGGCATACTGAGAGACATACTGAGAGATAGGCGAGCATACAGGTAGAAATACTGAGAGATCAGCGAGCATACAGGTAAATATACTGAGAGATAGGCGAGCATACAGGTAGACATACAGAGATACAGAAGAACACACTGATAGACAAATGAACAGACAGAAAATTAACTCTGTGCATAATGATATGAATAAACATATATGCGAGTGTACCGGTAGACATATCTGTAACATATAGGGGAGCAAACTAACAGGCATATAGAACAACAGCACAACAAAAGCATATAGCAAAGGTTTAGGCTAATAGAGATATTCTTGACCATATCAGTGGACATACAAGCAGAGATGTAGTAGAACACACAAGTGGACATCCAGGTAGAGACATAGTTAAGTATACTATTGGACATACGATTAGAAGGTACATTAGTGAGACAGAAGCCAATAGAATGAGGACATTGCGGATAGATAATCCGGTCTGTTGCGCAAGAAACCGTGTTATTACTTCCCTTACAAGCTTGCAGCAGCAACAGCAGTAGCAGCAGCAGCTACAGAAACCACAACATCAGCAGCAACAAAAGCCGCAGCAGTAGCTGCAGTAACAACAACATAAGCAGCAGTAGCTGCAGTAACAACAACATAAGCAGCAGTAGCTGCAGTAACAACAATACAAGCAGCAGTAGCTGCAGTAACAACAATATAAGCAGTAGCCGCATTAACAACAACATAAGCAGCAGTAGCTGCATTAACAACAACATAAGCAGCAGTAGCTGCAGTAACAACAACATCAGCAGCAGTAGCTGCAGTAATAATAACAACAACAGCAGCAGCAGAAACAGCAGCAGCAGTAGAGCAGCTGACAACAAGATCGGGTCATCAGCTGACGAGTGAAGAGTAAGCAATAAGATGCAAAATCCTTCATCATAACCCAGTCAAAAGTTATTCTTTCTCTCTAGAGAATATTTGCATCTGTTACTTGATGTAGAAATAAATTGTTTAGAGCCTAGAGAATCAAGAAATGAGGAACTCTAAGATTACTAAGTGGGTACTGAACTTGTCGTCACCTAATTTCTGGAACAGTCTGCCTGACTATCTGAGGCTTTGACAGCTCTCTCTCTCTTTCTCTCTCTATCTCTCTCTGTCTGTGTCACTCTTTCTCTCTCTATCTCTCTTTCTGTCTGTCTTTCTCTCTGTCAGATTTTCAGAAGAAGTTGAGGACTCTATTAATCAGCTCTCTCTCTTCCTGTCAGATTTTCAGAAGAGCTTGAGGACTGTATTAATGGATTACTCATACAATTATCTGCATTAGCGCTACTCTAGTATATTGTATAGCTATATTTCTGAGAGATCGTACTACTATAAATTATTATTTGAATATTACCGATACAATAGTAATCAAGGTTAATAATAGTAAAAATTTAACGTCTGTTTCTTCATACAAGGATGATATCAGGGACATATAACGATAAGCAGGAAATCCTACACAGTTCATTGCTCTGTGTTGAAATAGCCTTAGTCTATACCATAATGCAAATTTTGACGAGAAATATTATGACTCCATAGAACTACATCCAATTTCATATATTTCATAAGTATTATTCCTTAATTTTCTGAAGAAGTAATTGTCCTGAAATTATTGAATGGCAAAATCCTTGTTTGAGCATCACTTTAGAAAGGAGCTTCCGTTATAAAGATATAATTACTGATAAGGACGCAAGAGAGAGAACTTGCGGGTGTTTTCTATGTGATATTCATAACGTTGAAAACAACAACAACATCAGCAACAACAACAACGCAGCATTTTAATTTCTATTATCAAACCTATGGAAAGTTTAGTAACCCTTGTAAGCAGGCCTGCTTTGATTATTTTCGAATCAATTGCACAGATTGAGTAAAATAAATAAATAACAATTTACTCGACTTCGCTTTTGCTCCTATTCGTATCACGACTGACTCACAGACAGACTTTGGAGAATCTTACGATTCTTTAGGATTTACGAGGAAACCCCTGATGGGAAAACACCCTCTGGTGTCGCACGCTTTATCTCTCAAAGTCTTCGATTTTAATTAAGCTGTAAGTTGTTGAGCGCAACAAGTGATTTAAAAATACTCTTTTTGCCTATAATCTGTATCTATTGTGCCGCTAATCTCGATCAAGTTCTAAGCTACTTTATTACTTCTGACATTTGTTCTTGTGTTTTGGTAAATCACTAAAATCTACAAGCCATAGAACGAGGTTTCGTTAATAATGTGAATAGTTAAAGCTGTTAAAGCTAATGTTAACGTCAGTATCCTCTCTCGAAAGCGATGTCAGTGACGGGCGATCCCAGGATTTGAACCCCGCACATGCTGATCCGCGGTCGAATATCTTATCGATGTCGCCACCGGCTCTAGCCAGTAAAGAGTTGACCATTATAGGGAAATCTGCCATAGTACAAAATTTTATATTACACATAGACGATTCACTTTAAATTAGACTTAAACGAATTCTTAATATCTGATCGATGACTACCGAATCTCGAAAGAAACTTGAAAACAAATTTCTGAATTAGTTTACACATATTATTACATGGTCGAACCTCTAAACTAATACGCTGCACTACTCTCAAGCTGATGTCATCACTGTTTAGTAGACAAATGTGCTCCGTGACTCAAGAAAGTATTGTTACGATTTCAGCAGATGTTGTCAGAAATTAAGAAGTTTCAGAAATTAAGAAATTCTTCAGCAACTGTAATTTGAAATCTGTAATTTCGTAAATACTCGTGTATCTGCAGGCATTATACTAATATGAGCTACAATAGATACATTTATACACGTAAATACTCGTGTATCTGCAGGCATTATACTAATATGAGCTACAATAAATACATTTATACACGTAAATACTCGTGTATCTGCAGGCATTATACTAATATGAGCTACAATAGATACATTTATACACGTAAATACTCGTGTATCCGCAGGCATTATACTAATATGAGCTACAATAGATACATTTATACACGTAAGTACTCGTGTATCTGCAGGCATTATACTAATATGAGCTACAATAGATACATTTATACCCGTAAATACTCATGTATCTGCAGGCATTATACTAATATGAGCTACAATAGATACATTTATACACGTAAATACTCGTGTATCTGCAGGCATTATACTAATATGAGCTACAATAGATACATTTATACACGTAAATTCAGTCGCTATAGTAAGTAAAGCACTTGTACATGTATACAATATAATATTATATATATATATATATATATATATATATATATATTTTAACCTGCATGGAGGTATAGCATATGTTGCATAACTTTTCCAGAAAACACGCATGGCCAGGGTTCAAGTTATTAGCTAATAGTATACTACACTATTTTCAGATTGAAAAGAATTCTCGCTATTTTATGATTTTCTACTTAAAACGGATTCTGGGTAATGTCGCGAGACACCCGCAGCGCTCTACTCGATGTATTTAGTGTAATGATGCGAATTAATCTTAAAACGATTCAGCCCTTCCTGTAATAACATATTACATTTAAAGCGTAATTACATTCGTGTGTTACACGTATGCTGTGGCCAGTGACGCCATGCAAATGTACTGATTAGATCTAGGGTATAGCTAGTCGATATTTCTAAAGGTTGCAGGGTGTGGTGTGCTTAACGTCAAGGTTCAGAAGCACAAGGATTTTCCCCAAAACTATACTCTATACACTCAAGCTACCGTCACAAAGATAAAGTTATTTATATCTGCGTTTAAGCGCTGTTTATGCTTATTATGCTGATAACAATGATTTATAACAGTTACTGATAACAATGACTGATAATAATGACTGATAACAATGACTGATAACAATGACTGATATCAATGACTGATAACAATGACTGATAACAATGACTGATAACAATGACTGATAACAATGACTGATAACAATGACTGATAACAATGACTGATAACAATGACTGATAACAATGACTGATAACAATGACTGATAACAATGACTGATAACAATGACTGATAACACTAATACCACGAAGAGCACAGTAGTGAAAAATCATCTCAGTAGCCATATTTCTAAGCTAATTGAGAAGTTAACGATATTTATGATCGCAGAAGCTTACTGATGTATTGGTACTTTATGACGAATATGATTTCAGAATAATGAGCAATAATGGAGAAATATATGTCATAGACCATATGCAGTAATTACGCGAGGTAGAGAAAGTGAAAGAGAGATACAGAAGCATTGATACACGAGTAAAAAGCTAAAAAGATGGTAAAGCTCAGGTTAACGTCAGTTTCCTCACTCGAAAGCGATGTCAGTGACGGGCGAGCCCAGGACTTATATGTCTGCATAGTTAAAATATTCAATAGTAAACATTAGCTAATTCCTCCTTCATTTGCACAACTAATTAATTCATTAGTTGATAGATAATTAATTAATGGATAATGGAAAAGTCTCAAATAGAGGATTGGCTGGTGGTGTGGTGTGGAACAGAGAGGATTTGAGGCAGTCTATTTGTGTCCAGACCCTGGTTAAACTTGAATGCAAGGGACGATGATGATGATGATGGATAATTAATTAATTAGATAATAGGTTTACTGAATAGTTCGCCTACTAACTGTTATATTCGCTGATGATAGCCTCGGGGGGTACAGCCCTCCCCACCTCCCTCACCTCCCCCTCCTCCCCGGCCTTGATCAGAAGCTCTCGTAACTTGTTCTTGATGGCATCCTCAAGTTCTTCGTCAACCTCATTCGGTTCCTCCGCCTCTCTCCACCCTTCCGGAATAGTCTTCCTCACTGATCCCCTTCTCTTTCTCATCGGTTCTTCGAAGTCACCTTCCAACTCCGCAATCCTTCCAAGAAGCGGTTCTCGAAATTGGAGTCGGATGTCGGAAAGTTGAGAGGTATCAGCACCGCTTTGACCGGCCAAGGTGAGGACCCCCCGTAGGGTTTCGAGGATCTTCTCGTTTTGAGCAGCTTTCTTTATTTCATCGATTTCTTCTTCTAAGTATCGATCAGTGGCGCCCACCTGTGAAGTCAGGTTAAGAATATGTGAATAAGTTAAGAATAAGATATGAATAAGTTAAGAATATGCTATGAGTAAGTTAAGAATAAGTTATGAATAAGTTTTAAATAAGTTAAGAAAATGTTATGAATTAGTTAAGAATATGTCATGAAAAAGTTAAGAATAAGTTAAGAATAAGTTAAGAATAAGTTAGGATTAAGTTAAGAATTAGTTCTGAAGAAGTTGAGAACACGTTACGAATGCGTTAAGAATAAGTTTTGAATAAGTTAAGAATAGGCTATGAATAAGTTAAGAGTAAGTTACGAATAAGTTAGTAATAAGTTCTGAATAATCTGGAAAATAATGAGTAAATTCTGCTCGTTTAAATCAACAACCTTAAATCTGGCAATTTGTTTATTAGCAGACTAACTCTACTTCATATGAGCTGGTGACATGATGACGCAAACGATGGAATGATGATGCAGATGATGGAACGATGCATGATGATGTAGATGATAGAATTATGACGCATGATGTTGATGATGATGGAATGCTGATGCACGATGACACATATGAGGGAAAGATGATGCATGCAGATGCAGATGAGATGATGGAATAATGATGCATGATGATTCAGATGATGAAATGATGATGCAGATAATGGAATGATGATGCAGATAATGGAATGTTGATGCAGATAATGGAATGATGATGCATGATGACGCAGATGATGGAATGATGATGCATAATGACGCATATGATGGAATGATGATGCAGATGATGAAATGATGATGCAGATGATGGAATGATAACGCAAATGATGGAAATATGATGCATGCTGATGCATATGAGATGATGGAATGATGATGCATGCTGATGCATGCTGATGCATGCTGATACAGATAAGATGATGGAATGATGATGCATAATAGCGCCGATAAAGGAATGATGATGGCATGATGACACAGATAATGGAATGATGATGGCATGAACATATGCGGTTTTCATTTTTTTAACTATACGAAGAAAAAAGAATTAAACCCCTCTTTACTCTCCGCCGTCCATAACACGAAAATAATCTACCTGAGATAAGGTGGCCAGATTCAAAGCTCTAGCGAGATGTCTATTCTCGTCCTCCTGTTGGTCGATGTAGATCTTCAGCAGCTCTACTGCCTCGCTCTTCAGCTCAACAGAACCACCGAGATCAGCAGGTGGGGTTATACCAGGAGGTGGTTCGCTGGATCGTTTCTTTTTCATGGAAACTGGCCTGGAACCACTTCTAACTCCGCTAGGTTCTCGTCCGTCACTGCCATCTGCCAGATCAATCAGCCATTCTTTATTGGCTAAGCCTCCCGGTAATCCATCTGGTCTTGGATAGAACTCCATTCCATCTTCTATGTCCGGTTTAAATATCCATTCAGTCCTTTGAGTTTTAGTAACTACTCCATCATTTTCTGGTGTAGATTCTTCCGTTTCCACCTTTCCAACACCTATGATTTTTCCGTTAGGATCGCCAGGTGTTCCGTCGTCTGATAGGAGTTTAACAATTTCACTTCGTACAATCTTTTCCTTGTCGCCATCAGTAGTTGACGATTTTACCACGGAGGTATCGATAGCAGATGTTTCTATGACAGCTTCTTGAGTAGGTTGAAAAAGGCCTTTAAGTTCTTCTTTATCTACTGGTCTCTTTTCCAGAACTCTCTTATCTTCCTCTTTATCTTCTTCTCTTTCCTCTTCTTCCTCATCTTCATTCTCATAGCCTCCCATGGGTGGCTCTAATTCGTCCTCAGAATTCATTTCTTCTAAATCACCGTCGTAGTCGTCGTTTGACTCGCGAGATGGCAGCACAGAATCGTCCATCATCATTGACGAGTCGATCAGCTGATTGACTAGCTCGGCCGGGTATGCCCGGGCGCTATTGCGCAATGGCTCGGGCCGGCCCAAGCCTGCCCGCTGCAGAACGTCGATGGCATCGATAACTTCCTGATCGTTCGGCAGAGAGCGCCGCGATCGAATAGCGAGGCAGTCATGGCGGGCAGGGAGTGAGAGAAAGATCGAGAGAAGAATTATACGCAATTGTTGCGTCATAATAGATTTACCTAGAAAACTAATGAATGACATTCATAAACCTATGCCAGCAAAAATACAAATATAATTTAAAACACAGCATTAAAATTTAGAATTTAACATACTGTCAGATGATAATAAAATAGCCGTAGTATGTCTAACCGCCGCCCTAAGCAGTGTTATCAATGGCTCCTATATTAGACATACATGTATGTATGTTTATAGGAGTGGAAGATGTGATATAGACCCACTGTTTACCACGTGTGTCTTAAGAGGTGAATAATCCTTGCTCAAGAAGCAACATCTAAACCAAAGCTAATTATAATGCAGTGAATTTGTGATTGGAGCAACTTATTGTTTGCTGGAAAGCTGTTTGGAGAAGGTGGGATTAGAGAATAAGATTATATGCTGTAGAACTGCTAGTTTATTGAGACAAATATTCTGCATTTGACACCAGTTATATATAGAGCCTAAAGATCTCTGATCTACACGACCTCAGCAATATATTATCCTACGACCTATTAGTCCATTGTACGCCGTACAAACTTCTGTACGACGTACAAAACCTCTGTACGGCGTACTAGTTTATTGTACTGTCTATTAGTCCAATGTACGACGTACAAAACCTATGTACGACGTACAAAACCTCTGTACGGCTAAGAATACGAAACATAAGAAACATCGATTTGATTGATCACAAGTTTATCCCATTGATTTACGAATATTGTGATTGACCGACTTACGCATACGATAGGCCTCTAGTATTCTAAATTCTACTTCATTTTACTTCTATATAAAACCTAGTAAACATGTACATAATGAGCTCTCGCCAGCACTCAACTGGATTGTAAATCCGTAGTCATTATAATTGGACTGCTTTCATTTTTGTAACAGTGTTTCGGGCGCTCGGAGATTTGGAGTATTTTTTATTGGTTTACTTTTTTAATGTTAAAAATCTTACCAGAGCGTAATTTCTGGCAAAATCAAGCAGTCGATCATTAAGAGGACATGTTCAGTTATACAGATTTTACTATATTGAGGTTGAAAATTCAAGCAATCAATTTGAAATAAAACAATATACTAAAATAAATAATATTGATTCCGTAGATTTCACATGGACACGTTGCAAACATACGTTACACGTTCCAACATTATCAATAAGAGTTAGTTAGTTTTATCCAATTCTTTCTAACAAATCAATAGTATAAATCGGTATCCAAAAACTCCTTTCTATGCCAGCGATAGAAACGTTTTTATTTTTACGGAACTAAATTATTTTATTAGAGTAAAACGTTATTTAAGACTTACGTTAAAACACCACAATAATTAGAGTGCTCATGCGCAAGCACTCATCTACTGAATTCTCTCTGTGGTTTGCTGTATGTCGCAACGCAAGCCTAGGTAAACAGTGCGGTACCAGCAGTGGACGAGTGGAGAGAAATCCATTCCATGCCATTCGGTGTTCCGTCTAGAAATCTATACGATATTCTGTCGTTAAAGTGGTTGAAGAGTGTGTGGTATGATTGGATAGGCTTCAGATTGTAGATCAGTAAGTGTTGGGCTCTAAGCTCAGGTTAATCTGTTGCTGATGTCCCTTTAGGAGGTAAAACTGTGCGTTAAACTCTAATGTGACCATTGATTCTAGATACTTATTTAAATGCGCAGAAATGGTATAACAGTTTTTACTCTACGGGCATCACGAAAAAGAGATGGTTATAGGTTCACTAAAAACAGACAGACTCTCTTTCTCTCTTTCTCTCTCTCTATGTCTCTCTCTCTCTCTCTTTCACTCTCACTCTTTCTCTCTCTCTCTCTCTCTCTCTCTCTCTCTCTCTCTCTATATATATATATATATATATATATATTTCTCTCTCTCCCTGACTAAAATGCATGAATTGACAGACTTCTAGATTCAGAAAATTACCTAAACATGTATAGCACTATGGGATCTGAAATTTTCGGCGTTAGTGGGAATATCTCAACAGCTAACGGAAGCCCTGCACCTAACTATCTTCTGCAGCTTATCAGGTCAGCAACGAGGCTGCTGCCCCAGCTGCTGCCCCAGCTGCTGCTACAGCTGCTGCTACAGCTGCTACTCCAGTTGCTTCAGCTGCTGCTTCAGCTGCTGCCCCAGCTGCTGCTACAGCTGCTGCTTCAGCTGCTGCTTCAGCTGCTGCTTCAGCTGCTGCTTCAGCTGCTGATACAACTGCATCTCCAGCTGCTTCAGATGCTGCGTCTTTTCTTCGTGAAGAGATTATTTGTTTTTCTCAGACAGCAATGTCTTACGTTATTAATCATAAATCGTTTCGCAGAACGTTCGGGGAAGACCGCTGATTTCTAGGCTCGGTCTGTCGCCTATGGTGAATTTGGACGCGTGATGACGGTACAATCAGAGCCAGGTCTACATGTAGACCCAAGAATTGATTGAGTGCACAACACAGTTAACAGCAGATGCTAATTGTTCGCTAAAGATGCTAATGTGTTCATTCATCAGACAATGTAAGCCGGCTAACTAGCAATGAATCCTTTACTCGACCAAGTACTGCATGTGTATCAACATACTGTTATTATATAACAATAATGCATTATTCTTATACGATGAAGATTTAACGTCCAGTTTCTCACCCGAACGAGTTGTCGAGGAAGACGTAGACAGATGACGTAGACTTCAACGTAAATTGCAGGCTTGGCTTAAAAACAAGAGAATGCGAGATTAGAATCTTCTCGGGACAATAGCATAGATTCCATGTAGGCTCTTATTTAATAAACCGGGGTCTAATTAAACACGAGAAACAAAACTGTATTTAAATAACGAAATATTTTGCTTATCTCAATGAAAAAATATTAATTTGCTCTTCATGTAAAAAGCGTTTTTTAAGTTCGCCATTCAGGTTAAACGAATAATCCATAATGGTTTTTGAAAACTCACCAAATTACTGTCAATAGAATTTTGTGACGGTAGCTCGATTGTGGCAAGTCAACTTGATGATACACCTTGTGCTTCTTATACTTAACATTACACCCACTACACCTTAAGTTAAAGTTTTATAAATCTCGGATGTGATTCATAAAGAGTCACTGAAATTCACATCTACATGTGTAGTGTATATGATATTTTACCTTGTGCCCATCATATGGAGGAGAATTGCCTGAATACGCTCATTGTTAAATATCAAAATCTAATAAAAGTCTATTTTGACGTCCACTTAGGACCGCAGTGGGCACCTTTAGAGTCTGTTCGGCTGAGATTAAAACTTGTGGCCTCCTGTCTATCTGCAAAGCGTCCTATCCACTTGACCATCCACCGCTATAAATAGATTGGCTGTACCTGTCTCTACGGCAATTATTAACAACAATTGAAATATGTTCGACACCCATTTGATTAAACACATCGAAGTCCTCTGTTCGCTAAAGAGGCGACTAATAACGTGATGGCATTACTTCTGAGAGACATCAGGTGTTTGTTTAATTAATATTGCCTGTGAATCTAGGAATTTTGATTGGGGGGACATAATACTGAATTTAGATGGCTAGAGAGCCTAGCACACCGCTCCCCCCAAACAATCTTTAAAAAAATCTCTCAGATCGACCCCTGACATTAAATTTACTTAGTAATTTCATTGGACACATAATTAGAGGTGTTAGCTTGGAGAAATTAATTATATTTTTATTCGTGAGGGAGTGGATAGACAGACAGGGAAACCCCATCTGTAGTTTATTGATTGATAATTTATTGTACTATCAAATTCTCGTTGTTTTAAACTGTCAAGGATAACAGGAGTACTCAATTTCTACATGCCGGATGACCGAATGGATAAAACTCTTGCCTTATTAGAATCAGGAAGAAATAGATTCAAATCTTAGCTCTTACCGTCGTTGCTCTCTTGTGTAAACTTAGATTTATAGCTTTATATATTTAGAACTGTATGTTCCTACAGCGTTAACGTTGAGTGAATATCGTGACAATGTTTATGAGTTACATTAAATTACAAATAATTAATAGGACCACAGCGGCAACTCTTTCTGCAAGTTTATTAAAAGTACATGAATAAAAATGTCCTTTCCAAACAATCCATTCAACAAGCTTTGGTGCTTAGATTTATCCGTGATTGTCGAGATCTAATAGGCATGTAGACATAATATAGCAGGAGCACTGGTAGTCATGACAACTCGGCATAAGAAAATCTCACCTTTTCCTCAATGTTATGTCATCACGTCGTTGTTAGTTTGTTTTTGACGTTATCAGCATTATGCGGCAGCCGCAGAGCGAGTTACCAACTTTTATTATTAATTGCGAATGAGCAGCAAGCTGCCCTTCCTGCGTAGAGGATTATCTAAGCAACAGAGGGAGGGCCTAGCCTTTCTAAGAGACAGTGAATGGGTGTCAGGTCAGACATCATACTGTGGTTGTTTTGGCCACAGACTATCTTTAGAAAATGATGGTATGTATCGGGGGGAATTGGGGCTTGTCAACTCATGAAGTGATGAAGAAATTGTTTCTGAGAAAAGGAGGGACAGAAACTAAGATAGTATCCAAGTCTTTGCAATGCTGGTTTATTTCTTTAAAAATTCTTATGGAAATATCGAGAGAGAGAGAGGAAGTTGGTGAAGGTTGAATACATACACCATAGCATTGCCGTTTAGCTCATCATTGTAGTTCGAAGGATACTGCGTACAATAGCAAAACTACAGGTTTCTCGATCAAATCCAAGATCTAACCTATGACAGGAAGACTTAAATAAAACCATTGCCTGTACGTACTCTACATGGAATGACAAATCTAATGATGATTTCCACTAGAAGCCGCATATGTGAGGCTTGTCTGCCTTCAACTGCTAAAATACATATAAATGTTAAATGTTAAGTCGGTGACGACATGTCAACTCCTGCCGTTATTCGAGATTAACACCTCTGCGCATGCGCCTGACAAATATTCTTTTGCGGCTTGCATTACCTAACAAGAACGTGGAGCTAGCGAGACAGATTTCCCCAGGGGCTTTGACACTGTCAACCACACGGATATATGACGCATAAGACGGAACCTGGATTGTCGCTGTATTGCGGCCAGCAGTTTCATCCACTGCAGCAGTTAAAGCAGCTGCAATTTCTGTCACAGTAGCTGCTACAGCTACAGCTGTACTAAGCTACCTGTTGCTTTCCTACTTTATTACTCGCTATTGAGAGTAATAAATGCTCTCAATATTCAGCACTAATTACTTCTTATAGAACCATTAACTTTAAAAAAAGATTTCATTGAGTGAATGATTTATAAATCAATTACATGATTAATTAATTAATTACATGATTAATAAAAAGAAATAGACATATTTACACATTTTCTATCATCTATATCTGTTTAAATGGCGATTGGATTGATGATGTGCACTTGCCTATACCTCTGTAGTGTTAGAAAGTTTTATTGAACTTTTCTATATTGTCAGAGTTATACTGACCGTTCTACAAGTCGTGCAGCTTGCGTACATCTATAACTGTTTGCTTCACTTTATTTGCGTGAATGGACTTCAGTATATAAGCATGAATCATAGGAAATTATAGTATAGGTGTTTGCTTTAATCAAATCACAACTTCAGCATCATCATCATCATCTGCCCCCTTGTCCCAGTTTAACTAGGATCGGGATATACTGATAGACCTTTTCCATTCCTCTCTGTCCCAAGCCATATCAAGTTCTCTTTCACAAAAGGCTACTGTAGGCAGATTCCCTTTGCCTTCCGCAGTTGTTACTCAGTCCCATCTCACGACAGGAAGAACAGTGCAGCTTTTATCCCAGTTAGTTTAGAAATGTAAAGCACGTTAAGCCAACATTATTGGACCTCCCGGGACCTATCTAGAACCTGAAACTTGGTTTAAGAATGGCTTTAGTTGTCGTTCTAAGCTTATTGTATTCAGCACACTTGATATTCGGAATGTTTGTGCTGCTCTCAAGTCATTCCTTCTTGATTCAGGCATTGGCATCGACATCAGCTTGCTTACTGATTTAGAGCAGAGTCACTCCTCAGATCTCTGATCTATTGATTCAGATGTGATTCTACTTTGATTATGATTCTACTGTCAGATTCTTACCGATCTAAATATGATTCTACTGTCAAAATTCTGACCGATCTAAATATGATTTTACTGTCAGAATTCTGACCGATCTAAATATGATTCTACTGTCAGATTTCTGACTGATCTGAATATGATTCTACTGTCAGATTTCTGACTGATCTGAATATGATTCTACTGTCAGATTTCTGACTGATCTGAATATGATTCTACTGTCAGATTTCTGCTTGAATCATGAAGTTAATCGCATAGTTAAAATTATGAACAGTCATTAAATTAATTATGAGTTAATTAATTAATTTAATTAGTTAATTTAATAATTTAGGATGAGTTTAATAAAAGTCTTTTTTTCAGCGAAAGATCAACGGTTAGATATGAACTACTAACAATAAGATCAATCAATTAATTGATGATTAATCGATTAGAGAATGATAAGCTGATAATAGACTGATAAACTTATCAATTAATAATTTGCTTATTAGTAAATAATTAACTGACTCGAGAATGGTCATTCGGTCCGTAAATGATTGACTAATTAGTGAATTTATATGAGATTGGTCAGATCATTTATCAACCGATCAATAAATTCGTTGATCTTTGTGCGGCTGATTCAAAGCCTACATTGCTCCATCTGCTGAATGACACTTTTCTAAATAATGATTTAGAAGAAATAAGACTAAAGTTAGACTGTAAGCTGTTCATGCTGGCTTATCTTTATTACTTGTTACTGATGTATAGTTTCTTGTGTTAATGTTTCGTGCCACTAAAATATAGACCAACTATAATCTGCACATATAGTGAAAGGCGTCTAAGCAGGGACTGAGGATGGCCATGGGAAAAAGGAGAATGTATGTGTAATTTCGATCATACCATCTATGACTACTATTAGTAATAATTACTATTAGTAACAAACGTACATCGAAATCAAATGATAAATAATAAAGAAGCACATACAGACAAACAGAACCAAATATTAGGCCATCAAAGAGGACGCAAAGCACCCTATCTAGTAAAACACACAGCTGTCATACAATATCAGTCTTAAAGCATTCTATCTAGTTGATCACCCAGCTGTCACACACCATCGGTCTCAAAGCATCCTATCTAGTTGATCCCCGGTTGCTATTGACCACTATCCATATCTTGAACTCTTCAAGTTTTCATACTATTCATATCGTAATATCTACAGGTATGAAGAAGGCAACGGCAAACCACTTCCATATTTTCGTTATTACAACTGTACTAAAGTTTGTTAAACACAGCATTTTAGAGACGATCATAAATTTTTAAGTTCATATTTTAAATATGAACTTATTTTTTATTTATTTTAAAAATGAACTTATTTATTTATTTATTTTAAATATGAACTTATTTTTTTATTGTTTAAATTTTCTTACCAGTGGGCATGAAACCAGACATAATGACTTTAAATAGCTCTCCGAGAGAACCAGGGATACAAAAAGTATAATGAGAAACTTCAAGTAGAAATATATGCATTGGGCTACTTAGCTGAACGCTCTTGGAAAATTTAGAAGTTTGACTCTAGCGTGCGCTATTTTGAGGACTGTTTTTAATAGAAAATTCATTCATTGACATTTCTGGACTTTAATAAAGCGCGTACATTTTATCGCTGCAAAGGTCGATAATTTATATTCAATCAACTTCAATGTCAATAAAACATCCAAACCTTCTCCGCCAAACTTTGGTCTTTATCGCACGCACGCTTAAGAGTTTTAGGCAGATGACGTTTAGAAATCAAATCTTTCGATATGTTGGACTACTTTCTTGGTCCAGTTTAGTCTAGGCTCATCACTGTCCATTGGTTTGGTTTTTACAATTTTCATTTGCGAATACTTTCATATGCTAGCTGGAGTTTTTACTTTCGTCTAGTTGGAAGTTCTGACATATAGGCCTAATATCAGAAGCATATTTGACACGCAAATTGGGTAAAAACTTAATTTTACGGCGGTGAAAGTTTTTAAAATAATTTTTTTAATATAAATAATTAAATATTATTTGACAAGCAAAAAACGATGCTAAATTCAATTTTTCGGCATTTTAAAAATACTTAAAATTTAATAAAAGAATCTAAGTAAACAAAATAAAGAATTTTATTTCAATCACCTAATCAACTCATCAATAAGTCAATCCATCAATCAATCCAATAATTTATCTATATATATATATATATCAATCAACCAATAAATCAATCAATCCAATCAAGCAACCATTAAATTAATTACTAATTCAGACAATTAGAATTTACAATTACGGGTTCCTCGTATTCGCAAATTGGATTTACTTCATCTTTCCGCAGAGTCTACTATTGAAATTATTCTACTCTATCGACTCATGAGCGATTAGCTCATAAAAATAAGACGATGATGACTGCTTGATTAAATTACATGGAAAGATACATGCCTGGCTAACGTAACTTAAAAACAATTAGAATGCTACAGTCATCCATGGCAAAATCAAACACTAAAGAGAAAAGTTGATAATGTAAAACGAGCGCTGACGACCTTTAACTTCATAAAGTCTGTTATCTGAGTACGGGGATCTACTCTTAACTGGATCAGATCCGAACAAGATGCTAGATTATAGCTTCACTGAGATTTTGAATATGTTAAGAGTTCCTCTAAACTTTACTATCTTATCATTTATGCGCAAGTTTTTATTGATTGTTAGCGCAGACTATGCATGTCAATGTAGCCTACGCACTGGCGTATCTCGGTTATCCTATAGATCCTAGTACATTGTAAATGATTCGTGATTATTCAATGCGGGTATTTCTTCTGAATAGGCAGCTATGATAAATGTATCAGCTATGATAAATGTATCAGCTATGATACATGTATCAGCTATGATACATATATCAGCTACGATAAATGTATCAGCTACGATACATGTATCAGCTATGATACATGTATCAGCTATGATACATGTATTAGCTGTGATACATGTATCAGCTATGATACATATATTAGCTGTGATACATGTATCAGCTACGATACATAAATCAGCTACGATACATATATCAGCTATGATACATGTATCATCTATGATACATGTATCAGCTATGATACATGTATCAGCTATGATACATATATCAGCTATGATTCATGTATCAGCTATGATACATGTATCAGCTATGATACATATATCAGCTATGATTCATGTATCAGCTATGATACATGTATCAGCTCTGATACATATATCAGCTATGATAAGTGTATCAGCTATGATACATGTATCAGCTATGATACATGTATCAGCTATGATACATGTATCTGAGCTGATACATGTTTTACCTTCACTGTCCGCTCAGCGCTACTATGGCATTTGGCAAAAAGCGGCGGTTTTAAATATACTTATTATTTAAAAGTTTTTTTAGTAGCTTTTAGTAAATTATTATTATTTTTATTATTATTGTTATTACTACCACTACTACTAATACTACTACTACTTTTACTACTATTGTTATTATTATTAGATATTACAAGGCCATCAGCTGTTTGTCAACATATCTCTCTACTATAAAACTTGGCTTCCAGATGATCAAAGCTACATCTGAATAATAAATTAAATGCGGTGCTACTTCTTAGCTTTTCTGGTATGTTAATGCTATAGCTCTCAGTTGTTTTGAAATGCGTGAACAATATTTTAATAGCCTACCAATAAAATATCTATAAATATTTTAGTAAATTTTAATGTTAATAAAATAATTATATACACTATCCATATATATTTACTTTCTCTAATATGGCAACCTGACCCTAAATAATAATAATAATAATAATAATAATAATAAATAATAATAATAATAATAACAACACTAATAATAAAGGCTTAACCTCCTTTTCCTCATCTAAGGATGATGTCAGGGACGTCCCCACAGCACACAACACTACAGATCAATTCACCCAGACCAAACTGCAAACTAAATGTGCCGATGAGAAGTAAGGTCCTAAGCGAAAGCGGTATAGCCTCACAGAGCTGTGATGTTTAACATTACCCCTCCCTTATCCACAGCCATAATCCTTACGATAGGATCAATTTCATGGTAGTATTTTTGGAGAAGCATACGAAAGAATTCGTTCAACAATGTGTGCCTTGGCTCAGCCATTAGACAGAACACTTGAGAGGGATGTACGTTTGTGCACTTAATCTGCTTTGACTGACACAGAAAGGCATGAGGTATAAAATTTTGCAATAAAGCAGAAAATACTGGACCGCTTAACAGTCGATGATCTCTAGATTGATATAATTACATGATATTACGTATTATTACAAGGCTATCAGCTGTTTGTCAACAGTGCTCTCCACGACTAAACTCGCATTCCAGAAGGTCAAAGCCTTATCTGAACAAAACACGGACAAACTAAATCAGCCCAGGGTTCAGTTACTACAACACGGCTTGGGGATTTTAAATTTATATCTTATGAAATATTTGGTTAAATTTATGAAAATTGATGAATGTATGGAATATATGCATAAATTAGTGAAAGTTGGTGAGGACTGATGAAAACTGATGGAATACGGAATACATTGGTGACTGCATTGCAGGCAAATTTAAAACTCTAGTGAAAACTGGTGGAAATTTGTGAATGCTCAAAAAGGTATCTAAAACACTTGTAGACTACAATTAAATGTATCAAACAGATTGCTGTCTAGTTATTCTCAATTGTCTTTAGTCAAAGATCTTATGGAAGAAAGCTGCATAGTTCACTGCCCTTTCATCCTGGAATGCGATTCCCTTTTCCTCAATCCAACAGAGCATTCCTTCAAAATATTCGTACCAATATCATCACTCGTTTATTTCAGATAACAGTTCATAAGACATTGCACGATACAATGACAGAAACAAGAGAAAAAGACAGATTACGTAGTCCAACATGAAGAGATATGCAAGCTACTCCAACTTGCGTTCGATCATTAGCGAGCGTCCATTATGTATAGTAATATGAGGTTTTTCAGCATCCCTATATACCACCATGGTCACTTCGGAGACCATCTTAAGTACGTGAAGGCTATACGTTGAGAAACAAGTATAATATGTATGTTATATATTATATACTTATATATGTTATACATGTATGTTCTAGGTTAATATTTACTGTTCTATGCGGTAAACCAGCTACATATTTATGAAGTGTTAGGTCACAACTTTATGATTGTTGAATTATAAATAACTTATGTACATTTTCTCGTCATAAAATGAAAGCCTATAAAGCGCTTCAAATCAGTTACATCCTTTTGACCATAGAAGTTCTTACTTTATATAGCACATGCAAGATATCGCTGCCTCTGAACTCATCCACTGAACTCATCCGCTGTATCTTCTGCTAGAGACAGTTGCGACGTGATTAAAATATTCGACAGCGAATTAGTATGTGCGGGGTTCAAATCCTGGGTTCGCCCGTTACTGATATCGCTTTCGAGTAAGGAAACTGACGTTAACGTTAGCTTTACCAGCTTTTTTACCAGGCAAGGTTTCTACAGACCTGACTAAGAATCACAGGAATATTAGACATTATTTCTTTTGCATCAAATATCCTGTCGAATGAACTTTGGCCTCACAAAAGACTTTAGTTTTGTTTCATCTCTAATTTTTATCTTATGAATGGAGTATTCGTAACTAGCCAGCAGTTTAGTATACTACATCAAGCCTGCACAGAAATAGACGTCTTGCACACTTTGATCTCGGCATACGTTCAGTAACATAAAACAATCACTGAAGGCTATTGCAATTTATTGAGTAAATGAATTAGTCGGATTTAGGCCAAAAGGTAGAGTAATGGATAGATCATTGTACTAGCGTTTCACCATCTTTGAAGACGTTATAGTATGGTCTGTCGCAAATGTGAAATAAAATTATATTTTTTCAAAGTAGGGATTTATTGAGGGCCAACATTTTTGTTGCTATTGAAATTTGAGTATTAATCTAGTTCAACAAGAGAGTCTGTGCTCTCTTTTTACTATGTTCTAATTCATAAATTGCAGCTATGCTTGGTGATAAAACTAATAGAAAACATAACCAAAGGAAGCATTTAAAATGTTTAGATCTACATGTAGGTAAAAGTTAAATTTTGAAAAATATTAAAAGCGGCGGATTGTTACAAAAATGCGAGAAAAAACTTCTAAAAACTTGTGAGAAACTGCAGAAATTCGCAATAAAGACAAAAGGCTGAGGATAAAGTATGTGCTAATTCTTTATTTTGTGAATTAACCTGGATGCAGATTAACAGCAGTCAAGCAAGCACAACGAACCAAACGTTTAATAAAGTTTCTCACGCCAAGAGTGATGCGTGAGATTTCGAATCGAAAACCCATTGATCTCAGCAAACACTTTATCCATTGTTCAAAGGGTTAGCTAGACAAGCAACAACCAGTCTTTTAAACTTCTGGAGACTCGAATCCGTGAAGTGAAATAGACTTCAAATCCAGCGTTACAAAAATCACCTCGGCAACCTTTGATAAGACTCCGTAGAGCATCTAGAACAATATCGCTGTTCATTGCACTTTAATGCATCCAAGGTTCATAGTTTAGCTAATTTTAGACAGAGATACATAAATTTTTTAATTGACGAACACCCCCATCGCCCCGTCATTGATCTAAAGCCAAAAGACAGAAGAATTGCAGAAAGACCTTCGGCATGTCGATAACAAACTGAAAAATGGTTTTGTTATTTTAGATCTTTTTGATGCCCAAGGTTGCTCTGTAGCACCTGTTTACTGTTAAACTTACAATTTATCATTTCATAGCAAGTAAATCCATTCATCCTACTTATTCAAGAATTAAATCATGTACGTTCAGAAAATCTCTTTGTACTCTGGACTATTTTTCTTTTTTATTTCTTACAATGGTTTTCATACTACAATTGAATTCAGCTCTGCAAATCATCCAGTCAATTTTTTTTACTGAAAGGTTTTAACTATTAGCAGATGAACTTTTTTCTCAAGGAAAAATTAAATCTTTTAGTTACTATTCAAATCATTTCCCGTTTGAAAGTAAACATTGGCTTCAAATGCGTCATGAGAATGTAAATGGATAGGTTTTCATTCATCAAGGACCGTAGTACTTTCAGAAATATTTCGCAATAAATTCAATCAATAAATAAATAAAATGAATAAATTCAATCAATAAATAAATAAAATGAATAAATTCAATCAATAAAGAAATAAAATTAATAAATTCAATCAATAAAGAAATAAAATTAATAAATTCAATCAATTAGTCAACCAAAACGTTGCAGCTGAAAATATTTTAATAGTTGAAATTTATGTTCCCTAAAACTGAGAACTGGTCGTTTTTTCAAAGGTGGGTTATCAGATTTGCAAGGCTAAGAACTCTGGCAGGAGAGTCTGTTAAACAATACGTCTGATCATAGAGCTTCGAATATAGTAAATCTCAATGGAGTAGATCTCCACGGAATTAATTTTAATAGAGTTAATCCAAATAGAGTTGATCGCAATAGAATTGATCGTAACAGAGTTAATTCAAATAGAATTGATCGTAATAGATTAGATCGTAATAGAGTTAATCGTAATATTATAATAACATATATATATATATATATATATATATATATATATATGTATATATATATACAGATTATATATATAACAAATATACAAATATATTAGGCCTATATTATAACAGCACAGATTATATTCGTTAATAAATTCAGTTATTTGCACGAAATCTTGCTGCAGATTAGTTTCGCTCCTAAATTACAATAGACTAGACTATCTGTATGACCTTTGCAACTAAAGGTCAAGTAAAACAAATCTTAATTAAGACCGCACACTTCTAAAGTTCCTAAATTTTTGTTTCTAAAAGAAGCGCAGAGCAATAGAAATAAAACTGTTCATCGCTGATGGGGAGGATTAATTTATGGTGCAGTTTGTTCGTTGCCCCTCGTAAATTTTCCACTGAACCTATATTCTACTTGAGGCGGCTCCATTTCCAGGACATCTAGGTTTCACTCCATCACATTCTCTTGGATTATTTACTGCAGAAACCTTGGAATGGTAATAGTACAGAAAACATATCTACCGACATATTTGACGAATAAACTCATGGCGAAAAGTTAAACTTGAGGCATTGCAACTTTTTAATGTTGCAAAGCCTCAAGATATTGTAACATTAGGAATATATCAAGGAAACATCGCACTTTCTGCGGTGTCTCAAGCTATCGCAACTTCAAATCTTCTCAAGACTTTAAGATTACTACTTTAGTGGTTTCTGAGTACATACAATATCGGAGAAATCTCAATAAATAAGTAAAATCAAGTAAGTTCAATGAGGAAGTTCAAACTGCAAACATCGTCATCATTATCATCAGCTTCCCTTGAATCCCAATTAAACCAGGGTCGGGATGCGAATGGAATGTCTAAAATCCTCTCAGTCCCACATCACGTCATCTGTCCCTATTTGAGACTTTTCCATTCGTTTAAATTTCTGTAGAAATTTCTGGTGACTAGGTGCTCACCAACCGGATGCCCTTTCTGACGTTGGTATGGATCTTAGTGCTTTAGTCGCCTTCTACTACACGTTCAGTCACCGGTTGGTCAATTCTTCAACACCAGGGATTCAACACGGGGAAATTTTCAAACTGCAAACAAGTTCTGTAACTAAATATCATCCATCCCACCAGTATAAGATCCATTGTCAAGTGTCGTAGAGCAACAACAACTCGCCGATAGAGTGACTGAACTTTGGTTTGATGAGACTTCATAAAGATGTTAATGAGGGAATCTGGGCGCGTGCTGCCCGTGCTTGGGCCCACTTAACTGAGATATCTCAGTTTTATCAATTCTGCTTGATACTTCTCTCTTTTCCAAATATTCTCACATCATTGGGCAGTCGTTAAGTTTCTTATGCAGCACCCACAGTCTGGAACTTTTTACTTGCTAATCTTCGCTCTTCCTTTTCCATTTCAACTTTCTCTAGCAAGCTTAAAACTTACCTGTTCCCACCGTAGACATAATCAATCTACTCTGACTATTTTTGATCACCAGACTGGCTTTCGTTTAGCACCTTACTTCTCCTCAGCACATTTCTTTTGCAGATTGGTCTGGGTGAATTGATCTGTAGTGATATGTGCTGTGGGGACGTCCTGACATCATTCCTGGATGAGGAAACGGACGTTAAACTTTTATTATTATTATTATTATTGATTGATTGATTTTTTTAATCATTCTCTCCACTCCGAAATGCCGTGTCACCAAAAGTACCACGGAAACAAACTGCATTGTATCGCTGCAGAGCCATTGACAAGCGTTGGTACAGGAAAGATTTCTCACGTAGATCTCCAGTAACGGCAGTAGTCCTCTTGCCTTTTACATCAATGAAGTCTGTGCCTACATATTATTATTATTATTATTAGTATTATTATTATTCTTAATATTATTATTTTTATACGAATCGCTCGCGTCCGTCCGGTAAATGTTTTCAGAGATAGCTATCAGAGGATCGTTGAACGATAATCAATAGCTTAGGAGTGAAAGTACACTGGATAGTTAACCTGAACTGACGATAAGATTCCCTATTATTCAGCCTCTGTCTAAAGCAATATCTCTTACAATTCATCTACCAAATTCTCAACCATTATCTCAACCAATATCTTATCCGATATCTCAATTCACAACCGATATCTCAATTAATGATTCAATCGACATATGGCGAGGAACAGGACGTTAAATTTTTATTGATTGATTGATTTTGACTTTACGCAAAATAGGACAGTATCGAAGGGTCACCAGGTTCTTCTTATCAAAGGGTTTTGATGTTAGATTAACCTGTTATGAACTAATCAGCCGATAAACTGAAAGAGCGAGTGATAAATACAAGTGAGAGTCCCGGGATTCGAACCTGCTAAACCATCTGCTGTCTAGGAGTTGCTTTATCCAATGATCGACATTATATTTATTGATTGATTATAGATTTTTATTCATTGCATGCAAGTTATACCGGTGAAATTGAATCATAAACCCACGAGGCATGACTGTAGTTCAATTCATTTAATATTCTTTTAGAGGATGTGGACCTAAGACAGAAATTTTTCTACAGGTATTATATCATTTATATGTAATATAAATTTTGCGTTTTTCCTTTAATGGCTACCTCATTGTTATTAGATAAACTAGTCAATTGTCTTTACAACGCAGCTAAATTTCTTAATGATTATGTACTAATATTTGAAGCCAAGTTTAACCTCAGATTCCTGATCGATAACATGCCACTGTTATTCACTATTACACACCTACTACACATATTACATATTAAATACAGTCCCATTATATATCAAGTATCAAAAACAATTCGAGAATCGAGTCACATAAAGTCGTAATGCGAAAATTTAATATAGTCTGCACTACGCAATTATTGAATTGAGTTAGACTATTGAGCGTTTAAAGCCTTGAGATAGTCATGCTGCCTAGAAAATTCAAGGATTAACCGAATTTAGAATAACCGTTGTTGCCAAAATGGTTATAGATATTGAATTCCAATCAATCCATGGTTATACTATAAGCAGTCACATATACATGTACATATTCAGTTTGGTCCATTATTTAAAAAATATCAGAATAATGTCAGTCCATGTAACCTTTTGTAGTATCTCTCTCCTTATCTCTCTCTCTCTCTCTCTCTCGTTCTCTCTCTTTCTCGCTCTAGTGTTCTGCCAAATTTCAATTCCAAGGTACATATTCCTACTCACAGTCTACTGTAACGTTATTACTTCATTGATCAACGTGTTCATCACTTTACCAAAGGCTATGCGTCATCTACACTTCAGAGTAGCATGTACCCTAGAAATAATGACTTCCAGCGTGGTTTCCTGTTGCTTTCTCATATTTCACGATACATACAGTTAACGGTTGATCTATTTAGTGTTCAGTGGTCCGGACAAAACACGGAAAACCACTTCTTTACATATTTCTAAACATAAAACTGAAATTAGTGACGTCTGAAAAACTATAGACTCGAGTGTACTTTATTAAGATCTAATTTTAAATGAGAGCTGTAAACGTTAAAATAGAGCAGAATCTATGACGTCTTCACTCAAGTGCAATCATCTTATAATTTAACTGAGAATTGAAGCGTAGGCTCAACAAGGATAAATAAATACCAGAACGGTATATTATAGATATGTAGGTAAGAGATAAGGGAATAGGGAATAAGGTTAATTCGAGAAAGTGTAGTTAACTCAAGACTAGTAAGTAATAACAATTGCTGGTCCACATTGAGCAATTTACACGTTCCATTTTGACAAACCATTTGCTGGACACTCAATGACAGAAAACCATACCAACCACCTTGACATCTGGCTAGCTTCTCAAAACAATTAACATTATCGGAAAAAATAATACTTGATATAATATGATTGGCTGATATTATGTTATTATACTAATGTCTTAATTGATCGAGTATCAATATAACCATTGACTGAATTCTAGATCTTCTGTAATCGTTAGTTAACGCTGAAAGATATTTTCACAAAAATAAGTAAAATGTAAAATGTAGACCACTTCAGGAAATTCAAAGAAATCGTCGTCGTCAAATTGCTTATCCAATATTATAAGAAAATATTCTCAATGCTAAAGCCAATCTCCAACCCAAAAAATATCACTTTGAAGTAATTTTAAGCGAACTAACATTATTTTGTCATAGTATTCATCATTTCAGTTATATAGGCCTATATCAATTATATTTACTTTTAAAGCGTTCTCAAATAAATTTAAAATACATATGAACTGAATGGCTTTTGAACCAAGTGGAGAAACTAACAATGGAGAAATTAACAATGGAGAAATTAACAATGGAGAAATTAACAATGGAGAAATTAACAATGGAGAAATTAACAATGGAGAAATTAACTAGTCTGTTGAGTGCATAAAAGGATATGGGCCTAAATTTGTAAAAGAATAAGAGATATTTTCAATAATAAACCATAAACAGTTAAGCACTTATAAATTTGATTTAGGATAGCCCACTAAAGAAGAAAGAATTGTAAAGTAAATATGTGCTTATGCGTGAATAACTTGTGAGCTACTGGCAAAGAGTGGACTAATACATAGACGATTACAATCAGTTACTATACATACATACATGTATATGTATATATATACATATATATATATATATATGTATATATATATATATATATATATATATACATTTACACACATAAGCTTATATATATATATATATATATGTATATATATATATATATATATATATATATATATATATATATAGATAGATAGATCTATATATTTCAAATATAAATATATACATGTATATATACGTCACTTGCCTTATGGCGAGGAACCGGACGTTAAATTCTTATTGATTGCTATATGAGTATATACATGTATATACATGTATATACATGTATATACATGTATATACATGTATATATATATATATATATATATATATATATATATATATAAAATTACACTTTTCTTCCTGTCAAATACTGACGAATAAATAAATGAATATATATATATATATATATATATATATATATATATATATATATATAATAAGATGATTATTTTTCAGTAGATGATTAAACAGCAGTAGTTTTCTGTTTTGTGCAAAACTGCAAACATGTGCGCAGGTCGTGAGAAGGCAACAGAAAAGGCACAAGTCTCTTTTTCCGGTAGAATTTTTTGATAAAGAATAACAATTAAAAGATGCCGTGATATGTATTTGAAAATATTTGATCGAACAAACACGGCGTGGGTAGTCAGACTCGTGTTAAATTAAACAATCCTCGAATGATGAGTTCTTTTGTAATATAAGGGTGTTAACATGACTTCAATAAGTGTATAATTCTGCAAGTATACGTGTATAGTTCTATAACTGTATTTATATTAGACCAAGCAAGGCAGTGATTGCTTGTATTTTGTCCTCTTGTTTAAACAACATGACGTCAGAGAGCGTAATGATTAGCTAAGAGTAGCGGGTGGGGAAATGTCGAGTAATCTCTACTCTATGTACAGTGCTTAATGGTCTGCAATGCCATTTGCAAACATCTATTAAAAGTTTGCACACCCCCTACGAAGTGCTTCAATTTTAACGAGACACTGAGAGAGAGAGAAAGAGAGAGAGAGAGAGATAGAGAGGGAGAGAAAGAGACTAACAGAGAGAGAGAAAGAGAGATAGAGAGAGAGAGAGAGAGAGAGAGAGAGAGATAGTGATAGAGGTAGAGAGAGGCAGACACAGAGAGAAACAGACAGACAGAGAGATAAACGAACGGACGGACAGACAGTATCTATTAGCCCACAGCGTCATGAAGGCTGATTATGACATATTATTGATAGTAAGCTAATAAGTCAGGTACGGTCACAAATAGCTGAACGTTGAATAGAAGTAAACCATGGTCCGGAATGTCGTGTAAATATAGCTGCAGGATATGACGTAACAGGCTAAGCGGCGACCAAAGCATGTCCTCGCTGTATAATACTCCACACTCGTTATATACAGGAGGCTAGACTGAGTGTCTAGTTTGAATGGACTGTGTTTTACTTGCGCACAATAATAGACTAGTATCACAAAGTGTTATACAACAGACATATTCATCAGCCATTGTTAAATTTGTGAGAGAGAAGTGGCGAAAGAGTGAGAAAGGATGTAAAGCGATTAAGAGAAAGAAAGATGGTAAGAGAGATAGACACTGAGGGAGAAGAGAGAAAGAGAGAGAGAGAGAAGAGAGAGAGAGAGAGAGAGAGAGAGAGTGGGGGTGGCTCAACGTAAACTATGCTCCAAGCACTGATTATGATCATAATTTTCGCTTCTATTCATGTCATCTTAGTTGTATCCATATCAAGCTGTTTCTTCGCAACACCAGCAGTTCTCGGTTGGTCCATATTCTGCGAATTTCTGATATATTTTATATCTAACATCCATACACAGGACAAAAAACTCGCCGATCAGACCTAAAGAGTAGGCCTACATTATGTCTCGGGTTTTAACTTCACTACAACCTGCACAATACGGCACTCCATATCACTTGTGATATGAAAACAGACGTTAAAGATAACCTCATTTAGTTATAAGACATAAATATTTAAAATATATAAATAGGCTAAATAAATAAAATCCATATCTAAAAAAAGATTAACAAATTAATATTTATTTCGCATCTGTTTCATGCCGAGGGCTCAATTAAGTTTTCTATAGTTAATAGCCTGCAGGCATTTTCACGGAGTTTTATTTATTTTGTTTGTTACTGGCATTGTGTCCGGTCAACTTAACAATGGACCAACACTGTGTCACTCCCACTCAGAGCCCACTCAGAGCGCACTGAGGAAGGCAAAGGTAAACTAATCCTATAAGCTAAAAACTCATATGGTACAGGCTATATTTAGTTTAGAAATGGCTTAGATTTTAATGTCAACAGAAATCATCCTTTTGGTCAATGGATGGTTCTATAATCAGCGAGATAGAAGACCGTGGGTAGGAATACGCGCCTTGGATGATAACAGAACATTAGAAAGAGATTTTTAACTTTCTAGTTTTTAATGTAATTTTTTGTAAAGTAAACGAAGTTATAATCAAATAAGGTACCTTCCATTCTACCTTCTTTGACCGCCTCTAGTAAACTATCTCCCATTAGAATGTGTCCTATCCAACTCTTCTTCTTATTTCTTAACACACTTATCAAGTGTCTGTCTATCTGTACCAACTCTCCTCAAATGGGTACAGGTAGACAGTTGATAAATGATATAAGAAATAGGAAGAAGAGTTGGATAAGGCATATTAATTAAGATAAGGCATATTTAATTATATCAATGGCTGGAGCCAGTGGCGAAGTCGGTAAGATACTCGACCGCGAATCAGTTGATACGGGTTCAAATGCTGGGCTCGCCCGTCACTGACATCGCTTTCGAGTGAAGAAACTGACGTTAACCTTAGCTGTACCAGCTTTAGCTTTAAGAGGATAGTTTACTAAAGGAGATCGTAGAAAGTTGGAAAGAGGAACGGAGGCAGACTGAGATTAGGAAAGTTAGATGATTTAAAGAGCCACTCATATGTGGATATGAAGTGGTGAACGGAAAAAGTGAAGAATGGAGGCATTTTATACCATGGACTTGCCAGTAGGCAGTGCACATAAGAGAGAGAGAGAGAGAGAGAGAGAGAGAGAGAACGAGAAATAAAGAGAGAGAGAGAGAGAGAGAGAGTCAAGTATAGCAAATAAAATGCTTTCCCCATTGCTTCTTCAGATTCATTTTGATTTTATATTGATCGACCTTATGCAAGCGTGTACTCCGAAATGTTTTAAAATAATTGCAGCATTGACGGGCTTACATCAGAGCTGTTATGCCTGTAGGCCTATGTCTTTTTTCACGTCGCTTTTGCATATTGTGTTATGTCTCCGACATTTCGTGAAATTAAAATATATCTATCTATGAGATCTGAGAACAAAACTAGGAGTTATCTAAACTGGGAGGCACAGTGACTGGAAACAAATCTGTGTTGTTGTAACGATAGAGAGGTTTCATGAACACGTCATTTTTTGTTTACATTACAAAGCCGTCATTTTGATGCAGAAAACTCTAAATGATACACGGCTATACATGTAATGCATCTTTAAGTAGTTTTTCATCTTAATTTGGTATAAAATTGTGTCTGGCATATGGACATGGGCTCTTTCTTACAGGTTAATGAACTGGTAATGGATATGATGGTTCTTGAAAGCTTTGTTACACGTAATTTCAGCATTTCTGCCATTTCTGCAAAATAGTGCAGGCTAATTGGCAGAAATGGCAGAAATTTGGACTCCATGAGTGGAATTAAGGAAAAGGGAACAAAAATCTGTCAGCACGATGTACGTGTTTCTGTTTTATTTTATACTTATGTATTTAATTAGCAATCGAAATATAAGATAGGCCTATTGTTGGCAAGCTTTAATGGTTTGATGAAATTAGTAATTGCAAAACTTCTGCCATTTCTGCCATTTCCGTTATGCAGATTAAGGTCAAATTTCTCAAAACAGAGTCAAATTATTGGAATATACATAGATCTGTACACAAAAACTATTGAAAGTTTTGGCCTTTTGCACTAGCCTATAGTTTAAGACTTAAGGTTTGTATTGGAATCCTTTACAATCTTTGTGTATTGAAGCATTAAACTACGACTAGACTAGTGTTGCAGGTCCTCAAGACTTACTGAACGAGTATAATTAATTTAAGTCTTCAACTATAGAACCCAGCTACATAACGAATCTACAAAGTACGGCGTACCGGTAAGATCGGAGCTCATATATTTCATACACAAGTTCATATAACTTCATGAGGCACACAGGTACACTGTCTGTGTATATTACTAATAAATCGTGGGAATTTTTACAAATTGCAATATACGTACATAGAAGTTTTATTTTTTATATGCATATATATCTATACATACGTAATCCTAAAAATCAACAAACGTAATCCAATATAGATGCCAATGCCGGCAGGTGTCTAAAAGTGGGCGCGGCTAACAGCTGTGAAAGTCATCTATAAGCGAGAACAGAGTGACTGTGAAAGACTCAAACAAAACTTACACGGCATAACTTTCACAGTATGACTAGTTCAGCACAAATTCTCTCATCTGCTTTACACGAAGATTTTACAGAATATTTGATATTCTAAAATAATTCATTGATTTCAGCTGCAATCCTTTCACTACGGCAAGAGAGTTGCTGAAAGATTCCATTACGCAAATGAAGACCTGTCTATTTTGGGCCTAATTTTTTCACCGTGGTTAGTCGTTTCCCGTGAAATACTGAAATACTACTAGTTTCTTTAATAGTCACAATTCGATTCTTAGAACCGCTTGTAGCGTAACGTCTCGTCAACAGCTATATGACAACATGTCGTTGTTTATTCGAGAGTTTTTCTTCAGGGTTTGGGGCATCAGGTTCTTACAATTAAAAAATAGCCCAAACAACCGCACGTGTGTGTGGGAAACGGCTAAATCAATGAAGGACAAAGTTTGCTTTGGATTAAGTTCCCATGATAATAACTAAGAGCATAGGTCGCTAACATTTCAGATTTATAGACTCACTACAACCACTGTGGCACTTGCTTGGCTGGTGTATTTGAAAAATTTATACTGCTCTATAATGTAATGTGTTTGAAACAGGGCTTTATGATATAATTTGTTTGGTTTATAATATGTGTTTTTTGGTTTTACAATATCATTTTTTGTAACAGGGCTTTCTTTCTAAAAGAAAATTGTCTTAGAGTTAGAGAGCGAGAGATAAATAGATAGAGAGAGAGAGAGAGAGAGAGAGAGAGAGATAGATAGATAGAGAGAGAGAGAGAGAGAAAGAGAGAGAGAGAGAGAGAAAGACGTAAAGATAGGAAAAGAGAAAAGGGAAAGAGAGAAAGAAAGAGAGAGAAAGAGGCAACGATAGGCAGAGAGAGACAAGGAAATAGCAAACTTTAAAGCGATCTGACTAATCACATTACGCCATTATAGAAGTTGAGAATATAGTTAATTATTTTAACTACTTAAGTCATCTCTGATCATTGTGAGGAATGTATTTCCAACACAATCCTGTTACTAACCCAAGTGTTGCGCGTTTTCCTCTACACTCACGTTTGATGTATTTGTAGCTGTTTCCAATAACTCGCTTGCTTTGGTTATACAGTCGGTATCCTTGCTGTAAGGTCTTTGGTTATACAGTTGGTATCCTTGCTGTAAGGTCTTTGGTTATACAGTTGGTATCCTTGCTGTAAGGTCTTTGGTTATACAGTTGGTATCCTTGCCACAGGTCATCGTGTCGTATAACGACTGTACCCTCTCGTAGTCGTATTGGAATATCAGAATTAGATCTGAAGCGTGGTCTTGATGGACTTTAATCAATCAAAATCGTTTGATCAATTAATCAATTTTAACAAATAAATCTATAAGTGCACTCAGAGAGAGAGAGAGAGATAGAGAGAGAGAGAGACAGACAGAGACAGAGACAGAGACAGAGACAGAGAAATAAATAGAGAGAATCGAGGGAATTGGATAGAACACATTCTAAGGGAGAAGGTTTATTAAAAGAGGTCATAGAAGGTAGAGTGGAAGGAAAAAAGAGGCAGGGGAAGGCCGAGATTAGGTATGTTAGATGATTTAAAGACCCACTCATATGTGGACATGAAGAGGAAAGCGGAAGACAAGGAAGAGTGGAGGCGTTATATACCATGAACCTGCCAGTAGACCGTTCACTAAGAGAGAGAGACTATGTGTATACAGCTCGATAAGAGTGGAACTCTATGCACATGGGTTGTTGTACCAACGTATTAAATTAAAAGTTACACTTTTCTATAATAACCAACCAGACCAACAAATTTCTTATAACATATGTAGTTACATATAACGAAATTTTATATTATAATCACATACTGATCAGAAAATCACTTTGAAATCTTGAGCTATCCCGTAGCTGACATCGTTTTCGAGTGAGGAAACTAACGTTAAAATTAGCTTTACCAGCTTTTTTAACTGATGAGATGGTCTAGATTTATTATATCTAGAATTTAACATCCGCTACAAATGCACAGATGATGGCATATGCACGTTCTAAATAGCACTTCCCATAGAAGAAACCAGGGAGTTACATAACCTTAGATTTCACGATTAGAAAAGCTAAATCTTACGCTATGTATTACTGTATTGAATATGAGTAAAGCTACGTTTACCCGCATTCAAATATGGCTTTATTTATCTGTGATAATTTTATATTTAATTACTTAATTATTACTGTGTTTCTCTATGTTTACCTGTAGGCCCCATATATCTGCGCGTATTTATCTGTGTAAGATTTCCGCTTTGAGTAATAAATCATTGTCATAAAAAAGTCATTATTATTATTATTATTATTATTATTATTATTATTATTAAATCTCGGTGTAACCTTTCTCAAACAGCGGGTATATATTAACAACTGAATTTTTTTACTATAAGCATGATTGAATCCGCTGGAGATATGTGAAGGCCACGGACAACGATCCCGAAACTCATTTTTTTCGTACAGCGCAAGTAAACCAAGGCATTATACTCGCCTCTGTGTTACTAGGGCAAAGTTCTGGGAAACTAGAATTAACGTGCAAAAAACTCAAAAACGTGATGTACTTTTTTGATTTAGTTTGAGCTTTTCTAGGACAATAAATGTGAGTGAACGGCCAATGTTATCAAGTAAAAGCCTTCTAACATAAGTCAGCCTCATAAAATACTAATAAATTTCAGCTCTGCCTACAACTGTGGGAGATTTATATGTGCAGAAACTGCTAACCGGATTTAAGAAAGTCGTGAAAATTTTTACTAATAAAACAGATTTAAGTTGGTCCAGTTGGTTCAGATAGAAGTGAACTTATCTCTTCCTTTCTGTGTTCGCAAGCCTAGATCTTCATAGTATAGCATAAAGTAGCATAGTAGATCTTCATAGTATAGCATAGTAGATCTTCATCGTATAACATAAAATAGCATAGTAGGTCTTCATCGTATAGCATAAAATAGCATAGTAGATCTTCATAGTATAGCATAAAATAGCATAGTAGATCTTCATAGTATAGCATAAAATAGCATAGTAGATCTTCATGGTTGAATGCTACTATGTGAACTTTATAATGTTGATTTTGTTGAATCAATTCGATGAGCTGTTAAAGTGTTACGCTGTTCCTGATTTAATTCTTGTTAATTTACGGAGATTGGAATTTCTTTGATGGTGACTTAGGCTCAATATTCACCCAATCTATTTTCCACACAATGCACAGAATTCATTTGTTGTGTATAGTTGTGGGCGACAACCGGACTTAAATGACAAACTTAAATTAATATATTAATTTAAATAGGCTTGTAGTTTATTTTCTTGTAGGTGGCCTGCACCACGTTGTGCAGGCCACCTACAAGAAAATAAACCTCCATTAAATTATTTACTTCCTTTTCAACAGATTAATATTTAAGTTTTTCCAAATATAGGAATGTCGCAGAGCACTCAACAACTTTGAGAAAACTCTGTCAGCAGATAAACTAGGTCCAGCAGTGCCAGCAGCTAAACTAGGTCCAGCAGTGCCAGCAGCTAAACTAGGCCCAGCAGTGCCAGCAGCTAAACTAGGCCCAGCATTACCAGCAGCTAAACTAGGCCCAGCAGTGCCAGCAGCTAAACTATAGGCCCAGCAGTACCAGCAGCTAAACTAGGCCCAGTAGTGTCAGCAGCTAAACTAGGCCCAGCAGTGCCAGCAGCTAAACTAGTCCCAGCAGTGCCAGCAGCTAAACTAGGCCCAGCAGTGACATAAGCTACACTAGGCCCAGCATTACCAGCAAATAAACTAGGCCCAGCAGTGACATAAGCTACACTAGGCCCAGCATTACCAGCAACTAAACTAGGCCCAGCAGTGCCAGCAGCTAAACTATAGGCCCAGCAGTACCAGCATCTAAACTAGGCCCAGCAGTGCCAGCTGCCAAATTCATGTACAACACTGCCTTATCCCTATCTTGAATGACCTCTACAAGAAATTAGAGGTCGTTCGCATTTTGTTTCAGTACTTTTAATAATGTGGACATTATTAGTGCAATAATAAATAATAATTACCGTTCCCAAAATGTATCGCTGAAGAATAAGCTTTTACTGCAAGTGACTGAAGAGGCGACGAAATAAGTTCATATAAGAGATATAAACCCCAATCAGAATCATACTTTTTGGCAAACTAGAGCACATGATGTGTTTTGGAGCACCCATTTATATGAATTGATCGCTGGTGTGCTCGTTGTGAATATTAAAGAACACCTTTACTGGAAATAAGTACCACGGTACTCTTCCATTGTAGTCCACTAGTCATCTTAATAACGTAAGCTGTATTGGCCGAGATTTAGGCACACTAATGAATAAGCGTATGACATTTGAGAACTATTAAAGAAATTTATTATCTCTTTAGTCCTTTTATGACCAATATTAAAGGTATTTAAAATCACGTACCAATGCGCGACAAGGAATTTATTAATAAAAAAGTAATAAATGCAGACGGACCAACTTATGAATTGTAGGCCCTGCGTCTATTAGTTCGCAAGGTTACGTCCAGGGCTGTTGAACTGAACGATTCATTTAAAATCTAAATATACCAAAGTGCTTTGTGGGAAGGCAGGAGAGAGGGGGAGGGCAGAGGATCGAAAGTGATTCTGTATGATTTAACTTTCACAAGTATCTACTGCAGAAGCCATCAAATGATTCAATCAGGATCACTAGTAG
The DNA here is from genome assembly GCA_905160935.1 of Enchytraeus crypticus. NCBI lineage: Eukaryota > Metazoa > Annelida > Clitellata > Enchytraeida > Enchytraeidae > Enchytraeus > Enchytraeus crypticus. Next base: position 521,955 of record CAJHZI010000711.1, on the reverse strand, counting down.
TTTCTAACTGGTAAAAGCTGGTAAAGCTACGTCTAACGTCAATTTCTTCACTTGAAAGCGATGTCAGTGACAGGTGAGCCCAGGATTTGAACCCCTCACAAACTGATCCGCGGTTGAGTATCTTACCGACTTCGCCACTGGCTCCAGCCAGCAACTGGCTACTCTTTTAGAAAGGTAACCCTTGTAAGAACAAATTTGTTATTTTTAATTCATTGAGAGTCAATGCTGGCTGTATGTATGCCAGTAAGCCTTGGCTCTCTTTCGTAGTATTGCTCTAGAAGAAAGTGGAAGATATGAGCAAATTTCTGAAATTCGAAATATTTCAGACTTAAAACAAAATATCTTTGCTTAAGCTGAAATACTTTAGTTAATTTAGTTAATTTAGTTAATTTAGTTAATTTAGTTAATTTAGTTAATTTAGTTAATTTAGTTAATTTAGTTAATTTAGTTAATTTAGTTAATTTAGTTAATTTAGTTAATTTAGTTAATTTAGTTAATTTAGTTAATTTAGTTAATTTAGTTAATTTAGTTAATTTAGTTAATTTAGTTAATTTAGTTAATTTAGTTAATTTAGTTAATTTAGTTAATTTAGTTAATTTAGTTAATTTAGTTAATTTAGTTAATTTAGTTAATTTAGTTAGACTACAATTAACTTAATATAAGCATTTAGAATCTACAGTTCATCTACACAATCTTAAACTTATAAACATAAATATAATATATGAGAACCGCATTGCAAAAAAACGCAATAGATTTGAAACAACGCATTAAATAGTTTCCGTGAACTTAATGGAATAAGGCCTATAGGGGGGACCCACTGATCTATGAGCAGTACATCATTAGTAGAGCTTAGTACTGCCGAGGTAAAACAGGTTTATATGTTACAGCGTGAGTTGTTACTAATCGATGTAGCTTTTACCTACAGGCACTCGCTTATATGACAGCACTGACTATGTATTAGTTTAATTGACAAAGTCGATCAGAACTACGGACAGCGAGATCTAGCGCACTTTGTTTAGTTGCGCGTCATTAATCGAAGTTAAGCTACATCTGACTTAGTTAGTACTTTGTGGATGGCGACCTTGAAAGACTGAGTGTTGACAGCTTTGAAAGAAAAAATTCCAGTCTTATGGAATATTAGTTAATTATTAGTTAATTTAGTTAATTTAGTTAATTTAGTTAATTTAGTTAATTTAGTTAATTTAGTTAATTTAGTTAATTTAGTTAATAAGACTACAATTAACTTAATATAAGCATTTAGAATCTACAGTTCATCTACACAATCTTAAACTTATAAACATAAATATAATATATGAGAAAAAAAAAAAAAAAAAACGCAATAGATTTGAAACAACGCATTAAATAGTTTCCGTGAACTTAATGGAATAAGGCCTATAGGGGGGACCCACTGATCTATGAGCAGTACATCATTAGTAGAGCTTAGTACTGCCGAGGTAAAACAGGTTTATATGTTACAGCGTGAGTTGTTACTAATCGATGTAGCTTTTACCTACAGGCACTCGCTTATATGACAGCACTGACTATGTATTAGTTTAATTGACAAAGTCGATCAGAACTACGGACAGCGAGATCTAGCGCACTCTGTTTAGTTGCGCGTCAATAATCGAAGTTAAGCTACATCTGACTTAGTTAGTACTTTGTGGATGGCGACCTTGAAAGACTGAGTGTTGACAGCTTTGAAAGAAAAAATTCCAGTCTTATGGAGGGACGATCGTCCTTGGTTAAAGCCTACCTCTGTAGTACACAGAGTGAAAGTGAAACCTGACATAGGGTGTCGTGTTGGAACCTGACATAGGGTGTCGTGTTGGAACCCGACATAGGGTGTCATGTTGGAACCTGACATATGGTGTCCTGGTGGAGCCTGGCATAGGGTGTCGTGGTGGAACCTGACATAGGGTGTCGTGGTGGAACCTGACATAGGGTGTCGTGTTGGAATCTGACATATGGTGTCGTGGTGGAACCTGACATAGGGTGTCGTGTTGGAACCTGACATTGGGTGTCGTGGGGAACGAAACCCCTGGTAGGCTAGTAGCTAGAGTTTGTCAGATCATTGTACTTACAGATATTGAAATATAGACCAGAAATGTCAAATAGAAATATCGTGACCGCTATATTTGGGCTCTTGTCCAGTTGGCTGGGTGTTTTGCGAACCAAAGTTCTGGCGAGTTTAACATTATCCAGACCAATGTTGCAGTAGCAGCCTACGAATTATGAAAACTCTTAACTTCTATCAAATTGATTCTGAGCGTTTTCATGCAGAACAAACATTTTCTGCATGTGGCAATAATTCTTTAATTGAAGAAGACAATAAAAAACTACTTCAGAAGCCATGCTTGACACAAAACTAGAGGATGTACTAAGATTTGACAATGAAATAAACTTTGAGATGTGATAAACTTTTTTTGGAGAGTTAATTAGAGAGCGTTATTGAAACAGTTAATATGAATTTACATCTTAAAGCGGCCATACACGATCAAATTTATCTGAACAGATATTTGTTCAGATAAATTGGACAGGAAGACAGATGCAAGTTCTGACCACAAAATACAATTACCGCACCTAAAACAACGAGCGTGACAAAATTAAAGTACTTTCTCTAACAACTGTACAAATTTAAATCTTAAGTAGCATTACATTTCATTATATTTCTAATCACAGTGATGCCTGGTCTTCATGTATGCCTATGTTATAGAGTGGCAGTGTCGCAGGGTGTAACCCATTATTTACGTTCACGCTCATCGCTGCGGAACGCTGCACTATGGCCCTGATCATTGTTGCTAGATTTTTGTTTGATCAGCTAATTAAACGAAAGAGAGAATTTTTTTATTGGTTGGACTGTTCATATTCAATCAACCAACCAATCTGATCGGGACTTTGTCCCAAATGCTAAACCAAGTTTAATCTCCTATGCCATTGACCCGGCCTTGTGGAAGCGCCATTATATATGCACGTTTATCCGGCAGTAAAACATCAAACAGAATCACAGGAGATTAAACGAAAAGTGCTACATCACGTTCATGAAAGTAATTTAATTACGTCTTTTTAGTCGAAATGCATTTTAATTATTTCAGTTTGATAAAGTGCGATTTCGTTTTTGCCAATGTTAATTTAATTTCATAATTATTTCACTATTCTACATTAACGAATGTCTTTTTAAAGGCCCTGTTCTTCCTGTTTATTATAATTAAGGCTCCTTGTTGCACATTAATACTGTTACGATGTTACCGTTGGTATTATTTATTATTAGTCACTACGTTACACATGGTTGCATGAATACACAAGCTTCTCTTCTCGGCTGTCATACACACCAGTGCAGCTTTAGACGTCTGGGGTGTAACGTACGATCAAAATAGTATTCAGACATTTAGTAAATAGATCAACACAACCGTTTTAAGTACATAAAATAGTATTCAGACAGTTTGTAAATAAATAAACGCAACTATTACAACTACATAAAATACCATTAAGATATTTATAAATAAATAAACACCGATATTACAATTGCGTAAAATAGTATTCAGACATTTAATTAATAAATAGAGGCCACTATTATAAGTACATAAAATAGTATTCAGACATTTAGTAATTAAATAAACATTACTATTACAAGTACATAAAATACTATTGAGACGTTTAGTAATTCAATAAACGCCTCTAATACAAGTAATAAAATACTATTCAAACAATAAGTAAGTAAATAAACACCACTGTCAGAAGTACATAAAATAATATTCAGACATTTAGTAAATAAAAAACACCACTATTATAAGTAATAAATTATTGTTCAAACAATTAGTAAATAAATAAACACCACTATTAGAAGTACATAAAATAGCTTTAAGACAAGCAGTAAATATAAACACCACTATTACAAGTACACAAAATAGTATTCAGACATTTAGTAATTCAATAAATAATATGCACTACTACAAATAATAAAATACTATTCAAACATTTAGTAAATAAATAAACACCACTATTAGTGGTATATAAATAGTATTAAGACATTCAGTAAAAAAATAAACACCACTATTAAAACTACATAAAATAGTATTCAGACATTAAATTTTAGTAAATAAATAGACACCACTATTACAAGTACATAAAACACATCGACATCACTTTAAATTTAGTCATGACAGACGCACGGATTTGCACATAATTCAGCCGCCGTATTTAACTAGTTTATCTTTTACAATACACCAGTAAATACATTATGATCCGGTACCAGGCTCGCCGATAAAGTATATATCACGAGTCTTCATTCATGAGTTTATTTTTTAAATCTTACTTTACAATATGCGTTATTTAGTTGAGACCGTCACGTAAACTCCCCATTTCTTGAATACTTCAACTTTGGACTGGTTTTTAGGATGTTGGTTGTGTATCCACGACGTTAACATAAGCTTCTAAGCTTCTATCCTAAATGAAATAAAAGTTGTGTTTCAGTCCATAAATTTGGCTCTGCCTTCATAGTATACTATGTCGCCATGGCTGACAGTAGCACTCTAATTGCGTGTGTGTGTGTGCGTGTGTGTATGTGATCTAGATGTGTTGAATTCTTTAATACAGGCTAATAAAAGTTCAATCCACCCACGTATAAACTTCCATCTATCTGCTGTTATTATTGATAAGGAGTTTAGATATGGGCAATTTTGACAAATCGATCAATACTAAAACACATTTAATTCTAAAGTTAGTTTAAATTGTTAAACGACATTATAGAGCTGTTAAGATCTATGTACCTCTTTAATCGACTGTACACATCGGGTCAACTTATCGAAGTAGTTTTCCAGGTAGTCAGTATTCTTCCGCAGCCTTTTCGTGGATTAAGAATAGCAAAAAATATATAGCCAATAATCAATTAGTCAATCAATTAGTCAATCAATTAGTCAATCAATTAGTCAATCAATTAGTCAATCAATTAGTCAATCAATTAGTCAATCAATTAAACATCTCATGCCATAGACTTTAAATGATATCTACTAAGATGTGTCACAGCTCAATGGGTCCTATCTCTGATGAACCGATCCGAGATTTAAAAAAATTAATAATATTTTGAGTATTAAATATATGTAGATATATGACGATAGTACTATAGATCGATACTAAATTGACTCTCATTTAATTTGTAATGTAACAAATTAGGCTATAAGTTTCTTCGCTAAATATCATTTCACTGCTGTATAATGTCTAGTAGGCATTATAAACCATTTTTATGACATTTAGGTAATGTAAGAAAGCGAAAGCTAATGTTAACGTCAGTTTCCTCACTTGAAAGTGATATCAGTGACGGGAGAGCCCAGGATTTGAACCCCGCACATACTGATCCGCGGTCGAGTAACTTACCGACATTGCCACTGGCTCCATCCACAATAATGTACTAACACAACATCGAAGAGATTTCTGTGACTTTGAATAGTTGAGTTGATTGCTTGTTTAATATTAATATACTGGTTTTAGATCACTCATAGCCTTATTCTATTATCATCAACTTTATATTTAAGCCGTAGTACGTAACGATAGGTTTCAAGTCACTAAACTTTGGCCATCAGAATCTAGCGTAGATGCAATGTTAAATTTAAAGATATTTATGACAAAATTATGGATTCCCTCTCCATATTTTATTTCAAACTCAACCTTTGCCTTTATGTTCGCTCATAATCTCACTTATTTTTAACCCTGTAGCTCACTCAACCCTATCCCTGCACTTATTCAACCATAGTCCAATACCTAACTTCCAGACCCTACCAAGTAATAAACTCGAAACCATCCCAATAAAACAATTATTTTCTTAATGTAATCAATGAGCCGACCTATCTACAGTAGGTAAATGTAGTGGACAGAATTTATAAGGTTATATAGTAGGTGCATGAAATGATGTTGATACATAGTAAATAGTTAAATACGTACTTTAGGCTTGCTGAAATGTACATGTGTTTATGTAACATGTTGAAGGCGTAAAGATTTATACGTAACTTATTATTTAATAAAATACGAAAAACCACTACGGTTCTCAGAATCACAAACTTTAAACTTAAAAAGCATAAACGTTAATAAATAACATTTTCCGCCTCAAACTATGGTACCCATATTAAAATGGGTAAACATGTCGTGTATGTGGTTCTATGGTAAACCATATTAAAACCTAATGTGGGTCAATATAGGCTTGTGCCTTTTGGGTTTGATATTTTCTCTAATTTTACTATTAAATAGTAGTTTAACGTTCGGTTCTTCGGTACTTTAATCTAATGAGGGATAAAACGTAATATTTCTCTGTTTGCAATATTCTCCTTCTCAAAGTACCGTGCCTGTTCCAAGCCATGGCGATCATGGTCATATTCAATATATAACTACAATATCCTGAAACCTACCCGTGTATTGTCCGGGTTGCTGGGGAAGTGACAACCGTCGTCTGCACGTGTCGTAAAAGGTAAAGATTCCAAACCAACATTAGGAAGGACATTTGGTCTGTGAGCGCCTAAGCTCCAGAAATTAATACAATATTTTCTCATCTTGACCCTAGCAATACCGAGATTCAAGGGAATATGTTAAAGATGTGATGACGACGACGACGATGATGATGATGATGATGATGATGTCGATGTCTGCCAATAAATCAAACCTCTAGTCGTAGATATTTACGATTTTTGTGACGATTAGCACAGTCTCCTTGATTTACGTGTATTTATACATATATATGCCACCTCTCTAGGTGATACTCAGTCATTGTTTACGCTATTGTTTACTTTGCGTTGTGTGAATGAAGTAGTGACGATGATGCAACGTTATCAACACTGAACTTTTACCCCAAAGCTCTGAGGTACGACTTTCCATTGGGACTAGTTTTCCATATGCCGATCATGCGTTGACCATTCCACTTCGTTCAAAGATTAGAGTTGAGTGGTATGGTAATGAAATGGACCAAAAGTGAAATAAATTAAAAAATAAACAGTTTTACAGTCCCAGTTCTTGGTAACCTACTTCTACTAACCTGATAGTATCATTGATTTCCGTTTGCAAGTGGAATTTAATTCGACTTTGTGACATTCACAGTAATAGAATAAAGAACTAAAAATAATATTTATTTATTTATTTAGATGACCAAAAATGCGTCGTATTGAATTGTAATAAGATGTTATGTATTATGGTACAAAATATATAAGAATATATATCCAGGGCTCTCCCGTCACTGACATCGCTTTCGAGTGAAGAAACTGACGTTAACATTAACTTTAAGCTTTTTTAGCTTTAATACAATACAATAGCAAAGCACGATAAATGGAATACAGTGGTTAAAGTGAAAATTGTAGAGCTAGTGAAACGATCAACATTTTTCGGGACTCCTTCCATTATACAAGGCTCCTAGGATACCAAATATGGGCCCTTAATTCCATATTTGAAAACATTTGAGCTAGTGGAACTGAGATCTCGTACCCCCCCCCCTCCTAACCAATTCCCTTGCAAACATATTGACACTTAAAAATTGTCAATGAAAATATAGTTTAAAATTTTTTATCGCCAGGCCTAAAGGGGGGGCCGCCCCCCTGCCCCCCCTTCATCCGCCACTGATGCTACTAATATATTTAATGCTATGAACATAATAAATATCATTAATATTATAAGCTCTATTATATATATATATATATATATATATATATATATATATATATATATATATATATATATGTGTATGTATGTATGTATATATACAGGGTGAGTAAAAAAATGATAACACCTGCAAAAAGTTTGAATGTCTTAGGCTATTGTTAATATTTTCTAATCAAACTTTTACCAAATATTAATGGACTAAATATGGATGAGGTAGCCAATTTTCATCCATTTTAATGCATAGATTGGCCAGTTTGAAAGTTTCAGCAGAGCAACCCCCATTTTTTGAATGTACTGTAATTAAAAATTATATTTAAATTTACTTTTTCTTGGCCCTGAAAAGGGTCGTTGTGGTGGTTCAGAAAGAACCAGTTGTATCTGCTAGCATTACTGACTATTCGATATGCTTTCCTCCAGCTGCTACGCAGGACTGCAGTGTCTTTCTGAATGCTACGACAGCCTTGTTGATGCCAGCTTGGGGCAGTCTCTCCCATATTGATTGTAGCACTTCCTGCAGTTCTCTTTTGTTGTTAGGCTTTGGCTGGTGTTTCTGATAGAGATGCAGCATGGTTCCCCAGACATGGTAATCCAGAGGATTTAGATCGGAAGAGCTTTGAGGCTATTCATGCTTCTTAATGCAATCCGAGTTTCTCTTGCTGATCCATTCCTGTGCATGACGAGATGCAAGAGCCGGAGCACCATCCTGCTGAAAGATGAAACCATTTCGTAGAAGAGCATTGCAATCATCACACAGCTTGGGAATTAAGGCATTGACGTAATACTGAGCGTTGACCTTTTCCTTCTCGACAATGAAGTGCAATTTGCCCTTACCGTTGTAGCAAACGCCATTTTAAGGTAAAAAATGGGGGGTTGCTCTGCTTAAACTTGTATAACTGGCTTATCTATACATTAAAATGAATGAAAATTGGTCACCGCATCACAAATTATTCCTTTAGTAATTGGTAAAAGTTTCATTTTAAAATATTAACAATAAACTGAGATATTCAAACTTTTTGCAGGTGTTATCACTTTTTTTATTCACCCTGTATATATATAATAGAAATATTTAGAAAATTTATTATTTTGTAGCTTATTAACTTATCACCGACAATCAGGTAGCTTCAGTACTAATATTACAAACGGAAATAAATTTATTGATTAGATGGCAGAACAAGTAGCATTATTGCTTGAAAAGCAGACGTCATCGGTTCTAATGCCACCCACTCTGTCTCTAGCAGTGTCCCTTACGCTTCTGAAGCAGACGTTAAGCTTCAACGTTATATTGCGTATTATAAATGACGTTAAGCCTATATGAGGAATTACGTACACGTGTTCACAAGGATGATGTCCCTGACATCATCCTTGTATGAGGAAACGGACTTTAAACCTTTATTATTATTATTATTATTATAGATCCATTTACTATTACAATTCCTACTTTTTATAAGCCAGCCTCTTTTATTATTATTATTATTATTACTTAATATTATTAGAAGAATGGAACTTTACATTTTGTCTGACACATTCCACTTAGACATTCTAGTCATCCTGTATTTAAAGCTATAAACAGGATTGCAGGCTATGTATAAGTCACTTAGTTCAATATTAGATTTCTAAGCCTTGACGTGATAAGATATTTTATTTGGCGCACGAGTTAATCAAGGTAGCTGCTTCAAAGATCTATCAGATAGGAATAATCTATATTTAAAAGTGTGCCATTATGTCCATTAGCATTTTATCTGGGGTAGATAATGTAATAGACACTACCTAGGCATACCTATCTGAATATCTGCTCACTGTACGGATAGTAGACTCTATTATGTGAGCATTTGTCAGTAGAGCCATGGCTCAAAAATGCTGACTGTTGATTATAACTGAATTAATAGTTATTTTGGTAATTAATCTCTCTCTTGCGCTCTCTCTCCTCTCTCTCTCTCTCTCTCTTTCCTTTATCTCTCTCTCTCTCTCTCTTAACTCTCTCTCTCTCTCGCTCTATCTCTCTCTCTCTATCTCCCTCTCTATCTCTCTCTCTATCTCTCTCTCTATCTCTCTCTCTCAACTCTCTCTCAACTCTCTCTCAACTCTCTCTCTCAACTCTCTCTCTCTCTCCTCTCTCTCTTTCCTTTATCTCTCTCTCTCTCTCTCTCTCTCTCTCTTAACTCTCTCTCTTTCTATCTATCTCTCTCTTTATCTCTCTCTCAACTCTCTCTCAACTCTCTCTCTCCCTTTCTCTCTCTCTCTCGCTCTCTCTCTTTCTCTCTCTCTCTCTCTCGCTCTCTCTCTTTCTCTCTCTCTCTCTTTCTCTCTCTCTCTCTCTCTCTCTCTCTCTCTCTCTCTTTCACAGTGTACCGCCTAACAGCAGATCCATTTACTATTACAATTCCTACTATTTCTATCCTTAGTTTTCCTCGTCATCATTATATTATACGCATTTTGTACTAAATCATCCAGCATCTTTTATAAGCCAGCCTCTAGCTCTTTTCTCCAATATTGCTCCTTGGATTACGTCTTTCAGCAACACACCCTTTTCCCACTATCACCCCCCTCCAGTCACCCTTATGATGTGTCCTATCCAACTTTTCATTCTATTTCTTATCACATATATCTCCCCCGTGTTGTGCTCGGGTTTGGTTGGACCACTGCAGAATAGAGCAACCGTAAACAATCTCCTGCGTGTGCGTAAGAGGCAACTAAGGCAGGAGCTGAGGATGGCAAGAGGGGACCCACCTCACCATGAAATATTTTCCCCCAGGATTAAATGGTAATTTTTGATGAAGGTAACGCGAAACCGCCTCAGAAGCCACACTTTTCTCAAGCTATAGGCTACATAAGGTATGGATAAGGCATGGACTTTGTGAAGGGATTAACTTGTTGAAATAAGGAGTGCTCTTATGGAGCGAGAAAACATACTTTGAGTATGAATATGTACCTTGAACCTGCCATTTGGCAGTGCACTGAAAAAGAGATACTTGTTTCTTTCTACCTTTCTCTTTCCTCTTACTCTCTCCTCTCTCTCTCTCCTCTCTCTCTCTCTCTGTCTCTCTCTCTCGCTCTCTCTCTCTCTCTCTCTCTCTCTCTCTCTCTCTTTCTCCCATACATATACATGTAGACAACATACACAGCAATGACAACACACGGAGACATACACAAACGTACACATACACACATACATGCAGAGAGTTACCTCTCTTTATTTTATTCTCTCTCAAGTACTCACTGATATGACGTAGAAGATCTTATGCTGTAGATACGGACCAGGGCAGCTCTATGTAAGAACTGGGCCAAGGCAGTAGCGTAGGTTTGCGGTCATTTACGAGACAAGACTGTAAACTGTAAACCAATGAAAAAAGACCAACACCCTACATTTACTATCACGGTAAATAACTAGTTGTAAATTCCTCTGCATATATCCTTCTCGGTCTCTGTGTCAACCTAGGCTGACACTTAGACATACTCGGCAACACGTTCGGTTTTGTTACTATATAAAACGTTATCTGATACGATATGTTTATTACTGTATACGGCAGCTTTACCGTTCACATAGATAACTATCGCTATCAATTTCTCTACAAGTATATCTAACCATCGTACTATTTATTAGTCTACGACTATTTGTAATAGTATCGCTGAGTGTATGTCCAGGTGTCCACCTGGTTGTCCTATTGGATCTCTTGATAGTACATCTGGCCTACAACAGCGCGTATAAATAAGAGGACAGGTTGATACGACGAGTCATTGGAGAAGTTACAGCCTTCCTCACGGCTTGACTTCCGTCCTATCGATCCGATCCAGTCTCCTCTGCCAGTCTATTCCAATTTATTCCAGTCTATTCCAGTCTTTACCAGTCTATTCCGTCATCACACTCGAGAGTCTGAAATAGACGTTACGTGAGCCGAATCTGAAATCTATCAACCTCAACGGCTGAAGGAATAATCAGCATCGGCAGAGCTTGAGACTCAGAGACGATCAGAAAACTAACGTGAGTTGAGTTTAGAGCAAAACAGCTGCATCTACACGTTAAAGAGCGACTAACTGCAGGGTCTGAACTGTTCGTTAAAATTATTAAAATCTAATCTGAAATATATTACAGTTGTACAAATAAAGTCAACTGTTCGGTAAAGAAATCGTCGAGATGCTCAGTGAAATTTATCAATTGCTGGCAGGCTGTTCCATCACCCTGGGTCTTATTTTCCTCTGGAAGCTTCTCTCCTTCATCAGCCAACCAGGTAACCTTCAAAAACTCTACAGCCCATATGCGCTATTCCGCGAATTCATTCTCGGTAGCTCCCAGAGTGGTGCCAAACCAATATCCGACCTCCCCGGTCCCTGGGGTCTGCCGTACTTTGGTAGCATGTTCACACTGGGATCCCTCCCTCACGAGGTCCTTGCCAGGATGGTGCCTCGCTTCGGGGACATGTTCCGCCTTCGAGCCGGTTGCCGCCGCTTCGTCGTCATCAGCAGTGCCTCTAAGCTGAGCGAGATCGCACAGATGTTCCCCGAGCAGCTGTGCGGTAAACCCCGAACCTTCACCACCGATCAGCTGTCCCTCGGCGCCCACAACGATATCCTGCTCCGCTGGAAGCGACGACGGGCTCACATGAACTCCGGCCTGAAGTACCTGGAGAGGTACAGCGCTCTGGACATCATCAACTCTGAGGTAGGTCACATTGTTGACTTCCTGGTAGAGTGCGAGCAGGAGAATGATTGTAAGGACATCAGACACGATATTTCATTCTTCGTGTCTCGTGTCATATATCGCCTCTCTTACGGTGCTGAACCAGACGTACATACCCAAAAACGTCTGAAGGAGATCGTCCACGCCTTGCCAGACTACACGAGCACCATCGGCTCATTTAGTCCTTTCGATCTTCTGCCCAGACTTCGACACGTCTACAAAGAACGGTTCAGTAAATTCGTCAACTTTAATCGAGATCTTTCTAAATTCTGTCGCGATCAGAAGGAAAAGTTTAGACAGAGTTTTCTAGACAAATCTCTAAGCTGTGTTATTTCTAGGAACAGCGACAGCAACAACGGTGTTGGAAACACGGTCAGTTCTAGTCAAGCAATCAACGACGCTAACAACAACAACAAGCAGCCGGTTCTGAGATACAGTGACAGCAGAAACAACTTCATAATATCTTCCAGTCTTAATGACGATAGTAGCACAGCTAGCAGCACAGCTAGCAGCAGCCACTGCGAGGTGTGTAAGGGAAGCTGTGGTTGCGATGAGTTGAGACAGCTACAGACGAAGGACTACACCGCGCCACCTGCCGACCTCTTCGAGCACTTTAGAAGACGATGGGAGAGAATGACAGAGACGGACAAAGCCAAATTCGGTCTAACAGAGGACACACTCTACGACAGCATCGAGGACATCATGAGAGCAGGCACCGAATCTTCATCACTAGTTATCCAGTGGTTTCTTCTCTTCGTCTCCGCGTTTCCTCACGTTCAGCGGAAAATGCAGGAGGAGCTGGACTCGTATATGTCTGGGAAAACTCGCAGACTTCCAGAATCTGATGACGTGGCAAATCTACCATACTGCCAGGCGGTCATGACGGAAACCTACCGTTACGCCTGCCTCAACCCCTTCCTAAAGCGAGAACTCACCGGTGACGTAACCTACAGGGGTTACTCCCTCCCTCGCAATACCGTCCTACTCTACAACCAATGGGCTATAAATAACGACGAATCGGTTTTCCCCGAGCCGAGGGAATTCCGACCGGAAAGATTTCTCGACGCCGAAGGTCAGTACGACGAAACTCTGACGAAGATGTTTATGCCATTCGGGTTTGGACGACGCCGATGTATCGGTGTCTTCACCGGGAGGACTGTTTGCCTGCTAACTGCCCTCTCGTTGGTCTACAAGTTCAACATCGATCTGGAGCATGGACCTCGGTCGGCTGATCTCACTCCCATATCCGGGATTGGACTAAGTCCTAAAGCCTATAAATTAAAGATCTCATCACGGTGAAGGACGAAAGGCGAAGCAGTGTTGATGGGGATTCGGTAATTTATGAACAGTTTCAAAATTGTTGTGATTTTGGTAGTCGTATTACTTGTTTATGTAATTATGTTTTATAGGTAAGTTATTTATGAACCTAGATAGTGTTGATAGACTATATCACTGCCAGTATATGCAGCACCGATTAGCAATATGCTTTAAAGTTAATTCCTCATTAGACTTACACATAAAACTTGAAGTTGAAAGTTTGTTTCCACTAAAAGCAAAGCTGTTTCCACGCCAAATGCTACATGATCATAGTGATTGCTGTTTTAAGACTAAATCAGTAAAAATAATATATAATAATATTTACTATTGTCAGGATTAGTGACATTTTAGTTCTAATAACAATATACAAGAACTTTAGCATAGCGCACTTTATAAATGCTCAATGTTGTCCTGAACGTAGTCATGAAAGGTTAAGTCTTATCACACTGGTTAGTATTCACCTCAGTCCTCATCCGTATTAGATCTTACGACCTCAGCAACACTAAAAGCTAAAAAGCTAAGGTTAACGTCAGTTTCCTCACTCGAAAGCGATGTCAGTGATGGGCTAGCCCAGGATTTGAACCCCGCACATACTGATCTGCGGTCGAGTATCTTACCGACTAGCAAGTCTTTTACCAGTTCAGCCAATGACAAGGCCTTGACAAGATATCAGTTAAAAGCTAAAACCGGTTTTCAGAAGTTGGCTTCCATTGGCATTGATCGAAGGTTGCTATAGATGGCATTGAACTGACTTCAGATCTCTAGAACTCAAGCTTATCTTGATTGTTTGATTGTGATATAACACTGTGAAACACTTGAATTGTGATAGTAGGTCAATGACCTATAAACAGTTATCCTGCAGCTATATTCGCTCTGTTACTAGTGTGTAATTGTCATGTGTAGAGATGTGAAGAGAACGTTTTAAAAATAATCTTAGTATTTATGTCAAGTCAATTAATTCGATCTGTGAATTAATATTTCACTTTAAGCATGTGAATTCTGTTATACGTAAAGTTAATCAAAATTTATTTGCTATTAGAATGTCTATTGAAATTTATGCCATTGGTCCCAGCCTTCTTCACAAAATGTGTGATCTCTCGAAAGAAATTTCTCGTCCCGAAAATCCACCTATCCCTTCTCATATTTAGCATTAACCAAATGTCAGCAGAAGGTTTAGAATTTTCACGTCTCTATGCTGTATTTTATGTTTATGAATATTGTAAACATTGTGATACCTGAACTTTGAAATAATACTATTTAAAATGTATTTTACGTTTTCGGTTTTTCCATTCTACAAAACCTTACTTATAAAACTTTAGAACTAAGGTTTCTGTACATTGTCTGTGTTAGTCCGCTCTTATTTACACGTGCAGTCATCAAATGGTCTATTTTCTCATGACACTTTTTAACTTTTGGAAACACAAATTTTAATCAAATTAAATTTACATTTCAAAGATTAAGAGACAATTGATAGCTCACTACCGATATGCAAGAGGTAGTATTTGAGTTTATTACAGATAGAACAGTTGTAGTATCTTAATTGGTCGCTACTTTGAACATAGTCAACTATCTGTTGTCTATTTTCGTTATTGTTCAGACCTAAATTAATTTCCAATTTAAACTAATTTACAAGCGATAACAGAAGTAAATCTCGTAACAAATGTAAATTAACTACAAATAATTGAAATCATTTACAACTTTGTTTGCACAATATTAATCAAATTAAATCAATATACATCATAAAGCTTAACCGGTCCAAAGCAGAAATTCCAAAGTCAGCTTCCTTTGTATTGTTTGAAAGAGAGCACTACAGTGATCGATCATATCAGTCAATGACTGTCTCGATAGCGCAATGGTTAAGGGTGTAGATAACGTCATAAAGTTTTAAATGACAGACCCAGAGGTGAATCGAACTCTCGTGGGTTCGAATCCCAGCCGCGCTGATCTGAAAGTAAAATCTCGGACATTCACTGGACTGGCAACACGGAAAATGGACTAAATTGCCTAATTGATATAACATGTGGTATTAAAAGTGATAGATATCAACGTAGTTGATCATTTCACTATAATATGAGTTATTATTATTATTATCAATTACCTTTCGAAGAGTGCAGTTCAAACAAAAATTGTTTTGGGAATTTATCTAGTAAAGAAATGAATTTAAAGCCAGTATCTGTACCACAATCTTTAATATATCACTTTCACTACAAATTACACATTCAGTTGACGGAGAGCTTATTCCTAATGTAAAATGTTCACCCTGCGCCTTGAATACGAGGTATAGATATATGATACCCTGGCAATCGATATAATATGCAGAGATAAACAAAGGAAAAATATTAATTAAAAAGATAATTAAGTCAAATTAATTTCAATAATAGTTGAATCGTTTTATACAGTTCGTACAATGAACATATTCCATCAAATTCAGATACAAGCATTCCACTTGATTTCTTAACACTTGATGTCGTAATACAGAACACACTTTTTAAAAATTTAAATATGAGGATTTTGTAGGACTCCGTGACTTTTCTGTCTCTTGTTCTTTCCTGTTGTGACAGAGTCTCCTAGTTAAAAATTCATTTAATTGTCTATGAAATATCACTAAAGTAATTCACTATAGGGAGAGCGTGACTTAAGAAACATAAATAAGCCTGGTAGCTGAAGTATGAAACACTCTAGAAAGTTGAACAAGTTATTTTTGGTGAAATATCTAACGAATCCGGATAAAGCTTCTGAGCTTGACTTTAGGTACACTCAAGCCAATCAACCGATATTTATATTAAATGATTTAGAGGTAAAATTTTCCTTATTATAAATAAAGAATTCTCTGTGGATTGAAAATTTAAGTTTTCTATCAAATTTATTTTGAGGACATTTATTGTTCGCAAAACGAATTTTATAGAAAAGTTTTAGTTCGGCAACATCTAGATTTTATTTGAATCAGAGATTGATGAACGTATCTACAAAATTTAAAATGTGCTGTCTCCAATATTCATAAGTTTTTTCTTCGACAGCATTTTAGGTGACAGAATGGATTCAACTGTTATTAGAACTTATTACTAAGAACGAAGGCCCCACACCTCGTTACTCGCAGTGTGGCGCCACATATCACGAATTCTAACCCCCCATACCTCATTACTCGCAGTGTGGCGCCACATATCACGAATTCTAACCCCCACACCTCGTTACTCGCGGTGTGGCGCCATAATTCTGGCACTCATTAGTGTTTGGGGGGGGGTGTTAAGTCCAGTCTAACCACTGGTGGAATTATTTAAATTTGTTAATAATTTTGATGACATGGGGGAAGTGGGGGGGGGGGGGCGGAAGATTGAGAAAACTATATATGTCCCGTTAAATGGGGTTTTAACTTTCTTTATTTCTAACTTGATCAGAGAACTAAAGTGGGGGAGGGAACCGCTGTATCATCATGTAACGACCTAGAAAGTCCAATACAGACCGAGTCCAATCAAACCGCTCCTCGATTCAATAGAGCGACTTGAGAGCGGAAAGCGAGTGTAGATGTTCCAGTTTTTAGTAGATCATCGGCTGGCTGATCACTGAGCCCGAGCCGATATCGGTAAGATAATCGACTGCTGATCAGCATGTGCGGGGTTCAAATCCTGGGCTCGCCCGTCACTGATATCGCTTTCGAGTGAGGAAACTGACGTTAACATTAGCTTTACAAGCTTCTTTTACCCAGACAGCTTCTCTAAATTGAAAAGTACAGGCACATAACGATTATTATGTCGCTAAACGTAGTCAAGAACAAAAATATACAGGTGGATAGGCCATATGCTAAGACTAATTGAAAATACTTTAATTAGAATAGCTTTAAAATATAGACTACTAAACAATAAAATGAGGGTAGGAAGGGGAAATAAATACGCAGTAATTAAACAATATAATAGTAATATAAGTCAAGTAGATACCAAATTCAGTCTTAAGCAGGGTGATGTTTATGACTTTGCACAGGATCGTGACAGGTGGAGGCAGAGGGTTGAGGAGGCTGCTCTGGTGTCCACCGAGTCACGTTGCGCAGAGAACAGTAGTAGTAGCAAACTTTGCGAGTCAGGTAATGTTTAGAAAAACATCTTACTTATTACACAACAGTTTCTCAAGCTATTTCTGATTACAGTATATGGTACTTAATTTCAGTATACCATCAATTCTAGTACAATGGAGTTTAACAGATCAGGAGCACAAGCCTTCTCTTCAAATATATTTAACGTACTCGAGCTACCGTCACAAAGATTACTTTAGCAGTTAGTCTGGACCAAAGTCGCGCAAATTAATTATTCTTTACTAGCTGTCAGTTCAATAAATAATTTCATCGTGAACAACTTAATGGTGTTTATTAATTCTATTTACACTGAAATAAGTTTAGAACAACTTAATGGTGTTTATTAATTCTATTTGCACTAAAATAAGTCTAGATCTCGACACCTGACTTGCCTCAGTCGTACAAAGATAACAACATAACGGTACACTAGGTCAGGAAGCACAGATGCTTGTTTTTAATGCCCATTTCCTCTTTCCACTCCATGTTAGTAGTAATCGTTTCCTTTTGATGACGCATCAATTGCAGCCGGCGCCGATTTAACAATAACCTTACAACACCCTGGAATTGTTTCATTCAAAGCTCTCTACACTCGATCTTCCAAGGTGGTCACCCAACTATGTACTAACCGAGGTCGATATAGCTTAACTTCGATTATTGACGAGCAACTAAACCAAGTGCGTTAAATCCCCCGTCAAAGCTCATCACATGAAGTCTGTTGTGTGACTAATGAATCCACATCATCAGACTTCCGGCCTGGAGTAGCACGAGTAGTACTGGAGACTTAATGCGATGTAACTGATTAGATTAGCACAAAAACTAAATGTGTAACTGATTAGATTAGCACAAAAACTAAATGTGCAACTGATTAGATTAACACAAAAACTAAAATGAATGCATTAACATGATTATATTGCGGTAAATGCTTGGACTAACATATTAGCTTATTGGATAAAAAAGCTGGTAAAAAGCTAAGGTTAGCGTCAGTTCTCACTCGAAAGCAATGTCAGTGACGGGCGAGCCCAGGATTTGAACCCGCACATACTGATCCGCGATCGAGTGTCTTACCGACTTCGCCATTGGCTCCAGCCAGTGGCGAATATGATGGATTAATATGATGAATTAGCGTACTGGGTTAGCATATTGGATTAACATATAGGATCAACATATTGAGATCAACATACTGGATTAATACTTTAATTATCAGACAGGATACATATTTGATTAACATTATGGATTATCGTTTTGGATTAATAGATAAATCTCACCGTTCATTGATCTCCTGTATTCGGCTAGACATTACAGAGGTACGTGAGTCTCTTTCAATTACTAATTGTTGTTTTTATGCTGTTGCTCACTCAGGCACCATACCGTGATGCTTGACACATGTTTTCGAATTGCGACATATCTAGCTGCAATATAAACTTTTAGGTACTCCATATTTATTTCGCAAATTCTACTAATCTTCCATTCAGTAGGCATAAATTAGCCGTCGTGATTGAGCGCACTTATTTAGTTGGGCGTCCATAATGGAAGTTAAGCTACATCGGACACAGTTAGTACTTTTGTGGGTGACCACCTTGGAAGACCTAGTATTGAAAGTTTTAAAGGAAAAAATCCCAGGGTGATGGAAGCTTATTCTTAAATCCGCGCTGGCTGCATTTTGATGCGTCACCAAAAGGCAGCGATAACTAATAACCATGGAGAGGAAGGAGGAAATGGGCTTAAACAAGAATCTGTGCTTCCCGACCAAGTGTGCCTTTATGTTACATGTAATTCGTTTATTGTAGATAGTCAGTTTAATGCCATTCTCGACTTTCTAAGCACTATACAGTATATTCTATTATAGTAGGCTATATTCTCGTATTCTCGTAATGACGTATTAATATAGTAATAGTGTTGCATCCTATTCCTCGTGTCACAGTCATATTGGAGGCTAAATTAGTCTATGGAAATAACAATTTTATTATAGCATATACGAAAACGTAGTCTGTCATTTTTTAATTTGTTTTAGTTAATCAAAGCGGAGATCGTTAAAATAAAATTGCAGGGGGCCGTCTTGAATAATTGTTTATCATTATTTAATATCATAAACGGCTGGAGCCAGTGGCGAGGTCGACACTCGCCACTGATACTCGACCGCGGATGTGCGGGATTCAAATCCAGGGCTTTCCCATCACGGACATCTCTTTCGAGTGAGGAAACTTAGGTTAACATTAGCCTTTCCAAACTCTTTTCTTTGACATTTCTAAACTGTTAGTCAAGCCCATCACTATTGGGTATGCTAGGCGTATAGGAGATACAAACCGATCACTATTGGTTATGCTAGGCGTATAGGAGATACAAGCCCATCACTATTGGTATGCTAGGCGTATAGGAGAGAAAGCCCATCACTATTGGGCATGCTAGGCGTATAGGAGAGACAAGCCCATCACTATTGAGCATGCTAGGCGTGTATGAGATACAAGCCCATCACTATTGGGTATGCTAGGCGTATAGGAAAATACAAGCTAGACATAATAGGATAGACAAGCCCATCACTATTGGGTATGCTATGCGTATAGGAGAGACAAGCCCATCACTATTGGGTATGCTATGCGTATAGGAGAGACAAGCCCATCAATATTGGGCATGCTAGGCGTATAGGAGATACAAGCCCATCACTATTGGGCATGCTAGGCGTATAGGAGAGACAAGCCCATCACTATTGGGCATGCTAGGCGTGTATGAGATACAAGCCCATCACTATTTGGTATGCTAGGCGTATAGGAAAATACAAGCTAGACATAATAGGATAGACAAGCCCATCACTATTGAGCATGCTAGGCGTGTATGAGATACAAGCCCATCACTATTGGGTGTGCTAGGCGTATAGGAAAATACAAGCCCTTCACTATTGGGTATGCTGGGCGTATAGGAGATACAAGCCCATCACTATAGGGTATGATAGGCGTATAGGAGAGATAAGCCCATCACTATTGGGCATGCTGAGGGTATAAGGGAGAGAGGCGACGGTTGGTATTGATAACCTTTAAAGCTGAATTCACTTCACAATGCGTTCAGAATTCCAGAGGGTCTTTCGTTTATTTTCCACTCATTTCATCTCGACAACCTTCCATTCTTCCACCACACACTCAATACTATCCGACGTCTTTCAACATTCACTCATCTGCAGCCTATATGTCGCTGTTAGAGAAAACGTTGTCTTCGCTTGGAGCATCATTTAAACCAAGCAATCAATAAGAATTTAGCGTCCAGTTCCTCGCCATAAGGCAATGTCAGGGACGTCTCTTGCAGACTCTACACAAACAGGCGCCAAAGCACCACACGATGACGACTGAGTACACAGAGACTACAAGAGAAAGCGAGATCAAAACAGTGCAAGTCCAAGATCCAAGGCAAGCGGGTCAAAATTTAGACCTATGGAGGAAGTGATGGGTTTTTTAGCTTGCCAAGGAAAGTACCAACACATTTGCAAGGTCTAAGATCTTGTGACAGAGAGTTCCATTTGAAGTGTCCAGTGCCTCGATTTGTCAATTTTTCAATGCATGTCTCAACTGCGTAGTGGTTAGTAGAGTCAGGTAACTTCATGAAGTTTTAGATGACAGATCCTGAAGTGAATGGAATTCTCGTGGGCTCGAATCCAAGCCTCGCTGATCTGAGAGTAAAATCTCGGACATTCACTGGACTGATTATACCCTCCAGTAGCAGCTGCTGCATCCCTCAATTGCAGCTGCTGCAGACCCCTTGCAGCTGCTACAGACCCCTATCAGCTACTGCAGACCCATAGCGGCAGCTGCAGACCCCTAGCAGTTGCTGCAGACCCCTAGCAGCTGCTGCAGACTCCTAGCAGCTGCTGCAGATCCCTAGCAGCTGCTGCAGACCCCTAGCAGCTGCTATAGACTCCCAGCAGCTGCTGTAGACCCCTAGCAGCTGCTGCGCTCATCACAATGACCAGAAAGGCGGTGCGAGGTGGAGTGAGAAGAAAGAAAACTTGCTAAATAATTTCGCACGTCGGCGCAATATAGAAAGCGTTGCATTGTCCGCCTGTCGATGCTCTATTCACATATAGATTTTCCTATCTTACGCTGTCCACTGCCGGTTCTTTCATTGCGGGTTTCATTTCTCACAGTGAATGGTACGGACCTTGCGGAACAATGCGCCGAACTTCATTACATTAACTCTCTGCCGCGTGATTCGATTACGTAAAATGTAATTATCTGTAAATGACTGCCAGAAGAAACGGGTGTCTTAAACTGCATTTAATTGACTAGCGTTTAATGTATAATGTTAGATATAGAGTATATCCTGCTAAAGCTTCTCTACAGTATACTTTACAATTGTTTCTTACAGTAAAGCAAACGATATACAGGATGGGCCATAATAAGTGCAACTACTTTAAAGGCTGATAACTTTAAAAACATTTATCCAAACGTCTTACTTGACACATTAAATTAAAGACAAGTCTCTTTGACACATTAAATTAAAGACAAGTCTCTTTGACACATTAAATTAAAGACAAGTCTCTTTCCTATTAAGTTTCTAACTTTCTATTGTCCAAATAACAATAACTCTTGGATTGTGGTGTATATTTCAGCGTTGTTAATCTACAGTTAAATGACGACCTCTTTAGACACTGTGTACATCGTGGCGTATAGGCCTACATCAGCGTTGTTAATCTACAGTTAAATGACGACCTCTTTAGACACTGTGATACATCGCAGCACGTGGCTGCGTGGCCATTGTGCTCTCTATAATTACGTGGTCATAAATCAAAGCAGGAATAAAAGAAGTACACCGTCAGCTGAGACGTGTTGAGAATGGACTCTCTATTGTACGTGCTGTGAGAGAATGAGATCTGACTCCGTAGAGGAAAGAGATGGGTAGACTTCGATTCTGAAGAGAGTTAGAGGATAGAGTTAACAGTTAGAGGATAGAGTTAAGAGTTAAAGGATAGAGTTAAGTGTTAGAGGATAGAATTAAGAGTTAGAGGATATAGATAAGTGTTAGAGGATATAGGTAAGTGTTAGAGGATAGAGTTAAGTGTTAGAAGATAGAGTTAAGTGTTAGAGGATAGAGTTAAGAGTTAGAGGATAGGGTTAAGAGTTAGAGGATAGAGTTAAGTGTTAGAGGATAGAGTTAAGAGTTAGAGGATAGAGTTAAGAGTTATAAGAGGTAGAGAATAGAGTTAAGTGTTAGCGGGTAGAGTTAAGTGTTTGAGGATAGAGTTAAGAGTTAGAGGATAGAGTTAAGTATTAGAGGTTAGAGTTAAGAGTTAGAGGATATAGGTAAGAGTTAGAGAATATAGGTAAGAGTTAGAGGATAGAGGTAAGAGTTAGAGGATAGAGGTAAGAGTTAGAGGATAGAGGTAAGAGTTAGAGGATATAGGTAAGAGTTAGAGGATATAGGTAAGAGTTAGAGGATATAGGTAAGAGTTAGAGGATAGAGGTAAGAGTTAGAGGATAGAGGTAAGAGTTAGAGGATAGAGGTAAGAGTTAGAGGATAGAGGTAAGAGTTAGAGGATAGAGGTAAGAGTTAGAGGATATAGGTAAGAGTTAGAGGATAGAGGTAAGAGTTAGAGGATATAGGTAAGAGTTAGAGGATAGAGGTAAGAGTTAGAGAATAGAGGTAAGAGTTAGAGGATAGAGGTAAGAGTTAGAGGATAGAGGTAAGAGTTTAGAGGATAAGGTAAGAGTTAGAGGATATAGGTAAGAGTTGAGGATAGAGGTAAGAGTTAGAGGATAGAGGTAAGAGTTAGAGGATAGAGGTAAGTTAGGATAGAGTAAGAGTTAGATAGAGGTTAAGAGTTAAGAGTTAGAGGATAGATAGAGTTAAAGAGTGAGTTAAGTGTAGCGGTAGAGTTAAGTGTTTGAGGATAGAGTTAAGAGTTAGGGATAGAGTTAAGTATTAGAGGTTAGAGTTAAGAGTTAGAGTTAGATATATATAGAGGTAGAGAGTATAGAGGATAGGTAAGAGTTAGAGTTAGAGAATAGAGGTAAGAGTTAAGTATAGAGGTATTAGAGGATAAGAGGTAAGAGTAGGTAGAGTTAGAGGATATAGAGGTAAGGTAGAGTTAGAGGATATAGGTAAGAGAGGATTAGAGGATAGAGGTAAGAGTTAGAGGATAGAGGTTAAGGATATTAGGTTAGAGGATAGAGGTAAGAGTTAGAGGATAGAGGATAAGTAAGAGAGGATTAGAGGTAAGGTAAGAGTTAGAGGATAGAGGTAAGAGTTAGAGGATAGAGGTAAGAGTTAGAGGATAGAGGTAAGAGTTAGAGGATAGAGGTAAGAGTTAGAGGATAGAGGTTTAGAGGATATAGGTAAGAGTTAGAGGATAGAGGTAAGAGTTAGAGGATAGAGGTAAGAGTTAGAGGATATAGAAGGTAAGAGTTAGAGGATAGAGGTAAGAGTTAGAGGATAGAGGTATAGGGATAAGGTAAGAGTTAGAGGATAGAGGTAAGAGTTAGAGGATATAGGTAAGAGTTAGAGGATATAGGTAAGAGTTAGAGGATAGAGGTAGTTGAGAAGGAAGATATATTTAGCACCTGTTTCCTGCCTCACAGCATGAGAGAGAGTAGACATTGAATGCATACCCGCATCTACGGATCCGTAGTTTAATATCTTATTTGTATATATTTTACCCACATTTCTACATGTATATTTTAATATAATTTAATCCAAGTTGACATAGCAGAGGCAGGCCGAATAACCTATCTTCGAGGCCACTATACAGGTTCCGACTACATTTGCTATTATTTCTTTTTCTGATTATTCTTATTTTGTTATTTAACAAAGCCATTTGGCATCAAATATTGATCGATGGCCGAGTACGAGAAGAAAAATAAGCCTTGGACCTGTCTTTTAACAGAGCATCTGAGATGAGAGAGAGAGAGAGAGAGAGAGAGAGAGAGAGAGAAAGAGAAGGAGAGATAGCAAAAGAGAAAGAGAGAGACTGTGTCATAATAAATTAAGTAAACTGAAAGTTTTCTCTTCGATGTATTGCTCAGATAGCTTGTGACTATCTATCTTGAGCCTACTACTGAGCGAGATAGTAACTATTTAATTCTGCTAAATCATCGTCGCCATCTTCTTCACTTTAATCCAGTTTAAACAGTCCTCTAATCCTCTCTGTCCCATAACACATCATGACATCAGTCATTCCTCTATTTTCCATTCGTTTTGGACAATGTTGTAGAATTTCTGAAGCCTAGGCGCTCACCAACTGAAAGCCATTTCTGACGTTGGTTTGGATCTTAGTGCTTTAGTCGCCTTCTACGACACTTACAGTCACCAGTTGATCTATTCTTCAAAATACCTGGACACCACACGGGGAAAATATATAAGTCAGCTGCATACTCGATTAATCTTCCAGGGGTCGTAGAAAATACCCATTTGTAAGTACTGACCTCAGTTGATTTCAGGTCACTTGCTTTCTCCTCGATCATTCGAAGCGACCGTCCGTATTCCATTCCATATAGATTATAGAATGTTCAGGGATAGGAATACAATATAATACAATCATGTATTAGTATTAGAGTGTAATTTTTTAAATTTTTTATTTTTAACAAGCTGGTATTCTAAGTATTCCATACAACTCAGTTAAATTGGTGTAGATAACAGACATTAACTGCTTTATCGTGTATATATGAGCAATTGTGTCATTTGTACTCAGCATACTTGAGGGTTGAGTACTTATGAGCAAGTATATATCGTGTACTTAGCATACTTGAAGGTTGAATACTTATGAGCAAGTATAACTCGAGTACTCAACATACCTCACATACTTGAACATCTGAGTGAGCTGAACGAAAACTTGCAGACGTGTAGAATTATAAAATTTCAATTTGACCGTACATTCTCAAGCTACCACCACTGACAAGTATTAGTCTAAGAGTTATTTCTATCAAAAACAACGGATATCAAGTAAGGATTTGGATTAATTAAAGTTATAGAGTGAAGTTTAACGTATGTTTCATACCTCGTATCTGGAAAAGTTCAGCTTGAATTAGAATCAATGGTTAATTTAATGAAATCAGACCATGTATTGTATTCAATTCTAGTCGGCCTCTGGTGAGCAAAAAGAATCTATTAAATTATTGTTCTTTCGACAGATGGAGCTTGTAGCCTGAATTGTACTGCTAGGTGTTGCATAAAAATTGTTCTTTTACTCGCAAGATGTCACAATGTAGAGTTCCATAAGAGGCTTGATCACCAGTATGCCAGCTTGTTACTTAAAGACTATAGTCTATACGGCATTCAAAAGTAAATTTGGTAGGTTATATGCACTTTGGAAACTTATGCAATTTTCATTTGCGCTAATATCTAGTGCTTTGTCATAGGTTTTCATTAGATTGCATATGTCGTAAAAGGCGGCAAAGCACTAAGATTCAAACCAACATCAGAAAGGGCATTCGGATGGTAAACACCTAGGCTCCAGAAATTGCTGCGCAATTGTCTAATCCCGACTCTAGTTCAATTTGGATAAAAGAGAAGATAATGACAAGCAATTTATGCTTTTTGACTATTTCAATATCAAACGAAACTACAATTTACAGCTCTATAGACTTGGTTTCATTAGACCACTATAGGTTACCTAGTGCTATTAATGAATCAAATCAAATCAAAAAATAAAAACAGGATTGCTAACTACGAATAGATATCGAAATAAAATTTACTGAAAATTTAAAAAATTAAAATTTCCTCATCTGACATCAGCATAGATAACTTATGTCGCTCATTAGGGGACACTCGTGGGGTTCCTGGTCTATGTTGACGAGAAGGACGAGTCTGGGGGCTATGGGGGCTAAGCCCCCTCTAACTTTCAATCCCCTTTATTAGTTGCATAAAGTAAAGATGATAAAGCTTAAGTTAACGTCAGTTTCCTCACTCGAAAGCGATGTCAGTAACGGGCGAGCCCAGCATTTGAACCCCGCACATACTGATCCGCGGTCGAGTACCTTACCGACATTACCACTGGCTCCAGCCAGTATAAGCTATATAGGGGCTAGAATCGCCCCCCCCCCATTTAGTTCTCCCTATTTCATGAGCCTAGTCTCGCTCCTGATTGGCGACAGAGCACCCGCACTCATTAGCCCCTCTGTTATGCACACCGGTGCCTCAGTGCTGCTTTAATCTACACGAGATGTCTCTCATATATCACAGCATTGCTAGTACCGCACAACTCTAATTAAACCTCTCATTTGAGTAGGAATTGATCGCCGGCTACTGACAGATCTTTAACTCGATGACGTCATAGCAGACTATTGATAGAACTTTATTTGTGATTGAGAAAAATGTGCCTTGAATCTGCCTTCTTACAGCGTAACGAAAACGAGAGAGAGAGTGTTAGAGAAAGATACAGAGAGATAGAGAGAGAAAGAAATAGAGAGAGAGAGAGAGATAGATAGATAGATAGATAAAGACTATAGAGAGAAAGAGATTGAGAGAGACAGAGAGAGAGAGAGAGAGAGAGAGAGAGAGAGAGTTAGAGAGAGAGAGAGAGAGATTTAGAGAGAAGAGAGAGAGAGAGATAGATAGAAAGAGATAAAGAGAGAGATAGAGAGATAAAGATTTAGGGAGAAATAGATAGAGAGAGAGAGAGAGAGAGAGAGTTAGAGAGAGAGAAAAACAGATAGATACGGGTAAAGAGAGATAGGTAGAAAGAGATGGAGAGGAATTATTATAAACTACATTAACTTCTGGTTTCCTCATCAGATAGAAGCACTAATCAGATGTTTTGTGGTGGGCTTGTTACTGAGCGAGATTATAAATATGTACTCACAGTTAACTGCAAAAGTCACAAGTGACAGCGACATACACATTGAATATCTGATGTCAATACAAACAAACTTACACATACAGCTGCATGGTTATTCACTCAAACTGGTCACGTGACTCGATGAATAGAGAGAAAGATTCTAATGGGGTTCTAATCCACGGCGTGAGCTTGATTGTCCCCCTTGTTGTCCTGTTGTGCAGCAGCTTCTGTATTACTCTCCCTGTCTCTCTCTCCTTGTCATTCTTCTCTACTCACTGTTTCTAGTTTTCGTTTTTAGTTATTATTTTTACTGGCTTGAACCAGTGGAGATGTCGGCAAGATATTCGACCGCTGATCAGTATGTGCGGTGTTCAAATCTTTGGCTCTCCCGTCACTGACGTCGCTTTCGAGTGAGATAATTGACGTTAATATTAGCCTTACCAGCTTTTCTGTCTCTCTCTCTGTCTCTCTGTCTCTCCCTCTAGTTTTTTCTAACCTTTTGTATAGTTTGCATTCCTTATCAATAGAAAGAAAGAAAGAAAGAAAGAGAGAAAGAGAGAGAGAGAGAGAGAGAGAGAGAGAGAGAGAGAGCAAGAAAGAGACAGAGAGAGTAAGTGGTAGAGTGAGAGGGAGAGTGAGAGATAGAGAGAGATAGAGAAAGAGAGAGCTAAAGTGACAGAGAGAAAAGGAGAGAGCGAGAGAGAAATAGAGAGAGATAAATAGAAAGAGATAGAGATATATAGAAATATATAATGAGAGAGAGAGATAGAGAGAGAGAGAGAGACACAGAGAGAGACACACACACACATATACATATATATATATATATATATATATATAGAGAGAGAGAGAGAGAGAGAGAGAGAGAGAGAGATAGTGTGAGAGAGAGAGACACTGATCTAACCTGTTTCTCTAATATATGACCTGGCTCCACACTGAGCGGTCTGATAAGAACATGGACTCTGTAAGGATTACCGCCTGGATACTATACTCTCCGGATACCATACTCTCCGGATACTATACTGTACAGATACTATACTCTACAGATACAATACTCTACGGATACTATATTCTCCGGATACTACACTCTACGGATACAAAACTCTCCGGATACTATACTCTCCGGATACTATACTCTCCGGATACTATACAATATTCCCACTCTACAGTATATTCTATGTTCTTATAATTCTTCCAAATCTTCAAACCAAACAGGAAGATTAGACTTTATTTTTTATTTATTTAAATGATTCAATCATTTCAGACAATAGAGATAGAAAAGTCTCACAAAATACAGCAATTAAGTTGAAATGAAAAGGACACAAAGGTCCAAAGGTCCTGTTCATTGTTGTAGACCCAATAAAACGACAACTTACTAGCACATTGCTTGAATTCCTATCAACTTCAACATATCAAGACATCAAAAAGTTCAAATATGCCTGACTACCTGAGATCAAGTATTTAATAATCCACGGATTAGAGTCGACTTCCGGTATAGAGTCCGGCAGTAATCCAGAGTGCAATCAGATTAACTCCAGGCCTAGACCGTCTGAATACACCGGGAAGTGCTAAGTGACATCGCGAATGAATGAATGAGTGAATGAGTGAGTGTGCAGGAGCTTAGAGAAACGATTTAACGAAGAAGATGGTGCTAGGGAAAGAGTTTAGCGCCCGTTTCACTTCCAGATATTCGAAGGAGACATTAGAGTGCTAAAGCAGTACCTATAACTAAAAAATATATCATTAGTGTATTTCTATATCACTGAACTATATCATTAGTATTTCTCTAAAAAAATTTTAGTAATTCTCTACCAGTGAATTATATCATTAGTAAGTCCATAAAAACTATACCAGTATTATTTCTACATTAACCAAATCAGTATTCCTTTAAGTTAAGAACGATATCGTAGTATTCCTATAAGAACTATATCATTAACATTTCAATAAGAACGGCATCAAATGTATTTTTCAATCACTACATCATTAGTATTGCTTACCGACATCGCCAAGGGCTATTCAACCGAGTCTCAGTATGTGCGGGGTTCAAATCCTGGTCTGTCCCGTTACTGACATCGCTTTCGAGTGTTCATGTACACATGAACACGAAAAAGAAAACGGAACAGAGTGGTTCTTTAAATCATCTACCGTTCCTAATCTCGGTCTACCTCTGCTTTTCTTTGCTTCCATTCTAACTTACATGACCTCCTTTAGTAAACTATCTTCCCTTAGAATGTGTGCTATCCAATTAAATATGGAATCTTTTGTACGTTTCTTTTGGGTAATTTCGCACGGTATCCTGAAAGTATCTTCTAATAATTGAAACTAATTTTGGTAATTATATCACAAAAATTATATCCCCGTGTTGTGCTCGGGTGTGGTTTGACCACTGCAGAATTGGGCAACCGCAAACAATCTACCGCGTGTACGTAAGAGGCGACTAAAGGTAGAAGCTGAGGATGGCAAGGTGGTTACCCACCTCACCATGAAATATTATCCCCCAGGATTAAATGCTAATTAATCCACCTAACTGAGGAAGGCAACGGGAAACCACCTCAGAAGCCATACTTTTCCCAAGCTATAGGCTACATAAGTATGGAAAAGGCTTAGACTTGTTGATCTAAGGAGTGCTCTTATGGAGCGAGAATACAGACTTTGAGTATGAATATGTACAATGAACCTGCCATTGGCAGTGCACTGAGAAGAAGAGATATCACAAAACTATGACTTGAAATTACCAGATGATTTCGTAATCAAATCTCATAAGAAGCCAGCGATTGAGGAATCAATGAAATGATTTTCCAATTTCATATTCTTGAAGCCCGGCGGCAGAATATCGACCCTTATTAACTCATTGCTGGGGTAACAAAAGTAGGGGTTTTACGTTTTTAGATTTCTTAAAACCCCATAAAATCGTAAAGCTCATTTAGTAGGTTTTTAAATTAAAAATTTAAAAAAATAGCGTGAATTTTCTAGAAAATTTCAAAAAAAATTAACGGACAATTTTAGATAAAATTAAAATAATATTACTAAGTAATAGTTAAGCTATTATTCAATTCAATTCATAGTGCAATACTACATTTTCATTTTCTGTTATAGTTCAGAGATTTCAGAATATTCTAGCTTTGTAAGTTACAACTGTAAAAAAAAACCATAAAAACCTAAAGATCTACATTTGTTTTGGAAAAAGAATGTTTTTCTACCCCTGACTCAATCTCGACATAATCTTCAAAGTTTCTTACCCAGCTTTACTTATATGCGACATCTTAGATTGGAAGCATTGCATAAGGCTTACCATGGTCCATCCAGTGGTCTCTCTCTCTCTCTCTCTCTCTGCTTCTGTCTCTGTCTCTCTCAGTCTATATTTCACAGGTTACTCAAGGTATCCAACAGGCTCTTTATACCTTTTTTCTCCTTTTTCATTTTTTTCTCACTCAATCATTCTTTAATTCTCAAGTTATTCAAGGTATCAAACCGTCTCTTGGTACCCTTTCCCCTCTATTTCCCTCTATCTTTCTCTCTCTCTCTCTCTTTCTCTCTCTCTCTCTCTCTCTTTATCGCTCTCTCTCTCTCTCTCTCTCTCTCTGTCTCTCTTCCTCTCTCTCTCTCACTCTCACTCTCTCTTCTCCCTCTCTCCCTCTCTCTCTCCCTATCTCTCCTCTCTCTTCCTCCTCTCTCTCTCACTCTCACTCTCCTCTTTCTCTCCTCTCTCCCTCTCTCTCTATCTCTCTCTCTCTCTCCTCTCTCCGCTCTCTCTTCTCTCTCTCTCTCTCACTCCTCTCTCTCTCGCTCTTCTCTCTCTCTCTCCTCTGTATCCCCGCGCTCTTCTCTCTCCTCTCCTTCTGTCCCTCTCTCTCTCGCTCTCTCATCTCTGTCTCACTCTCTCTTCTCCTCTTCTCTTTCTCTCTCCTCTCTCTCTTCTCTCTCATCTCTCTCTCTCTCTCTCTCTCTCTCTCTCTCTCTCTCCTCTCCTCTCTCCTCTCTCTCTCTCTCTCTCTCCTCTCCCTCTCTCCCTCTCACTCTCTCTCTCTCTCTCCTCTCTCTCTCTCTCTCTCTCTCTCTCTCTCTCTCTCTCTCTCTCTCTCTCTCTCTAGTCATTCCTTTTATCCTGCTGCCTCACGGCCAATATTTACTTCCAGCGTCGTTTCTTTTAATCATTCCAGCTCACATCTTCCGCTCCCTTCCGTTCACTTCGTATACCCCTCCCCTTCTATCCGACATAACTCACCCTGACTTATTGTATGAAAAGTACAAATATTAGGATTTATTTCCAACTCTCTTGCCATCAATAAAAATTAGACATGTATATTTTCATCCATTTTAGCAGGTAAACTTCCTATTTATGATTCCCCTTATCTGTCAACTTATTTTCTGAATTGTGGAATTTGCATCGTTTCGGACCTTCATTTTGATCACCGGTTTGGATTTGTCTCACTGGTGCTCGATGCTGTCATGGATGATAGTATCAGTCTAATTGTTGTTATGTTGTTTTACTTCGTTCCGAAACATCATTTACTAATAACTTCATTTTATTGTAATTTGTGTAAATATCTTTCTCAGGTATATCGTAGATTAGTGGAATATCTGATCTGTTTGCTGATATTAAGTCTCGCCTGTTATTTGTTATTGTTATTGACTATTTCGTTTGTATGCGTTAATATCAGTGCAGGGCGTCTTTGCAAAAATATGGAACAGAGATCCGACCTTGTATGTCGTTTCTAAGGTTTTTATATAAAAATTAAGTTCAATAATGTGGTGTTTATTTTCTTGTGAAAGAAAGTAGTTATTCGGAGCTGGACTCTGCCTACAAGGGAGTAGACTAACAGTTAACTGCGCGAATCCTAAAAGGTGACAACAACGAGTATATGAAACGCTCCGGAGTTTCGTACAGTTTCTTGGCTAACTTGATAAAAGCTATAAAGCTGCTAACTTGATCTTTGTGATGGTATCTCGAAATTAACTCGTGATATTAAATTCTCTATTTTTGGTTGGATTTGCACTCTTTTTTGAAGAATTTCAATTATGTTTTCATTTACGTTTAGCAGAATTTATTTAGTTGAGTTCAAATGTAATGAAATAAAGCATATTCCTCTCTCTCTTTCTTTCTTTCATTAATTTTGTATATATAAATATAAATATATATATATATATATATATATATATATATATATATATATATATATATATATATATATATCGGTACCCTTGGTATTTGTTAAAACTTGATAAATTGATGCTACCATATCGTTTATTGATAGTTTGATTGGTTGATTGTTTGATTGATTGGGTTAATATATTAACTTATTTATTTCCCTATTGGTACTTCTTATTTTCTCTCAACGTTTTATTAGAGTACCAGCAGTCTACTCTATAAGATGAAATGCTGTTGATGACACTGACGGGTGATTAGCCGGTAGATGATGATAGTCGAGCACTGAGATGGGTGGACACTGAGGTTGATATTAAAGCAATCTAAACGACATTATCACTACACAGCCACGCCTCCTATCAGCAGCTGCCTATATTAGCTGTGGTATCACTACATAGCCACGCCTCCTATCAGCAGCTGCCTATATTAGCTGTGGTATCACTACATAGCCACGCCTCCTATCAGCAGCTGCCTATATTAGCTGTGGTAGCAATGCTGAAAATAGAGCAGGGGGCTTAACGTTGAAAAGTAAGCAAGAGCCAAATTTAACGTCAATTTCCTGCGTAATATCAGTGACGGGGATACCACTGGATTTGAACCCTGCATTTATTTATAAGCTGTTCCGTAGTTGTTCTACGCAGTTGTGCAGCCGTCGGTGCAGCGGGATACAGCGTGACGTTTCGTCAGCGAGACACGACGCAGAGAGACACGACGCAGCGCGACACGACGCAGCGCGATACGACGCAACGCGACACGACGTGACGTTGTGTAAGAGTGACACGACGCAGCGTGACACGATATGACGTTGTGTAAGAGCGACGCGCAACGCAGCGCGACACAGTGCGGCGTTGTGTAAGAGTGACACGACGCAGCGCGGCGCGAAGGTGTGGTGGGATGCACTAACAGCCGTCTCTATCAAATCTCACTGGTAATAATCCTTAAGAAGGAACAAGAAGCTACTGATGTTTGATTGACGCCGCGCAGAACATTTAGAATAAAGACGAGGTGTTAATATGAGATTGATCGCGCCGGGGGGGTATTGCCTGGGGTATGGGTGGGGATTGAATGAGGGGAGGGGTGGGTAGCATTCCAGGGGGTGTCACGTGGGATTAGTCGAATCCTGAATCCTGCAGGAGGTGATATGATTGAGTATTGAGCGGTGGATGAAAGAATCCTGGAAAACTGTGCAGGAATGAAAGACTTGTGAGAAAAACGGTGGAAAAATCTTAAGTAGAATGAAAGAACTCAATCAATCAACCAATAAGAATTTAACGCCCGGTTCCTCGCCATAAGGCAATGTCAGGGACGTCAAAAAAATAATTAGTGAACACTAATTAGAACTAATAAATAATTAGTGAATATACTATGGATGTAGAGTCAGTAAAGCTAAAGCTAAGGTTAACGTCAGTTTCGGCATTCGAAAGCGATGTCCGTGACGGGCGAGCCCAGGATTTGAACACCGCACATACTGATCCGCGGTCGAGTGTCTTACCGACTTCGCCACTGGCTCCAGCTAGTTAGAAAAGAGATAGCTAGTGAAGAGATTACAAGAGATGACTAGAGATATGATAACTATATACATGACTAAAGAAGAAGAAATAACAATAGAAGAGAGGACTAAAGAAGAAGAGATGTCAAAAGAAGAGATAACAAGAGAATAGCTATCTAGAAAAGAGATAACTAGAGAAGAACTGATATATAGAAGGTGCTGTTAGATCGCTAGGTCATGAACTATCGCTGATGTAATGCGACTACTATTATTAATGTTATGCGATTACCAATACTGATGTAGTACGATTACCAATACTGATGTAGTACGATTACCAATACTGATGTAGTACGATTACCAATACTGATGTAATACGATTACCAATACTGATGTAGTACGATTGCCAATACTGATGTAATACGATTACCAATACTGATGTAGTACGATTACCATTACTGATGTAGTATGATTACCAATACTGATGTAATACGATTACCAATACTGATGTAATACGATTACCAATACTGATGTAATACGATTACCAATACTGATGTAATACGATTACCATGACTGACATATTCACTTCTATTGAGTGGATATATCCAATCAATGTTCATGAACTGAGACCAACACGCAAAACCTCCATTTCGCTATATTACCCTTCCTTGGACTGATTTCCCGGATTTTGTTTCGCACCGTTTATTGAACCCCTCACTCATCAGTTTGGATTTGGTTCCATATCACTATTGTCATGGACAGTATAGTTGCAGTATAATTACATGTGTTGCTGTTGTCATCGTCATTTCTACGTACTTTATGTGGTGATATTCAAATAAATATTGTAGAGGGAGATTGTTTTTTAAATGTGGGTTTCACGTCAAGGTCAGAAGATTGAAGGGTTCTTCCTCAAGACGTCAGGTGCACCGGAGTAACATGAATGGTGAATGTCCGATATTTTACTCTCCGATCAGCTCCACTGAGAATTGAACTCAGGATCTAAGGAACAGCCATTTAGAACTTCATACCGTTATCTAACGCTCGTACACACTGAGCCATTGAGACTTTCATGAGAGCGCTTTTCTTTCATCGGTAGTAATTAATGATCTGCAATGGTCACCTCTCACACCTTTTCTTTCCGCACTAGGATTCCATATATTCATCGTCTAGAGCAACAGCAATTGCTCTTGTGCATACAGTATGCCTTTTAAGTACAGTAACTTGCTGCTACCTTAATTTTGTGACGGTAACTCGAGTGTGTCGAGTCGTCTTGAAGAGAAGTATTGTGCTTCTGAACCTTGACGTTAAGCAAACTACAACCTACCTACAGTTGCATGCTACAAAAAGCCATATGCTGCAACAGCTACATGTATTCAGTAGCAGTGTTTGATAAAACAGCTACATGTATTCAGTAGCAGTGTTTGATAAAACAGCTACATGCATTCAGTAGCAGTGTTTGATAAAACAGCCACATGCATTCAGTAGAAGTGCATGATAAAACAGCTGCATGCATTCAGTAGCAGTGTTTGATAAAACAGCTACATGCATTCAGTAGCAGTGCTTGATAAAACAGCTACATGTATTCAGTAGCAGTGCTTGATAAAACAGCTACATGCATTCAGTAGCAATGCTTGATAAAACAGCTACATGCATTCTGCAGCTATACAGGGTATTAATAGCTATACATTATTCAATAGGAGTGAAAACTGAAACAATTCCCGAACTTTGTTAAGCTGAGATTAAAGAGAAGATGATGAGTGAATGTTACAACAGTAGCTTGCATTCTGCAGAAGTGCGTGCAATGGACAGCAGCTGTATAAGTATGACTTCTGTAGCCGTCTATGCAACACTCGACCGCGGATCAGTAGGTGCGGGGTTCAAATCCTGAGCTCGCCCGTCACTGACATCTCTTTCGCGTGAGAAAGCTGACGTTAACATTGGCTTTTTACCAGCTATTTATTAGCCATTTCATTCATTCCTGACGATTATATGCAAACTAGAATATCCTCAGCTTATGGAATTTTAACTGTTTGACGATGTAATAAACTTGAAGTTAATATAGGTTTCCACTATACAGGCTGAATATTTGAACATCTAAACTGGAACATGCAGTTACGAATATGATAGGTGATGTTTCAAGAAACCAATGATTCGCTTAAACAGCAAGTCTATATTCCCACATTGAGAGTAATTAATTGTAGCCTAAAGAAGAAATAATTCCTTCACGCATCCTGAATAAAGCAAAGCAGTTCCTTCAAATGAAGCTAGGCAGTTCCTTCAAAAGAAGCAAATCAGTTCCTTCAAATGAAGCTAGGCAGTTCCTTCAAAAGAAGCAAATCAGTTCCTTCAAATGAAGCTAGGCAGTTCCTTCAAATGAAGCAAAGCAGTTCCTTCAAATGAAGCTAGGTAGTTCCTTCAAATGGAGCTAGGCAGTTCCTTCAAATGAAGCAAAGCAGTTCCTTCAAATGAAGCTAGGTAGTTCCTTCAAATGGAGCTAGGCAGTTCCTTCAAATGAAGCAAAGCAGTTCCTTCAAATGAAGCTAGGTAGTTCCTTCAAATGGAGTTAGGCAGTTCCTTCAAATGAAGCTAGGTAGTTCCTTCAAATGGAGCTAGGCAGTTCCTTCAAATGAAGCAAGGCAGTTCCTTCAAATGAAGCAAAGCAGTTCCTTCAAATGAAGCAAAGCAGTTCCTTCAAATGAAGCTAGGTAGTTCCTTCAAATGAAGCTAGGCAGTTCCTTCAAATGAAGCAAAGCAGTTCCTTCAAATATCCTGGATAAGGCTAAATAAGAAGCAAAGTCTTCCAGTGTTCTAGATTTAAACCTCAACAGTCAAGGTTATGTAAGGACAATCTATGACAACTTTGACGACATATATTTCTGTCAGATTCAGACTCCAAGAAAAGCTTCAACATCTAATCAATACTCCTCAGTTAATCATTCCCTCACTTCTTTATACAATCATTTTCTCTATCTCAATTTTCTCATTATTTCTTCAACTCGGACACGCCCACCGGATTTTGCTCGAACTCTCTTAGACCTGATTGGTCAGGCTCGGGCATGTCTGTCACGTG
Organism: Enchytraeus crypticus; assembly: GCA_905160935.1. Classification (NCBI taxonomy): domain Eukaryota; kingdom Metazoa; phylum Annelida; class Clitellata; order Enchytraeida; family Enchytraeidae; genus Enchytraeus; species Enchytraeus crypticus. Next base: position 484,812 of record CAJHZI010000711.1, on the reverse strand, counting down.
ATTGGCTGCTGATCGCTGAATGCTGCACGGATCAAATAGCCGGCTAGAATTGACGTCTGTTGAATGCACAGGCACACATGCAGGCGACGCTGCAGCCGCCCAACGCCTGACGATTTAAGTCGTGCCTCTGAAAGACCCATAGACATTTTCTATTATATCTCGCGCGGCTATTCTATAAGAGAATTGAATAGAGAAAGAAAGCTATTCTAGTCGGGCTCGTTTTAAATAGGAACTATTGGTGCGGCGAGGCGAATTGAATGAGCTGTAAGCGTGCGTTCTATAGGAGGTGAAAAAATCCTGCAGCGACAGGGCATTCAGACACGTCTATAGAAACGCCATTGAAAAGCTGTTCGGCCATTGAGCTGCAGAATTCTTTGATAGGCTGCGCCTTTTTTACACACTGTCGACTATTATAGGTCAGCGAACAATAAAGAAGTTATCGTCGAATCGCTAGATAAGCGGGCAAGCTGGAGTCACTTTGGCAGCCGGCGTTTTACGGAGATGGTCGAACGGGACTGGATGTAGTGAGTGACCTGAGGAAGATGGGCATGATGGGACATCTCGGGGGGAAGAGAGGGTTGGGCGAGCCAACCACAATCCCCTACAAGCAGCAGGGTCAGCATGGGTCCCACACCCAAGGTCACATGGGATCCCTGCCTCAACACTTGGGCAATCAACTCAACAACCCAATCGGGGTATCATCATCCCACTGCCACCCAGGTTCAGGGGTTTACACCTCATCGGGTGGTGGGAATAGTATGATAAAGTCGAAACCAATCGATGATAGGGTTAAACGACCGATGAACGCCTTCATGGTTTGGTCACGCGGTCAGAGGCGCAAGATGGCGCAGGACAACCCTAAGATGCATAACTCTGAGATCTCGAAGAGATTGGGCGCAGAGTGGAAGCTACTGACCGAGTCTGAGAAAAGACCCTTCATCGACGAGGCCAAACGTCTGAGAACGATTCATCTAAAAGAACATCCGGATTATAAATATCGTCCAAGACGTAAAACTAAAACTCTCATGAAAAAGGATAAATATTCTCTGTCAGGGATTACACTGGGTAACGCTGTTGTTCCGTCAGGACGTGGTAACGCTGGAGGGTTACCACGCGGAGAGGTTTACTCGATGAACGGTTACATGCCGAATGGATATATGATGGCAGCTGCTGCAGCTGCTGCTGCTGCTCACGATCAGCAGCTATACCAGCACCCGCACAGCATGCATCAACAGGCAAATCACCACACAACACAACAACAACAACAACAACAACAGCTACATCAGCAACAGCAGTATTATCAACAACAACAACACAACATGGGAGGATTATCTGGTCAATACGGATACGGAAATGGATATCACTCGAACAGTGGTGTCATCGCCCCCACATCATTTCTAAATTGCCCGTCAGGGGGGTACGGGATGTACCCAGGGGGTGAGGCCCCAGGGCTCCCAGGAGGGGCTCACAGGGGCGGCATGCTCAACATCTCTCCTCAAACAGCCCCCACCCTCTCCGGCCAAACCATCATCAAGGAGGAGCACAATAGTCCGGCAGGGTCGTCTTCGTCGTCAGGGACTACGGTAGCAACGAGACTCGGTGGAGACCTGAGAGATATGATCAGCATGTATCTGCCGGTGGCCCCGAATTCTTCTCATCTGGATGCGGTCAGACAAGGGGACCATGTCCCCCGACATTTATCCGGTAGGGGCCCGATGGGTTCGCAGCCGCCCCCTGATCAGCAACTCTATCTAGAGGGGCCTCATGCTGCGGAGGGGCAGCATATTGCGAGAGCGGGGCAAGGGGGCGTGTCTGCTATGGGCCACACTCTGCCACTGTCGCATATTTAGGCTGTTAGTCGATCGGTTGTTAATATTTCATATATTCTCTCACATGAGTTGGATATGACAGACTAGTCAGAGATGGATACGATGTTTTACTTCATGGATATAAATAGAAATGTATATAGTCAGTGCTTTGATATCAAGTCAGGGCTAGTCTACAATATTGTCAGTGCTAAAGAAATCTATAGAACAGTGACTTGCTGGAGATTGAAAGATTCCTATACATGTAGACCCATCTTACGTGGATTTTAATAATCAATACTAGTGGCAACACTGTGGTGAGGAGTATTGGAGAAATTTTTACTACTTTAGATATTAATTTAAATGTAATTTTTATATTTAGCTCATGATTACTATGAACTCTTCCTGTAATGTAGTCTCGAAGACCGAGTTCGTCCATGACACTGCTATATAAGTTTTCGTTGTTAATAATAATAATAATGATAATTGTGAGGAAGAAGGGAAGAGACCATAATATTATTAACTAGGCCTATAATTAGGCCTATTATTATATTGATCAGATTAAGACTATTATTATATTAAATTTTTTTATTTTTTTATGTTTTATTTAAAGTTTCTAAAGTGCTAAACTGTTAATTTAATATGAGAAAGTTATGTTCGAAAAAATCATCTATTTTAACACAAAAAGGATAATGAAATAGAGGAAATCGAGCCCTCAGCGGTATTCTAACATTTCGCGTATTTATCTTACGTCAACTATTGTAATTAATTTGTAATTAATTTAAATACGCATAAAAATTTATTCTAGTCTAATTTCCTAGGTGATTTCAAATAATTAATTCAGTTTATATAGGTCTACTATTTCATCACTTAAGAATAATTTCAACCGATTAATTAATTATATCTCATGGGAGATAAAGGAGGTCGGTCTTAGATCCCGTTGTATATGTGTTACTGGTCAACAAAACCTTTGCTAATAATCAATAAATTAATTTGATACTGATTGAGAGATATTAACGATTTAATAGAGAGTTATACTAGGTATAATACTAGGTATACGTCCCTGACATCATCCTTGGATGAGGAAACGGACATTAAACCGTTATTATTATTATTTATTATTATAACAAGTGACTGCTTACGAAGACTGCATATGAAGTTATAAGAACTTGTTAATTAATCTGTGAACAGTGGCGACATCACCGTCAGATTAATGACATAACGATAATAATTTTTACATAAGTATTTATGATTTATCTGTGTGTAAAAGCTAGTGGCAAGTATAACGTCAATTTATTCTCTAACTTGGGCACTTAATGAAATGGTCTAGAGGCTAACAGCCGCCAGGAAGGGATAAGCTCCCTTGTCAAGCGCTCTTTCCTATAGCTAATAGCTAGCATACTTAGTTTTAATCGATTCCTAGTTTTAATCCATTGCAGTCATTCATCGGGTCTTAAATAAGCATTACATGCTTCCTGATAGGCCTAATTACTGATGCAATTTAATCAGTACTGTTATGTTATGTTATAATATATTTTATGTCAACCTTTAATTTTAAATTCACGGACTGCCTTCCGCACAATATTTCTCTAGTGATCTGCCAAATGGCAGGTCCAGCGTGCAAATTCTTTTTTATAGTCTAGTGTCATGCTCACTGATTTTTTAATTTCATGCGAAGTAATTTTCAGATCAATCTCGATTTTCAGAATTGAGTCCACCTACGGACTACAATAGATATACAGCCTAAGATAAGCCTGATCGTTAGAGGAGTCATGAGTAAAAGTAAAGCAAAAAGTAAACACGCATTATAGTGAAATGACCAACTATGTTGATATCTATCACTTTTTTAACACCACATGTTTAATCCGTTAAGCAAATTAGTCCATTTTCCGAGTAACCAGTCCGGTGAATGTCCGAGATTTGACTGTCAGATCAGCGCGGCTGGGATTCGAACCCGCGAGGGTTCAATTCATCACAATTCATCAATGGATCTATCATTTAAAAGTTCATGACGTTATCCATTGCTCTATTGAGACATTCATTTTATTTTTATTTTGGGTAGAGGTAGATGTGACATTGTAGAGATTGTTAACAAGGATTTTATTTATTATTATGTAAATTTATTATTAGCATTATTATATGAGATTTATAGTATAGACGTGTGATATTTTGATCAGTTGACGCTTTAAACTAATTAATTATTTTAAACTAATTAATTGTTAGAATTTTGCTCCGTTCTTACCTGAAATGTGAACGAATTAAAATTTATTGGTATGACTACTTCCTATTGATTGATCGAAGTCGTACCTTTAATATTTTATTTTATAAAATTTATTGGTATAAATACTTCCTATTAATTGATCGAAGGCGTGCTCTTTAATATGATCAGAGCGAATAGGGGTGAGCTATCAATTAGGAGCCTCACTCTCAATGGAGCCTCGATTATGTGAAGCACTCCTACAGGCCCGGGCTGAGTTTGTTGAATTATTTCGCTTCAGTTCATTTTACAGCTCGCTGCCTCACAAGAGCGTGAGAAGCGCAGGTCACGTGTCCTCGAGCAGTGATCACGTGACTTCAACACGTGCTCTAGTGGCGGTCAGCTAGATAGGAACGAGCGACTTTCTTGCTGATCTTATTTCCAGAGCATTTTCTTAATAGCACATGTTTAGTAGTTACGTTCCTGACATACGTCTCTGACATCATCTCTGGATGAGGTAGCGGACGTTAAACCTTTATTATTATTATTATTATTATTATTATTATTATTAGTTGGTATGAATTAATTATAAGCTATAAACGGCAATTCGAATGTCGAAATCAAAGTATTTCTTGACATCACTTTCGAGTGAGGAAACTGACGTTAACATTAGCTTTACCAGTATTACCAGCTTTTATTTAATTTGGGCTATTACAGATTTCTGATAGAAATTCATTAGCTGGAACATTGCGATACAAATTTTCATCTATATAAGATGGAAATTTTTAATACGGGTAAAAGTCATCCGAATATTGAACTTCACAATTGAATTTTATGTTACATGTAAATTATATGCATTACATCAGCTATTAAAATTTCTGTTTTAGTCGAACTTTTATATAATACTGTACTTTGTATATTAATTTGAATTCTAGTTCAAAATGTTGCTAATATGCTGTAACGAACGCTTGAAGCACCATTGACCTATAATTAGGAGTTTGTGGATCTAATCTATGGCAAAAGTGTATCATATAGAAAGTAAAAGTAAACACGCATTATATTGAAATGATCAACTATGTTGATATCTACATGTATCACTTTTAATACCACATGTTTAAACCCTTAGGCAATTTAGACCATTAAAACTTCATGACATTACCACTACGCTATAGAGACATTCATACTTACGCCTATACATGTACAGTATCGATCTTACAGTATCGTCTATTTGAAACAGAAACTTACGTTAAATTTATTTCTTCAGACTTCACTGCAATGACACTTTCAAAAATTGCCTAATAGCGTCTGACGAATTCATTTATAGTCTAATAACCTCACAGCTTAGCTGTTGTTAGTACTATGTAAATCTAATAAATTACAAGAAAGAAGAGTTAACTAGAAAACGTGTTATAAATGCTCTAGAAATAATTTCTCCATAATGGCAAGATCCGTTGATCGGCGACTAGAGGGAATGCAGGAGTGTTAATTATTATTGTCTGTCCCGTTGTGTGAGGGCGATACAACAAATCCATTAACTATTCATTAGCTCAACGATTAGCTATCCATTAACTCAGTCAATTAGCTATTCATTACATCAATCAATTAGCTCAGTCAATTATCCATAAATTAGCTCAATCCATTAACGTCATATTAGCACAACAATTAGCTATTCATAAGCTCAATCAATTAGCTATCCATTAGTTCGAGCAATTAGCTATTCACTATCTCAATCAATCATCCATAAATTAACTCAATCCATTATATCTCAGTTGGCTCAATCAATTAACTTTCAATTAGCTCTATCAATTAACTCTCAATTAGCTCAACAATTAGCTATCCATTACCTCATTCAGCTTCCAATTAGCTCAATTAACTCTCAATTAGCTCAATCAATTAACTCTCAATTAGTTCAATCAATTAACTCTAAATGACGAAATTAATTGGTCTGCTACTAACTCAATTAACATAATTATATTCTCTGAAAAAAACTAAATACTTTGTTTTAAGATAAGGATGACATCCATAAGTCAGCTCCAACTTGAATTTATTAAATTCGAATACCAAAGACCCGAAAGTGAGAAACGTGTTTATACAATTTCGATTTAGATGCAAATAGAATTCATTCACAAAATCGAAAGGCTACCTTGTGTGTTGAGATTGTAACGCCCTGGTTAAAGTGGGAATTGAGAGCTAGGGGAACGGTAACAATGTAATGTATTTAATTTTCTCCTAGTATCTAATGCCGGCCTCTAGCAGAGGAACGCACCTCTGAAAAAATATAGATAGGGGAAAGCAGTTCCCCTACGTTCCCCCCACTTTAACCACTAGATTAACGGGACTCTCAGTTCCGGATTTGTTTCTAGCTTGCTATAGATAAGACAGTGCCTCAACAGTACCGTAGAAACATAGCAAACAATTCACTGTCCGAAGTCTACTATTCGAAGCTGTAAATATTAAAATTCATATGCTTTATGTTATTTGATATGTAGTTCCTTAATATATTACACTATATGATTATTGGCTTAAACAATGGTTTGAAGCAGAGGGAAAGCAAAGGAACTCCGTTCCCCTATACTATCGATTTCTTAGGTGCGTTCCTCTGCTAGGGGCCCATATTAGATAGCAGGAGATCTGTAAATAGGGGTCCAGATAAGTCTTCTCATTCCACAGCTCTCAATTACCACTATAACCACTTGGCTTAATTAACAGAAACAATGATATTAAATTAACCTCAAATCTGACAATTTTCTCTTTTGGAAACCATTACGAATTCAAACTGTTACAGAAATCTTCGTTCACATTAATTTAAAAGAAATCTTCGGGACAAAATATAGAGAGTTGTGCAAAAAATGGCGCAATTCTTTTGAGATTCAAAATTAATGTGAAATTTAAGTTTAGAAGATTTTAACATTGGAACAAGTATTGGATCCCATAGGATGGAATTTAGTTAACTTCTCCACTGCTTGTACTCGGTATCTAACGGTAGCCTATATAGAGCCATAATTCTTTATGCTGATTAAAATTCAACTGATCTAAGAGCCTCTCGAGTGAGACACTCTAAGAGGGCCTTGAGTTGAGAAGGGGTTGCGGAGAGTGGGCGGAGTTTAGTGTGTTTCCTATGCCTCAGAGGATGGAGAGATGGCTTAAATATATCAAGAGAGATAGAAGAGGTGAGAGTTAGGAACAAAGGCTGGTGGTAAAATAAAGAGAATAAGAGAGAGAGAGAGAGAGAGAGAGAGGTAGAGAAGAGGTGAGAGTTAGGAATAAAGACTGGTGGTAAAATACAGAGATAAAGAGAGAGAGAGAGAGAGAGAGAGAGAGAGAGAGAGAGAAGAGGGGATAGTTAGGAACAAAGAGTGGTGGTAAAATAAAGGGAATAAGAGAAAGAGAGAGAGAGAGAGAGAGGAGTATATAGCGAGTGCTAAAGAGAGTGAGAAATAAGGAAAGAGAGTGTTATTTGTAGAATGGCAGAGTCGTGGACGTAGATGTTATTATTAGAAGGAAAAGAACCAAAGTAGCCAATTCATGGCGTCATAGTTGATGAAAACCTTCGCTTCAAATCTCAGCCCCATCTTTTTTGTTTCACCTTTCTTTCAGATCCGTCAAGTCAGACAGATATTGTCATCTCACGATAAAATGCATCCATAATTCTTGCTAACTCAAAAGGTCATTCTAAACTTGACTACTGTTATTCATTGATATATGGCTTACCTTCTTCTTCTCTTATGCGTTTGCAAAGTGTTTAGAAATCTCGGTAGAGTGGGTAATCATAAAAGCCTTTGCTAAAAAGTTAACTGATTTGAGACTTAAGGTTTTTAGTTACAGCTCTCATTATCCTTATTAAAATTAACCCATTACTGCATAGTGAAATGATCATTCGTGATGATATCTATCACTACCAATACCACATATTTAACCATTGGACAGTTTAGTATAAAATCCATGTTACCAGTCCTTTGAATGTCCAAGATTTTACTCTCTGATAAGCTCGACCGAAAACTGATTGCAGCACCTCAGGAACTACCATTTAAATCTTTATGATGTTATACTAATGCACTGGAGCCAGTGGCGATGTCGGTAAGATATTCGACCGCGGATCAGTATGTGCGGGGGTTCAAATCCTGGGCTCGCCCGTCACTGACATCGCTTTCTAGTGAGGAAACTGACGTTAACATTAGCTTTTATCTTTTCTTATACACTGAGCTATTTAGATCTTCCTATCCCTCTCTACATCTTTTCCCACTAGGGCGCACTGCGAATGATTATTTTATTCATAGCGACCAAGTCGTTGATATTCCTGATCGGCATCATTACCGGCAAGCAGGATGCCTCTTATTGCATTACCCGGGCCCGATAGACGTTACCCCGCACTGCAGCATCGCTAATTGTGTTTGAACTGCGTGATTCCATTATTATTTCTTCAGTTCATATTCTAGATTTGAGATGAAGTAGCTAGGGTAGGTACAGTGGGGCCATCTCCCCCTACCCCCTGGGGGTCAAAATATTCTCAAATGTATACATATCAAGCCTACTTAGAAAATATAAATTTAATGCAGAATAATTTTGATAGTACTTGAAATGCTTTTGGTGTAGCGGCTTTCCTCCCAGAGTTTAGAAGTCAAATGTTGTTAAAAGAATACGCAAGTGTAAGTTTTACATGAAAGTATAGTTTGATAATAAATAATTAACAGATACAGAATTTAGTAGGAAGAATGAAAGAGAAAAGAGTTAGAGGAAGACTGAGACATGGGATGCTGGATGATCTGAGAATACACAAGGACGCACACACACACACACACACACACACACACACACACATATATATATATATATATATATATATATATATATACTGTGTTTTTTATAACTGATACCCCACATTATTTTTCCAATTAAGTCGTAAGGAGTTAACAGACTATCTTAATGGGGTCAGATAAGAAATTTCCAGTACAGGATTACGGGAGTGCTACACGCAACGTAAAATTATCTCTATAAAATATTAGCACACACGTCAGGTAACATTTATGTTAATGCAATTTTTGAAGAGAAATCATTTCTTTTCAAAACGACGTAAAATACGTGCTGATGCGTCCTTAATTGACAAAGTTATTGAACTTTTAATGCATGCATTGCATGAAGAGAAACGATTTCAACTACTAGGAAACCAGGCTGTTACATATCTGGCTACAGCTTGCAGATACAGCTACATACTGTATATGCATTAAAAGTTCAATAACTTTATCAATTCCGAACATTTCAGTACGTATTTTACGTCATTTTGAAAAGAAATGATTGCTCTTCAAAATAGCATTAATAGAAATTTTGATTGACGTGTTCGCTAATATGTTATGTAGATAGTTTTACGCTGAGTGTAACACGCCCGTAATCCTGTAATGGAAATTTCTTGTTTGACCCCACTTCTATTCGCAAAACCATAACTTCGACTTTTTTAAAGATATTCAAACGAAATTTCTCTATGATTGGTAGAATTGGTTGCCGGTCAAGTACAGTAAATTTAAAGAACATCAGACAATTCCTTACGACTTTATTGTAAAAATAATATGGGGTATTAGTTATAAAAAACACAGTGTATAATTATTATATTCATCTATAGAAGAAAGGCTGAGGATAAAACTGGTTGGAAGTCATATGCCATGGACCTGCCGTTAGACATGGCACTGGAAGAGAGATAGAATTTAGTATCGTTGTCAACCTCAGTTATCCCGCTATTAGAAGCTGCTGTGGGGACGCCACTGTATGAACAAATATTTGACAATTTCATTCACGAGAGCCCCTTTGTTGGATACTTTGCTTTTTGCATCAGGAATCTGCTTCATAAATACATCCGTAAGCGGAAATAATCTTCAAGAGATCAGACTCAGAGGGATGAAACTATCATGAAGACCCTGTTATCACATTCTTGGTCAATTATTGTGTATATTCTGTATAAATAAACTCAGTTGGATAGGGCATAAGTTAAGACTACACAGGATACTACTCGAATAAGAAAAACGCTTACATATAGAATATCAAAAAATGATATAACTAAACCATATGTTTGAGAAATAAATATAAGTTTAAGTATATGGACAATATAACAACGATTTACGTATGTTAAATATCAAATTCAGTCTTTCGGATGATGATGTGTACGGATGTACGATGGATAGAGATCAGTGGAGGAAGATGGTTGAAAAGATTATTCTAGTGTCCATAAAGTAACGTATAATAGTTTATATAATATAATATAATAATACTAAAATAATAAAATTAAAAGATATAAAACTTGTTACACGTCACCAATTTATTTAATTAAAACATTTATGTTGTGTTTAACGTCAAGACTCAGAAGCGTAGGGCTTCTCATCAAGACTACTAGACACATTCGAGCTACCGTAACAAAGACTGCGTCACTAACAGTATAACTTGAGATTTGATGATTTCAAACTATTGACTCACATGAAACACCATTTTTAAAACACAATTTAAATTTCTATAAATTTAAAATTAAAGGTGTGTAAAAATGATTGCGAAAATTCACCGGCAATCACATTTTTAATTTAATTCTCTTATCTGTTTGGATTAAAGTCGAACCACAGACTTCTTAGTTTGATACTCGACACTTAGATATGAGCTACAGCTGCTAGTGGAAACTGTAGAGCAATATTTCGTAGACAAAACAAGGAAATAAAACTGTGGACGACTCCGAGGCGTTCAAACAAACGGGACGACGTAATGTCATTGTCAATAATTTCATATCCACATTTCTCCGCACTCGTTTTGATCGTCGTGTAATAAATTACATGGTAACTCTGCCCCTCATCTTCTCTCCTCAGCCCTTTACATCCCACCTTTTAAAAATCTCCGCATTTCATCTCTTCATCCCGATGATTTGCCAAGAAAAAGACATTTAGTCAATTTCTTGTCATATACTACAGGCATATATTTAAAAAATGATTTTAAAATAAAGTATGATATTGTTCACATATAAGCTCTTTCTTTTTCTGTCTCTCTCTCCTTTTCTCTCTCGCTCTCTAAATCTCCCTCTCTCGTTTTCTCGCTTTCTCCTTCTCTCTCTCCCTCTCTCTCTCGCTATTTCTCTTTCTCTCTCTCCCTTTCTCTCTCTTCCTTTCTTTCTCTCTCGCTCTATCTCCCTTCCCCCTCTATCTCTTTCTCTCTCTGTCTCTCTCCTGAATTTGACGGTTATCTAATAAATCGTAATCTATTTCACGAGTCGAGCAGTCAATGTGATCTCGAGGGTGTGGGGGAGGGGGAGGCGGGGTTGTAAAGAGGGGGAGGGGGTTACGGACTCTGTTCCAGTTAGTCGAAACTAAACATAAAATTAAAGTTCTTAGATTCCGCAGACCGTGAGAATAGGAACCATATGATGATGGCTAAAATGTTCCATTAGGAGTTTATTTTCATTTTCTAGAATTAACTCTAACATTATATTCGTTTATGAACTTTTCTCGACCAAATTTAACTATTATGTAATATAATGTAGTATAATATATTATACTACATTACACTATAATTGATTATACTTGACACCTTCCACCGGTAATTGTTGATGTTGTTGTTGTTGTGATGTTTTGATATCTTGACGTAATCACTTATATACTCTTTTGGACATCTTAACGTCAGTCTAAAATATAAATATTTATACTTGCGCCTATATCGACGTCCCTGACATCATCCTTGTATGAGGTAACGAACGTTAAACCTTTATTATTATTATTACCGTATCCTGCTATGGTAATGGAAATTCAGAGCTTTTGGCTGGGTTGACGTAATGAGGGGTATGGCGGTGTTATCAATTGTTTCCTCAAGTTCTAGTCTTGTCACGTCTCACTTATTAAAGTTTTAGTTATTTGTAATATTGAATAGTGTGGCCATAAGTCTGTCTTGATATAATCATATATCGATTAGGAATATTATATATTGATTATCACTTAGATTATTTAAGGATCCACTCATACGTGGACATACACAGGAAAGCGGAACACAAGGAACAGTTTAGTTAGGGAATAGTTTTCATAGTTTAGGGAATAGTTTTAACATGCCATGGATCTGCCAGTAGGCAGGGTACTAATATATATATATATATATATATATATATATATATATATATATATATACACACACTGTGGAAGCTAAAGGTTGCTGCAAGGTATGCAAGGGAATAGCCTTCCTTAAAGTGATCAACTATTTGATTGATTTTATAATCTTACGTTTTTTCTGAGACGTGAAATTAACAATTTACTCAAATGATTAATTAAAATTACCGATGATAACAATAGTAAATATTGACTAAAACAATACGCCTTGGACTGTCACTAGGAGCACACTGAGAGAGCACTTGCAAGGGCTCACTGGTTGGAGACAAGCAAACGCCTGGACGCGTGGAGGGGCAGTGAAGCGTTTATCGTATTACGTTAAATAATTTCCTGGGAGGGTCTCTAGGGGGAGGGGGGGGGGGTAGGTCGATGACCTCGTCATTGTGAGGCATGATGGAGGTCATAACTCGAAGATTGCTCCAACGATTTCATAAAACGCGAGTTATTCGATTCGAGCTGAGAAACAACAACGAGAAACAGACTGCGGCCCGGCTGCTACCTGCGTGGCCCGTCCCGTCTTACGAGGGACCTTCCTGCTGCAGTACAGGCCGGTCCTCCGTGTGGCCCATCTTATATGGGGCCCGTCCTATGTGGGGCCCCGCGGATCTGATGCGGGGCCTGCCGGAAAGGTATATCGTCGGATGAGAGGCCGCCACACCCGCCTATTATGAGACCTTTAAGCTATTTTACTTTATAAGCCGATTCCAGTGCTGCCTAAATGTTTCTCAGTTCGGCGATAATTCGTAGTTTCTGTCTTTAAAGATAATCAACGGCATTTATTATCTATTTTATTCTCCACTTATTGCAGACAGTATATGCGTCCAATCAATGGGAGACCCATATAGTAATATGGGTTCACCATATGGGTTCACTTTATGGGTCCACGAGGCTTTGCTACTTGTGGGTTCATCACAGGTCACTAGTTCGACGATCGAGTTAGTAAGTTAAATTATTCGGACTTTGGATGACGGGTCGGTAGTGTTTTATTTCTCGGGTTATGACTCTCGATTCGCAATCAGATCAACACTGTTACCATAGAGTTGAAATGTGCCGCACACTCCTAGTTCAGCCATATTCGAAGCCTCTTATTTCGAATTATTCTCTTTTTGACCTCTCGGTGTACATGTATATAAACTCTTAAAGCTTCTCTGAGAAAAACGAAGAGCAAGTTAGACATCGTCCTATGACTATTTTGCATCATAACCATTGTGCTAAATACCATTGTGCCTTATATATTAGTAATCAATGTGTCTTATAACCATTGTGCCTTACAGCCATTGTGCCTCTAATTTTTTAACCATTTGCAAAGTAGGCATACTAGTTTATTTGCGTTTTATCTTCGATTGGTGATATTAAAGAAAAATTAAAACGTTAAAGAAAAAACTAAATTAAATTAAAAATTAAATCTAACAATTCATATACTGTACACGTATATATATAATTTGTATACTAAATTATGAATAATACAGTATTTCTGTTTGATGACACAGAAGTTCTGCTTGATGACATAGTATTTCTGTATGATGACACAGAAGTTCTGCTTGATGACATAGTATTTCTGTATGATGATACAGAAGTTCTACTTGATGACATAGTATTTCTGTATGATGACACAGAAGTTCTGCTTGATGACACAGTATTTCTGTTTGATGACACAGCATTTCTGAGATAGTAAAAGCGGGGCGGAAGGGGGAGCATAGAGCGGGGCATGGAGTGACCTCAGATGTACTGAGGGGCATAGAGCGGGGCTTGTAGTGGCCTCAGATGTACTGAGGGGGCATATAGCGTGACATGTAGTAGCCTCATATGTGATGAGGGGGCATATAGCGTGGCATGTAGTGGCCTCATATGTGATGAGGGGGCATATAGCGTGGCTTGTAGTGGCCTCAGATGTGCTGAGGGGCACAGAGATGGGCCTATAGTGGCCTCAGATGGTTGAGGCGCTGTTGGTTGCCTGGATACACTGGACGTAATACTGAGAGATTGGAATGTCTGGCGTTGTCATAGTGGAATGTTGAATAGACAGAGAGAAAGAGAGAGAGAGAGAGAGAGAGAGAAAGACAGAGAGAAAGGGATAGCTCCTTATTTTCGTTTAACTCTGACTGTCTTTTTCTCTCTCCTCTGTCTCTGTCTCTCTCTTTTCTCTCTCTCTCTCTCTCTCTCTTTCTCTCTGTCTCTCTGTCTCTCTCTCTCTCTCCTCTGTCTCTGTCTCTCTCTTTTCTCTCTCTCTTTCTGTCTCTCTGTCTCTGTCTCTGTCTCTCTCTCTCTCTCTCTCTCTCTCTGTCTCTCTCTTTTTCTGTGTCTCTGTCTCTATCTCTCTGTCTCTCGATCTCTCTATCTCTCTCTCTCACTCTCTAGTGTCATCTCGTTCACTGACAGTTTCTATACAATCGACATCACGTCATAAGCGGGACTGAGGCATTGATTAACAGACGAGTGCAGACCATTATTGCTGTCCTACTCGCAGCTTAACCAAGTCCCTCTTAAGAGTTAGAGGATATGGAGTGCAAGGTTTCTGAGAGCCTTCTATTTATCTGAATTCAAACTCTACCGCAAATAAATCTATTTCAAATCTAAGGTAGAGATGGTTTTTCTTTGTTTTTATAAATTTCTTATTAAGGTTTTAAATTTTAATCTTGATAATTAATATTAATTATAAATAATACAGAAGGCTCAGTACATAATTAAGTTTACATATCAGTTTAAATTTCACTTCTTTACTAATATTTTCTGACTAATTTTCTGGATTTTTGGAATTTGCACCGATTTGGACCTCCTTTTGCTAACCGGCTTGGATTTGTCGCAATAGCGCTCGATGTTGTCATGGATGACAGTAGCCTTTAAACTGTTGTTATTTATTACTATTAGTATTCAAAATGAAATATTGTTATGCTGTCTCATAAGTTCATATACAGAGAACATTCCATTCTTTCACTCTTCCACTCTTACACTCTTCGATTCTTCCATTCTTCCACTCTTCTACTCTTCCATACTGCCATTCTACCACTCTACCACTCTTCCACTCTACCACTCTTCCACTTTTTCACTCTACCGGATGTTCCAGGAAGACGTCACTAGACGTCATCTATGGATCCTAGGCGTCCCAGGGGGTCCTGTCTCAAATCCACTCTTCCTCAGTCCCAATGGATTCAACCCATTACAATTGTTGATTCGATATGTCTGCTTACCTACACACTCAGATGCACTGGCAATTGGGAATACTTTCTAATTCTTTCTGTTTGTGGTAACTGGACAAAACTGATGTTGATTTAAATGTTTGCATGAATATATATATATATATATATATATATATATATATATATATATATATATATATATAAACTGGACAAAGCTGATGTTGATTTAAATGTTTGCATGTATGTATGAATATATATATATATATATATATATATATATACAGTATATATATAATATATATATACATGTATATATTTTTATATATAATATATATATATATATATATATATATATACAGTATAGATATAATATATATATGTACATGTATATATTTTTATATATAATATATATATATATATGTATATATATACAGTATATATAATATATATATGTACATGTATATATTTTTATATATAATATTTATATATATAATTTTAATAAAATTGTAATAAAATTATGTAAGTTATTGTCTTTGAATTAATTGTGAATAATTTAACAGTCTTTCCTCAAAATGTTGGCCTATGCTAAGAAATCCGAAAAGTAGGCTACTTTCAGGTAGCTGGCAACGCTTTACTCGCATGCTGTGAGTTCTCTCGACTTTACGCTGACTTTGCTAAGGCTCTCGATAGCATGACAACAACGTCTCGACCAGATGACTGCAGTCAGGCTGTGACAGCAGCTAGGTTATGAGTGCTCCCGTCACCCCTGCTATCCACCCTATCCACCCACCCAATTCCCGTCCCCAGGTGACGAGAAGAGCTCCGTCACCCATAACCCTTCTCTCAAATCTCCTCCATGGAAAATCTCTTCCACCGCCCGCTATATAGCAATATATGTGATATTGTAAGTTTATTGTAGCTATATATATACAAGTATATACATGTATACATATATACATGTATATATATATATATACATGTATATGTATATATATATGTATATGTATATACATGTATATGTATATATATATATATATATATATATATATATATATATATATATATATATATATATATATATATATAGCTTGTAGGCCCACTTAGAGTGGAATCAATCAATAAATATAAGCTTCAATCGAATAGCCAGTGGCTCGATCAATCACTAAATCAGTTGATTAATCGGTAAATATAGCAAGCAATAAATCTAGCAAGTAGTCCATTTATAATTCGTACAATTAATTAATAAGTAAAAAGCTGGTAATGCTAATGTTAACGTCAGTTTCCTCACTCGAAAGCGATGTCTGTGACGGGCGAGCCCAGGATTTGAATTCGGCATATACTGATCTCCCGTCAAATCGCCACTGACTCCAGCCGTAAAGTAGTATGTAATTCATTATTTAGTGTGCAGCTAATTTTTCCACGTAGTTCTAAAAACTATGTGAAAAATACCTTACGCTGAAATGTCTTGAATTAAATTAATTTTCATTTAATTTACTCTAATCTATCTGTCTTTGTGCACTGCCTACTGGCAGGTCCATGGTATATAACGCCTCCACTCTTCTCTGTCTTCCGCTTTCCTCTTCATTTCCACATATGTGTGGGTCATTAAATCATCTAACATACCTAATCTCGGCCTTCCTGTACCTCTTTTTCCTTCAATTACTCGAATATAAGCATAATATCAAGATACAGGAGAAGAGAATGATTTCTATCTCAGGTCTGTGCTCTGTTGTGTACGGTGTGTACGGAAAAAAGCATAAATGATTTAACACAGAATCACATAGGAAATAGAGGGGTTGGGTTGAGAGAGGGGTAGAGGAAGCAGTGGGGTGGGGAGAGGGTGAGAGAAATTGTGAAGCTTATCTCTTGAGGCGCCTTTCATTAATTCTTAGCGCTATCAGTGTTCTGACACCACGCCTTGCCTCCAGCATCCAATCCCTCTCTCTCTCTCTCTCTATCTCTCTCTCTCTCTATCTCTCTATCTCTCTCTCACTCTCTGGTTCTCTCTCTCTCTCTCTCTCTATCTCTATCTCTCTGTCTGTCTGTCTGTCTGTCTGTCTCTCTCTCTCTCTCTCTCTCTCTCTCTCTCTCTCTCTCTCTCTCTCTCTGTCTGTATGTTCTGACACCACGCCTTGACTCCAGCATCGCATCCCTCTCTCTCTCTATCTCTCTCTCTCTCTCTCTCACTATCTCCCTCTCTCTCTCACTCTCTCTCTCGCTCTCTCTCTCTCTCTCTCTCTGTCTAGCTCTCCTCTGTATATATTGTTCCGTATATCTCCATGAAGATAGGTTCTTAACTGACTAACGGCTTAAGCCGCTTTGGCCACGTTGTATTAAAAACGATAGAGTTGATCTTTTAATTTGTGTTACTATAGTCTTTATGAAAGTAACTCTATCATTCAATGGGCTTTAAATAGCCTAGTTGTAATAGATTTTTATAAGTCTTGGTGACGGTAGCTCAATCGTGTCAATCCTGCTTGAAGAGTTGTGCTTCTAAACCTCGACGTGACAACATAAACTATGCACACATTCTAAGAATGCAATTATATATTCTATGCCCGCAACATACTCGTAGTTTTTATATAAAGTAAACACGCATTATAGTGAAATGATCAACGGTGTTTAATCTGTTGATATCTATCAGTTTTAATACCACATGTTTAAACCGTTAGGCAATTTAGACCATTTTCCGTATAACCAGTCCACTAAATGTCCAATATATTACTTTCAGATCAACGCTGCTGGGATTCGAACCCATGAGGGTTCAATTCACTTCAGGGTCTGTAACTTAAAACCTCATAACCTTACCCCTATGCTATTAAGACAGGAGCTACAGTAGTCTGAGTTATACGACCAAGTATACCGGATCAAGTAGTCCTAGTTCAGACAGGAAGATATCTCAGGACCAATCCGCCTATCCTGGACTCCAGGATCAATCCATCGATCTGGAGATCTTTCCTCGCAATGATTTCTCGGAAGCGTTTGACGACGTCAATCTTCTCGACATTAGAGTCCATCACGCGCTCTGGTGAATAGACGAGTATAGTTGAGGACTCGTCATGTTCTAATCATGCGCAGGGTGGATGAATTAAATCAGGCGATGCAGTCTGAGAGACAGCATTCAGTTAAACTCCTGTGGAAAGATCAGACATATCTGAAAGAATTCAAGACGCTGAGTAGTTCCTGATGAAGTCAGAAAAGCGTGAAATCAGCGAGTGGCGCAGAGTCACGTGGTCAACCAATGCTTGAAATCCGTGTGTCAGGACTGCGGACTCCGATGTGTTCCATCTAATTAGAGAATACAGAATATATCCTTGCGTATAGAGCTATTATATTCTATGTATTATTACTATAATAATTATTATTATTGTTATTATCATTATTGTCATTATTATTATTATTTGTAGTAGTAGTAGTAGTATTATTATAATAATAATTATTTTTTAACCCCCTAACAAGGGGAATTATTATTATTGTTTTGTTATTATTATTATTATGATTATGATTATGATTATGATTATTATTATTATTATTATTATTAAAGCTACGGCAGGATCAATTCTTATGGTTACGAAATATTCTCTACCTTAATTGTAGAGGAGGAGTCTATATCTATTTAGAGCTAAGAAGTATATAAATCATTGATAAATAATCAATGTAGTAGTTCATGGAATACATAAAGATCGGCCGAAATAATTATAACAACAGGCTTGCGTCTGTTACAATATCAAGCAAAATAAAGTAAATATTTTTCATTTGTTCAAGAGATACATTATAAAAGTATTGAGTTGATCACAAAGTTATAATTAAAATAAATAATAAAAAGTTTAACGTCCGTTTCCTCATACAAGGATGATGTCAGGGACGTAAAAGTAATCCTTCAGAACACAGCCCCCTCCCCCCCCCCACAGAATATCTAGTACCCCCAACCCTCACCTTCTCTCATCTTAAGTAGGGCTCTTCAACCAAACCTCTCTACATATTAACCACTCCTCCACTGGTTACCTAGCAACCACGCCCCGTTTTCTGCTCAAAGACTTTCTTTGACGATGTAAGAAACAACTAAAGCTTATATGAGCTTAGATTGACTTAGATACAAGTTCTTACCCCCGGCTGGAGCCTGTGGCGGTGTCGGTGGGATATTCGACCGCGGATCAGTATGTGCGTGGTTCATTTCCTGGGCTCGCCGTCACTGACATCGCTTTCGAGCGAAGAAATTTACGTTAACACTTGTCTTGCCAGCTTCATCACACCTACAAACTACATATGCGTTGCTTTTTACTCGTGCCCGCGTTGTGTCCGGTTCAACTGAGCATAAACCATCTATCGAGTTTATAGTAAAATGCGGCACTATCAGGTATAGAGATAAGAGAGCAATGGAAAACCACCTCGAAACTAAGCAGTAAACATACTGTTATTTTCCTTAACTTTATCAAAAACTCTCTCTCCCTCTCTCCGTATCTCTCTCTCTCCCTATCATTTAGATAGGGGAGAGAGAGAGAGAGAGAGAGAGAGAGAGAGAAAGAGAGAGAGAGAGAGAGAGAGAAAGAGAGAGCTAGACCGAGAGAGAGAGAGTTGGAACAATTCGATCTTGAATTAGGCCTACACAATGAATCCCAACGATGTAAATCTGGTAAAGCTAATGTTAACGTCAGTTTCCTCACTCTAAAGCGTGTCAGTGACGGGAGAGCCCAGGATTTGAACCATGCACATACTGATCCGCCGTCGAGTATCTTACCGACTTCGCCTCTTACCGACTGTTAATAACTAAGAACCAGATCAGACTAACACAGAAGCTGGGAAAGGTTGCTAGAGTCAATAATTCAGCCAATTGTCGCTCAAACTTCAGATTTGCAGTGAATTTACTATTGACTTTGAGGTTTAGATAAACTTGCTGAATACTACAATAACTATGGCCCATTCCATGATCTAGTTAGGATAAAATGTGTTGCAACAGCATTTCTAACTTAAAACTGTTGATAAATTGCTTCGTGAAAAATAAAAAACATAAAACGTAAAAACATGAAATTATAAAGCATAATTTACTTAATTTATAATAATATAATAATATAATTTACAAATCTCTGCTTTAGATATAGGCCTAAACACGGTAACTAGGTATGTTGTACGCGGCATGTCCAATTCACTAGAAATCTGTTGCATTATGGGCGGAGACTCACTCACCAACTGGCATCACTTACGATGACGATATTGGCGTAAAACTCTGTCCGAATATTGTTCAATAACACCGATAGCAAGCTTAAGACTTACCTTTTCCCACCGTAAACATAATCAATCTACCATGACCATTTTTTGATCACCGGACTGGCTTTCGTTTAAAACCCTACTTCTCAGCACATTTCTTTTGCAGATTGGTCTGGGTGAATTGATCTGTAGTGATGTGTGCTGTGAGGACGTCCCTAACATAATCCCTGGATGAGGAAACGGACGTTAAACTTTTATTATTAATATTATAGCTAGTTTTGTACATGTAATTGATTTGTAATTGAAACTTGCCCAATCGATGGAGTGCGTCCAATAAAACATCTACCAAGCAGCACCAGACACAGATCTAGACGAACGTTTAGACAGACAGACAGAGAGATGCGCAGAGCATGTTGATGTAACAGAACTCAGTTGAATGGAGTAATAAGCCGACACTCTGACATAGACATAAAACAAGACGGATGTCCCTCGCAGGGATTAGTTCTTGCGGACGTCGTGGGGTGGAGAGGGATAGCAGGATTGAGACCACGTGATGAGACAGGTGACTTCCGGTTTGTCGGATACTTAGTTAGAATGGCAGTATTAAAAATCAATTACATGTACAACAAAACTAGCTTTAGTGTTTCTTCTCTCTCCTTCTTTCTTTGCTTACTGCGGTGGTCAGCTCGATAGGGTACTTCAATGCCCTCTCTGATGGCCGTAGTGAGCAAATTTTATTTTCTGTATGATGCTACTTATGTTGATTCAAACTTTTGACTGCTGATTTATATACTTTCACAATTATTTGTCGATTTTTATGAATTATTAAATAAACATGTGTACTACTACTACTATCTAACGGTACTATGAAACAAAATTCGATAGAGTTTTACGCCAAATTCGTTATCCTATGTGATGCCAGTTGGTGACCGCGTCGGCTGTGATTTTTTGATAGTGGATATGCACCTTTAATGAACTGTTTATTTTTGGCTTGTCGGTTCGGCTTTGGTTACACAGTGTTTGATGTTGGCATAGACGACGACGGCGGCACTTTTGTAGTTACCGTAATAGCCTAGACACTATAATTACAATCTAAAGACATTATACATCTGGCAACTCAGATAGGAGATTTAATGTATCACTCGCTAGGACACTAATACTGCTATTGAACTTTCTGCTCATTGAGATTATTTACGACATTGATATGTTGTACTGTGAGCAAAATACTCTTCGATTGATTGACAGATTGATTTACTAAATGATAAATCTATCGATGGATTAAGCGATTGAGTTACCATTTGATTAATCTACCGCTTGATTGATAGATTGATTTACTAATTGATTAATGGATCGATAGATTGAGTGACTGATTAATCAATTAATGGATTGATTGATTTATAGATTGACTGATTAACAGAAGCAGATACAGACGAAGCAACAACTCTCTCCTCGTGCAGATCTTTTGTACAGTCAACAAAATTCTCATCGCTTGATTTATTTACTAATTGATTAATTGATTGATGGATTGATTAATCAACCGATGGATTGATCGATTTATTTTGTACAGTATAGTGGTTTGAAATAAAAAAATAAAAAAAATTTATCGATCGATTGATTGATGTAGCAGAAGCAGATGCGGAAGATGCAGTGGCAGCATGTAATACAACTTCTGCGCCGCCTGGTGAATGACTCGAGATAAAACTATTCATCACAACCCTTATGAATGAATACGGGGGTACCACCACCTCCTCCGCCTCCCACCCTTCTATTCAGTACGTCCAATACTCGTATTCACGCTGGAATGTCCTCCGTATACTCCAGCTTGGCGACACCCCCTTCGATATATCCTGCTCCGGATCTTAGACATCCAGGTATGTATAACGGAGATGGACATAGGACCTCTTTATAAACAGTATCACAAGAATAATGGTGTATTACGTTACATGATATAAAGACCCACTGGTATGTGGACACGAAGAGAAAACGGAAGACAAAGACGAGTCGTCATCGTCATCCTTCCCTGAATCCCAGTTTAACTACGGTCGGGATACGAAAAGACAAAGAGGAGTAAAGGCGTTATATACCATGGACCTGCCAATGGGCAATGCACAATGAGAGATAGAGAGAAAGAAAAAGACTAACACAAACACGCGTATACAAAGAAATAAACTTAGAGATACTCTATAACGGCAACAGCTTTCGCTTTATAATCAGACATTAAACTAGAGGCGCTCCTGAGAGTTTGTTAAGCACGTGAATCAAACACGTTCTTGCAGTCAGATACTCCTGTAAACCCTTCTTTGGACTGATTGTCGAATATTTCATTTGCATGGTTTATTGGGATATTACATTCCGCGCATCGGCTTAGTTTTGACTCCATAGTGTCGAATGTTGTAGCAGATGATGATATAATCGTATACTGTTTTTATTGTTGTTTGGGAGGAGATTTAAATAACTGTCAAGAACAAAATAAGCCCATGCCAGGAATTATAACATCCAGTGCCCACCACAGGGGCGCCAGATAGTACATTATTTGCTTGATTCTCGTTGAAACATTCGCGCATATAACACAAAACAATGACAAGGAAAACAGTGTTATGAGAATAATTTAGCGTAATCGCTAAAACTTTTATGAACCAGTCTTACAACAAATAAGTGTAAATCTTTGTAAATTAATCATAACAAATAGAACATAGAGTTAAGAATAAAACAGTTTATTCAACAGCATCTTTAATGGTGCCTAATGTGCTTCTGAAAATTTATTAAAAGTGAGAGAAATCTCGAGTCAATTTATAAGAAATCTCATAATAAAATTTATGTGAGGCTTCAATCTTCAGAATTTAGATTCCGGCAGTAATCCAATAAGTTGAAAATATAAACTTCTAAAAATCTATTATAATTATCAATATAGTGAACCGGACTGTACTTAACAGCTAATACTGTGCAATTAATTCTAGCACCGCTTTTCTAATTAAGTATCGTACTGCAGTGTCAGTTGAAAGCAATTGTTTCACATTCTATGACTGCTTGACGATAGACTACTGAACTGACAGATTAGCAAATCATTGATTGATTGACTCTGAGATTGAATAATTAACGGATTAATTAATTAACAGACTGGAAGACTGATTAATTAACGGATTGATTGATACATCAGTGAGATCTTGAATCAACGGTCGAGAATTTTGAAGAAATATTCGACTTCTAGCAGCCCATCTTCAGGCAGATCCGTGCAGTGCAGTGCATTCTGGGATTTATTTTTACCATAGAGAGCTCTGAGCGTACGAGGTCTGAGAGTGCGTGCTATCTCCTGCAGCAAACAGGCACGATTAATAAATACGCATTAAAACATACATCAACAGGAACAACTACACATCGAAACAGACATCTACAGGCAACTACACTAAATCGAAGCATACATCTAGACCAACAACTACACTAATCGAAGCATACATCTAAACAAACAAATACACATCAAAACATATATCTATACAGACACGTTAAAATATAAATACACGTTAAAACATAAATCTACTCAAACAAATACACGTAAAACATATATCTAAACACACAAATACGTCTAGACAAACAAATACAGATCGAAACATACTTCCATACAATGAATACATCAAAACATACACATAGACCAACAAATACACAGCATACCATATATCCATACAAACAAATAAACACCAAGAACTTACATCTATACAAACATATACACAAACAAAACATGCATCTATGCAATCAATTGATACAATTTAATTTCCATCTAAAAGCTGGTAAAGCTAATGCTAACGTCAGTTTCCTCACTCGAAAGCGATGTCAGTGACGTACGAGCCCAGGAGTTGAACCCCGCACATACTGATCCGCGGTCGAGTATCTTACCCACGTCGCCACTGGCTCCAGCCTGATTGATCGATTGATTGATGGATTGATTGATTGATGTGGCAGGTCTAGCGGGAGAGATCATGATGAAGATAAAATAAAATAATAAAATAAATAAAATAAAATAAATAAAAATAAATAAATGTAAAAAGAAACCAAAATAAATTTCTACCGGGTCCGCGGGGCCCACAAATTCTCTGAAGACCTGGGGGGCGTCCTGCGCCCTAACCTCGAGGGCCACTGAGGGGCCCGAGCAGAGTTCAGTGACCATGAGGGGGTACTCCTGCACCACCCCCTTGTAGACCTCCAGAAACTCCTCGGCGTTAGCCTTGTCGAAGTTGACCATCAGCACGGCAGAGATTTGAAACCCTGTCTCCAATATCTTCATCAAGATCTCTCCCGCCAGACCTACCACATCAATCAATCAGTCAATCAATCAATCAGTTAATCAATCAAACAACCAATCAATCAATCAATCAATCAACCAACCAATCAATCAATCAATCAATCAATCAATAAGAACTTAACGCCCTATTCTTCGCCATAAGGCAATGTCAGGGTCAGGAACGTCTCTTGCAGACTCTACACAAACAGACGCCACAGCACCACAAGATGACGACTTCAGCGACATGAGTTTGACGGTAAGCACTGAGAAACAGCAGCGAAAATGAAACCGATTAACGTTGAACCGAAAAAATAGGCTTAAGGTTAAAACCGCGACAAAATTTAATGCCAAATATTCTCATGCTAAACTAAAAAGAAAAAAGTTGGTAAAGCTAATGTTAACGTCAGTTTCCTCACATGAAAGCAATGCCAGTGACGGGCAAGCCCAGGTTTTGAACCCCGCACATATTGACAGCTTCATAATGCTCTATGTTGTTGTGGATGATGTTAGGACTAATAGTGAAGGCCTATAATGCCACTGACCAGCATGCACCATATGCGGCTTGATGACGCCACACGTGACGTCATTGTAGCAGGCAGTGTTCTGTCTCTTAGGTCCACTGATAGGAAAGAAGAAGTCAAGTTCTCTAGCCGCTGCTACACAGGTCTCTGAGCCATACAGCACTGCATGGCTGCTTCCTGATCATTCAATCAATCAATCAATCAGTCAATCAAGCTGCCTCCTGATCAATGAATCAATCAATCAGGCTGCCACCTGATCAATCAATCAATCAAGTTGCCACCTGATCAATCAGTCAATCAATTAATCAATCAGTCTGCCACCTAATCAATCAATAAATCGATCAATCAATCAAGCTGTCATTTGATCGATCAGTCAATCAATCAATCAATCGATCAATCAAATTAAATAATTAATGAAAATTTAATGGTAATTATAATTTAATGAAAAGCAACTGTTTATTAATTTCATTTATTAATATTAATACACCAATAAATTATCGCCCATTTCTATATAAAATAAGCATATCAAAGTGTTCGAAACTTTTTTAATTTGTAAGCAATTTTTAACAGAGTTAGCTATTGAATCAATACTTCTTGAAACTGAAATAATAAAATACATAAATAATAAAATTAAAATAAAAAGCAAATAGTAATTAAAATTATAATAATCATCATCATTTTTTTCTTGCAGACTACACAAACAATTATCATGTTTGTGTAGTCTGCAAGAGACGTCCCTGACATTGCCTTATGGCGAGGAACCGGACGTTAAATTCTTATTGATTGATTAAATTGATCATCATCTTCCCTAGAATCCCAGTTTAACCAGGGTCGGGATACGAACAGACCTTCTCCAATCCTCTCTGTCTCACACCAATCACAATATGCCCATACCATTACACCCGTTAAAATTTTTGTACCAATTTCTGGAGCTTAGGCGCTCATCAACCGAATGCCCTTTCTGACGTTGATTTACAAATAGTTGAAATAGTTGTAAAAATAAACAAGTAACATAGAATGTTATGTAATAGATGAACAAGAACCTTTAGAGAATCGAGCTCTCAGACACTGGCGCGAGCTTTCACTGGTACAAGTGGCGGCATCAGAAGAGCCAATGAGGTCAAGCCATTTCTGTACTACATTCTCTCCCTTTATCTCAATAGCTATCAGTGGTCCACTACACATATAGTCTATCTGCCGACTACAATCAATCAATCAATCAATCAGATCAAGCCATTTCTGTACTACATTCTCTCCCTTTATCTCCATAGCCATCAGTGGTCCACTACACATAGTCTATCTGTCACCTGCAATCAATCAATCAATCAATTAATCAATCAATCAATCAATCAGATCACGCCATTTCTGTACTACATTCTCTCCCTTTATCTCAATAGCCATCAGTGGTCCACTACATATGTAGTCTATCTGTCAACTGCAATCAATCAATCAATCATTCATTCAATCAATCAACCAACCAACCAATTAATCAATCAATCAATCACTCAACAACATTTATAGGTAACGTGGAAGTAGAAATGTGACTTAAAAAATAAATCTAGGGTACTCTATCGAAGTGAACTAACAATGACATCAGCTATCCTGTCCTGTTGTTGCTTCAAGGGCTCAATAATTCCACCAATAGGACAGTGAATAAATAAACATTGTGTAGAATATTAGCCCTTCAAAGTCCAACAAAAGACAAAAGATTTTAATCTAAAGATTTAAAAAATGTAGTAACTATAGCTAGCTATATTGTTTTGCGAATTAAAGCATCAGCAAATACTACTAATTTGATAGTTTGATAATTGCTAATAATCATTCAACTATTTAATCAATAATCACTTTACTAACAGCCATCAAATCAATTAACTACACAGCTTTTGTGCATAAAGTCTCGATATTGTCTCGGACGTGCTTACAGACGTACCTGAATGATTGCTGCGTAGTTTGATATGAGTAGAACTCCGTTGCCTCATCTCTCGTTACTAGAACTGACTTTAGATTAGCTATCTGTAGCCCCGCCTTCCACACCACATCTAGTATCTCCCCCATGTGATCCATAGCATCGGGCATTATTAGTCCTAGAGTTCTATCAATAAATTAATCAATCAATCAATCAGTCCATCCATCCATCAATCAATCAATTAATCTTTAGATTAGCTATCTGCAGTCCCACCTTCCAAACCACATCTAGTATCTCCCCCATGTGATCCATAGCATCAGGCATTATTAGTCCTAGAGTTCTATCAATAAATTAATCAATCAATCAATTAATCAATCCATCCATCAATCAATCAATCAGTCAGAGTTTATTAACACAGTATATTAGATGACACTACAAAACTTAAACAAATGGGTAGAAGAAAGTCTATTCGCATCCCAACCCTGGTTAAACTAAGATTTAAGGGAAGATGATGATGATGATGATATTAGATGACACTGCTCGTCGAAGGTTTAATTCAGTATTAGACTTCTACTAGTACCTTTTCAATAATTATAAGTGCATGTATAAGTGCATGTATAAGTGCATGTATAAGTGTATGTATAAGTGCATGTATAAGGCCTGTAAATATGTCGAAAGTCAAGGCGAGGAATGAACACCAACCTTTCATTCTTAGCGCCCAACCGTGACCTTGTAGACTCATCTCCATAAGCAATGAAGGTCAGCTGACGTCCCAGCACATTCACAGAGTTGCCGATGTAGAGGTCACTCAGACGCAGGTTGTCGACCTTAGCTCTGCGCAGGAACAGTCTGTGATTCTTTGGGTCAAACTGAAAAATTACAGGAAAAGTCAGCTAACCTTCTGACTAGATCGTTTAACACCTGCTTTCACATGACAAGGATAATAATAATAATAATAATAAAGGCTTAAAGTCCATTTCCTCATACAAGGATGACGTCAGGGACGTCATAATAGTGGATACTAAATAATAGTGAAGCACTGACACAAGAAGAGAGAAAGAAATGAACCATGAGCATTTATTTGTAACTGAATCCAAATATACACAAATCGCATACAACGAGACAGAATACAAATAAAATGGCCAAAAAACGTAATAAGAGCCAGATTCACATTAAGAAGGACCAGTGCAAAATTATTAGTAAATTTTTTTCTTTCACAAATTATAAAATTAGTAACTATACAGCAATAATTCTTAGGATCAAACCTAAATTTCACAATACCTGATATATAAAAAAAATTTATTATAATAAAAGGACAGAAATTATGATTATAAATAATAATATAAGTTATATAACAAAAGAATGGCTACCCATTTTTGTATTACATTAAGGTAAGCAGATAGGTTGTAGGTCTAGAGTGTTTAGCATCACGGTTCAGAAGCATAAAACAACTTCAAGCTTCACAGCTTCAAGACAACTCGACACAAGCGAGCTACCTCAAAACTTCGGTCCACTCACTGCACTAATGGGTTTTTATGTTAGCTTTTTATTTTTAGTAGACTCTATTTTTTATATCTATAAATAATATTCATCTTACATACAAACTTCATTTTAATGATTTAAATTAGTCGCATTCCAGTGGACTATTTTCAGAATATCTTCAAATGGTATGTAGCTTACATAGAATTGTTAAAGAGCTGTTATGATAACATCTTTAAATTATCTGTAATTTACATAGAATTGTTTAAGGAGTGTTACCATTTCAACAGAATTGTCAGCAGAATGAAACGTGAGAACATATCTGCGGACTAGAGTGGCAGCAGGGTCATACCACTCCACCACAAATGCATATCTCTCTCCTTCCTCACACTGCAACTAAATCAATCAATCAATCAACTAGATTAATCAATCTATCCATCTATCAATCAATCCATTTAGACGTCTAGAATTATAGATTTTAAATCATATATAATTGAAATTTAAGTAGTACCGTATAGTGTGAAGAGTATGTTATCTGCTATCTTTGCAATTATATAGTCTAAATCTTATAATTTATCAGTTACTTGATCTGAGAAGTATTTAAATTACAAGAATCTAAGTATTATATTTTACTTTAAGAATTCGATTTGCCCCTTTTGAACACCTTTGTAGTGTGAATATTTCATGGCCCTCAAAAGGCAAAATAGATCCGTGGTGAATCTGACGATATATGTAATGCTAGATGGAGCCACTCGGTAAGATACTCGACCTCGGATCAGTATGTGCAGGGTTCAAATCCTGGGTTCGCCCATCACTGACATCGCCTTCGAGTGAGGAAACTGACGTTAACCTTAGCTTTACCAGCTTTTAGATAACTATGATGCTAGATAACTATGACTAACGTTAGGTATCTGCAATGCTAGATAAATATAAAGAAAATCAGTATATACTGATTACCATTTAGTGCTGAGATCTCTGCCTCGTACTTCAGAATAAATTTGGAAAAGTTATACCACGTTCTAAAATATAACAAAACTGATAAGATATACTGGCAAGACACCAAATATTTAAATATCTATGCCTTTAAAATCTTGTTTGAAAAATTAATATTGGAAATATTAAAGCTACACTTCGGTTAAAAGTTGATACTTGCATGTTTCATTGGTATGATCATTGTAGCTACACAAATTCAATATCGATTAGCTATATGCATGTATAGATTAAATATATAGATGCAGTTCATCTAAATTCGATGGAAACTGGAGAATCAGGAAAGGTCATATAATGAAACTAAAACAACTAAAACTTAACTAAAATTTAACTAAAATTTAAACTAAAGCGAAACTTACGCAAAAGTTGAAATGCATAGATAACTATTTATAATTGATCAGAGTTTGGAAAGGTATAACGTTGTAATTCTTTTATGCATAATATTATATTAATATAGCGATGACTTCGCAAAAGTAAATAGTTTATTAATAGTAGACTAGAAATTCTATAAAATTCAAAACAAATTTCTTATTGCTTCGAAACCCTTTTTACTTCAAAACATTTTTTATTGACTAAAATTTAGTAAGTACTTAAAGAATCAAATGCATTCATCTATGATATATTGAATGTCCTGTTACCAACTTAAATTCTAGAATATATATTCATTTTCTCTTTCACAGAATTACATTAATATATATATATATATATATATATATATATATATATATATATATATATACATATGTGTGTGTGTGTGTGTGTGTGTGTGTGTGTCATAAGGTTTGGATTGTGATCTGGGTAGGATGCGTTCCCCTCCACTTTAACCACAGCTAGGCTGGCCAACAGGATACCAGATTGCATACTCAAGATTTTTAATCTTTAAATTTATAATTTAATATAAGCGAATTTTAGCTAGACAAAAATTGTTCTTGAAATCAAAAAGTGACTATCTCTTCGATAAAACATTCGAGCTATTGAGATGCCGTAAAATCGGCAATTAAACAGCTTCGATATACAAGCAGGATAGCCAATACAATAACTATGTTAAGTTAATTAGAGTGCTACTGTCGTCAATAGAAACATCGAGCACTACTGAATCAAATCCTAATTGGTAAGAAAAATAAGTGTCCATAAAAAATTCAGGATCCAAAATCTAGAAAACCAAGAAATCAAAGAAAGTTTGAGTTCATATCAGATCAGTATCCTAAAAACAATTTGAATGTCCATATATCTATCACCGCTTTCTCTATAAGTTTTAAGGAAAGCTTAGACAACTATTTGCTAGAATATTAACTAAACAAGTCAGTAAAAATGATTTAGTTAATTAAACTAAAATTAAAAATCGTCTAACAATATAAAGCTTGTTACTAATAACAACCAAACGAATGTAAACAATGTTGAAAGCGGGAGTAGCCTTCAAAACTCTGACACTTTAATTTTGAAAATGTTGCAAAACGATAAAGTTCCAGTTTTTACGAAAAAAGAGCTTTTACAAGAGAACCCAACAGTTAATTATGCTATAGTTAATTAACTGCAAGAGTATTACTATTTCATGGACGGCCGTTAAAGAATCTATAACTATAGCCCAATGAAAATTTGAAAAACTCAACTAGTTGCTAATCCAAGAAAACTATTATTAAGAGGTAAGATTTATAATCGTTGCTACGGATATGTAATTTTAGAACAAAAACCAGACAAATCTATGCAGATGAAATATGCGAATCAATAAGTAGCTATAATTCTCAATAATATGGAAAAATTAATGCAAAAAATTAACCAGCAGCATTTAAGATTGATTTACTAACAATTTTTGACGATTACCAAAATTTAAGTCATCGTTTTAAGAACCGGTCATTATATACTTAAAATTAATGGCATCGATCGCTTTTGAATGGTATAACTTAGACCTTTAGGTTTTTGCAAAGCTTCAGTGTTAGATACATAAGTAGATTTTATCGATTTAATGGATTCCTAGAGAAGTTTAGAATGGACTACATTGTAAAATTACGAATGAAACACTGCATGCAATATAAGCGGTTTGTCAAAAACCTACTTAAAATATTACTATCTATCAGGCAAATGAATTAATTAAATAATGATGTAATAATAATTTCTGCGGCCATAGGATAAAGAATAGCTAATCTATATCTTTGATTACGGCATATAAATTTCGCTAATTCATGAATATGATCCTGCAAAATATGTAAATGGAAATTTAGATGCTATGAAAATCACAATAAGTATTACAGTAAATTAATCGTTTACCGCAAAGTAAGAGAATGTCTCAATAGCGTAGAGGTAGCGTCATTAAGTTTTAAATGACAGATCCTGAGGTGAATTGAACCCTCGTGGGCTCGAAGCCCAGCCGCGCTGACCTGAGAGTAAAATCTCGGACATTCATTGGACTGGTTTCACGGAAAATGGATTAAATTGCCTAACGGTTTAAAAATGTAGTATTAAAAAGTGATAGATATAAACATAGTTGATCGCTGCACTATAATGCGTGTTTATTTGTGTTTACTTTGGACTGAATTTCTGGAATTTGCACCGTTTTTGAACCTTCTTTTTTTGCTCGCCGGCTTGATTTTGTCTCAATAGTGCTCGATGTTATCATTGATGAATGTAGCACTCTAATTGTTGTTATTATTATTTACTTTTTAATATTAAATTTATAAGTAAGAATTAATTGTTTGAAGTTAGCGTTGGAAACGTTGGTCTGTTTTTTTAAACTTAATTCATGTTAGCAGTGTTTGGAATACAAGATGGCTGCAAATGCATTAAGTTTATTTTATTTTGTTTACATTCACTAAATTTGTTAGGTTAAAGAAGCCGTCGCCTAATTACCTGCTCTTTCGGTATCCTTTAGTGTATAATGGATATATTGCAATGATTTTTAGTTACAGGTGCCCTCGCCAAGTTTAAATTTAATTTTTTGTTATTTTGTGCCAATATGAATCATTGGTTTAAAATTTAGGTTTATATATCAAGATTTTTAGAAATCAATATAATAGAAGCTGGCTGTACTGCTATAGCAAGTTTTTGGTGCTCAATGCATGACTTACTTCTGCAGACTTGGGATTCTTCTATTAGTTTTATTTTTGATTCATCTAATAGTTGGCTAATTGATTACGATTAGTCCCTTTTATTTTTAACGTATGCATTAATCCAGATAATTGCTTCACTTGTAAGGCAACTTAGCGTAGACAGTCCACCCGGTAGGCGGGTTAGAGGGCACTCCTCAACGATATGTTTCATGTTTTGCGATTGGCCGCAGTCGCAAAGCGGTGAATCACAAATTCCCCAGCGAAACTCACTTTCTCTCTGCATCTACCATGACCCGTACGGAAACGATTCAAATGGCACCAACTTCCTCTGCAGAGATTCATTCCTGGTAGCGCTTGAGACGGATCCTGAACCAGATGGATAGTCTATCCCTAAAGCCATACAATCCTGAACCAGATGGATAGTCTATCCCTAAAGCCATATCTTAACTCACTTAGTAAGCTTAATTTTTAGAAGAAATCTGTGAAGTAAATCTGACCAGAGAAATTTAACGTTGTTGCTTTATTTACGGAATCTCAATTTTTAATTGCGTGGGCATTTTTGCAAATAGCAGGATGATTTAAAAATATAAATAGCAACATATATATATATATATATATATATATATATATATATATATATATACTGTATATGTGCATATATATATATATATATATATATATATACACATATATATATATACATAGCCTATATATATATATATATATATATATATATATGTATATATATATATATATATATATTATATGTATATATATAATATATATAATATATATATATATATATATATACATGTATATATAGGCTATGTATATGTATATATATGTGTATATATATGTGTGTATATATATATATATATATATATATATATATATGTATATATATATATATATATATATGC
Source organism: Enchytraeus crypticus (assembly GCA_905160935.1). NCBI lineage: Eukaryota > Metazoa > Annelida > Clitellata > Enchytraeida > Enchytraeidae > Enchytraeus > Enchytraeus crypticus. The sequence continues at coordinate 451,218 of CAJHZI010000711.1, read as the reverse complement.
ACACACATGTACATATTTATATATCTTCGCGTACTTTAAACCACAAAACAATCTGACAAATAGATGAAATGTGCGCAAACGAAATGGAACATAGGAGCATAATTACAATGCATACCTGGAAATAATGGCGTTAGTGTCATGCTTTTAAATTTTTTAATTTCAATTTAAGTACATTCTAGAAGTGTATGATTTGTATAACATAAGTCTTCTTGAAATGAGAAACCTTCTGCTGTTAGTTTGTAGTTGATTTCATTCTATTGAGTTTCCTGAACTGATAGAATTCAGAGTTTGAGACAGAATGGCCGCCACCTATGCCAGTCCACAGGCATCGCCTTATAAAGGTCGACTGCTCAAGTGTAACGTGCTTATGCTCGATCAAACATTGGTTACTTTTCCAGTGCCGGTTTGTATCTGCTAATATTTTACTATATTCTTATATGCTTGATTATTTAAAATTATTTTTCATTTGTTGATTATGTTTTGTGCCTGGACAAGAGCGGATCATGAGTAGAATCTAGATGATGAATGCTTTAAGACTAGTCATGAAATGAATAATTTGAATAGAATGAAAATATTAATAAACTTTCTTAAACCCAATTAACTGAGCGAACAATAATTGACCTGTGGCTAATACTCCTGGCATAGGTTTAAAAGTAAATTTTTATAAAATATATTTATAATTATATAATATCGCAAATATAACAGGCGACTAAGGCAGGAGCAGAGGAAGGCAGAGAGGATCCATCTCACCATGATTTTTTCCCCAGGATTAAATGGCAGTTAATCCATTGTAGAATTGAGGAAGGCAACGTAAAACCATCTCAGAATCCATTTTGTTCCCAAGCTATAGGCTACGTTAAGGTGTGGATAAGGCATAGCTATTTGTGAAGGGATTAACTAGTTAATCGATGGTGTGCTCTTTATGGAGCGTGAAAAGTAGCATTTGAGTAGGGATATGTACCTGGACTTGCTGCTTAGCATAACATTAGAGAGAGACAGAGAGGTCACCAATATATGTAGTAATTAGATTAATATGGCATTCTATTATGGTATTCTATAATGGTATATGGTATTAGAATAATACATGGTATTCACTGTGTTGTTATGCTACAGCTGAAGAGTATTGGACAGCTGCTGTTTGATGAGGTAGTAAACAAACTGCAGCTGCTCGAGGCAGATTACTTTGACCTCCAGTATGAAGACTCTGACAAGATGCCGGTATGTTTCTTTTTATATTTATAGGAATGATTTTGTAGTGTAATGTGAGCATTTTTTTGGCTGATTATTAGTTAATGTTATGCTATGTTATCTAAATTATTATTATATTGATTGATTGATAACAGTGCTAGCTAGACCGTGATAAGCCGACTATCAAGTTATTTGATAGATTTTTATATTGATTGATTGATAACAGTGCTAGCTAGACCGTGATAAGCCGACTATCAAGTTATTTGATAGATTTTTATATTGATTGATTGATAACAGTGCTAGCTAGACCGTGATACGCCGACTATCAAGTTATTTGATAGATTTTTATATTGATTGATTGATAACAGTGCTAGCTAGACCGTGATAAGCCGACTATCAAGTTATTTGATAGATTTTTATCTTGATTGACTGCTAACAGTGCTAGCTAGACCGTGATAAGCCGACTATCAAGTTATTTGATAGATTTTTATATTGATTGATTGATAACAGTGCTGGCTAGACCGTGATAAGCCGACTATCAAGTTATTTGATAGATTTTTATATTGATTGATTGATAACAGTGCTAGCTAGACCGTGATAAGCCGACTATCAAGTTATTTGATAGATTTTTATATTGATTGATTGATAACAGTGCTAGCTAGACCGTGATAAGCCGACTATCAAGTTATTTGATAGATTTTTATATTGATTGATTGATAACAGTGCTAGCTAGACCGTGATAAGCCGACTATCAAGTTATTTGATAGATTTTTATATTGATTGATTGATAACAGTGCTGGCTAGACCGTGATAAGCCGACTATCAAGTTATTTGATAGATTTTTATATTGATTGATTGATAACAGTGCTAGCTAGACCGTGATAAGCCGACTATCAAGTTATTTGATAGATTTTTATATTGATTGATTGATAACAGTGCTAGCTAGACCGTGATAAGCCGACTATCAAGTTATTTGATAGATTTTTATATTGATTGATTGATAACAGTGCTAGCTAGACCGTGATAAGCCGACTATCAAGTTATTTGCTAGATTTTTATATTGATTGATTGATAACAGTGCTAGCTAGACCGTGATAAGCCGACTATCAAGTTATTTGATAGATTTTTATATTGATTGACTGCTAACAGTGCTAGCTAGACCGTGATAAGCCGACTATCAAGTTATTTGATAGATTTTTATATTGATTGATTGATAACAGTGCTGGCTAGACCGTGATAAGCCAACTATCAAGCAGATCTCGGCTGCTGGCAGTCCTCCTAACTTCAAGTTTCTTGTCAAGTTCTACACGCCCGACCCTGGACTGCTGGAGGAAGAGTTGACGAGGTTTGAATTCCTGATGATGATGATGATGTGGTGGTGGTGATGATGATGGTGATGATGGTGATGTGGTGTTGATGGTGATGATGATGATAATGATGTTGAAAAGTCTAAGGAAAGAAAGAATATACGTTTAATTTCAATCACAACATCAGTGAATAAGTAACAAACATACATAGTAATTAGGTGATAAATAATAAATCAGCATATACAAACAAACATAATCAAACACCAGGCCATCAAAGAGGACGCAAAGCACTCTGTCTAGCTTAACACCCAATAAGGCCTGTTTCTGTTTGCAATCAAACTTATTTGCGCTTTTAATTTATTCTTAACGTTTCGCTGGCATTCTTCTCAGGACCACCTCACTGAATTAGAGTTGAAAACCTATAAGAAAATATCCCAACACTAGGTGTGTCTCTCGTGTAAGGGTTTTTCTCAGTGCACTATGTTGGTCTTGAGATGCTATTTCTTTTATATAAACAAAATCAGAGTTTTATTGATGAGGAATATAGTTAGAATGACTGATATTATTAAATGAACGCGAGGAATACCGTTAAAATGACTCATCTTAAATAGAAGCGATTGATTCTCTCAAGTTGATGTAAACGTGTTTCAGGTACCTGTATGCCCTTCAGGTTAAGAGTGACTTAGCCAATGGGTTTCTGATCTGCCAGGAACACACAGCAGTACTGCTCGCTTCTTACGTCGTTCAAGGTATCCAATCTCATCTTCAGATGTTCCTGCTGCTTCACTATTATCACTGTAAGGCGTCGGCATTAAAACGAAGCATATTAGCAAGCAACTGCAGCTAATAGTGATTTAACTTTTTAAGCATGTATTCATGTTTGAAATGAATAATAGTATTGTGTGTATGCTGTTTGATTTTATTATTATGTGGATATTTATATTTTATTATTTTATTATTATGCAGCTACTGTCACAAATGATCATCAGTGTCATTGAGAGATCTGAAGTCGTTTCTTTTTTGGATAACTTGACAGATGATATCATTAAATAGAACTATGTAGTTTTAAATGTCATCACAAATCGTATATTTTATGTAGCTGCATTTGATAACTACACGGATGATTTAGTTGAAGAGCTCTAAATGTTGTCATGGACGTTGATATATGTTTGTGTAGCTGAGTTTGGTAACTACACCGATGATCTCGTAGAACAGAACTACCTGGCGGACATGAAGCTGCTTCCCAATCAGAACAGGAACGTTGAGCTGAAGATCATAGAGCACCACAGAGAACACGTGTAAGCTCTCCACGTCGTGTACTCATTCATATTACTCAGTCGTTTATTTCATGTACTACTATTACTTATTTTAGGTTGAGATTGAAAACACATCTCTTCCCACCATAGACTTTTTTCGTCTTGCCTGACTTTTTTTATCACCGGACTGGTACCGTTTAGGATCTTTTTCTTTTTCTTCAGCACATGTTTTTTCAGATCGTGTGGGGTGAATCGATTTGTAGTGACATGTGATGGGAGGACGTCCCTGATATCATCCTTGTATGAGGAAACGGACGTTAAACCTTATTACTATTAGCTTTATTTTTACTATTATTATTGATTTCTGCTAGTGATATTTTATGCAATTTATTACATATTGTTAGATGACTAAATATATTTGTGAATCGGTTTTTAAAATTAATTATGCTACTTCTGGGGTGACTAATTAATTAACTATTCTGTTGAACTGTAGTTCATTGTAGAAACTGATATTATGTAGAATGTAATGATTTAGTTTGTGATTCGCCGCTTTGTGACTGCGGCCAATCTCAAAACATGAAACTTCGTTGAGGAGTGCCCTATAACTTGCCAACCGGGTGGACTATCTACGCTAAGTTGCCTTACAGGTGAAGCAACTATCTGGATTAACGCACACGCTAAATAAAGAATGATTTAGTGATTCTATTAATGGAGAGGAATGGCTAGGGCTAAGGTGCCATGATGCGCCCAAATCGTATCATGAAGGGAGATGATAGAATAAAGCCATGTTGAGGGCTAATCATAGTTGTGTTGTGCTACGTAGAGGCCAGTCACCCGCTGAGGCAGACTTCAATCTTCTTGATACTGCGAGGAAGGTTGAGTTCTATGGTATTCATATGAACCCTGCCAAGGTAATGTAGTCCATCAAGAGGTTATGTTATCTGCTTACTTTCTAATGATTAGCTTTTCATTATATTAACAGCTTAACATCTTTTTCATCTTTCTACATCTTTCTTTTAACAGATTAACAGCTTTTCATTGTATGTACTGATGCCGTAGTGTATATTGATGTAGTGATTAATTGATGGATTCATTGTGTGTACAAGTGATTGATCAACATATGAATTGATTGATTGATCTATCAGTTGATTGTTTGATTGAGAGAGAGAGTGGCTGATTGAATGATAGATTTCATTGATTGATCTATTGATTGATTAATGGAAGGAATTTTGTTTGATTGATGGATATACTGACAATTTTGATTAATTCAAATAATTTTTGGATTATTTGATTGATTGATTGAATGATTAATTCGATTGACTGATTGATTGACTGACTGACTGATTGATTAATTTACACATTGATTGAATAACTGATTGAGCATTTGATTGACTGATTGATTGATTAATTGACTGATTGAGCATTTGATTGATTGATTGGTTGATGGACTGACTGACTGATGGATTAGTTGACTGATTGAGCATTTGATTGATTGATTGGTTGAGGTTTATTGACTGATTGATTGATTGACTGATTGAGCATTTGATTGATTTATTGACTTAAAGGACCACGAGGGGATCAGCCTGCACTTAGCCGTGGCTCATGCAGGCATCATAGTGTTCCAGAACCTGACCAAGATCAACAGCTTCTCTTGGGCTAAGATTAGAAAACTCTGCTTCAAGCGGAAAAAGTTCATGATAAAACTTCATCCCGAAAACTATGTAAGCAGCTAGTAACAGTATTTGTATGGGCTCTGTTGTCCTGTGCTACTGTTTCTTAATAATTTTGTGAATGTATTGGAGAAAATGCTGTGTTATAATTACTTGAGATCGATGGTTTCATTTGAACTGCTGGTGTTTTAAATGCAGAGGATAATCTGACATTAAGTTAGTTTAAAGAGTGAATATAATGTTACGTCTTCATGATGCTGATGTTTATGACGCGTCTATTACTAATCAAAATTTCATCTAAACTGCTGAATCATTTATCTATACATCATCATCATCTTCCCTTAAATCCCAGTTTAACCAGGGTCGGGATAATCATTATCTATACATTACTTATATATACATGTGTAAATTTAGACTAATTGCTGTCACTTATAAAAATTAAGCTCAAATCAATAAATCAAACTCTTTATGTGATGATTAAATTTTGCCATCATGAGATATCTCATTCAAGCACAGATAAGATAAAGGAACCTATCAGTCAGTGCCTCAAGTAGTGTAGCAAGATCACTGTAGCAGATTACTTTGGACTGAATTTCTGGATTTTGGAGTTTGCACCGTTTTTGGACCTTCTTTTTTGCTCGCCGGCTTGATTTTTTCTCAATAGTGCTCGATGTTGTCATTGATGACTGTAGCACTCTAATTGCTATTATTATGCAAATATCAGATCATTTTTTTCTATCTCGGCTCCTTCTGTCTGGAACTCTCTGCCTCCTGATCTTCGCTCGTGTTCTACTACTTCCACTTTCCGTTGTAGGTTGAAAACACATCTCTTCCCACCATAGACTTTTTTTCATCTTGCCTGACCAATTTTTTTTGATCATCGGACTGGCACCATTTAGGATCTTTTTCTTTCTCTTCAGCACATGTTTTTTTCAGGTCGTTTGGGGTGAATCGATTTGTAGTGACATGTGATGGGGGACTCCCTGACGTCATCCTTGTATGAGGAAATGGACTTTAAACCTCTACTATTATCATAAAATTACTTTCTCTTTATTTGCCGATGCAGGCATACAACAAGGACATCGTTGAGTTCTACTTTCCCTCACGAAACTGGTCCAAGAACTTCTGGAAGCGTTGCATAGAGCATCACGCGTTCTTTCGTTGTCACACCGTCAAGCACATAACACGTAATAAATCACGTGTTGTCAGCAGAGGTTCATCATTCAGGTATGTGTGTGCCACGTAACAAATCACGTGTTGTCACGATTTCTTCATTCAGATATGACTGATTATAATATTAACCATTACATTTCTTTTAGCGCTCTTAAGCATATGATTGTAATACATAATGTGCTGTCGGCTGATTCTAGGCTGGTGATAAACTCTAGCCATTCTTTGCTCTACTTGTAAATAAGTAACATAAATCTCTGTCGGCAGAATTTTTAAGTATTTATCTTATAAAATAAAATTGCCTTCTTTGTGAATGCTGCTGTATGCGTGATTTTTACGTTGGTGATGTCCTTTGATATTTATATAGCATTATTAAAACAGCTTCTCAGTGGTCTTTGTATCATTCAGCATTTGTTTATGACTTTCGCATGCATCGCAGTTCTTGATGATGTCATGGACGATGCTGTCACTGTGCTGGTTTTTTTGTTGTATTTGTTACAGGTACAGTGGTAAGACACAGAAGGAGCTTGTGGAGTACGTTAGAGAGAACTACGTGAGACCTGCGGTGTTTGAGAGGTCAGAGCTCTAGTTAGGCATTAGTTCTAACATAAAGTCTTATCAAATACTTTAGTCGCGATTTTTAAATATATTGAATATATATATTGAACAATAATATTATTTATTGACCTACTGAACTTTGCAATTATTTTGAGATAGTTTTAAAGTTTATGACGTAGCATTTTCTTTTAAAGTAATTTCTGTAGTATTTAATTTAAATACCTTTCTATTGTTTAATTTGATTTATTTTACTACTGGTGACTGAGTTGATAGCAAGCTTGTTCTTGTACAAGTGGACCGTTGTGATGCTTATAACAGACATTAAGCGTTGCTTTGTTTATCTTTTTTGATTGTCGTTTATTTGTTATTTGTTATTATTTATTGTAATTTATTAATTATTTTTTATTATCTATTGTCTTTTGTTATTTATTATTATTTATTGTCATTTATTTGTTATTTATTATTATTCATTGTCATTTATTTGTTATTTATTATTATTTATTGTCATTTATTTGTTATTTAGTATTATTTATTGTCATTTATTTGTTATTTATTATTATTTATTGTCATTTATTTGTTATTTAGCATTATTTATTGTCATTTATTTGTTATTTATTATTATTTATTGTCATTTATTTGTTATTTATTATTATTTATTGTCATTTATTTGTTATTTATTATTATTTATTGTCATTTATTTGTTATTTATTATTATTTATTGTCATTTATTTGTTATTTATTATTATTTATTGTCATTTATTTGTTATTTATTATTATTTATTGTCATTTATTTGTTATTTATTATTATTTATTGTCATTTATTTGTTATTTATTATTATTTATTGTCATTTATTTGTTATTTATTATTATTTATTGTCATTTATTTGTTATTTATTATTATTTATTGTCATTTATTTGTTATTTAGTCATTTATTTGTTATTGTCATTTATTTGTTATTTATTATTATTTATTGTCATTTATTTGTTATTTATTATTATTTATTGTCATTTATTTGTTATTTATTATTATTTATTGTCATTTATTTGTTATTTATTATTATTTATTGTCATTTATTTGTTATTTATTATTATTTATTGTCATTTATTTGTTATTTATTATTATTTATTGTCATTTATTTGTTATTTATTATTATTTATTGTCATTTATTTGTTATTTATTATTATTTATTGTCATTTATTTGTTATTTATTATTATTTATTGTCATTTATTTGTTATTTATTATTATTTATTGTCATTTATTTGTTATTTATTATTATTTATTGTCATTTATTTGTTATTTAGCATTATTTATTGTCATTTATTTGTTATTTATTATTATTTATTGTCATTTATTTGTTATTTATTATTATTTATTGTCATTTATTTGTTATTTATTATTATTTATTGTCATTTATTTGTTATTTAGTATTATTTATTGCCATGTATTAATTATATTAAGTCTTTAGGATTAGGGGAGGTCTATTCATATCCCGACCCTAGTTAAACTGGGATTTAATGGATGATGATGATGATGATGATTAGTTATATTATTATTTACTGTCATTTATTCATTATTTAATATTAATTATTGGCATTTATTAATTATTTATTATTATTTATTGTCACCTATTTTTTATTTATTATTATTTATCGTCATTTATTATTATATATTGTCATTTATTAAGTTCTTTTATTATTTATTGTCATTAATGAATTAATTAATTATTATTTCTTGTTTATTTGCTTAAATGAATGGAAAATAGTCTATTTGTATCCCGACCCTGGTTAATCTGGGATTTATGGGAGGATGATGATGATGATGTTTGTCTTTTATTTGCTGTTTTATGAAATTATTTTATAATTTAGTTTTATAATTATTTATTATTAGTGTCATTTATTAATTATTTATTATTATATATTGTAATTTTAAAATTATTTATTATTATTTATTGTCACTTGTTATTTATTGTCTGGTTAAACTGGAATTTAAGGGAAGATAATGATGATGATGACTATTTATTGTCGTTTACTTGCTACTTTATGTTGACGACAGATCTGCCAGTCTGCGCACAATGTCCGTGCTGAACAGTAGAACGGGCACCCCGCGCACCGGCACTCTCAACTCACGTGACCTACAGATGGGTCTGCACGCTGCTAGCTTCTCCAGCGGCTCTCACACGCTGGAGCGAGGCGGCAGCGGCCGTGTTCACGGCATAAATTCCTCCAACTTTGAGCACGCCCATCATTTGGACGAGCGAGACGAGATGACGGCGGAGAGGAGAAATGTTGGGGACGTCTCTAACATGATTCATTCATATCACTTGCAGCAGCAGCAGAGAGGTAGTAACAACTATCTGAATCATCAGCAGCAGCAGATGTACCAACAACAACAACATCAGCAGCAGCAGCAGCTCATGTATAAACCACCCACAGGACTGAGTGGTAACAATGTTGGTAAGTACCACTAGAGTAGTAATAGTAAAATTAATTCTTTTATCAAGAGTGAGCCAGCTAACTGATTTCCATGTGGTATTGTTCATAGAGATTATCTTCGCTGGGTCCCTGACAGCAGCTGCTGCTTGCTTAGTGTTTAGTTTAGTAAAACTAATGCCATATGCATCCCCACTCCCCATAAATACAAAATCTATGCTCAGTTCTTTCGCACGCTTCACACTATATAGTTTATTAACTGATTTGTGGATTCACTGATACGAAGATTCACTGATTCATTGATTTAAGTTTTCTCTGATATATTGATTCACTGATTCATCATTTGAATCTCTTTTTACATTGATTTATTTGACCCGTAGCTGTTCCTGCTAAGAATGGCTGTCCTGTCAAAGCTCTTACATGATCATGATTGATTGATTGACTGATCGATTGATTGATTAATCGATTTATTGATTGATTGACTGATTGATCAATTGATTGATCCATTGATTGATTGACTGTAGGACATGCTGATCGTATAGACCCCTCTGTGTTCATGCTATCTAAGAATGGACACCGAGCAATATCGCAGACAGCGCTTACCACCCCTGGCAATGGAGGGGGGTACGTGGCTGGTGGGAGGTATGAGATATCCCCCTCCTACCCTGATCAGCATATGATAAATCACAGCGGTCAACAACAACAGATTTTGCTGAGGAGCACAGCAAGTCTCAACAGGTGGCGCTTTTGTTTCATTTTATCAAAAACATTAATTTTTATTTGTAATTTGTATTTTATTTTTCATTTAATTCTTAGGAAAAACGTTGCCCAATTTTAAAATATTATAGTATTATAATCGGATTTTATGTATATAATTTTGATACTTTGGTATGCTTATAAAAGATTACTTTTACTTGATGAACAGTTGTCTAAATAAGCTTATCAATATCAGCAACAAACAAAAATTTTATAAATTAGAATTTTATAAAATGTATATGATCCATTTATTAACAAAGTTTAAGTTGAATACATACTTGAAGATATAATGTCCTTTTCTCTCGTTTGATTTTTTAGTTTTTAAATATTATTCTTTACCTACTAAAATTCACTTAATTGAAATTAAGATTATATAGACAGAGAAATTTAAAAGTATTTAGTAAAATTCATAGCCTTACACCTTTTAGCCTCACATATGTAGCCTCATATATGAAGCCTCATTTATGTAGCCTCATTTATGTAGCCTCATAGATGGTGTCATGGAACGTCTGTGATATCATAATGACTCTTCTCTGGACGAGAAAAGGGACGTTAAACCTCTATTATTAACGGAATTGTATATAATTGTGATTATTTCTATAATTAAATATTTTATATAATTGCGATTATTAATATAATTAAATTATTTATTTAATTATATTATATATAATTGATAATTTATATAATTATATTTTATATAATTGTGATTATTTCAGACCCACGGGCTACCCTCCCTACCCCCACACTCAACAGCTGCCCTCCTCACAGCTGAGTGGGGGTCGAGCCACCCCCAGCAGTGTCCCAGGAGACATGATGTCATCACCTCTACATCATCCTCCTCCTCGCTACCATCAGCTGCATCATCGCGCTGAACCCCTCGTTTCCTCGGTCGATGATGATCTTCCTCCCCCACCCCCGCCACCCCTAGACGATTCCATACCCCAGGCAGGTGTGGGGGGGTCTTCTACTCGTCTCCATGGCTACGCAGACCAGCAGTATCGTCGCCTTGGCAACTCGATGACGACGGGGACTTCCAAGTCGACGACGTCGGCTGCGTCGATAACGCTGACGAGCAACGCGAGCATCATGTCGTCGCAGACAGACGAGTCAGAGGAGGAGGGGCGCAGAAAGGTGAGCCTGCGTGAGACTAACTAGGCGCTTACTGATTGATTGTAACAAAAATATTAAATAAATATGATCAACATATAGGTGTATCTGTATAGGCGTCATCTATATAGGCGTATCTATATAGATGTATCTATATAGGCGTATCTATATAGGCGTATCTATATAGGCATATCTATATAGGCGTATCTATATAGGCGTATCTATATAGGCGTATCTGTATAGGCGTATCTGTATAGGCGTATCTATATAGGCGTATCTATATAGGCGTATCTATATAGGCGTATCTATATAGGCGTATCTATATAGGCGTATCTATATAGGCGTATCTATATAGGGGTATCTATATAGGCGTATCGATATAGTCGTATCGATATAGGCGTATCGATATAGGCGTATCGATATAGGCGTATCGATATAGGCGTATCTATATAGGCGTATCTAATAGGCGTACATATTTCGGGCGTATCGTATAGGGTAATTTATCTAGATAGGGCGTAAATAATCTATATAGGCGTATCTATAAGGCGTATTATATAGGCTTCTAATAGGCGTATCTATATAGGCGTAATCTATTAGGCGTATCGATAAGCGGTATCGATATAGGCGTATCGATATAGGCGTTCGATATAGGAGTATCGATATAGGCGTATCGATATAGGCGTATCTTAGATAGGCGTATCGATATAGGGCGTATCGTATATAGGCGTATCATATAGGGGTATATCGATATAGGAGTATACGATATAGGCGGATCTATATAGGCGTATCGAATAGGGTTCGATATAGGGTATTATATAGGAGTATCGTATTGGAGATATCTATATAGGCGTATCGATTAGGCCGTATCTATATAGGCGTATCTATATAGGCGTATACGAAATAGGCGTAGTATATAGGCGTATCTATATAGGCGTATCGATATAGGCGATCGATATGGCGTATCCTATATAGGCGTATCGTAATAGGCGTATCGATATAGGCGTTATCTTCTAGGCGTATCGAAATAGCGTTATCGATTATGGCGTATCTATATAGGCGTATCTATATAGGCGTATCTATATAGGCGTATCGATATAGTCGTATCGATATAGGCGTATCGATATAGGCGTATCGATATAGGCGTATCGATATAGGCGTATCTATATAGGCGTATCTATATAGGCGTATCGATATAGGCGTATCGATATAGGCGTATCTATATAGGCGTATCGATATAGGCGTATCTATATAGGCGTATCTATATAGGCGTATCGATATAGGCGTATCTATATAGGCGTATCTATATAGGCGTATCGATATAGGCGTATCGATATAGGCGTATCTATATAGGCGTATCGATATAGGCGTATCTATATAGGCGTATCTATATAGGCGTATCGATATAGGCGTATCTATATAGGCGTATCGATATAGGCGTATCGATATAGGCGTATCTATATAGGCGTATCGATATAGGCGTATCGATATAGGCGTATCTATATAGGCGTATCGATATAGGCGTATCTATATAGGCGTATCGATATAGGCGTATCTATATAGGCGTATCGATATAGGCGTATCGATATAGGCGTATCTATATAGGCGTATCTATATAGGCGTATCTATATAGGCGTATCGATATAGGCGTATCTATATAGGCGTATCTATATAGGCGTATCGATATAGGCGTATCTATATAGGCGTATCGATATAGGCGTATCTATATAGGCGTATCTATATAGGCGTATCTATATAGGCGTATCGATATAGGCGTATCTATATAGGCGTATCTATATAGGCGTATCTATATAGGCGTATCTATATAGGCGTATCTATATAGGCGTATCTATATAGGCGTATCTATATAGGCGTATCGATATAGGCGTATCGATATAGGCGTATCTATATAGGCGTATCTATATAGGCGTATCTAAATAGGCGTATCGATATAGGCGTATCGATATAGGCGTATCTATATAGGCGTATCGATATAGGCGTATCGATATAGGTGTATCTGTATAGGCGTCATCTATATAGGCGTATCTATATAGGGTATCTATCTAGGCGTATCTGTATAGGCGTATCTGATAGGAGAATCTATATAGCGTATCTATTATAGGGTATCTATATAGCTTATATATATAGGCGTATCTATATTAGGCGTATTATTAGGCGTGTCTATATAGGGGATCTATATAGGCGATCGATATAGTCGTATCGCTATAGGCGTATCGATAAGGCGTATCGATATAGGCGTATAGATATAGGCGTTTTTATATAGGCGTACTATATAGGAGTTACATATAGGCGTATCGATATAGGCGTATCTATTATAGGCGTTCATATAGGGTATCCTATAGGCGTATCTATATAGGGCTCTCTATATAGGCGTATCTATATAGGAGTATCGATAGAGGCGTATCGATATAGGCGTATCTATATAGGCGTATCGATATAGGCGTATCTATATAGGCGTATCTATATAGGCGTATCTATATAGGCGTATCGATATAGGCGTATCTATATAGGCGTATCTATATAGGCGTATCTATATAGGCGTATCGATATAGGCGTATCGATATAGGCGTATCTATATAGGCGTATCTATATAGGCGTATCTATATAGGCGTATCGATATAGGCGTATCTATATAGGCGTATCTATATAGGCGTATCGATATAGGCGTATCGATATAGGCGTATCGATATAGGCGTATCTATATAGGCGTATCGATATAGGCGTATCTATATAGGCGTATCTATATAGGCGTATCTATATAGGCGTATCGATATAGGCGTATCTATATAGGCGTATCTATATAGGCGTATCTATATAGGCGTATCGATATAGGCGTATCTATATAGGCGTATCCATATAGGCGTATCTATATAGGCGTATCGATATAGGCGTATCGATATAGGCGTATCTATATAGGCGTATCTATATAGGCGTATCGATATAGGCGTATCTATATAGGCGTATCGATATAGGCGTATCTATATAGGCGTATCTATATAGGCGTATCGATATAGGCGTATCGATATAGGCGTATCGATATAGGCGTATCTATATAGGCGTATCGATATAGGCGTATCTATATAGGCGTATCGATATAGGCGTATCTATATAGGCGTATCGATATAGGCGTATCTATATAGGCGTATCGATATAGGCGTATCGATATAGGCGTATCTATATAGGCGTATCTATATAGGCGTATCGATATAGGCGTATCGATATAGGCGTATCTATATAGGCGTATCGATATAGGCGTATCTATATAGGCGTATCGATATAGGCGTATCTATATAGGCGTATCTATATAGGCGTATCGATATAGGCGTATCTATATAGGCGTATCGATATAGGCGTATCTATATAGGCGTATCTATATAGGCGTATCTATATAGGCGTATCGATATAGGCGTATCTATATAGGCGTATCTATATAGGCGTATCTATATAGGCGTATCTATATAGGCGTATCTATATAGGCGTATCTGTATAGGCGTATCTGTATAGGCGTATCTATATAGGCGTATCTATATAGGCGTATCTATATAGGCGTATCTATATAGGCGTATCTATATAGGCGTATCTATATAGGCGTATCGATATAGGCGTATCTATATAGGCGTATCTATATAGGCGTATCGATATAGGCGTATCGATATAGGCGTATCTATATAGGCGTATCGATATAGGCGTATCGATATAGGCGTAGGCGTATCTATATAGGCGTATCGGCGTATCGATATAGGCGTATCTATATAGGCGTATCGATATAGGCGTATCGATATAGGCGTATCGATATAGGCGTATCTATATCTATATAGGCGTATCTATATAGGCGTATCGATATAGGCGTATCTATATCTATATAGGCGTATCTATATAGGCGTATCGATATAGGCGTATCTATATAGGCGTATCTGTAACTAGATGCTTATTGATTGACTGTAACAAAAATACTGAATAAATATAATCAGCATATTTTTTATTCCACATAGCTCTACACACATGACACGCCGCATGTGCTTCATAGTTTCGTTTCTTAGTTGCTGTTTTTGTATTTTTTGCTATTTCCTACTTTTCCTATCCATGGTGTTTAGTAATTAATCGTTGCCTTTTGTTGGCGCATCAATAGCAGCCGGCGCGGATTTAATTTAATATAGGTCTATTGCTGTAAGGATATTCCTGTTTATTTGCAACAGTGGTTCTCTTAGGTAAGGTAAATCTGCATCATGCCGCTTTATTGACATCTGGACCTTTTACATGCCTTGTCTATTTTAGGGTACGAGTAAGTGTGGAGCTACTTCATTGCTCTCATATTAGTCTCTTAGTGCTGATAAGTCAACGCACGTTGGAGTTAAAACTTGTTTTGACAAGGTTGCCGAAGGCTGTGAACATTGATTGATACAAAACGTCTAATTTTTTTAGATTTAAAATGCATTTTACGATTTTATCTAAAGCCTTCACCTTTTGCTTCCCTTTTGGATACATAGATTTTTAAAGGTAGGGTGGGAACTAGAGATTGGAATTTTCACAAAGATACAATGCTGATGCTGATTGTGTAGTGGAGATTTGCTGCAGACAAGACTTACTATTATTCTAAGGAACTGTTGTTGTTGATTGTGTAGTGAAGATTTGCTGCAGACAAGACTTGTTACTATGCTAAGGAACTGTTGTTGTTGATTGTGTAGTCGAGATTTGCTGCAGACAAGACTTGTTACTATGCTAAGGAACTGTTGTTGTTGATTGTGTAGTCGAGATTTGCTGCAGACAAGACTTACTATTATGCTAAGGAACTGCTGATGACTGAGAGGACATATAGAAAAGATCTCGAGATAATAACTCAGGTATCTTGCTTTGATTTACTCATATTTTAATTAACATATTTAATTTCTCTCTTAATCTGTCTAATTATTCTGGGCTAGTTAAAAACTAATGCCTCATTAAATTATGGACCCATTGATCTACTTATGGAGTGTTGTGATGGATTGTTGTGAGCTAAACTAAATACAGCTGCTTATAGGCTGTCTGCTTATAGACTGTCTATAAGCAGTCTATAAGCAGAAAGTAGACTGTCTATAAGCAGACAGTCTATAAGCAGACAGTTGTCTACTTATAGACTGTCTGCTTATAGACTTTTGATGATTTAATTGATTGATTGATCCAGGTGCTAAGAGAAACTTTAAACAACGAGGAGGCAATGCCTGTGTATTTGATGGAACTGATATTTGACTCTCTCGCTCCTATCTACGACTTCCACTGCGCTCTTCTCAAAGAACTGGAACAACGTCTCTCTGTTTGGTTAATATCGTTTTTAGTTTAATTTAGGAGAGTATAGTAGTTATTGTAGCGTCCATAGGAACGCCATTAGCAGCGTACATAGCAACGTGCATAGCAACGTGCATAGACGTTCACATATTTTATAAATATATTATAATTTGATGATAGTTGATGGAGAAAATGAACTCTTGATGCATGTTCATGGTATTGGAGTTGTTGTCGCATTAGAGATGCTCATTGGTCATGTCAACGACCTATGAAACAGATTAGCTTGTGGGTTTAATGAGCAGTCGTGGTTCTATTTGATTTGCAAGCCTTTAGTGGGTTAGTCTGCAATGCTGCAATAAATAGTAATATCACGGTAATAGTAACGCTAATAACCGTAAGAAAAATAGTCATTAATATTGATAACATTGAGAGTCTTATACCGCTCATACTATTAACTTGTAAACTGTCTGTCGCTGTTTAGTGGCAGTGTACTTTTGTTAATCTGGTAACTGATTATTCACTTTAATTGTTAACAAAGTAATAGTAACTCCAAGTAATTCATTGGTATAGTGAATGTATGTTGTATACATTGCATAGGCCGTTTAATTATTCGTATCTTGTATACATTGTATATGCTGTGTAAATATAATTATTCTTATATTGGATGCATTGTATATGCTCTGTAATTATATTTGTATGATGTATACATTGTATATGCAGTGTTATTCATGTTTTTATACACTGTATAATGTATATGCAGTGTAATTATTCGTGTATTGTATAAATTGTATATGCTTTGTTATTATTTGTATATTGTGTACGATGTGTATATGCTGTGTATTCGTATATTTTTTACGACATCTTACAGGGAAGGTAAATCAGGTGTTCAGGTTAATTCAGACAGCAAGAGGATCGGAGGAATGCTTGTCAATCTTTCTGTGCTACCGGTAATCTATTATATTAATCTATTTATTAATCTATTTATTAATCTATTTATTAATCTATTTTAATCTATTTAGTAATCTATTTATTAATCTATTATATTAATCTATTATGTTAATCTATTATATTAATCTATTATATTAATCTATTTATTAATCTATTTATTAATCTATTTATTGATCTATTATATTAATCTATTATATTAATCTATTATATTAATCTATTTATTAATCTTATATTAATCTATTGTATTAATCTATTATATTAATCTATTAATCTATCTATTAATCTATCTATTAATCTATCCAGTGATTGATAGATTGATTCGTTGATTGATACATTGTTTCGTTGATTGATAGATTGATTAGTTGATTGATAGATTGATTCTTTGTTTGATTGATTAGTTGATTGATTGATTTCTTTGCAACAGCTGTATCGTAACTACTTGGACCGCCACGAGGAAGTTCTGCAGCAGCTTGATGTAGCGATGAAGCGAAACAAAGATCTGGAACAAGTTATATTGGACTTTGAGTCGCAGAAGATCTGCTATCTACCGATCAACTGTTTCCTGCTGAAACCACTGCAGAGGCTGCTTCACTACAGGCTGATCATTGAAAGTTAGTCGATTAACTGTGATAACGAGAATACTTCAGCGACATGTGCTCTTTCTGACGGCCGTTTTATTTGTATTCTATCTCGGTGTATGCGATTTTGTGTATTTGGATTCGATTACAAATAAATAATCATGGTTCTCTCTCTCTCTCTCTCTCTCTCTCTCTCTCTCTCTCTCTCTCTCAGCAATTCTTGTAAACTAGAAGATCTCGAGTAAAAGCTAAAAAGCTAAGGTTAATGCTAGTTTCCATACTTGAAAACAATGTCAGTGACGGGAGAGCCCAGAGTTTGAACCCCGCACATACTGACCCGCGGTAGAGTATCTTACCAACGTCGCCACTGGCTCCAGCCTATCAGTAGCTGGATAATGATTCAGCACACTCTTTGCTTGAATTAAAAATAACCTTCCAGCGTCTTCAGGATTTTTTTCATTCGAAGCTTCAATACTCAATCTTCGAAGGTGGTCTCCGTAGCTTAACTTGGTTATACTAACCAAGCCCAATGTAGCTTAACTTCACTCACTTGGTGTGCAGCTAAACTGAGTGTGCTAAATCCCACCCCAAGTAGTGGAGTAGAGGAATGTCAGTTCCCCAGCGGTTCTTTGTATTTACAGCAAGCAAAACATATTTAGATCTTTCAAATTTCGGCGAAATAACGTGTTTGTGATGGAAGCCTATTTACTAATGAGTTAATTAAGGTAATGATTAACATGTTTTTAAAAGTTTAGTTTATTTCATTTTTTTCACAGAGGTGCTGAAATGCTATGCAGACGATCATCCTGACATAGAAGACTCTAAATGTAAGTGAACATAGAAATATATCCATTTATTCATCAGATGGAGATAACTGCTTCTGGTAATATGAATGCTGACTTTCATCCATGAATAGCTATCATCGTCATCATCATCCTCCCTGGAATCCCAGTTTAACCATGGTCGCGATACAAATAGACTGTCTCAAATCCTTAAATAACTATAAGCTATTAATTATATGCTATCAACTCTATGCTATCAGCTCTG
Organism: Enchytraeus crypticus; assembly: GCA_905160935.1. Taxonomy (NCBI): domain Eukaryota; kingdom Metazoa; phylum Annelida; class Clitellata; order Enchytraeida; family Enchytraeidae; genus Enchytraeus; species Enchytraeus crypticus. The sequence continues at coordinate 431,922 of CAJHZI010000711.1, read as the reverse complement.
TGCTATTAACTATATGCTATCAACTTTTTGCTATCAACTCTATGAAACTCTATCAACCCTAGTGAAATCTCTACCTCACTGTCGCGCACCAGGGGTAACAGTGTACTTTACTCAAGCTCAGAGAGAGTGTTTCTCTACCAAGAATCCCATAAGCTTCTTTGTATCAAAAATATGTTTCATTAGTATCAATAATTATAGTACTTTTAGTACTGATGATGTGCCTGTGTTTAAGATTAACTATGGAAACATAAATGTTAATTTTCAACCGCTGAGAGGTGAGTACACCTGCATAACAGTTTAAGAGGAGTTTGATGCGCATCTATTAAATGTTGCTTTCTGCTCTGTTTATTTGACTTTAAGCACTGTGTAATGACTGTTTTATGCCCGGTGACGAAAAAACAAACTTAATTAATGTTCAAACTTAAACAAACTTAATTAAGTTTTCTCTCTGCTGCAACATTTTAAAACTTATTGAAATTTATTGACGATGTTTATGATGATAACTATTTTAAACTTGTTATGTTATTTTCGCGCAGTGTGCCTTGAACAGCTGACGGAGATAATAAAACCTTATGAAGAAAGACTGAGATATCTGGTTTGTTATAGTCTATTCTAGTCTATTCTGGTTTGTTCTAGTCTATTCTGGTCTATTCTGGTTTGTTATAGTTTATTCTGGTCTATTCTGGTTTGTTTGGTTTGTTCTATTCTACTAATAATATATTCCTTTTATTTCCATAATCAATCTGACAAACGGCAGACTGTAACAATATGACAGATAACATGCAATGCATCAGATACAGGCAGAAATTCAACACAAAATCAAAAATACAAGATTGAAAATAATAAGATAACATTAAAAAATATTGACCAAGGCAAACTTGTACTACTTTAAGAGTTCTATAGTCACATATTGCTATCTAAGCATTATCTTCAATATGGGCAAGTTCGACTTCTGTTAGATGAATATTGGATGCAGGCATAATTAAGTATGTGTCATCAGCATATTTAAGTAGCGAGTTTGATTTACTCAAGGTCTTGAGATCTGATGCTGTAACAACGAAAGCAGGAGGTTCAATGGCAGAGCCTTGAACTATGCTAGCATTAATTGTTGCACAAGAAGTATGACCGTCAAAAATTGTCCAATGAGAGCGATTAGTTAAAAAACTAGCAATCCATTTCGTTACAGGGTTTGGTATTCTAGCGAGCTAAATTTATCAAGCATGTGCGAATGTCTGACAGTGTCAAACGCTTTACTAAAATCTAGAGCAATCACTCTGACAAAAGGTTGTGATTCTAGTAGTGAACTTATAGTATGAAATAGGAATATAAGAGCTGCAGTAGTAGATCCAGTAGGGCGAAAAGCTTTTTGCCCTACTGGAAATTGATTAGTAAAATCTAGATGAGAGGGTGGAGATGAAAATGCTCGATATATGTATCTTGAGGTAATAATTCTCTCAATAAGACGAGAGAGAACGGAGGTTATGGAAATAGGACGATAATCTGATGGTTCCGCTGGACACGAGACTTTAGGTATAGGTTTGATTATGGCAGATTTCCATTGAGTGGGAACATAGGAATGAGAGATTGATAGGTTAATTAGTTGAGCAATAGGTGAAGCGAAAATTGGAGCTGAAAGTCTAAGAAACCATGATGGAAGACCATCTTGCCCTGTAGCAGTTGGTTTCATTCTGTCCAAAATGTTGAAGATTGTTATTTCCGAAACTAAGGAAGTTGGAATATCATTAATAATAAGGCTAACATTAGGTTCAGTATAGTGTGTGTCAGTTGATACTGATGCATAATGACAGTTAAGCAAATCAGCATTTATTTTGGAGGTGGGAGGTGTTTGTAATTTTCAATTCCTGCCAGTGACTTTTTTAACTGCAGACCACAGGTCATATGCACTAAAAGTCGAGTTAAGATTAGTTAGCTGTTTAGAATTATGTTTTGCAATTAGCTTACCAATTTTCTCAGTAAAGGAATTAGCCATATCTAATTTACATTTATGAAATAGAGAGTTTCTTTTTCTTAGCAATGATTTAATTTCGAGGATGATACATTCCGGATCAGATGAGGTTAAGGTAACTGTTTTAGGTGGAAAGAATCTGTCTAGAAGAAACTTAGCCTATATATTATTCTGCGCCTCACTAACAAATAGATGCATTGTTGTTTTAACTTGAAAATTGTTTAGCCGGTTCTTTAATGTGGAGGCCTGTTTATTTTGTTTTTTAGAAATAAATTCATTTCAATATTTCATTGCAATAAATGAATAATAAGAATAATACGGTGAATTTAATTTGTAAGCGATAATTCATTGACACTCATCATATCGACGCTTTGAATGTGTTATACATTTGTTGGCATGTATACTTTGTCCATATATGTCATATTATATTGACATATATAGTATTAAATGCACATATCTATTTTATATACTTATTTCCAACCACTACACTATACAATATATAACACAACAATATACAATAAACTGAGACAGGGAACAATGATTTGTGGCTTCCTAAGGAGCCCTAAGGCTATCGAGCAGTTCACCAATGTAATGTTTATTGTTTTATTTGTTTATTCTTTAATATATTCTCTAGGTGTCGATTGATTGATTGATTGATTGATTGATTGATTGATGTACTGATGATAGGTAAACTGGAGAGGTTGACTGGTCTGCAGCATGATCTCAGTGGTTGTGACACCCTTGTCTGTTGATTGATTGATTGACTGATTGATTGATTGATTGATGATAGGTAAACTGGCAGAGGTTGATAGATCTACAGCATGATCTCAGTGGTTGTGACACTCTTGCACAACCTAACAGGGTCTGTAAATGAACCATTACAGTTACTTTGATTTAGTACTGGGCTGACATGGTGACAATTTCTTTTAGAGCACTATTTCTTGTGTAGCTATGCTGTTAAAGGTTGGTATTATATCAGTATGAACGGTGTATAGTTTCAGATTGCCCCTCAGATGTTCTTACATAATCTTGCGAAACAAAACGAATACAGTGTTGTTGTGTTGTATTGTAAATATTGATTTTTAATGGGATGCGGCATCCAAAGCAATGCTTCGTTGTTCATGACCACATTGAGCACTAACGATACCAGGAATATTTCTCTATGCGACATAAGAGCCGTTAAATAGTGCAGGGGCTCGATTGTGATTTTGTCAATAATTTATTGCTTAATATGTCGAATAATTAAATTTATGCTATAGTAAATTTGTAAGTTACTAATTTTAAGAGCTAATATATATATACGATATATATATATATATATATATATATATATATATATATATATATATACTGTTTTAATGAGCATATACTCCTATACCTTTGCAGTTATGCTACTGAATAATATACGCAAAAGTGTGACAAGTAGCAATAGCTACCATAAAAGAACCTAAGCTATGTGTGGCAATGCAATAATTGAAAGCCAGTGTCAGCTAAAGTCTGAATTTTTAAATTTTCTACTACATTTCTAAGTAATGTAAAACTGTTGGCAACCATACTATTGACTGTTTTCAAATCAAGAACTACTGTAATTGGCCAAACATAGACTAGTGAAAATTCAAAATAATAGATATTCCTAAGAATATCAATATTTGTTTTAACAAGTTAGTTAAGTTCGTACTAAGATAATAGAGCTAAATGAAGTTAACAGCATAGTGTCTGTAGTCAATGTCTCTACTGTTTGATATTTACATCAGAACTCGGGCAAATGGGGTTATTAATGTCTAAAGTATGTATTGAAATGAAATCAATAATATATCGAGTGACTTTTCAGCTCCAAGTGCTGTATGGATTTATTAATTGGTTGATTGATTGATTGCACAGCTGTTTATCAGAGAAGGTTGCTTACAGAAACTTTCACGCAAGGGATTTCAGCAAAGAATGTTCTTCCTGGTTAGTGTAACTTTGATATTGGGATTTAAAATATTATAATATTGAACCGTTAAATAGAGGTGTTTCGTTATAATTACACTGCCTATTTTAATTTAAGCATTCTAGTCTATAACTTTATTATTCACCTTTCTCCGCCACTAGTGGAAAAGAGTAATTACTGGGAAAAGAGTAATTACTGGAAAGGTTTGTCATATTTGCTCATGTTTTTATTAGATACAATCAGCGTAGATACTGTGGATGAAAGGCAACCTGTAGCTAGGCAACTGTAGCTAGGCAACCAGTAGCTAGGCAAGGATTTGTTCTGATTCTTTTGTATTAATAGACAATAAACCATGACACTCTTGTTTTTCCTGTTAAGTGGTATTTACAGCCAACTTATTGTCACTTCAGTTCATGTTGTTAAGTGGCAATTAATTGATAGTCTCTCTAGCTGTTGTTGTTGTTAAGTGGCATTTGCTATTAATTGATTGTCTCTGTAGTTTTTGTTGCTGTTGTTGTGTGGTATATGCTATTAATTGATTGTCTCTGTAGTTGTTGTTGCTGTTGTTGTGTGGTATATGCTATTAATTGATTGTCTCTGTAGTTGTTGTTGCTGTTGTTGTGTGGTATATGCTATTAATTGATTGTCTCTGTAGTTGTTGTTGCTGTTGTTGTGTGGTATATGCTATTAATTGATTGTCTCTGTAGTTGTTGTTGCTGTTGTTGTGTGGTATATGCTATTAATTGAATTGATTGTTTCTGTAGTTAGTTGTTGTTGTTGTTGCGTGGTATATGTTATTGATATCAATTGATTGTCGTCACAGTTTTCAGATGTTCTGCTGTACACGAGTAGAACAGGCAACCCCAGCCTACAGTTCAAGGTTCACGGGCAGCTTCAGCTTAAGGGAATGACGGTAGGTTTCCTACATCGTTATATGTATCAGTTAAAAAACTTTGTTTACATAAACATGTATACAGTATATAACATATGTGACATCGCCTGCCGTTTGGGACGTCCGTGATATCATCCTTGGATGAGGAAACGGACGTTAAATCTTCATTATTATTAAAGTTTTTGTCTGCCAGTTATTGCTTTTACTGCTTTGATGTTCTTGGACTGTTAGTATAGGAAGCTATACTTTAAAGAAGTCCTTATTCATGCTAATTCTGGGTCTAAATAATTGGTATATTGTATGTTATTCCGTGGCTTCCTCCATCATTGCCTCAGCAATGATGGAGGAAGCCATGGAAGACTTGGAAGAAGGAATAAAAGTAGGAGGGAATTTGTTACTAGATGTACGATTTGCAGATGACCAAGGAATGGTAGCGGGCAGAGAGATTGGATTGCAGAAGATAATGGATAGGCTGAATGATACGGCCCTAAGATATGGCATGAAAATTAATATAAAAAAGACCAAGGTTATGAGAGTGCCCAATAGTAAAGGTGAAGTTAATATCACAATAAATGGTACGAAATTGGAACAGGTAAGGAGTTTCAAATTTGGGTATTACTATAACCGATGATGGGAAATGTGAGACAGAAATATGTAGTAGGATTGCAATAGCAAAAGTGGCCTTTGGTAGGAGAAAAGAACTATTAACAAAAAGTCTAAAGAAAGACACAAGGATAAAGATAGTGAAAACTTTGGTTTGGATCACGCTATTGTATGGATGTGAAACATGGACCTTAAGGAAGGAAGATATTAGGAAACTGGAGGCATTAGAAATGTGGATTTGGAGAAGAATGGAGAGGATTAGCTGGACTCAAAAGGTTACAAATGAGGAAGTCCTGGAGAGAGTTGGCACAGATAGACAGTTGATAAATGTATTAAGAAATAGGAAGAAGAGATGGATAGGACACATTCTAAGGGGGAAGGTCTATTAAAAGAGGTCTTTGAAGGTAGAATGGAAGGAAAAAGAGGCAGGGGCAAGCCGAGATTAGGTATGTTAGATGATTTAAAGACCCACTCATATGTGGAAATGAAGAGGAAGGCGGAAGACAGAGAAGAGTGGAGGGGTTATGTACCATAGACCTGCCAGTAGGCAGTGCACTAAGAGAGAGAGATTGTCTGTTAAATTGATTGCTTGTTTAATTAACGAATGCTATATTGATTGATTAATTAATTTATTTATTATTTGATTGATTTGAGGTAATTTGATCTTACATAGATATTCAGAACTCAACTATTTTAGTTTCATTTTTGAATTAATTAATTGTTAGATTAATTAAGTGGCTGATTGATTGATTGATTGATTGATTACAGGTAGAGGAGACAGACGCTAAGCTAGCTGCCCCAGAGCTCAGCTTTACTATCTACTGAAGTGACCACTGTCTGATTGATTGATTGAGTGATTGATTACTACAGGTAGAGGAGACAGACGCTAAGCTAGCTGCCCCAGAGCTCAGCTTTACTATCTACTCAACTAACCGCTGTCTGGTTGATTGATTGATTGATTGATTGATTGCTACAGGTAGAGGAGACAGACGCTAAGCTAGCTGCCCCAGAACTCAGCTTTACTATCTACTCAAGTAACCGCTGTCTGGTGGTGGCTGCCTCCAGTCAGGAGGAGAAGGACAAGTGGGTAGAGGACCTGGAGCGAGCCATACAGACCTTGGCTAGCAGGGGTGACGTGGAAGAGGACGGAAAACTACTCTACCCCAGTCTTAAATCCACCAGTAAGTGCACTCACTCTGTTTTCTTTAAGAGATTCTGTCATCGTCATCTTCCTTTGAATATATTCGGTCTGTATTGAAGGTAGATGGCATGCCAACGGAGACAATCTATAGTTTGTCTGATTGAGTGATTGATTTATTTATTGATTGATTGATTGATTGATTGATTGATCGATTGATTGCTAAGCTCCTGTGAGGCATTGGATGAGAGCCATGATGAGCCAATGTCACCAGAGCGATAGGCTCACCTACAGCAGAGAGCTAATACTGTGACTGATTGATTGATTGATTGCTAGGCTCCTCTGAGGCACTGGATGAGAGCCATGATGAGCCAATGTCACCAGAGCGACAGGCTCACCTACAGCAGAGAGCTAACACTGTGATGCACGTCTGCTGGCACAGGAGTACGAGCGTCAGTGCTAAAGATCATCATGTCGCTGTGCAGGTTTGATTGATTAACTATTCACAGTCGATGATTGCTTAGTGACTAGTAGTCGATGATTGATTAATGATTTGTAGTCGATGATTGATTAATGATTTGTAGTCGATGATTGATTAATGATTTGTAGTCGATGATTGATTAATGATTTGTAGTCGATGATTGATTAAATATTAGTAGTAAATGATTGATTAATGATTTGTAGTCGATGATTGATTAAAGATTAGTAGTCAATGATTGATTAATGATTTGTAGTCGATGATTGATTAAAGATTTGTAGCCGATGATTGATTAATTAGTAGTAGTCAATGATTAATTAATTAGTAGTAGTCAATGATTAATTAATTAGTAGTAGTCAATGATTGATTATTAGTAGTAGTCAATGATTGATTAATTAGTAGTAGTCAATGATTAATTAATTAGTAGTAGTCAATGATTAATTAATTAATAGTAGTCAATGATTAATTTTAATTAGTAGTAGCCAATGACTAGCTCCACAATGGATATTATTGTCTTCATGTAGTTCATTCCACTATTCTCTAGTTAATTGTTTAATAGTCAATTAATTGATTGATATTGATTGATTTATTTATTTATAGATGTATAATTGATTGATTGATAACAGAATCAATTGAGTGGCTACTTATTAAGAAAGTTTAAGAACAGCAATGGCTGGCAGAAGTTATGGGTAGTTTTCACCAACTTCTGTCTTTTCTTCTATAAGAGCTACCAGGTTTGCTAATTTCCTCTTTCTTCTTGTCTACTTTTATGCAGCCAGTTAGCGATTAACTGAAGACCTTTATAATATAATTTTATCTTTATACTATTCACATGTATACTGTCATCATCATCATCATCTTCCCTTTAATCCCAGTTTAACTAGAGTCGGGATACAATGGACCTTCTCCACTCCTCTTTGTCCCATACCACATCAAAGTCTCTTTCAATCGTTTTAGAACATTTTGTAGCAATTTCTGGAGCCTAGGCGCTCACCAACCAAATGCCCTTTCTGACGTTGGTTTGGATCTTGTGCTTTAGTTGCCTTCTACGACACGTGCAGTCACCGGTTGGTCTATTCTTCAAACAACCCGGACACAACGCTATAGTATACATTCACATGTATACTATAGTGGGTTGTATTTTGTGCGCTATCAAGCAGTCTAATCATTGTGCTACTGTCTAGATAATACCCGTGACTCGACTCCTATCTGTGTCAGTATCTGACTAGTTATGAAGCATATTCGTTAAATGAATTAAATTCATTATGAAAATTACTAATATTAATATATGAATTCCTTACTTGAATTTACATATTAATCAGTTGTACCGCTTGATATAAAATCCTTTAAATGTTTAGACCTCTAGTGATTCAATTTAGTGTGGCATAGAAATCACTTCATGCTTCTGCCAAAGGGCAGATCCATGATGCTCATTCTATTAGTCGTGATGTTAATGTTGTTGTTGTAAGGGTGAAATCCTGCTGGCCACTCTGCCGCTACTTGATTATTATTCTTGATTTTTATGCTGTTGTTGTTGTTAGGACGAGATCCCCCTGGCCAGCCTGCCACTGCTGGGCTATTCTATTGGCACCCCGACACCCGCTGATAACATACACAAAGATTTCGTCTTCAAGCTCCAGTTCAAGAACCACGTCTACTTCTTTAGGGCCGAGAGTGAAACGACTTTCGAAAGGTTCCTTAATGTCTTGTCCTTAAATTAAGTACCTACAAACATTTGACCTAGTTCTGTTAATCGCTTAACTCAATTAACTACAAACATTTAACCTAGTTCTATTAATTATCCCTTGACTTATTTAGCTACAAACATTTGACCTAGTTCTATTAATTGCTTGACTTAATTATTGAATTGTGTTATTGGTGGGTGGTAGTATATTGTATTTTATTGTATTATATTGTATTGTACTGTATTGTGTTCTATCAGATGGGTGGAGGTCATAGGCTCAGTGACTTGCTCTGCACGTATAACGAGAACATTCAGTCGTTTGGACAGTTCGGTCACACCCCCTCACACCCAACAGTCGTTCAACAGACAACCATTCTAATGCTGAAGAGACGTCTGGCGACTAATTCTTTTCATAAATTACTTAAACCTTAGCGGTACAGAAGCGTAGTTACAGGTACAGAAGCGTAGATACAGGTACAGAAGCATAGTTACAGGCACAGAAGCGTAGTTACAGGTACAGAAGCGTAGTTACAGGTACAGAAGCAAAGTTCTGGTCTTAGATGTGATAAGACTTTTATCTGATTGGTATCGTATCAGATAGTATCGTGGCCTCTCTATCTGTAGTAGCAGGCCAGTTTCTCCGGGACAGAAATATGGAGTGATGTCCACATTGCTATCTAACAGTCAGACCAACAGGGACTTATTCTGAATTCAAGATGCAGCTGCTTTGCAATAACTGTAGTGTCTACGTTAGTCTCCTCTTGAAAGCTTGGACTAACGGATTGTTGAGGATTGAAAAGACATATTGACTTCTTGTAAACTGTTACTGGATTTTGTGTTAAACTCAGTTCAAATATGTTGAATCAAGATAGAGATATGCTGGTTGCGTGTTGATGACGTCCCTGACATCCTTGGATGAGGAAATGGACGTTAAACCTGTATTATTATTATTATTATTTTAAAGAACGAGACTGACCGGAATCGAGTGACATTGTTCTGTAAGACATTATCTGAACCATGTAGAGCTGTAGTAGAGTAATCATGAGATAACTGTTGACATAGAGACTTCCGGAGTAAAGTGTTGGGATGAGCTGATTGGTCCAAGCTGATTGGTCCAAGCTGATTGGTCCTGAGCTTTCATCCAGTGATAATTATCATTTCATATAGTGATTAAATGGTATTACTTATCACTGGAAGATAATTATCAATTTCTGATAGTGATTATATGATAGTATGCATTTCTCTAATGATATTTATCATTTCAGATGGTGATTAAAATGACGATGAACTAATTATCATTTCAGATGGCGATTAAATGATGATGAACTAATTATCATTTCAGATAGTGATTAAATGATAATGAACTAATTATCATTTTGGATGGTGTTTAAATGATGGTGAACTAGTTCTGTGAATCGGTAACGTAGCTGACATCGTGATGTTTTTCTGCAAGTGATAATTTCTGAACTGTATTGCTTGAAACTTCTGTAAATAACAAAGGAGCAATTTTTTACTGCTTAACCTTGTTTGCTTCGTATTTAATAACTAAATGACCATCGTAACATTTCTGATATTTGTTGTTTTGAGTTAATTTGTACTTGCTGTGAATGTCGTAATTGAAGGTCTGCAAAATAGAACATATTACAAAACAAGCGAACAAGATTTAATTCTCAATGTAGACACTCGTAATATATTTTAAGTGGCAGTTTATTTCTAAACTATTTTCTCCACTTACAGGCATTGTTTCGTAGCCTCTCATTTAATATCCTACGGCCAGTTTTATGTACTGCACTTGCTTAGCGGTTTCTTTGCCGTATCTGTTTAGCTGGTATGGAAAATTTTCTCCTAGGGTTGGGTTTTCAATGGTATTTACTTAGCTTCCATATTTTGTACTGGAATATATTGTGTGTAATTTCAAATATACTGTGACATAGCGAAATCAGTCAGCGTTGTTAAAACTTTGTGACTTGCATTGCAGTGCTTAATATGTGTGCTACGTAAGACTGGATTAGCTGATTGATGGAACGGCTTTATTGATTCGTCTCATTTTTCATTGTACTTAATCATGATGGTGCGATAATGAACCAAAGAACAAGAACTGAACGTGGATGTTTTAACTAGGAATATGGTAGCCTATTAATTAAATATACACCAGTAAACGTTAGAACGCTAGTGATACTAATAGTTAACTAAACTATATTTAATTTTTTGTATGATTTGTCAAGAAATTGATTCTAACGTTTAATTGGATTTCTCTATCACTCCTATGTAAGATTAACATCACACAGACACAACGGCACACTGGGTCGGGAAGCACATAGGCTTGTTTAAGACCCATTTCCTCCTTCCTCTCCATGGTTATTAGTAATCGTTGCCTTTTGATGGCGCATCAATTGCAGCCGGCGCGGATTTAAGAATAACCTTCCATCACCCTGGGATTTTTTCCTTTCTAAGCTTTTACCAACACTCTGTCTTCCAAGGTGGTCACCCACAAAGTACTAACCGAGGTCGATGCAGCTTAACTTCAATAATTGACGCGCAGCTAAACCAAGTGCGCTAATCCCGCCGTCAGTGCGCTAATCCCGCCGTCATCGGCCAATCCAAAGTCCAATACTCAACACTGAAGCGATGTATATGGAAACTGGTTTTTAAAACATTTAATCATATATTCTCGAGTTGTTGTTGTTATTATATTATAACTAAAAGAAGAAATGCAGCTGAGAAACCATATTGTTGGACACGAGTTTATGAAATGAATAATTTAAAAGAATTATAAATCTAACGTTAATTTAGCAGACAACGCGTAAGAAAACCCTGTGTGTATTGTCGTTATTATATATACCTTGATTAATGTGTTGAATTGATTGACTCAGAGTTGTGAAGATGACTGTTTTACTTATTTATTCGCCTTTCATAGCAGATATATCGAATGATCCTGTAGACTTTTAGACGTAATTTTCTGTTATTATGGTACCTATTGATCGTAAACTGGAAGAAGAAGCAGCCTATTCTTTGATATCAGGGATGACGTCCCTGACATCATCCCTGGATGAGAAAACGGACGTTAAACCTTTTTTTATTATTCTAGTTTAATTTACTTATCGAATTGTTTTAATACAGGATTTAGGAGACTTGCTCTCAGTTTAAGTCTTATTTCTGGTTAACTGTTCTGCAGATTGTTTGCGCTGCTTCAATTGAAATATTTGCGCAAGTTTAATCTTAAGAGACTTGATTGATAACACGACTGTAGCTTTAATCGACATTTGTTAGTCCTCAAGACAATTTGATTAGCTACTAAATGATTACGTCTTAATTTATACCTTTTGACTAAATCTTAGATTATTTGAATAATTGATTGGTTGATTGATTGACGGATTGGTTGGTTAATTATAATTTATCTGTTTGACTGATTGATTTTATACGCAATTTCCCTTCTCTTTATTGCTGTTGTGAATTGATTGATTGACCGATTGATTGATTAATTATGATAATAATTTCATGTATTTCATTGATTGATTGGCCGACTGATTAATTATGATTATAATTTCATGTATTTCATAGATTGATTGATTAATACTGCTTGTAATTTCTCGTATCTCAGTGATTTCGTAGCTGCTGCTTCTGATGTTATTTTCCATTTAATTCTTGTTTAATGTAGCAACTTTGTCTAAGATTATTGACTCAGTAATTTATGTCGTATCAAGAGTATTCCCGTATTTGAGTTCTCAAAGTATGAGAATAGTCCGGCCAAATCTACACTCATTTTGTAGAGGCTGACTAACGTAGATACTAAGAAATCAAGTGATCAGGCCTTCGGAAGTCGGTTATTTTCAGTCTAAGGCTTATGTTGTAGAAGTAGTGTGATAGATCTGTTGTACAAGCTGTAGTCTGAGAATAGAGTCTTTATGACGACATCACCTTGTTGACCTGTGATTGCTCTTTACTGAGCGCTAGATAGCATGTTACATGGAATAAAAAATGTAAAAGTGATGGGCGAGCCCAGGATTGCAAAACCCCGCACATACTGGTCCGCGGTCGATTATCTTACCGACATCGCCACTGGCTCCAGCCAATAGTTTGATAGGACCGACCAGACTGTGTTGCAAATAGGTGATTTGTTGAGTAATAAGTGGAACTGAGAATAATTATTGGAATGGGGAGATTAAATGTTTAGACTAAGGCTTCAGTGATTTCAAAATTTCTAGTTCAAATCATACTTTATCATCACTAAATAATGTGGCGCCCCCATCAAGGCTGTGTAGTGGGTAACTGGCTGATTAATCGTAGCTAAGTGAACTGTGAACTGTTCAATGCTAAATTGAGCGAGTAAACGAACAATGAACGAGCTAATATGATCCTAATCTTACGATTTTATCTGAATATTTGTCTAATGTTCGTCGATCAAGAAACACCTTTTTTTACTGCGGTATAATTATAAAATAGTTCTTGGTCAACAATTTGATGTATTCAATACATATATAATAGATTACGTCATTATTTCAATTGCCCATGTGATTAACCAAGCAATGTTAGATTAATTTCGCGTCATTTCAGAGTTTTCTTCTCGCTGTAACTGAACCTGTCAGAAGGATTTCCTTTCTTCGCATAAATCGTATTTGTTATATAAGCGTGCCGTGTTTACCACTTCTGCTAACGATACTTGCTGACGTCATTTTGCTGAGGACGTCATCTGGCTGACGTCATCTCGTTGTGATAAACGTTAAGTGTTGATACTTGTAACTGTCATGGCGGTTTTTGGATATTTCTTAGTGGCTAATAAATTGATTGTAATTCTGTCTCTGTGTAATTAGTGATGGTCGTTTCTGTATCTCTGTTGATCAGTTACTGAAGGTACGACATCGCCCAGTGACAATAATAACAATAATAATAATAACAACAATTAGAGTGCTACTGTCGTCTATGATAACATCGAACACTATTGAGACAAAATCAAGCCGGCGAGCACAAAGAAGGTCCAAAACGGTGCAAATTCCAAAATCCAGATAATTAGTCCAAAGTGACTCGAGCAAGTGATGATGTCTGTAAGATATCTGATCTCGGATCGGTAGGTGTAAGTTGAAATCCTGGGCTCTCCCGTCGCTGGTATCGCTTTCGAGAGATGAAACTGACGCTAGAATTGGCTTTACAGCTTTATGTACACGTATATCGAGTAGAAGCTAAAGCAGAGTTTTTACGTCTCTTTACTGCAAGACTGCTCTGCTGAAATTAGAGTTTCTAGCCTACTGCTTGTGTAGCAGGTTTGTTACGAACTCGGTCATCAGCGCTGTACAATTGAATTTGAAAATATTGTAAGCATGCGTTTAGAAAAGCCCTACACAGTCTACAGTGTAGTACAAAGCTATTGCGAATGGTGTCGAGCTAGGTGATGCGTTTCATGATTAGGCTAGTAGAGGCGAAAATATGAAATTCAGTAATTTATCGACAGAGTTAGCTGAATAACCCGATGATATCTGCTAGTTTGAATTATTATCACTTCATAAATATAAGCGTTTGCAGTGAAGTTATTTATTTTACAGTCAGAATCAAGTCTTAGCAGCTTGTATTGCATACAGGCGATACGATTAAATACAAATTGGTTGAAAGTTAAGCGATTGCTGATGGTATATACAAAAATTACGTGATCAAAATTAATCTTTTTTGAAGACATTTTTGCTGAATTGCAAACAATTAATAATAGCAACGATACAGTTAGTAATAGACTTACTACGCATTATTATAGTAACAAAGCTAATTGCCGGTAATCATAACAAATTACTAATATTTACAATAAATAAAATGGATACATAATGGCCAACGATCAATAACAAAGGCACGTAATTACAATTGATCAATAACGACGTTAATTACAAATGTTTCATAACAGAGCTAATATAAATAATTTCATAACGTAATTACAAATGTTTCATAGCGAGGTTAATTGTAGAATGAATAAAACGAGACAGAATTACTACGTTGCTTCACATTCAAACAAACTGAATACTCTATGAGCATGGAAATTGACGTCAAAAATGGATCTAGATTTTTTTTATTTTTTCGCTAACAGTACACTTGAAATAAAGACTTCAGTAGGATAATTATTGCATTAACTAGCATTTCCATTAGGATTAGAGATATACGACGCATCTCACTCAAGCTCTACTGCTTGGATACATGTAGCTTAGGCTGGAGCCAATGGTAATGTAGGTAAGACATCCGACTGAGGATCAGTATGTGCGGGGTTCCAATCCTGGGCTCGCCATTGCTGATATCACTTTCGGAAGATAAAAGCGACGTTAACATCGGTTTACAACTCTTTACAACATATAACGCAGGCTCTATTATTTGTATTTATCTTATAACAGCTTATACGTCCTGTAGTACTTGTACATCATCTTACAAGTTCAACTAATTGTACTGGGGTTGATCAATTAGCAATGAGAAAAGTAGACAAAAGAGTAAATATGAATAAATATTGTTTCATAGTTTATCAGTAAAATCTCGAAGCTCAACACATTTTTCCCAGCGACGTTCAAGTGTTTTCTAGCTCAGCTAACATGTGAATGTGAAGCAAAAAGTCAAAGAATTGCACATAATTCTTTCATTGCAAATCTCTCTAAGCTATCATTCGACAAATATCAAGTAAAAATATCAATGTCTTTTGCGGATATAAATTAGATTCTAGTAAACAGTTTATAGAGTGCATTATACAAAAACAAATTTACATCCATTACTTCTGAACATCGGTATTGAAATCCACTTATCAACAAAAGCGAAAAAGGTAATTTTAATTCTACACTCCCATTTAATGCACTCTAGGAATGCATTCCCAATGTAATCAAGTTTCTAATGTAATAGTATATGATAAATAACAATATTATGCGATACATGTCTGCAATATTACGTTGTACGTAAATGTAGTCGTATATAATAATAATAATAATAATAATAATAATAATAATAAATTTTTTTTGTTCGCATAGTTACACACATGACATACCGCATGTGCTACATGGTTTCCTTGCTTGGTTTCTGTTTTTGTAGTTTTCATTAATTCCTCCATTCCTCTCCGTGGTTATTAGTAATCGTTGCCTTTTGTTGGCGCATCAATTGCAGCCGGCGCGGATTTAAGAATAATCTTCCAACACCCTCGGGATTTTTTCTTTCAAAGCTGTCAACACTCGATCTTCCAAGGTGGTCGCCCACAAAGTACTAACCGGCGCGAGGGAAGCTTAACTTCGTTCGACTGACGCGCAGCTTAACCGAGTGCGCTAATCCTGCCCCCATAATAATGTCGTTAAATTCAATAATACACTATGTAAGTAAATGATATGTAATGATACATAAAATCTAAATGAATGCAGGGGCGTAACGACAAATTTCTAGCAGAGGGGTGTAGTTTAGTGGCAGAGGCCCACGAACTAAAGAAGAGGTACATAGTATACAGGAGGGGGACACTGAAATCTCAGGGGCGTGCCCTCCTGTTCATTTCCCCTGCATAACCTCATTTTTTAAATTTAATGGGGCACAATTGAGAATTTATTTTTAACAAGAGCACATCCAATCTAGGGGGTTAGCATTATCACCATACCCTATTTACACAAGCTTATCATTACAAACCATTAAGTTATCGTTATCAATATAGTTTATCATCAAGTAGTTATCACATATGGGATGTTTACCGCAATACATGTATGCTTAAAAAGCTAACGTTAACGTCAGTTTCCTCACTCGAAAACGATGTCAGTGACGGACGAGCCCAGGATTTGATTTAACATCAACATGAATATGTAAAAAAGAAAGCTGTTTAATTGTTGGCTGCATTCATCAATCATTAGATATCTACATTTATGACCTCTTCAGTAAAATAAGTACAGAGCAATAGGTCTTTATATGCTGAAGTTGAATATTTCAGGCAGTAAGTAGGTAGATCTATTGAAATAGATTTATGGAAAGATTATGTAACATTATTCACACTAACGTGCATAACGAAGTTTTCTTAGGTCAAGTAGACCTATCGTACTGCGAAACGACAGAGCAACAGAGCAATATGAGCGTATCAAGAAAATGAAGCAATATTTTAAAATGAAATATAGTCTCTCCTAGCTCTCTCTCTCTCTCTCTCTCTCTCTGCGTGTGTGTGTCTCTGTCTCGGTCTCTCTGTCTCGGTCTCTCTTTCTCTCTCTCTCTCTCTCCAATAATCTCTCTCTCTCTCTCTCTCTCTCTCTCTCATTCACACACACACACATGCACACAGACTCAACCTCTCATAACCACACGCACACACATGCAGACGCACGCATAAATAAAGAAAGCAACATACACATAAAGACCCATACACACATTGTGAAATACATTATATATAATTAAGTTTATAAAAAAGAAACGTAATAAGATGGCTTCAGATGAATTAAGATTTGACTAAGATGCTGTTTATATGAGATAAGAGATGAATTAGACTGTTAGTTGAATGCTACAGGGAATGCAATATGTGGACATATTTATACATCTTAGCTTATAAAACAAATACGAGGATTTATAATGTCTATTAATGCTGTCGATCTCATTTTAAATCAACAAATTTTTCGTATCTTATTTCATAAAATTATACTTTTATTTCATCTCCTGCTTAAATATATTACAATTTACACGACAAGAAATAAGATGCTGTTTATTTGAAATAAAATATGAAAAGTAATGTTTACACAAAATAATGTGGATCGTTTGACCTGACCCAAATCTGAGGTTCAGAGTTCATCCAGATGACCTCTTTCACTTTAGAGTAAATCTCCTCATGCGTGTCGCCAGCAACAACGGCTGTTAGTATTCAAATACAAGAAAATACTAAAATACGCCCTCTTCAAACAATACAAGATAAATCTAAATAGTAAAAAATAGTATAGAAATAATTTAACACAATAAAATATTTTGGAGAATAAACTAAAGGCTGACTGAATCACAGAATTAAATTAAGAATGTTTAAACATTAGGCCTAGCAAATTGAAACCGGAGTTTTATAGTATTCAAATAATCAAAAAATGTTTGACGTGAAAAGTTATAAAATGCAATTTATAAACGTCTTATTGTTGTTAACCTACTAAAGCATAGGCCGTTCTGACAACAAGCTTCATAATGATATACAATTTATTGTATCATTTAGGAAGAGGTGGAGCAACTGAACTAAAGGTAGATAGGTTATAGTGCGTTTAACGTCAAGGTTCAGAAGCACAAAGCTTCTCTTCAAGACGTCTCGGCACACTCGAGCTGCCGTCAAAAAATTATTTTAACAGTAAGTTACTGCTTTACTTGACAAGGGAATCTTTATAATTCAACTTGACCTATATAAAGTCTCTCCAAAAATAATTTCAGAAAACTGTTAAATAAAGGTATGTTCCTGTATAATAGTACGCAATTAAATAACCTGTTAGTAAGTGTTTTGACTCGTCGTATATCTTCACAGCTTGTTGATGTATACGCCTGGCCGTCTCCTCGGCTATTGGTCTATGTACCAGACTACACAACAATCATAGAGACCTGTAGTACATGATGATATCTATAGGTCTATGTACCAGACTACACAACAATCAGAGAGATCTGCAGTTCATGATGATATCTATAGATCTATGTACCAGACTACACAACAATCATAGAGACCTGTAGTACATGATGATATCTATAGGTCTATGTACCAGACTACACAACAATCATAGAGATCTGCAGTTCATGGTACGAAATTGGAACAGGTAAGGAGTTTCAAATATTTGGGTCATACTATAACCGATGATGGGAAATGTGAGACGGAAATATGCAGTAGGATTGCAAAAGCAAAAGCAGCCTTTGGTAGTAGAAAAGAACTATTAACAAAAAGTCTAAGAAAGACACAAAGATAAAGATAGTGAAAACTTTGGTTTGGACCACACTATTGTATGAATGTGAAACATGGACCTTAAGGAAGGAAGATATTAGGAAACTGGAGGCATTGGAAATGTGGATTTGGAGAAGAATGGAGAGGATTAGCTTGAAGTCCTGGAGAGAGAGTTGGTACAGATAGACAGTTAATAAATGTATTAAGAAATAGGAAGAAGAGATGGATAGGACACATTCTAAGGGGGGAAGATCTATTAAAAGAGGTCATAGAAGGTAGAATGGAAGGAAAAAGAGGCAGGGGCAGGCCGAGATTAGGTATGTTAGATGATTTAAAGACCCACTCATATGTGGAAATGAAGAGGAAGGCGGAAGACAGAGAAGAGTGGAGGCGTTATGTACCATGGACCTGCCAGTAGGCAGTGCACTAAGAGAGAGATTAGGTCCTACATTTTAATGCAGAGTGAATTCTATTTAACTTTATTTATGAGTTTCATAACCACAACTGAAACCAAAATCTCGAAAAAGTTTAATACCGGTTAATTATATTATATTTATATGATAGCGAGCACTCCAATATTATAATACTTCGGTATTGGTCCATCTATCAAACTATCAACAATAATATCCAATTTACATATTTCTCTCTCTCTCTTTCTCTCTCCCTCTCTCTATTTTTCTTTCTTTCTCTCTCTTTCTCTCTCTTAGCGCACTGCCCATTAGTAGATCCATGGTATATATCGTCTCACTCTTTATCTTATCTTCCGTTTTCATGTCCACATATGAGTGGGCCTTTAAATCATCTAAATGATATACCAATATGCTTGGGAATTCTTCTTATGACGAGGTAGGCTTACTATGCCTTCCTAAGCTTCGACTAACATTTACTGGACAGGGGCGTCATTCCGTGAGAAAACAATCCTTTTTACCCATCAATTCATATATATATATATATATATATATATATATATATATATATATATATATATATAAAGTAAATGTTAGTCGAAGCTTAGGAAGGCATAGTAAGCCTACCTCGTCATAAGAAGAATTCCCAAGAATATTGGTATATCATTTAGATGAAAAAATATATATAATTATATATGTATATATTTATATTTATACGTGTGGGTATATATATATATATATATATATATATATATATTTATTTATTCATTTATTTATACGTGTGGGTATATATATATATATATATATATATATATATATATAGGCCCATATATATATATATAATATAGATACATACGTATATATATATATATATATATATATATATATATATATATATACACATGTATATATATATATACATGTATATAGAACCGATTTATTTCAGGAATTAGGCAGAAACATGAAGTAGTGAGTGACGCACCAGACGGTGGCATAAGACTGAGGCTTGACGAGCACGACGATGGGATGAAGGTCGGCTGCCTCTAAGCGTGGCACGGCCTTCACTGACACATCCAGTATACAGTGCTTCCTCTGCGCAATACAACAATAGCTAGGGTGCTAACGTCCTTCATGACAGCTTCAAAAGCTCTTTTTTCTTTATGTAATACTCAACAATAGCTAGGGTGCTACCGTCCTTTATGGCTTTTCAAAAACTCTCCTTTTTGTTTATGTAATATCAAGAAACGTCCATGGTATAAAATTTTTTGCATAATGTTATATATAAGTGTTTTTGTTAATAATAATGGTCTATAATTAATCAGAGTTGGATTTCTTGGTTTCACTGGCTGGAGCCAGTGGCGAAATCGGTAAGATACTCGACCGCAGATCAGTATGTGCGGGCTCAAATCCTGGGCTCGCCCGTCACTAACATCTCTTTCGAGTGAGGAAATTGACGTTAATCGTAGCTTTTTTTACGCAATAAGTTATTGACGGAAACATTAATAAATGAACTACTTAAGGACTGGTTGACAAAATGTTTGACAGGCTGATTGACAGACTGACAGCCTGATTGACAGACTTAGTGACATACTTATTGACAGACTGATTGACAGACTGATTGACAGACTGATTGACAGACCAATTGACAGACTGATTGACAGACTGATTTACACTTGACTGACTCATCTATAGAAAAATTTTCTGATAACGTAGTGAAGATTTCTGTAGGACTGACTGAGTGACTGACTACATACACGGGCTAGGTATAATTGATTAATTGTTTGATTTATCAATGAATTGATCGATTGATTGATTAATTCATTGATTGAATGATTGATTGATTGACTTACTGACTGTCTGACTGACTGACTGACAGACTTACTTACTGACTGACTGACTGACTGACTTACTTACTGACTGACTGACTGATTGATTGATTCGTTGATTGGTTGATTGACTGATTGATTGACTGATTGATTGATTGATTGATTGATTGAATTGATTGATGGATTGATCGCTTGATTGACTGACTGATTGATTGACTGACTGATTGATTGATTGATAACTGTACGTACCTGCCTGGCTACTGTCATCACGGACTCGACGCTGACCGCGTACAGATGATCTAGGTAGACTCCCACTTCGATGAACTTGTTCGTCTCGGCGTCCCTCTCTATCGAAGTCCTGTCAGTCACGAAGTGGTAGTCCCGTCCGTCTGTCTCCTCACGTCTCTGTGGTCTCGTCGTGTCTGCGTGCACACAGACATATATATCCATGCACACACATACACATACGTACACACACATACACACGCACATACACACACATACACACACGCACACACATACACACACACACATACATACACACATACACAAGTCTGTCTCCTCACGTCTCCGTGGCCTCGTTGTGTCTGCGTGCACACAGGCACAGCTTAACGTCAGCGCCAGAAGCACAAAACAATTAAATTAACAGCAAGTTAACAGTTAACAGAGCGTACTAGATAGGTTGGTTGTAGTGTGTTTAACGTCAAGATTCAGAAGCACAAGTCTTCTACGCAGGAAGCCACGAAAAAATCGAGGTACCGTCAAAAAAATTAAAAATAACAATAAACATTTTAATTACAAAAGTTAAATTAACAGCAAGTTAATTGTCAGTACAGCTAGTTCACTGCTCCATTGGGCATACCACATCATACTAGATAGGTAGATCCATCATACTAGATAGCCTTGGCTCCAGAAATTGTTACAAAAATTTAAACGAATGGAAGACTCAAATAGGGGATTGACTGGTAGTGTGGAGTGGGACAGAGAGAATTTGAGACAGTCTATTTTATCCCGACCTTGATTTAACTGGGATTCAAGGATGATGATGATGATGATGATGATGATGATGATGACTAGGTAGGTAGATCGCAGTGGGTTATCATCAATGTTCAAAATTACAACAAGGCGTATGTGCGTAGTTCTAAAATGTGTGCAGGTACATGTTCAGTATGTGCGGGTTTCAAACCCTGGGCTCGCTCGTCACTGATAGCGCTTTGAAGAGATGAAACTGTTGTTGCAATATCTGATCTTAGAATATCTTGATAGCGGTAACGGCATAGCTAGATAGATTAGAGATGTGAGAACACTCACGTGACACACAGCTGAGTGATTGATTGAGTGTATAGATAGATTAGAGATGTGAGAACACTCACGTGACACACAGCTGAGTGATTGATTGAGTGTATAGATAGATTTGAGATGTGAGAACACTTACGTGGTACACAGCTGGCGAATTTCTCAGGAAAATCTCTGATGAGATCACTGTTGATCTGATCCTTCATTACACCTAGCACTATGACCGGTCGGGTGTACTTAGCTAATATAGCAAAATACATAGCATATTATGCCTAACAGTACAAAGATCATGTAGCAAAATACATAGCATAGTATGCCTTACATTCTAGCTTCTCTGACCTCTTTTAATATACATGTACTTTCCACCTTAGAATGTGTCTTATCCATCTCTTCTTACTATTTCTTAATACATTTATCAGCTAACTATCTGTACCAACTCTCTCCAGAACTTCCTCATTTATAATCTTTTGAGTCCAGGAGAGGATTAGCTGGACTTCATGCACTGCATGAAGAAAAACGATTTCAACTCCTAGGAAATCAGGCTGGTTATATATCTGGCTACAGCTGCTATCTTGCAATGCATATATTAAAAGTTCAATGACTTTGTCAATTAAGAACATATCAGTACGTATTTTACATCGTTCTGAAAAGAACTGAGTGCTCTTCAAAATAGCATTACCAGAAATTTTATGTGATGTGTTCGCTATTATTATTATAGAGATAATTTTAAGCTGCATGTAACACGCCCGCTATGAAAATTTCTTATCTGACCCCACTCCTATTCGCAAAACTATAACTTTGACGTTATTAAAGATATTCAAACGAAATTTCTCTATTTTTGGTAGAATTGGCTGCTGATCATGTACTGTAAATTTCAACAAATTCAGTCAACTCCTTACGACTTTATTGCAAAAATAATGTGGGATATCAGTTACAAAAACACAGTGTAAATGAAGGTATAATGATAAGATCTGCAGTAAACAGGGGGAAGCCTACCTTGCACTTGTAGAACCGGCTGATAGTAGAGAACTGTCTGCATTAACATTGGACTCGCTGTGAGAACAGACATGAACGCACAATGAATGAAGTTACAGAGAAATATTCTTTAATTATATTAACATTTTGATGGACATTATGTATTAGAAGTAATAATAATAATAATAATAATAATTATAATAATAATAATAATAATTTAATGCTGTATGCGTTCGGGGCACATTGGCGAATGTGGCCTCCCAGAGCGCAGAGGAATTATTTTAAATATTTTTTCATCTTTCCTTTAATTAAATAAAGTCTTTCTTTTATCTTATATTTTAGCCCAGGGCCTTCTACAGCCCAGGGCAATAAAAAGTAATAATAATAATAATAATAATAATAATAATAATAATAATAATAATACACGTTTAACGTCCGTTTCTTCATGCAAAGATGATGCCAGGGACGTCAACAAGTATTAAATATCACAAAAATGTTTAAGTACTTAAAGTATTTATGTAAGATGTCAGATGTCGTAGATGTCGCTGTATCTTCTGCTGGCAGTGTTCAATTGAGAATCTTAAATAAGAGAAAATGTAATTGCTGCATGGACTATTGATTGACTGCCTGCTTGATTGATTAACAACAACAACAACTGCTAGATTAGAGTGCTGCTGTCGTCTACGACTACATCGGGCACTCTGAACCAAAAACTTATTACTAGAAAATCTACTGAATGTCTCAGTAGCGTAGGGGTAAAGCCGTGAAGTTCTATATGACAGATCCTGAGGTGAATTGAACTGTCGTTGATTCGAATCCCAGCCGCGCTGATCTGAGAGTAAAATCTCGGACATTCACTGGACTTGTTGTAGGAAAATGGACTAAATGACCTAACAGAATTAATATGTGGTATGAAAAGTGACAGATTTCAACATAGTTGATCATTTCACTATAATGCGTGTTTACTTTTTTAGAGTTCTTTGGCAAAATAGTATACGTATCTGCAAATTTGCTTGTTGATGTTATGAACTGGTTGAGTAATTTTAATTATATATGTACATT
This sequence comes from Enchytraeus crypticus, assembly GCA_905160935.1. Classification (NCBI taxonomy): domain Eukaryota; kingdom Metazoa; phylum Annelida; class Clitellata; order Enchytraeida; family Enchytraeidae; genus Enchytraeus; species Enchytraeus crypticus. The sequence continues at coordinate 407,803 of CAJHZI010000711.1, read as the reverse complement.
CAATGAATGAATTTTTTTTGAAAAAATTCTTTTTAATGTCTTAATAGCGTCGGGATTGAACCCTCTTGGGTTCGAACCCAAGCCGCGCTGATTTGAGAGTAAAATCTCGGACATTAACTGGACTGGTTATTCGGAAAATGATTAAAATTGCCTAACGGTTTAAACATGTGGTATTAAAAGTGATAGATTTCAACATAGTCGATCATTTTAGTATAATGCTTGTTTACTTTCTTACTTTACTATTGAACAAATTGTTTGATTAACAATTACTTGGCGAGGTTGAAGCGAATGAAGCTGCTGTATTACTCTGTGGTGTAGAGCCCTTGCGCTTTGAACCCAGGGAATTTAGACTCAGTCTCTTGCTCAAGATAAAACTTCTACGGTTTCGCTCTTTCGTGAGAACCTGCTTAAAATAATTACAACAATTAGAGTGCTACTGTCATCCGTGACAACACTGAGTACTATTGATACAAATCCAAGCCAGTGAGCAAAAAGAAGGTCCAAAACGATGCAAATTCCAAAATCTAAAAAAATCTGTTCAAAGAAAAGAAAAGTATAAATTCAGGCCAGAGTCAATAGTTGATCAGTATTAATAACCAAACCAAAAAGTGTAAAATCATGAAACTATAAAATCAAGATAATAAAAATTTAACAAAGATTTAAGCGTTTTAACATCATCATATGCCATAAGCCTTCTCATTCAGATGTCCCGTCAGGTGATAAATCACTATTAACTGCGTAAACGAATATGTAAATCACTATTTACTATGTAGACATATATATAACTCACTATGTACTATGTAAACGAATAGTCTACTGTATGTAAATTATTATTTACTACGGAAACAAATCTATAACTCACCATTTACTATGTAAACGAATATACAGTATAACTCAGTATTTATTATGTAGAGGAATATGTACAAGTAAATCAGTATAATGTATCAAACCTCCGTCCTATCGCTTTCGTCTATAGGAGGCTCAGGACTCTTGGGTCTCAGGGTCCCTCCGTTCCTCTCTTCCATTCTGAAGAATGTAAATATAATAATACTAATAATAAAGGTTTAACGTCCGTTTCCTCATCCCACACTATATCATTAGTCGATCCCCAATTTTTGCATAATGTCGATCTGGGTGGCCCTTCAGGTCTTCCCCACACCTACCGGGCGTGAATCCCCTAACCTTGTGGTCCGGGGCCCCGTACGCCGTGCACTGATACTTTTCAAGTTTATCCATTCGTTTAAGTTTTTGTAGAAATTTATGAAATACGAATCTCAATAGATGGCTTAAATTTGTAGATTGTTTACAAGGCAACGATTACTAATAACCAAGGAGAGGAAAAGGAGGAAATAACTAAAACTACAAAAACAGCAACTAAGAAACGAAACTATGTAGCACATGCTTATATCATGTGTATAACAATACGGAATGAAATTAAAATAAATAAATAAATAATACATAAAGCGGTCTAGAGGTAAAGGTGGTACATAAAGCAGTGAATCTATTATTCCTATTACTTAAGATTAAATTTATACGACTATATTCAATAAGCTTATCAAATCTCAATGTAAACTTTTCGGTTGAACAACATCGCTTTTAAGGTAGCTTTGCATTGCCTGCCAAAAATATCAATTTTAGTCGACTTCTACGAAACCAGTGCAGTTTCCTTTGATCCATTCCCACGATACTTTAGTATCGCCTTAGCTGGAGCCAGTGGCGATGTCGGTAAGATACTCGTCCCCGGATCAGTATGTGTGTGGTTCAAATCCAGGGCTTTCCCGTCACTGACATCGCTTTCGAGTGAGGAAACTGACGTTAACCTTAGCTTGTCAGGCTTTAGTAACACAAATATTAGTAAATAATAAATTAAATAAAAATAATCTCTACACTTGTTACTAATTTATCATAATCATCGACACAGACTTTCTCCAGCTGGGAATGATTCCACTCTGTTGATCCCGGGATCTGATTGGTTGAATTCTCCTGGCCTGCCAGAAGTCACATCGATCCTGTGGGACTATGACGTGTAGGATGTCTCCGAACTCATAGTTCAGTCCCTTTCCCAACTGAACCGCGTTGTCCCTTCGTGCGTCGTAATCAGTCAGGGTTCTGCGATAAATCAATCAATCGATCAATCAAAGAAAACATTTAATCAATAAGTCCATTATCAGATTTCCGAAACAATTCTAGGCGATCCTAATATCATTTTATATATCTTTATATCCACTCATAAAAGTGTTTAAATCAGTCGTTTAAAAGCTTTTATTTGGGATTCATAATAACAAGAAATACAAAATATATCACACCCTATCACAAGTATCTCAACTAGGCTGAATTACCAAAAGTACCAGAAATATCACAAAAGTCACAAATAATCACAAAAATCACAAATACAAACACATACGAACATCACAAGGTCCATAAGTACACTAAATAGCACAGGCAAATAAAGTGGTTAAATAAATCATGTTAATTGTTGAGGCCGTGCATTAGCCTTACCGGCATAACATACACCCTAAACCTGAACACTAGCTCTAACCTCCAGCTCCAATCCTAATCATAATCCAAAAACTCGACTAGGTAACTCAAGGCTGACTGACTGACTGACTGACTGACTGACTGACTGACGGACGGACGGACTGACTGAGTGACTGACAGAATGACTGACTGACAGACTGACTAACTGAATGACTCAATGACTCAATGACTGGCTAAATGACATAATGTCTGACTGACTGATTGACTGACTGACTGACTTATTTACTTACTAACTGAATGACTGACTGACTGACTGACTGGCTGACTAACTGAATGACTGAATGACTGGCTGAATGACTGCATGTCTGACTGACTAACTAATTGACCGACCGACCGACCCACCGACCGACCGACTTACTTGACTCACTCACTCACTCACTCACTCACTCACTCACTCACTCACTCACTCACTCACTCACTCACTCACTCACTCACTCACTCACTCACTCACTCACTCACTCACTCACGCACTCACTCACTCACTCACTCACTCACTCACTCACTCACTCACTCACTCACTCACTCACTCACTCACTCACTCACTCACTCACTCACTCAATCACTCAATCACTCAATCACTCACTCACTCAATCACTCAATCACTCAATCACTCACTCACTCACTCACTCACTCACTCAATCACTCACTCACTCACTCACTCAATCACTCACTCACTCACTCACTCACTCACTCACTCACTCACTCACTCACTCACTCACTCACTCACTCACTCACTCACTCACTCACTCACTCACTCACTCCCTCACTCACTCACTCACTCACTCACTCACTCACTCACTCACTCACTCACTCACTCACTCACTAACTCACTCACTCACTCACTCACTCACTCACTCACTCACTCACTCACTCACTCACTCACTCACTCACTCACTCACTCACTCACTCACTCACTAATTGACGACTGACAGACTGAATCGATCGATTGATTGATTGATCGATACATTGATAAATTGATGGATAAATTGATTGATTTACCTGTAGTACACAACCCTTTGTAGCACGGGTAGCTTGATGTCGTTGCCTCTCGCTATTGCCTGCCTAGCGTGAAGTTCTCTCAACTTCTGCTCCATGTAGTTGAATTCTAACACAAGAAATAAGAAGAAAAGTCGAGCAATTAGAACTGGCGCGAAGTTCTCACAACTTCTGTTCCATGTTGTTGAATTCTAACACAAGAAACAAGAAGAAAAGTCGAGCAATTAGAACTGGCGCGAAGTTCTCTCAACTTCTGCTCCATGTTGTTGAATTCTAACACAAGAAACAAGAAGAAAAGTCGAGCAATTAGAACTGGCGCGAAGTTCTCTCAATTTCTGTTCCATGTTGTTGAATTTTAACACAAGAAACAAGAAGAAAAGTTTACGCTGACGGTCAAGTTATCAACATTATACAGAATCAACCCATTATAACTAATAAAAATAATTCTATGATTATTGAACAAATTCTTTTAATATATGGCATCACGAACGTGAAATATTACTATTTTTAAATATCAGACTATCTTTTTATTTATTAAAAGCTATATAAAATATAAAAGCTATATATAATATAATTGATCAATTATTGACACATAATGCACTCAAACCTTCAATTCGGTACTGCACGATGAACAAGGCTGTTTCACCAACGGTCTTGAGAGCCGACACTGCCTCATCATGACTGGCATTGCGTAAATCAACTCCGTTTACCTAATAATAATAATAATAATAATAATAATAATAATAATAATAATAATAATAATGGTCGATCCTCGGAGAAATTTAAGCAGTCAGCCTGTCGAAGGGCTTGAAGAGTCAGAGAGTGTGGTAAAGAGAATGACTGAAATTTTCACGAACCGAACGTGGGTCGCTACATATCACAACGACCAGAGGCGCATTAAAACAGTGAAGGCTAAGAACTACGGGACTCACGAGAGGACAATGGAACAGAGGCCTGACGAATGCGGTGGCTCCTCTGGTACTCTGGCTGGCTACCCCTCCTCACCCAGCCATATGTCCAGATCTCCCTGCAATCAGCGGCATGCCCCGTCCAACCCGTCCAATCCCAGTCACGCTTCCCCTCGACATTCCCTGCAGAGTTTATCACGGAATACGACAGGGGAGGCAGGGAGAAGGGCGCTGGGACTTATGTCTGAACGTGCAGAATCCGCTAATGGAATCGTGGAAAGGATTTATAGCGTTGCGGAAAGCGAGCCCGGTGAGTTGCAGGACACTGAATTGGAAGAGTTGAATGAACAAATTACTGGTGAACAGTTGAACCTCGACAATGAGATCACTGACGTGCTAGGTGACGGTCGCGATGTGGTTCAGAAACTATGTGGACGCTGTTAGTGTCCTGACGTAACCAGAAACATGGAAAACACTTCCATTGTTTAAATAATGTTTCTTTCTTAACTGTCCGTTTGAATAAAAATAATAATAATAATAATAATAATAATAGTAATAATAATAATAATATATTATTATTATAATATATTATAGTTAAACCTTTAATAATAATAATAATAATAATATATTATTATTATTATTATTATTATTATTATTAAAGGTTTAACTTCCATTTCCAAATACAAGGATGATGTCAGGGATGTCCCCCATCACATTCCCTTTAAGACATGGGTCAATCAATTAAGTCATGGACCAACTAAGTCATGGATTAATCAATCACTTAACAAATGCCTAGATAAATCAATAATACAATACGTTTCTAGAGCAAAAAAATACATTTTATATTCATCTTGATCAATCATTCTACAATCGTCTACATCAATCAATCGCTTAATCATTTCTATCAAGCAATAATTTAATAGCTGCCAGGAATAGTCAGTCATTTAATAGAAGTCATGATCCTTGAGTCATTTAATTATTTAATACTGATGAGAACACAGAGAGATCAGCTGATAGAATTGATAAGAGCATTATCAGTATTGATCAGTACACAGAGAGATCAGCTGATAGAATTGATAAGAGCATTATCAGTATTGATCAGTACATACAGACAGTAGCTGATCCCCTTTCTTTAGTTTGCCACTGAGGTCAGTCACACTTCCAGGAACGATGGATGAGACGAAGATTCCCATTCCGTCCTTGCCTCCCACGATATTTAGGCCCAGGCCCTGTGACTGAAGCTTCTTAATTAGAACCTGACGAGGCTCCTGAATAAAACTGTCCAAAATACACAAAGATCTCTCTCTGTAGCTATTGTGCAACAAAATGGAAGGTTCAAGGTATATAATTATATCAAAACACACATTGATCTCTCTCTCTATCTAATGTTCAACAAAATTGGAACGTTCAAGGTACATGATTATATCAAAACACACATTGATCTCTCACTCTCTAGATAGTGTTCAACAAACTGAAAGGTTCAAGGTACATAATTATATGAAAACGCAATCTGCTTGCAACGCCCCAAAGATCAATAATATGACAACTGACTCGATACTCCAATATCTTCGCCAGTGTCTACTTAGTCGTCCTTTATGACATTTTCAGTTAATGGTTAGTATTCATGATCTGAAGTATAAATGGACAAAAAGTATACTTCATTTTCCTTCAAACGCAACGCTAATCTTGACTTTACATTTATTAATTTGACGAAGATAAGGCTGTTAACATTTATAAATTAAAAACAGTGAACCGAGCGCCTCAGTCGCTCAAGGGAATTTTTTCAGCCTGACTGGGAATTGATTCCACGACCTCAGTAAGAGTCAGTTAGAACTTCGTGAAGATACTTGTCGCTCTGCACTACACACACTGAGCTATTGAGACTTTCACTTTCAACAGATCATGACTGACGTTACTTATTTACTAGAGTCCTTCAGTAAGCCATCTGTTGTACGAAAAACTTAGCAGAGGAATATTTTGAAAAAATCTGACAATGAATTGTATTTAATACAATGAATGTATTTAATACAATGAATTGTATTAAATTTCAAAAGGGCACTACACAATTTCAGAACGCTTTAAAATAACTTTACAGTATATTTTATGATTTTAGGACGAAAATAGCAGAGTGTAGATAAATGCAGAGGCGAAAATTTTGCAAATTAAAAGCATAAAATTTATCTGGTCATCTATCTTACTTAGGCATATCATCACTGGACATTATCTGAGGAACCAGCTCCGGCCAATTGGCACTGCCATTAACAGCTTGAGCAGCTGTAAGCCTTCCAGCTGCTGCAGGGGGAGTGGCCTTAGCTGCTGGAGGCGTGGCCTTAGCTGCTGGAGGCGTCAATATTGCTCCAGCAGGCACAGCAGCTTGCATAACTCTGCTGACTTGATATGATGAGTCTGCAAGGAATCAATCAATTGAATCAACCAACCAATCAATCAATTGAACCAACCAACCAATCAATCAATTGAATCAACCAACCAATCAATCAATTGAATCAACCAACCAATCAATCAATTGAATCAACCAACCAATCAATCAATTGAATCAACCAACCAATCAATCAATTGAATCAACCAACCAATCAATCAATTGAATCAACCAACCAATCAATCAATTGAATCAACCAATCAATCAGTTGCATTGTCTGCCAGTCACATTCCGTCAGCCGTTGCATTGCATTGCATTGCATTGCATTGCAGTGCATTGCATTGCATTGCAGTGCATTGCATTGCATTGTATTGCATTGCACTGCATTGCATTACATTGAATGCACAGGGTGTAGACAGACAAGCACAATGCACAATTGCTACAAGTAGCCTGAAATTCTCTACTCGTGAAAAGCTAGTGGCCGAAAGCCTTGATGAGCTAAGGGCTCTTCAATTCTGGACTTCCAAGTTTGTAAGTTACTATGACGTGTAAAACTACTGCACTGCACATGTGATAGGAGCAACAATTTCAAACATCGAACTGTTGTAGAAATAGACAGATAGACAGTCTGAGATAGACAGACAGGCAGACAATCAAAGAGATTTCCAGGCAGTCAACGAGACAGACAGACAGACAGCCAAAGAGACTGTCAGACAAGCAAATTAAGAGACTGGCAGAGCGCCAGACTGACTTACAAACAGAATTGATAAATAATTACCATAAATAAGCTTATATCACCTGGAGAGGAATCGCTTTCTTCTGTATCACTAGAATGACTTCTCTCTGTCCTTCTCTCTGTATCTCTAGATTGACTTCTCTCTGTTCTTCTCTCTTTATCATTACCTTTGTTTTTGTCTTCTGCGGAAGCAGCAGGAAAATAATAAGCACGAATGTCTGGACCATTCGTTGGACCATTATTAGGACCATTCGTTGGACCAATGTTAAGACCATTCGTTGGACCACTGTTAGGACCATTCGTTGGACCATTGTTTGGACCATTCGTTGGACCATATGTTGTGCCTGTATCAGTAGATAGATGATCAATACTTTTACTTCTACTGGTCCTCCTGCTGCTAACATGTTCCTTGGACTTGTCCTCTCTGAAGAGCACTAGCAGGACCTGCTGAGTGGTCGCCTTAAGCACAGCAACGGCTCTCTCGTGAGTCACGTGATCAAATCTGACGTCATTCACCTGAGTCATACAATGTGCAAGAGATCAATCAACAAATCAACTAAACCATTCAGTCAATTAATCAATATGTCTAGCAATTAATCATTCAATTAATCAATATGTCGAACAATTAATCATTCAATTAATCAATATGTCGAACAATTAATTAGTCAATTAATCAATATGTCGAACAATTAATCAGTCAATTAATCAATATGTCGAACAATTAATCAGTCAATTAATCAATATGTCGAACAATTAATCAGTCAATTAATCAATATGTCGAACAATTAATCAGTCAATTAATCAATATGTCGAACAATTAATCAGTCAATTAATCAATATGTCAAACAATTAATCAGTCAATTAATCAATATGTCGAACAATTAATCAGTCAATTAATCAATATGTCGAACAATTAATCAGTCAATTAATCAATATGTCGAACAATTAATCAGTCAATTAATCAATAAATCAATCAACTACTGAGTAATCTTTATACCTATATACAGAATATAGATGCAAATAATCACATCTGAGTCATGTATATTTGCTGGTATTAATTTGCGCCCGAGTAACTGAAGAATAGACCAACCGCGGACTGAACGTGTCGTAAAAGGCGACAAAGCACTAAGATCCAAACCAAAGTCAGAAAGGGCATTCAGTTGATGAGCCCCTAGGCTCCAGAAATTCCTACAAATTTTCTAAAACTAATGACATTTTTTAGGGGATTGACTGATGAATGATATGATGTGGGACAGAGAGGAGAGGAGAAGGTCCATTCATGTCTCGACCATAGATAAACTAAAATTAAAGGGAAGATGACGATGACGGTGACGATGTCGATGATGATGATGATGATGATGATGATGATGATGATGATGATAATGATGATGATGACGATGATGATGACGATGACGATATGATGATGATGATGATGATGTACCGCTAGTATCTTGTCGCCCACTCTGACACGCCCATCAGACTGCGCTAGACCGCCCTCTGTCAGCTTAGTGATGTAGATGGAGTCATCTCCAGGCTTGTACTGATCATCTGACCCTCCAGCTATGTTAAATCCCAGTCCTGTAACACATACATACATACACACACATATATACACACATACATACACACATACATAACATCATCTGATCCTCCAGCTATGTTAAATCCCAGTCCTGTCACACATACATACACATACACACACATACATACACACATACGCACACATACACACACACACACACGAGCTCTTTCACACCCTTATTAACGAGTAAAAGTGTGTCAGGTGCGGAATGTACAGACAAGCCTTCTCCTGTACGAGAGCCTCTCAAGTGAAGGCTCAGCGAGGTTATAGCAATGCACAAGCAGTACAAATCACTGATTACTATTTAGAAGCGTTTACCTTGAGCTCAATTGTTCACACCTGTAGTTATTTACATCTCAATTTCAATATCACACCTGTATCACACTGAACTTCTTACTATCAATATTCTGCTCTGTGATCACCAAAGTGGAGGGTAAATGAGATTGCTGAAGGCTGCAACTGGACCGAAAAGTGTTGAAGTGGACTTCTGGTCCAGAGCAGTTAGCAATGGTTTATAACAGTTCCAAATTAAATAACTTACCCTTAGAAAGGTATCCTAGCTTTTATTAATCTTTCATTACTCCGACAAAAAGGGTTATTCTAGATAACCACAGCTTAATGTTTCAATGAAAACAAATTTCTACTCATTAACTTCTGTTTCCTGCTGATTTCTATTGAATTCTCTTAGCGCAGAATCAGACGGTATCATTAGTATCAATTAATAAAACAGCAACTGCAACAATACGATTAAAGTGCTACTGTTGTCCATGACAACATCGAATACTGTGGAACCCAAATAAACCGATGAGCAGAGTGAGGGGTCCATACACGGTGCGAGTCAAAACCCGTGTAGTCTGTCCTAGGTAAAACAATAGTAAATTACTAGCAATGGAGGATTAGACTTAGATAACTAACCTCTCCCATTCTTATTAAGCAGAACTTCCATCGGCCTCTGTCCATCTCTCTCTCGTTCTCTCTCTCGTTCTTTCTCTCTACTCTCTCCCTCACTCCTGTATCTCTTCAGCGCGAGATGAACAGTGTTACCAGCTCCCTTCAAACACGCCACAGCCTCCCCGTGTGTCAACCCGTTGTATGATGTCCCGTTCACTGACACGATGATGTCATTAACTCTGTACATATATGATACCATTGTCATTAGTCATTGCAGTCATAACGTCATCTGAATTAGTCATAGCAGTCATAACGTCATCTGAATTAGTCATAGCAGTCAAAACGTCATCTGAATTAGTCATAGCAGTCATAACGTCATCTGAATTAATCACAGCAGTCATAACGTCATCTGAATTAATCATTGCAGTCATAACGTCATCTGAATTAGTCATTGCAGTCATAGCATCATCTGAATTAGTCATAGCAGTCATAACATCATCTGAATTAATCACAGCAGTTACAACATCATCTGAATTAGTCATTGGAGTCATAACGTCATTTGAATTAGTCATAGCAGTCATAACGTCATCTGAATTAGTCATAGTAGTCATAACATATAATTAAATAATACGGAACAGTTTACAAGTATTAACAACCGTTTTAAATATTGGACGATACGTTTAACCCCGCTGAATGTGTTCTGCTGTATAAGCCTTGAACCAAGTACACAGCTGTACTCAGTACCAAGTACACAGTTGTACTCAGTACCAAGTACACAGCTGTACTCAGTACCAAGTACACAGCTGTACTCAGTACCAAGTACATAGCTGTACTCAGTACCAAGTACACAGCTGTACTCAGTACCAAGTACACAGTTGTACTCAGTACCAAGTACACTTTCAGCACTTGCTCTAGTTAAAATTTTTATATTTCGGTGTAGTCTTTATTTCATCAGGGTATATAATGCATAAGTGTAAAAATGAAACATACAAAAAGCACTGAAGAGAAACCACGTTCATCTGATCTACAGCAAAAACCAATTCTCGATACTTGCACATTTTATAAAAGACCTTGCGTTACAGAACGCTGCAAAGAAAGTAACGGTAAATCATCCTGCAACCCAATTTTTCCCTATTCTAAATGTATCACGTGGGAAAATTATGATGCCAAAATTTACGTATAAATACACGGAGCGATCACGGAGGCTATTATACCACACTACACACTATACCACACTATACCACGCTATAATATACAGACAGCGGATCAGTATATGCGGGGTTCAAATCCTGGGCTCTCCCGTCACTGACATCGCTTTCGAGTGAGGAAACTAACGTTAAAATTAGCTTTTAGCTTTGTTACACTGAAAGCATCATCATGATTATAACCCTGGGCTAGCAACAACAACATGATACCACTGACCTGAGACGTCCATCACGAGCGGCCACGCCCCCCTCAGTTACCTTAGAGACGAATATTGAGATGTCCCCCTCTCTCTCCCTCCCCACATTGTGCCCATCCGTGCCCCCCGCTATGTTGAACCCCCATCCCCCTCCTGACTGAAAACAATTACAGCATTTAACAGTTACTAGTTATTTCGATTAACCTCAAACCAGTGTAGGGGCTCATTACTATTATTTCATTATTGTCACTAATATGTGGAAATGAAAATGAAAACGGAAGGCAGAGAAGAGTGGATGCGTTATACACCATGGACCTGCCAGTAGGCAGTGCACTAAGAGAGAGAGAGAGTCATTGATATATCATTTATTAGCATATCATAGGAATGGACGTCGGGGCCAAAAGGTCACAACTGAGGAAGTCTTAAAACAAGTGAATACAGATAGACAGTTGATAAATACTATAAGAATTAGGAAGGAGAATTGGATAGGACTCATTCTAAGGGGAAATATTCCACTAAAGGAAGCCAGAGAAAGTGAAATAGAAAGAAAGAAAACAGAAGCAGACCGAGATTAAATATGTTAGATGATAAATGGAAGAGAAAAACGGATGATAGAGAAGAGTGGAGGCAATATGTACCATGGACCTGCCAGTAGCCAACAGTAGGCAGTGAACTAATAGAGAGGAAAGGACGAAGCTATAGAAAATAGTAGTTCTTTTGAAATTAAACAATCTCTGTCTCTCTCTCTCACACACACTCCTTCTATCTCTCCTATTTGCATCTGATAACAATGTTCTATTAATTAATTAGTTATTAATTAATTAATTAACAACTACAAACGATGACAGGTGTCTGTTTAGACTCCTACCTTATTCAGAATGATATTGTCATAATCCCACTCCTTTCTTCTCACTGAAGCCTCCTATAGAAAACGATACAGACGCACAAATTACTCATTAGCGACTATCAAGTGTCCTACAGACTCATTCGGGTCTCTGTTTTGCGTTATGCTGGAGAAATCTGCTATAATGTTTACTTAAGCGTTTTCCTTAAATTTTAAATTTTAAATGACAGACCCTGAGGTGAATTGAACTCTCGAATCTCAGCCGCGCTGATCTGAGAGTAAAATCTTGGACATTCACTGGACTGGTTACACGGAAAATGGAATAAACTGCCTAAGGGTTTAAATATGTGTTATTAAAAAGTTATAGATATCAACATAGCTGATCATTTCACTATGATTGACTGACTGACTTCAGTCAGTCAGTCATAGTGAAATTTCACAGTGAAATCAATGTTCAGCTCTTCCAGTGGTCAGTAAGTGACTGTCTGACTGTCTGACTGACTGACTGACTGACTGACTGTCTGACTGTCTGACTGCCTGACTGTCAGAATGTCTGACTGATTGATTGATATATTGATTGTGTTTGATTAGCCTACCGATCTGCTGGGCTCAGTGCCTAGTAATAAAGGTCTGCCTGGCTCTCTCTCTACCGTACCCACTGTAAGGTACCCAGCTGCTCCCATAGCTCCTCCTACAGCAGCTGTTCTGCTGGCAGCTGCTGTGTCAGCTGCTGCTGTAGCAGCTGTAGGTGGAACATCAGTTGTCTTCCCTTTCTTCTTCTTATTCTATAACATAGAAATTGAAAAATCTGCAACATAGAAATTGAAAAATCTGTAACATAGAAATTGAAAAATCTGTAACATAGAAATTGAAAAATCTGCAACATAGAAATTGAAAAATCTGTAACATAGAAATTGAAAAATCTGTAACATAGAAAATGAAAAATCCGTAACATAGAAATTGAAAAATCTGTAACATAGAAATTGAAAAATCTGTAACATATAATAATGGTCAATGGTTGATGTAGTGCTTTGGCGCCTGTTTGTGTAGAGTCCGCCAGAGACGTCCCTGACACTGTCTTATAGCGAGGAACCGGACGTTATAGTCTTATTGATTGATTGATAACGGTCAAGTTATAGTAACGATTCAATCTGTTCGTAATCTCATGCCTATAATTACTTGAGTAAATTTATAAATATTAATTTGTTATATTTTTCACTTTAAATACTGCTCCTCGTTATTGTTGAAAAAACAGCGGCATTCGTCTCAGAGTTCTGTACAGTCGGGCAACTCACGTAAACCTCTTTGTAAATTTCTAATTTTTAAGCTGGTATTCTTTAGTTTAGTATTGCACCGCTTTGGAGCCTATTGAGTTTTGCTTGTCGGTTTGTTTTTGGTTTAATAGTGCTCGATGCTGTCATTGACGAAATAGCATTCTAGTTGTTGTTGTTGTTATCCTTAGAATAGTTTAAATCTAGCCATATCTTATTCACATGACTAGTGAATTTACTTAATATATAATGGTTGTTTGAATTTGAGCTGAATTATTGGTTGTAGAGTTAAATTAGGATCATTTGGTACATTATCTTGTTCAACAATAATAATACATGTAATTGTGCTTTACATTTGAAACCACTTAAACAATATTAAATCCTTCATTACGGTAGATTTCTAGTGTAAGTGACCTGGTCTTGATCTCGAGGCTGTTCGATACCGGGTTTTTTCGGGTCTTGGTTTAGAAGGTAACGGTCTTGGTCTAGGTCTTGGCTTCGATTGATTGTTCTCGGATGTATTCGAGACCATTGTGTATTATTTACAAGATATTGAGAATGGACAATTTGCAGGCAATGTACATGGAGTACAATGACGCGCTTTAATGTGACTATAATGAAAATGATTGCAATGATATCCGAGGTGTTTTCCCATTGCCTTCCTCAGATCGTGCATAGTCGCCTCTCGCAACACTTGCTGCTTACGGTTGGTCTATTCTGCAGTGTCCCGGATGCAACACTTTGAAAACGCAACACAGTTATAACATGGGTGCCATATCACAGCATCCCAGGACATACAAACCTTAGAACGTCTTAGACTCAGTTTTTTTGTAAAATCCGTTAGAGACGACATTTGAGTAGACTGCAGTTGAAGCTTGCTACAGTTCTCTGAAGCTTGCTACAGTTCTTTGAAGCTTGCTATAGTTCTCTGAAGCTTGCTACAGTTCTTTGAAGCTTGTTACAGCTCTTTGAAGCTTGCTACAGTTCTCTGAAGCTTGCTACAGTTCTCTGAAGCTTGCTACAGTTCTCTGAAGCCTGCAACAGTTCTCTGAAGCCTGCTACTGTTCTTTGAAGCTTGCTACAGTTCTTTTAAGCTTACTGCAGTTCTTTGAAGCTCTGAAATAAATACTTTACTATGTTATTATGAATAACTGTGTAATATTGCCAACGACTTAATTAATTTAATTAAGTCGACTTAATTAAGTTAATTTAATTATAGCTCTAGCAGATGTTTTTTTCGCCCAGAAGATCCTGTACGGTTAGTGAGGGCTCTACTTTACGACCTTCACGCATCAGAAGACTTCCTTGTTGTGCAGGAAGTAAGAAAATCTACACATTAGGTAGATAGTGATTAGCATTATAATGAATGATTAATAGACATTATAGGGAATGATCAATAGACATTATAGGGAATGATCAATAGACATTATAGGGAATGATCAATAGACATTATGGGGAATGATCAATAGACATTATAGGGAATGATCAATAGACATTATAGGGAATGATCAATAGACATTATGGGGAATGATCAATAGACATTATAGGGAATGATCAATAGACATTATGGGGAATGATCAATAGACATTATAGGGAATGATCAATAGACATTATAGGGAATGATCAATAGACATTATAAGGAATGATCAATAGACATTATAGGGAATGATCAATAGACATTATAGGGAATGATTAACTGATCCTCTAGTATTGTATTCATCGTCTTAATATTACAATGTCGGCCTAACTGTTTAAGTTACGCCGACATTGTGTTTAGAGTCAATTGTCCATTTTACTTTTCCTGATTATGTAAGAGACATTACTCTATGGCGGGTGACGTTTACAGTAGATCTATTCTTCAATAGCCCGGACACAATAAGGTAAACATCTATTACCTAATTTAAGTTTGGACATATCAATTCATAGTGACATACCCTGTACATTGTAGTCTACAGATTAGTCCCATATTAATTAGTCAGATAGTCCCATGTCAAATCAGCCTCAGATATCTAGTCTCATAAAATAGACATTTTATACTCCTACTTCAAGATGTAGAGTTTGTTTTTATGCTTTCCGAAACTGTGGCATTGGTAAGAGATAAAACGCTTAATTATATAAAGGCATAATTATTACTAGTAAATTATTATAAAGGCGCTATTCCTCCTAATGTAAACCACATATTGACGAGTATTTATGTAGGCTTTTACTTGAAATAAAATAGAAATAACCATTAGCCCGTAGGTAATAAATATATAATTATATTGTTAGTATCCAAAAAGTGATTTGAAACATTTATCCTTCAGTTTCGCTGTAGTCTACGCGAAGACACGTTTGAAGTATATCAGTAGGCCTATATATATATATATATATATATATATATATATATATATATATATATATATATATATATGCGATCGTGAATATTAACAACTAACATTGGATTAAATAATCCCTACGGATATATACGTAAATATAAATTACGATTAACAGCTACCATTGAATTAAATAATCCCTACGGATATACACGTTAATATAAATTACGTTGTCGTGATAATATAATAACATTTCATAGTAGCCTATATCCTGTCACTGCAATGATATCTTAAGTAGTCTGCAAAAGATATTGCTCGTTTACCTGTTAGAACGCATTTAAGATTATGTCAAGTAGTCAAAGGCTGTTAGCAGAGGCTAAGCATTATGAACTGCTGAGTGTCTCAAGGGCCCCGAGTTAAAGGCCTTGATTGCTAACTTTTTAGGGACGCATTATCTGAAACGAATTAATTGCTGCAGTATAAAACAGTACCGGCTTCAACGGATAGGCCTATATCAACAACAGCAACAACATCAATAACTATAATTTTATAATTAGAGTGCTATTGTCGTCCATGCTTATATTGAGCACTATGCAACCAATCCAACCCATGAGAGAATGTGGGTAAGGGGTCAATAAATGGTGAAAAACTGCGTACTAAAGTCCGGATATTCAGTTCAAGGATGGGTACTAGAGGAATAGAAGTTTACGTATTGGTCAGAGTTCATTTACATTTTCATTTTGAGTGGATAAAAGAGATAATAGAGGAACCCTTTTACCGCCTTCGAAACTGCTTGTAATGAAGGAAAGGCTCATAATATAATTATGTTGTTATACATACTCTATAATATTATTATACAGTATGTAACTAGCATCATCTGCTGATGTTAAAATGGGCGCTAAAATTGATCATATTAATTATACTTTATATTCTTATATTTTTTGAGGTGAGACTGAAGTCTTGTTCATATAATGCGTTAATAAAGATATGTAAAGAACCAATAGTCAGTAGGCTACTAGTTACTCTGCTAGGCACCACCTCGTTTAGGAAATTTTTACTGGAGGGGCAAATATGGAAATCCATACTATGAAGGGAGCAAATCGTGATAATATTTCTTTAAAAAGCATATTGGCCTAAGTTTTTAAAACGGTAATTTAAAAAAATTCTTAACACAATAAGTTCTTTAAAACGTCATTGAAATCTTCCGCCTGTATTGTATCATATTTTCCTGTTTTTCCTTCAGAAACAAAGTGACGACAGCTAAATTTGCAGCGTGCACTCGGTTCTTTGGTGAATTTTCGTAGCCATTGCAAATTACTGACGAGAACCCATTTAATGGCGAGGGGCAAATACACCGACTGGGGGGATAACCTCCCCAGTTAATATGTTAAATCAATGAACAGAACTGCTTGCTGGAATTTTGTAAGCCAATATAATGTCTCTAAAGCGTAGTGGTAAAGTTGGTAGCGTCATAGTGTTTTAAATGTTTTAAGTTTTTATCCTGAGATGAGTTGAACCCTCGTAGGTTCGAATCCCAGCCGCGCTGATCTGAGAGTAAAATCTCGGACATTCACTGGACTGGTTACACGGAAAATGGACTAAAAATTGCCTAACGGTTTAAAAATGGGTATTAAAAGTGATAGATATCAACACAGTTGATCATTTCACTATAATGCGTGTATACTCTAAATAGACTTAAATGAAATGAAGAAACCGATAGACTACTTTCCCATAGATTTGCTATCTACATCTGCCTCACATTACACTAGTGTAGGCCTATAGGTCTCGTATAGGCCTATAGGTCGCTGGAGAAGAGCCACTTGATTAGTTTTATAAGCTCGCGTGGGACGAGAGATTCTGCAGCTCACGTTCCCTTTAACCCTGACTCAATCAGCAAATTAAGTTTTTAACTGATCTCATTGGCAATATCACAGCGATAACAGCAGCCATGACTCAACTGACACTGTATAGCACAGTAGTTAAATGGGGATCGAGAACTAGGGGAACGGGTAGATTTTTTTCTGGCCCCCTGTAATGTATTTTCAGGTCACCAAGTATCTAATATGCAGTGGCGGATCCAGGGGGGCCCAGGGGGCCCGGGCCCCCCCCCCTTAGGTCCGCCGAAAAAATATAACTTATATTTTCATTGTTTCCATGACAATTTGTGTGTGTAAATATGTTTGTAAGGGCAGCGGTTGGGGGGGGGGGGGGGGGGCTAGAGGGAACTTAGTTCCACTATAGTTCGAATTTCTTCTAATATGGACCCCACTAGGGGCCCATATATTTGGTATACTAGGAGGCCTGTATAATAGATGTGGGGGCCCGAAAAATTTTGACCGTTTCACTTGCTCTTAATTTTCACATAAACCACTCTATAAAAGGAGAAATGGGTGTGAGTAAAATATGTGAAATCTGTCCCGGAGAAGTGGTGCAAACAGCCATGGCTGGGAGGGGCCCCCTACCGCCAAAATTAGGTTACTTTTGCAATTCGTCCAGATCCGCTGAGTTTCTTCGAAGGTGAAAAACTTGATCTGCTTTTTTCTAAACAAATCTAGGATTTTAGGCATTTTAGGTTTCCCCTGACTTTAGTACGAGTATGACTGGGAGGGGGATAAGATAGGCCTACGCGAATACACTCTCTCTATGAGTCAAGCGAAGTAGTGAAAAATTTCCCACACCCCCCCCCCCTCTCACAGCATTTTTCTAGTTGCTTCACATGCCCGGAAGGCGTGACGTAAGCAAAAAATGTGTACACTCTCAAAAAAAATTTTCGCCCCCCCCCCTTAAAAATTTCCTGGATCCGCCAATGCTAATATGGGCCCCTAGCAGGGGAAAGCACCTCGGAAGAAATGAGAGCTAGTTCGAACGTAGATCCCTTGCTTCCCCCCCCCCCCACACACACACACACACACTTTCACCAACCATATCAGCGAGATGTGTTGTCTTATTCCGTGATGTCAGTCACTGGTTTTGTCAGCAATGACTGACATAACCCCCACTCTAGTTGATAGCAGTTAATATGATCGCTGAGTACATGTACCAGAAGAGTCTTCATGCAGTGCCTAAATGTTTCCTAAATGTTCTGAGAAAAACTTCAAATGTGAAAGCATACGAGAGGATGCGGAGGTGGGGAGGTGGGAAGGTGGTGAGGTGGTGAGATGGTGAGATGGGCAGGTGGGAAAGGGATTGTCTGAGCTTTGATCGACACGTATCATATAGTTCTAGAAATAGATTACTAATGACTACTTCCTTTTCTTAATTTTTGATTGAATTCTACTCGATAAAAGTTTAAGGTTTTGCTGACGATGTCTGAAAACAACATCAGTGCTGGTCGAGGTAAATAAACCAAAAATTTGCCCTAGCTATAGATTATCGATTGATCATCCTTTATAGCTTTATTGAGAAAGTTAGCCTATACATTTGTATTGTGCAGACAGTGTAATTGCGTTTACTTGTCCAGTGTCCACAGGTTAACTCAAAACTTTAACAAATTTTCAATTATACAGCAGATGGCGACAATACATTTCTGAACCAGTCGCCAGATTGCGCGAGTGGCAATTTTAATATTAATTCTAATTCTATACGCTTTTGGATCCAAAATTAGACTATTTACTCAACTACATTACATCAAACTAAATAAATTAAAATTTTTAATAAAAACTCCGTTAATAAAATATATAAAGGTGATAGGTGTTGACGATAAATATTTTTAAGTATTTGTAGTAAGTTATTCGTTTTACACCATTATAGTATGGACAAATGACGTACAAATAAACCTCTTTACAATTGAATGATAACTCTGGTTTCTCTTCAAACCACGAATAAATCTTTCGCCTTTTACTAAAGATTTCCGTGGGGAGGAACATTACAATGAGTCTATAGACAAATTTATCTCAGCCCCACTAAAGTGGGGTAATTTATAACTAAATAAAAAGTAATTATGGGAATGTTCGTATCAAATTAATTATATACGATATATCATAGATCTTCAATTATTAGTGTAACTATACCAATAATTTCTAACCCATCAATATTCTCAGTAATTGCTTCAAAACTGCAAAAGTGGATGAACAAATTGTTAAAAAGGTATAAAAAATTCTATACTGATCAATACCTCAATCACCCAATCCATCAATCGATAAGCCTATCGACTAACGAAACTAAAAATCAATTCCTTTCATTTTCTTTAGATATAAGTAACGAATAAATGTAGGCATAAAGGAATCATGATCCGTTCAATGATAAAACAGGAAAATAATTCGTTAGACAAAGCGGGGTCTGAACTCTACTTAACGCTCGGGCTTGGCGAAAAATAATATCGGCTAAAAGAACAACAATAGAATTACAGTGCTATTGTAGCCCATGACATCATTGAGCACTATGAAACCAAAGTGAAACCGATGAGCATAATGTTCATGGGTCCGTTTCCTCATAATTTAAATATTGATTGATTGATGATTGAAGTATACAAGTAAGATTTAACGTCCAAATCCACACAGGAGAACGATATAATCCCATCAGCAATCGAGATCTCTCGGCTTCATCTCTAGTCACGTGATCATTTAAATTAAGTGCTAGATATTCTAATGGATGAGCAATTTACTTTCTACATTTTGCAGTTGTTGCTTTCGTTCGTTGGTTATTTTCATTTGTTGAAGATCAGCTGATTGACCACACCCACTTGTTTGTTTTGTAAATAAAGTGCAGATTTGCTGAAGTATTTTATTCTATCTATTCAAATTTTAAAATCAGCCAATCACGCACTATAGTAAAATTGATCTATTAGTACATAATTCAATTACAGATTATGCGAATATTTGATAACTTACTTCGCGAGCAACTCCCCTGGAATCAAAATCTCGGTGTTTCAGTGCACGCCATGATCAGAATGCTCTCACACTGCGCTATTATTTTTAGAATATCATTAGCTAAAATGTCATAGAAATAGTTGTAATATATTATGTTTAATGGTATTAGTTTATTATATTATAGTATTAGTTAATATTGACTATGTGAGTTCCTCAATGATGTTATAAAAAGTATCATCACTGATTTCATCTGTAAACAATAATCTTAATCTTGTTGAAGTGCTTGATTTATGCGTTGGTATCTATGCTATGTTATGTTATTTATGCTATGTATCGTGTGTGCAAGCAAGCCACCATAAACAAGTATCTGTGCTTCCTGACTCAGTGTGTCGTTATGTTATGCTTATAAATTCCCTGTGTGACAAGAAATGGCGGACAATAAAGACAGTGCAGATTCAGAACTTGAGGATTTATTTAAACCAGAGGATTATCGGCGACAGTTAGCTAAGAACGTGGTGCTAGGAGTCGTAGGTTTGGTATGTTTCGCCGTGTTCATGACATGGTCAGAGGCGTGGATTGCCATCTGTGGGGTCCTCATAGTGGTCGCTGTAGCCTATGTATCTGAGAGTTCAGGGAAAGGTCAACCGCTGCATTGCAAGGATAGGACAGTTCTAATCACAGGCTGTGATACAGGTAGTGCTATGTTTCGTCCTCCATACGGTTAATAAACAGCTGTCTGTGTGCTGTCTTTGCTCATTGAATAAGTACGATGAAGAATTTTTAAAAAATATGTTTTTTGTGATATAGGAATTTTTCTCTCTGCTTGTCTTTAATAAACAGTTGTCTGTGCATTGTCTTTGCTCATTGATTAAGTACGATGAAGCATTTTGTTAGGCTTTGTGCACGAAATATGAGATAGTCAATATTTTTTATAGAAATATGAATCGTACATGAGCCTGCTGCTGAGTGGCTTGATTAAGCCTTTCAGCTCTACATGATTAAAATCCTTAACTATTAGTTCACATCAACATTGAAGATCACTTCTGAAGAAAGTATACATAGGTGTGGTATATCATTAAATATTTAGTGAAATAAAGCAATGATCTCTCAGACTTATTGATTGATTGTATGAGAGAGAGAGAGAGAGAGAGAGAGAGAGAGAGAAAACTATGTTTACTTCAATACACTCAAAATATACAGTGACATACACAAACAACGTCATCGAAGAGGTCACAATTAACCTATCTAGTTGACCACCTATGCAGTATGAGTAATTGTTGCGCAGGTTTTGGTAACATGCTAGCCAGCCATTTGGCTCAGCGCGGAGCTATCGTATTTGCCGGATGCTACAGTCAGTCAAGCGATGGTGCCAAGTCGCTGACCAATCTTAAATCCTCGCGACTGCACGTCATTCAGATGGACGTAACTAATCAGAACGAGGTGGAGGAGTGTGTGAAGTACGTCAACAAGGCTACGGGTGGAAAAGGTAAATGCGGCTTTTTTTTATCGCTGATTTTATCTGCCAGGAACCAACAAGGAAAATATTGAATTTTGCAGCTGTAGAGCAATGTGTAAAATAACTAATTACTGATCTCTGTATCACTGCGACTAATTGATGAATTATTGTATATTATTAAACTATATTCAATGGTCTTTATATCATAGCTCAAGGTGGTTGAAATTACAATAAAATATAAAAATATAATAGAAATAAAAAGAGCGATATATTTAAATCTAAGCCTAGTAAATGACTTGAAATGTTAGGTATCTTTTGTTAACTTGGATCAAGATTTGCTAGATTTATTTTTTAGACAAGATCTACTATATAATAGTAAATATATTTGTATAGTATTTTGTTTACAATATTTTAAATATTTTGTAATCCCTTTATGATAGTTGGGAGCTTATTGGTTCTTGTTAAGACATCGGCAAAACCAATTCTTATTATAAATGATAATAATAATAATAATAATAATAATAATATTTATAATAATAATAATAAAATTCTTTTCTGTGGCAGCGACTGTCTATTGCTCTCCAGTGATTCAAAGCAGTCTGCTTTAGTGGCACTTTGGCTAAAGCGGCTTCCCAGAGTGCAGAGGAATTATTTTAATCGCTTTTTTAAAAACTTTTAATTAAATAAAGTCTCTTTTATCTTATTTTTTAGCCCAGGGCCCTTTACAGCCCAGGGCATTTAAAATAAAAAATAATAATATTTGATAATAATAATGTAATAATAATAGTCATGTAACATGCCATACTGATATAAATATTGATTTATTAATTGATTGATCGTAGTTAATCGATGAACTATGTAACTATTTTTTGTTATATAGATAAATATTGTTTATATATTAAAATACAGGTTTCATATTAACTATGTTTAATCAATTTTTAAATATTCTAATCTGTTGTGATTCAAGATGATATCTAACAATCTGAATTCTGCACCTAATTCTTTTTATAAGTTTATACTTTAGCCTTTTGCCTTGAAAATCCATTTAACGATATTGAACTAATTAAATATATAAAATAAAAAAATATTTCTTGTATATATATTATAGATTTATTATAGGATAATATAGATTTATTGTAGATTAATATTAGTATTTATTGTTAATTTAATGTTTATGTTTATGATTTCGAATTGAATTGAATAAGCATTACTCTACAATATATTTTTTATTATAGATCGAATTTTATTGGTTTAGTAGATTTACCTGCCTGTTATGTCGTACAGGTTTGTGGGGCTTGGTGAACAATGCAGGACTAAACTTTCTGGGAGACATAGAGTTGACGACCATGTCCCAGTTTCAGCGTGTCTGTGACATCAATTTGTTGGGAGTTGTGAGGGTCACTAAGGCTTTCCTTCCATTGATTAGGCTTCAGAAAGGTCTTCTTCATACTGGAATATTTGTCTCAGTATCTTTTGTCACAATAATTAACTGTTATATCTTTGTCATTTCTTTCTATTTTAAGTTAATCTTTATAGATTAATTATAACTATTGAAAATGTTTTATAATTATATAGTTATTGGCTAGTTTTGAGTAAATCAAATTAGATTTTAAATTATTTTGCTCTTTTGTTGTTAAATCCTTTC
Organism: Enchytraeus crypticus; assembly: GCA_905160935.1. Lineage (NCBI taxonomy): Eukaryota > Metazoa > Annelida > Clitellata > Enchytraeida > Enchytraeidae > Enchytraeus > Enchytraeus crypticus. The sequence continues at coordinate 384,037 of CAJHZI010000711.1, read as the reverse complement.
CTTTAATTTCAGTTTTAGTCATTAATGTGATTATTATTCCTTTATATTTTATTGGTTTTATCTTTAAAAAAGCAGAAACTAAATGAAAAAAGAAAAATAAATTTGAAAAGAATTGATTAGCAATGTCTTTAGTTGATAGTCCTATCCATTGATTGATTGATTGATTGATTAATTCATTGATTGATTGAGTTACTGATCAATGTAGGCAAAATTTTGTATCTTATTAACAATTTGTTCATCAACTTCTGCCGCTTATTGAAGGTTGAACTTCATGGACCAATTGATGGGATATTGATTAGTAATTGTAGATATTAATTGATTATTAATTGTAGATATTGATTGATTATTAATTGTAGATATTGATTGATTATTAATTGTAGATATTGATTGATTATTAATTGTAGATATTGATTGATTATTAATTGTAGATATTGATTGATTAGTAATTGTAGATATTGATTGATTAGTAATTGTAGATATTGATTGATTATTAATTGTAGATATTGATTGATTATTAATTGTAGATATTGATTGATTATTAATTGTAGATATTGATTGATTATTAATTGTAGATATTGATTGATTATTAATTGTAGATATTGATTGATTAGTAATTGTAGATATTGATTGATTATTAATTGTAGATATTGATTGATTATTAATTGTAGATATTGATTGATTAGTAATTGTAGATATTGATTGATTAGTAATTATAGATATTGATTGATTAGTAATTATAGATATTGATTGATTAGTAATTGCAGCTATTGATTGATTAGTAATTGCAGCTATTGAGTGATTAGTTATTGTAGATATGGATTGATTAGTAATTGTAGATATTGATTGATTATTAATTGTAGATATTGATTGATTAGTAATTGTAGATATTGATTGATTAGTAATTATAGATATTGATTGATTAGTAATTATAGATATTGATTGATTAGTAATTGCAGCTATTGATTGATTAGTAATTGCAGCTATTGAGTGATTAGTTATTGTAGATATGGATTGATTAGTAATTGTAGATATTGATTGATTAGTTATTGTAGATATTGATTTAATAGTAATTGTAAATATTGATTGGATATCAATGTGATTAAAGTACTGACGATATCTTCTGTAAATGGTTTACTTGTTTCATTGATAGATGCAACAAAAATAAGTAAAATAAATTTTATTTATTTATTTTAATGAAGGAGAAGAGAGGAGATGAGGAGATGATAGTAGTTAATTGAGAGAAGCAAATGAAGGTCTGAATGTTAGAAAAGGTTAAACATTTAATGCATATTGATTGATTTATGTTGTAGGTAGAATACTAAACGTATCGTCTGTGAAGGGGCGTATTGCGATGCCGTTCAACGCAGCCTATGCTATGACTAAGTACGCGCTGGAAAGCTTCTCGGATATACTGCGCATGGAATGTAAAAAGTTTGGTGTCAAAGTGGCCATTATAGAGCCAGGAAACTTTGGTGGTGCCACTGGCTGTCTAAATGTAAGTTGTTTTAACTTTTTATTATTCGTTAATGAAATATTAGCTAATTGAGAGAAGCAAAATGAAGGTCTGATAAAAATGAATGTTAAAAAAGGTTACAAATTTAAGGTTTTATTTAATTCAAAATTAATCGATTAAAAAGCTAAAAAGCTAAGGTCAGTTTCCCCACTCGAAGGCGATGTCAGTGACGGGCGAGCCAAGGTTTTGAACCCCGCACCATCTTATCCGCGGTCGAGTGTCTTACCGACTTCGCCACTGGTTCATTAAGAAGAAAGAAACTAGTGTTACTTTCCACAGTTATTTATTTTCTTAGTTGGCAATAAACTATTACCCATTAGATCAGATGAGTCCTTTAATTGATGTAAGTACTAGCATGTACCTTGAAGCAGTTCTATGATTTCATTGATTAGTTTAGTAATTATTAATTAATTAATTAATTGATTAATTAATTGATTTCATTTTGACTTCATTGATTAATTTAGTTGATTGAATGATTGGCTTATTTATTTATTTAAAAATTCATTTAATGATGACTAGTTTATTGATTAACTGATTGATTTACTGATTGACTAATTAATCTATAAACAGATGTTTCAGTCAATCGATTGGCTGTTTGTTTTGCTCGTAGATGGAGAGAATTCGAGGAGATTTTGCTGAGATGTGGCAGGAGATGTCGCAGGAGATGAGAGAGATGTATGGGCGTGGTTATTTGGATCAGCACGTAGCGGCCTGTGTGTCAGCCATACCCACGGCTTGCTTTGACCTCATGAGGGTCGTGAGGGTCATGGAGCAGGCCCTGTTCTCTGAGGGGCCTCGACCCAGGTACCTCGTGCCTGGGGGCAGCGGCTGGGTCGATATCTACCAGGTTTTACTACTGTCTAATATGTACTAGTATCATCATCATCATCATCATTATTATCTTCCCTTAAATTCCAGTTTAACCAGGGTTGGGATACGAATAGACTTTATCCATTCATTTGAGTTTTTGTAGCAATTTCTGGAGCCTAGGCGCTCGCCAACTGAATGCCCTTTCTGACGTTGGTTTGGATCTAGTATTTACGTCGCCTTCTATGACACGTGCATAGTTACACCGTTGGTCTATTCTTCAAGCAACCGGACACAACACGGGGATAAGTAATATGTAATAGTATATACAGTTATCATGCCCCAGACTACTAAGGTGGAGAGACTGTAGACCAACCATAAAACGACACGTGTGAAAATAGATGACTAGGCAAAAACTGAGGAAAGCAATGGGAAACTAGCTCCGAAGCCATATTTTCTCATCTAAAGCCTAAGTTTTGATACAGACAATGGAGAGTGCTTACTGAGTGAGACGGCAGACTGGCAGACTATTAGTAGGAGTAGCTGACCTGGACCTGCCATTAAGCAGGTGATTAGATCGAGTGAGTGAGAGAGAGAGAAAGAATGAGAGAGAGACAGAAAGAGAGAGAATGAATGAGAGACAGAAAGAGATAGAGAGAATGAGAGAGAGAGCGAGAGAGAGAGAATCAGAGAGTGAGAGACAGAGAGAGAGAAAGACAGCGAGAGAGAGAATCAGAGAGACAGAGAGAGCGAGAGAAAGAGAGAGAGACAGCGAGAGGGAGAGAAAGAGTCAGAGAGAAACAGCGAGAGTGAATGTGAGAGGGAGACGGAGAAAGAGAGAGAAGCATACTTAATCGTATTGTATTTGTTGCTATGTTTCAGTTAAGAGTCTACGCTAATCCTTTCCTGCCCTCCTGGTTAATGGATAGGTGGTTGCTCAGTGACGTGAAATCCTTCGAACCTCAAAAGCTCCAGAATCTCACGTAACACTGATCACATAGTAGACCTCTAGAGGCAACGTTAATTATAAGCTGAGTTTGAATCTAAATTGGGACAGGAAGAAATAATAATAGTTGAATAATGGAGATAAATTACAATTTATTCATATGCTGTTAAAACGAAATGTTACTTTTTTAATTATCTATTGGGCTCAGCTAATATGAGCAATATAGTACAAGTTAGGCTCATGTCTTAGAGGAGTATTGCCTTAAACATCCGCCGGACCTGTGAACTAATATGAGATGAGTTACACATGGTATACTATAATTATTAGTCTCAGCTAATTTTGCATGTCATCTTCATAATATATATTATTATATGAGTTAGACAGCTTCTACTGAGCTTGTAAAGTTTCTATTTCCTTAGCCTATATTTTAACAATCTCATCTTTGAGTTATATGGAGCCACTGTTCAAATCATTGACATATCACAGATATGATTTTGAGTTCAATACCCAACTCTTCGCTGAATTTTCCTCTATTGCTTTGAATATTTAAATAACATACTGCACTAAAATAGCATTGTTGGATTGCAGTTATTCATACTTTTTAACGTTGCCATTAACAAATCTTAGCTAATTATCTAATTTTTTATTTTTTATTCTATGCATACATTTATACGTAGTAGATTTGTATTGTAATGTTTCGATAGGATCATGTTTCGGAATGGAAATTAACCAGTGAACAAATAATAAAACTACTGCATTGTGAGTCACTTGTCATTCTGCTGATTTTCTATTTCTTATATATTTAAAATTTAATAGTTTTAGGTGTTTTCTACAATATTTGTAGTTACTGTTTTAAAATTTTTCTGTTACTTTTCTGTAGATATATTGTATACATTATGACCCTGTTATTATTAAAATCTGCGCCGTTGAATGCTAGTTTTAAGCAACTGGGGACGCTTCCTTCAAATATTAGATATTCTAGTGATTGGTTTGTATGTGGTCCATTTTCAGATGCTAAATCATTGTTGGAGAAATATTGCTCTAGCTCTCTAAGTGATCTATTTTACAGCTTTTGATAACGTAGTTACCAAAACACCTTAATGTTCTAATGCCATGGATTTACAGTTGTTGTTGTAGTTGTTATCTGAGTAAATCTCCTCACTGCAGTCAGGCAGAGATTAATGGCCTAAGCTGCATAATCGTTTTTAAATGTCGAACAAATTTTACTGTGAATAAATCTTACTTCATGTTTCGTTTAGATTTTTGTAGAAACTGTTTAGTTAGTTGCAATAAAAAATAGTCATGCATACATTGCATGGCATAGTACTGGTTGATATGTAGTCACAGGTAATTTTTGGTATAAAAATCTTGTTGGAAAAAGAACAAATCCTGCTGCTATGATTGCAATGCTTATTCTCAATTTCTTTTTGATTTTCACAGATTTTTTAAACTCATAACCTTTGAAATTAATGCTTTTGTTACTGTGTAGGACTGACTACTGGTGTATATATTGTATATTGTGTATATGGTAACGGTATGTATTCAAAGTAATGCACAATTTCAATTTGAAGAATGCACAATAGAATATGAGGGTGTTATTGTTGAATTGGTTGTTTCTTGTATAATTTAAAACTTATTTATTTATTTGATTCCTGTAGTATATTGAACAATAGTAGTGTGTACTAGTATGTGCATTTTAATATGTACAGTGTACTAGTATGTGCATTTTATTGTATACAGTGTACTGGTGTGTGCATTGTACAATGCAGTAAGTCTTGTTATAATGTCCATATTATTTCTAAATATCATAATCTGATTTAATGTCATAATCTGATGCGTGTTATTAATTTTTTTATAAAGTAGTGGAATGGAAAGTTTTATTGCCTAATTTCAATGTAAATTTGATTAAAACATCCACGACGTCATAATGATAATATTAACACATACGATTAAATGATCGACCATGTTGATATCTATCACTTTTAATACCCATTTTTAAACCGTTAGACAATTTAGTCCATTGTCCATATAACCAACCAGTCCAGTAAATGTCCGAGATTTTATTCTCAGATCAGCGCGGCCGGGAATCGAACCCGCGAGAATTCAATTCAAGATCTGTCATTTAAAACTTCATAACCTTACCTTTCGCCTCTAGGCACTGAACTATGGAAACATTCAATAGCGTTATAGCAATTTCATAAACTCAATTAGTTTAAAATGAATTCTTACAATGCTTTCATCACTGTGTCCATACCAATCCATCCTAAAAGCTAATATTAACGTCAGTTTCGTCACTCATAAGTTATGATAGTGACAGACGAGCCCAGGATTTTATTTCTCGACTTTCCAGACATAGGTCTATGTCGAAAGAGTCAACCAACACAGATACAAACAAGAACGGCAATTGATAGTTTTGTACTGTAGACTCAGTGCTACAACTTTTTTGGAAAACACGCACCGAATAACATCCATCATGGTCAATTCCATTGATAGCATATTGTAGCCTCATTAACTTATCGCTGTCTTTTAATTATTTAAGATCGCTATGACCAACGAAATTATTTTAAACTGTCCCTTTTCAGTTTTCATATTTTAGAAATACAGCGAAAGTCATAGAAATATCATTTACCTAAATCTGCTGCTAGTATTCTTAAATTTGAGGTTATAAAAAAGATATAAAGTTAATTAAAATGTAAAGGTATTAAAATAAGCTTTATTCCATGCAAAAACCATAGAATAAAGAAAAACCGTAGAAGTGTCAAAGGCAATCTCAACCATTGTAAACATTGAGTTCAAGAATTGCACAGATGCCAACAACTAATTTTGGTAGCCGGAGGTAAACAATATCAGCTGATCGTTATTTAAAGGCATAAAATACTGTAGTTTTTGAACATTTTAAAATCTTTTGAACGATAATTAAACACTTTAGGAGCACATTTATCATCACATCTATCCAACATATCATCATGACGAAAAATTATTTGAAACAAATTTCTATTAATTGGTTATATTTTTATAATATAAAATGCAAACAAATTTAATTTAAAATATCTTAAAGGATATTCCCCGTTCTTTAGTTTCCGGATTTCTTGAATTTGCATACCCAAATGCACAACAATACATGATCTTATAACCGTTTGGAGACCGCATATCATGTAATAAATCTGAAATTATAGATATTACTATTAAATACACTTATGTCAAAGGGGCTTTGTTTACCCTTTCGATTAAATGAAGAATGCTCGAAATCAATTCGCTCTTGTTACAAAACTGGTATCGCTGAAACAACAGTCATGCCATATCTACCTATTTTAAAGATCTTTGGCAAAAACTCAATGATGCTGTCTATGAAGGTTTCAAAGAAACAAGAAAATTTCGAAAGTGGGTGCGAACTGGAGCCATTAATTAACGACCTATATAAAAGGTACGTTAGCGCGTTACAAAATTGATGATTAATTTTCTAATCAATATTTACGCAAAATAAATTTATGTAAATATATGGCCTTAGGTGGTGGTTTTGATTTGGATCTGTGGCATGATTAGGGTTGGGTTACTCTAAGGGTAGGGGTATCTTATCGAATTAGGTTGATATCTAATTAATTGTGGGCGATCAGCTGAGCATTGAAATTTGTTTATTTATTGGATTCATTTATATCAATTAATGAAATGCTTGCATATCTGAGGATTTTATATAAATAATGTATTTATTTATTTCAATTACGTATTTATATCGAATAAATTTTGTGCTTAATTGCTGCAAAATGTAAACTGCAAGATAATACCTTAATGGTAGTGTGAGAATATTTGTAGATTTCTTTGATAGGCGTACACCTCCATGGAGTTGCTAACATGCGCCACTGAAATCACCGTACAAGATATTTATAAATATTTAGATTTTAGAGCCTCATATTGAAATGTTGAGACAATTTCAGCAAATTTTCCTTTGCCAATACTGTGTATTTTCGATAGTTTACGACTGAAGTAAAGAACCTGGCATTGGTCAATTGATGCACTGACACTAATCATAGCCTAATCACATAAGTCTCGTAGAAATAACCTCAAATAGGTCAGCAGTTTGCAATGTCATAATGTGTGAACTTAACCATGCATCGATCTCTAATGTAAAAAATCTTGACACAAAATTTACATAGTTCATCATAAAACTTTACCTTCGAGGTTTCAAGGGTGAGTCCACTGTAGTCATAGGGCAGTCGCGTGTGTAACTTCTTCAAAACTCTTGACTCATTTAACAAACTATATGAACCTGTATGAAGGTTTTCTATTCTTATGATAATTTGAAATCTAGCCTTGTAATATTAGTTTATGCAGATTTAAGTAGAACAAATTCTAGAATCTAAGTAGACAAATTTAGTAATAAAATGAAGCTAAACAATTTTCTGGTATTGGTAGCTTAACAGTATTGTAGTTATTACTGGAGAGCTTTCTATTTGTTGACAAACTATATATAATGTTTAATGTATCGTGACTACTTGCTGCGTATGTGTAATGCATGTGAGTAAATTCATTGTTGCTGATTGTTTAAAATGCATATTGCAGAGGAATATAGTAAGAGAAATTGTAGTAAATCTTGCCATTTCTCAATTGGTAGTTGTTATTGTTAACCTATAAATAAATATCATTTATTATTGAGATGCAATGGATATTCTAAGAAAAAAGAACAGGCGACATGATTGGTCGAATACAGGAAGTTTCTTGAATCGACCGGCCAATGGGTGGCTGCACGATGACAAGCAACTAGCCCCTGATGCCGGAGTATGTTATGGATTACGGGTGAGCTGAACGTACATTTAATATTTTGCCGTGATTAATTCATAAATTGATGATGCTTTTAGTAGTAAACGTTATCGTTATTGTTAGCTAGTTATTGAACAACACACAATCCACAGATAATTGAAACACATGATTTACATATTAAAAGGTCAGTAAATTCATAGACAATGTGTAGGCATTTGATGAAACTTATAGCAGTTTTTAAAATAAAAATTTGATGTTGAGGTCTCGGCATGTTTGCAGAGTTTTAGTCATTAAAATCATGAAGTATAGTATTGAATAAATTTAAATATCTTTCATTACATATAGATTTTCGGGGCAAGGCTTAATATATGGTATGGGCAAGGTTTGAGTAGCCAGTTTTTAAGTTGCTGATTTTTAGTTGTTTTAAATTTCACCAGACAACTGAACAATTATTCTATTTTTTACATTTCAGTACGTTGGGTCGATTGACATTCTGGAATCTATGAAGTCTTTAGACTTTGATATGAGAACAGCTATTACCAAGTGAGTCTAATAGTCTAATAAACTGTCTGTCAATCAATTGATCAATCAATCAGTAATAAGTTCTTAATTTAGTTCTCTCTGAGGGCTAACATTTAATCGACCATTTGTCTACTTTTATCCATCAATCTGTCTGTCAGTAAAATTTCTTAATTTAATTTTTATTGTTTTTTGAGTTACTGTAGACAAAGACTCGAGCAGTAATAGTGGCTGTTGAGGAGTTTAATTTATAGGCTGTTTGATTGATTGATTAATGCTTAATTGATGTAGGGAAAATATATAAGATTATCTGTGTGCACGATTTGATTAAATTTACATTTTAATTGTTGATTGATTTATTTATTATTTCAGAGAATCTATCAATAGAATATGCTGTGCAGCTGGCTTTAAAACGATCAGTAAGAAGGACAGAAAGGTTACTTTGTTTTTCTTACGATTTATATGACATACATGTTACTGATGCACTTTCCATTCTCTTTCTGTTTCTTGCTCTTTCTAGAGCTTTTTTTTCTTTAGTGTTTTATGAAATGAAAGATCCGAGGCATACATTCTACAGTTTGTTTTATACTTGTTTGAGTGATTCCATCCAGGGACTGTGTGCTATAATATGTCTTAAAATTAGTGTAGCTTTAAACTGAGAAAAATCTGACGTCTGAGGTGGTTATTAAGTGCCTCTTCTAGCTCCTGCTAAGTTATTGCTAGTTACCGCAAATATTGCAGCATATGTTAGGTATATTCAGCATTGTCCCCAACCCGATACAGGCATAGTTTGCTAAATTGTTTATTAAGGAATGCCAAGTACTGCAAGATAAGAATTAAAAACTTATTTCAGTTAATGTACAAGTGCACAAGTGTAGTCCATATCATGGGCTGTAGCTAACTTGAAATTTAGTAGCCTGATATAGTAAGTATTATTTTATTAACCTGGTAGGATATGCTACTGTTGTTTATTAACCTGGTAGGATATGCTACTGTTGTTTATTAACCTGGTAGGATGTGCTACTATTGTTTGCAGGCTAGTTCGTACGACAGGTACCTAGGAGTACCAATCCTAGAATTCGCTGGTAGAGACGTCAACATGACCATAACGACTGAAAGCGTTACAATTCTGAGCATGGACGGGGAAGATGTAAGTAGTGCTTCAATCAATCAATTAATCATTTAGTTAATGAATCAATTAGTCTAGTCAATGGTTCTAGACATCAATTTGTATTGTTTAATCTATAGTTGACATAATTTTTATCGATGGAGAAGATTTAGGCAGTGGTTCAATCAATCAATTCGGCTGTTAGTTAAACAATTAATTAATGTAGTTAGTTGTTCCAGAAATCAGTTTATATGTTAATAGTTCAATTGACTAAGTTTGTCAGACTATGTTGGTCTGTGAAAATTGTCTGCAATTATTTTGATCTTTTTGTTAAAATTACAATTAATAAAGTCTGATATTCTACTAGAATATTTTGATGTTCTTAGTGCTTAAATTTTAAAGTTTCTGTTAGAATTATTTCTTAGTTTGTAATCATATTTCCTGCTGCAATTGATGAGAAAATTGGTTTAAGGTCTGTAATGAACTTAATGTATACAACTTTATTACTTTAATAGATATGTTAGAAATCTATATAAAGAAATTTTATTTTAAATTGACTTTCGTGATGGACTGTTTAATAATATTGTAATCATAGACTGATAATATATTATATTATTGTCCCGATATTGGATGATCAAGGATTCCAAGAGTTGCAGGCGGGTTTTGTCTCGCTATTGTTGAATTAGGACCCCAAGAGTTGCAAAATTTATAGAAATTTTATTCTAAATTGACTTTCGTGATAGACTGTTTAATAGTATTGTAATCATAGACTGATAATATATTATATTTAGTCTTGGAAATTTATTGGAATCTTTGTCGGAGGAGATTATAAAATAATTTATTGTTTGATAAAACTTTCCTTTCTTTTCTTTAATTTCCTTTATCTTGAAACTGATTTTCTGGATTTCGGAATTTTCAGCTTTTTTTACCCTTTTTGCTTACCGGCTTAGATTTTTCTCTATAGTGCTTGATGTTGTCATTGACTAGAGTAGCACTTTTATTGCTATTAATATTATTATTTCGAATATTATTATTATTATTAGTAGTATTATTATTATTATTATATTTTTTTAATTTTCTTTTTTCTTTTTCTTTTTTACTCCGGCGTAAAGAACCCGGGGTTTGATAAAAACGATTCAAGCAATACGTGCTGAATCGCTGCCCGGCTACTCGAGGTCATCAAACGGCTTAAAAGAATTATTTGAAGCACACTGCATTAATCTTTGCAAAGTCATGGAAAGCCTTTGCCAAAGAAAAGATGTCTCTCGCTTATCGCCGGTTTGCTCTGCAATAAGTCTGCCTATGCCATTAATAAAGTCAACTCCTTCGGGATTCATCGGGCCCATGGTTTCAATGGCCACCGGAACAACTTCATATCCTAAGGACAGATCACGGTGGATTATTATTATTATTATTATTATTATTATTATTATTATTATTATTATGTTGAATATAATGAATATTATTATTATTATTATTATTGTATGTTTGCAGCTTATCGCTCATCATCGCATGCCGACTATATCGTTTGCTTCAGGAGGTGATGTCGTAAGTATCTGACTGGTTCTAGGCATAAATTCTGTTTCATTTTACATGACCCATGACGTTAGAGATGAGATCAATATTGAAGACGCTTTGTTGATTGATTGATTGTGACTATTGTTAGCAGTCGGTAACTATTATGCTGTATGCCAGGAACTGTGGTACGGTATAATCTGTACTTTGTATTGGGTGTAACGTGCTTCGGGTGTTATGTTTGTTTCCCTTCTTTTACTGTTCTGTTTTTGGATTAGTAGTTTTTTTGCTAATTCTTTTCTGTTTTTTGGTTGAATTACATGTGTGAGCTTATCGATTGATTTAGTGATTGCTTGATGGAATATGAATTTGGTTAATGATTGATGAATTGATTGAATATTAATTTGAACTGAGTGATTGATTGAACGATCAAGTAAGTGGTATATTTTGAATTTGAACTAATTTAGTGATTGGTTGAACGATCGAGTGAGTGGTAGATTTTGAATTGACCTAATTTAGTGATTGGTTGAACGATCGAGTGAGTGGTAGATTTTGAATTGACCTAATTTAGTGATTGATTTAGCAATCGAGTGAGTGTAGATTTTGAATGTGACCTAATTGACTGATTGATTGAGTGAATGATCGAGTGAGTGTAGATTTTGAATTTGAATTAATTGACTGATTGATATTGTAGGAGACACTGGACTACGTGGCATACGTTGCTAAGGACGACACCAACACTCAGCGTTGCTGTCACGTTCTGGAGTGTGGGGGTCAGCTCGCTCCTGACGTCATCACGACGCTGGGCCAAGCCTTTGAGCTCAGGTTCAAGAATTATCTGGCCCAGCGGGACGAGCCCCAGCCAGTGGTTGTGCCCGACAGGCTAGTATTTAGTTCTCGCTGCATCTGATAAAAAAGCGAAGGTTAACGTCAGTTTCCTCACTCAAAAGTGATGTCAGTGACCCAGGATTTGAATCCTGCATATACTGATCCGCAGTCTAGTGTCTTAATGATTTTGCCACTGACTCCAGCCAGTCTATATAGACTATTATCTGTATCTGATAATAGTCTCTCCCTCCCTCTCTCTCTCTCTCCTATTGTATTGCCTACTAGCAGGTCCATGGTATATAACGCCTTCACTCATCTCTATATATCTTCTGTTTTCCTCTTCATGTCCACATACTAGTGGATCTTTAAATCATCTATAACATTCCTTTTGATATGCCATTATTATTGGGGGATTCTGCTTATGACGAGGTGGGCCCCTATACCTTCCTTAGTTTTGACTAACATTTACTGGGCAGGGACGTCATTCCCTGGTAAAACAATCCTGTTTACCCATAATAATAGTAGAAATATTAATTTAAACTGATTGATTGATAATATAATAGAAATATTATTATGATATATGTAGTTCTACATATAATTATGTAATAAATTTAATGCAAACTGACTTATACCATCATCATCATCACTTTTTTACCCGATTTAAAATCAGAAATCGAATAATTTAATATGAAGTGTTATAAATTCTAATAGCAGAGATTAAAGTTGTGTGATAACTCATTTCTATTGTTACAGTAGATCTGACTGGCACAGTAGAGAGGAGGAATATTACAACGATCCACTGGCGCCCCCTGATGAGAGAAAGGTGCCCCTAGTGGCCCCGGGCTCCCCCCACTATCAAAATCCCCACTCAAATCAACCGGTACGTATCCCCAAATCCCCCCTAAAATCAACCGTTAAAATAAAATTCAGGAAAATCCTCTCTGTATATGCATCAAGCATTCTGTGATTTGCCATTCTTCTTGAAAGTTAAATACATTAAATACATTAAATACATTAGATTTGACCAACCGGTGACTGCCAGTTTCTTAGAAGGCGACTAAAGCACTAAGATAAATAAGGCTATGTTGTTTTAAACATGGTTGTTATTAGAAAATTTCTTTATTAAAACTTATAAGGCTAAACCAGGATTAACGTCAGTTTCTTGCTCGATAGCGTGTCAGTGACATGGAGAGCACTGGATTTGAACCCTGCATCTATTGATCCACTGTCGAACAATCAGCCAAGAAGCTACTGGCTCAGCCCTGATTGGTATTATATTGCATAGATTTATTGTGTTTTATTTTTTTAGCCTTATAAGATGAGTAAAGGTGGTTTGAAGGTGGTTTCCCGTTGCCTTCTAAGGAAGGCAACGGGAAACCACCTCAGAAGCCATATTTTTTCCAAGCTATAGGCTGCATAAGGTATGGATAAGACATAGACTTTGTGAAGGGATTAACTTGTTGATCTAAGGAGTGCTCTTATGGAGCGAGAAAGCAGACTTTGAGTATGAATGTGTACCTTGAACCTGCCACTTGGCAGTGCACTGAAGAAGATGAGTAATTTTGTTTTATTATTTTTTATTTGCAGGTTGTAGAACCATTTTCTCGCTATTTGAACCAGACGGAACAAGGTTTGTCGTTTTCTGTAGACTAGTACTTTGTGAGGATTAGCCAATCAGAGCTCAGTATTGTCTCCTTTAGATTAGTACTTTGTGAGGATTAGCCAATCAGAGCTCAGTATTGTCTCCTTTAGATTAGAACTTTGTGAGGATTAGCCAATCAGAGCTCAGTATTGTCTCCTTTAGATTAGTACTTTGTGAGGATTAGCCAATCAGAGCTCAGTATTGTCTCCTTTAGATTAGTACTTTGTGATGATTAGCCAATCAGAGCTCAGTATTGTCTCCTTTAGATTAGTACTTTGTGAGGATTAGCCAATCAGAGCTCAGTATTGTTTCCTGTAGATTAGTACTTTGTAAGGATTAGCCAATCAGAGCTCTGTAGTATTGTTTCTGTTAGCATATATGTTTGTCAGGTACTTATTGTGACACTTTTGACGAAGACTGAATTATTATGAATTCATCATCATATCATCATCATCATCATCATCACCATCCCGAGATTGGGATTAGAAAATTGTGAAGCAATTTCTGGAGCCTAGACGCTCACCAACTAAATGCTCATTCATACATTGGTTTGAATTACTATGAATAACTATACGTTATTGTGATTTTTATCATTTTTATTATGAATACTATAATTAGCATTATTAATGAGTATTAATATTATTAATAATTATTATTTTGATTATTATTACTGATTGTTATGAATATCTACTATATCATTAGAGCCAGTGTTTGATTGACATGTGACAGGAGCTGTAGGAGGCGTGGCCTCAGCTGCTAGCACAGCTGCTACCTACACCAACACTGGTGAGAACCATAGCTTACTCGATGCTAATTAAACCCGCCTCAATTCAAATTTCCCGCTTATTATACTAGATATCATAATATTATTGCTTTGAATACCAGTCAGCTTGGCTTAGACTCTGTAGTCCTCGATATTGTCACTGATTCCAGTAGCTGTTGTAACTGTTGTTGTTCTTGATTCTAAACTTAATTGAACGCTGTAGCAACTTGTGAAAAAAAAGTAAGCATGCATTATAGTGAAATGATCAACTATGTTGATATCTATCACTTTTATAATACCACATGTTTAAACCATAAGCAATTTAGTCCATTTTCCATATAATCAGTCCAGTGATTGTTCGAGATTTTACTCTCAGATCAGCGCGGCTGGGATTCGAACCCATCGAGAATGTGTATTAAATTTAGGACTGATACTGTTGCTGATGGTGATTATATTGATTATTTCAGGCACGTCTCCGTCCAGCCTCTCCAGTGGAATCCTGCCGTACAATGAGCCCTGGTTCCATGGAAAGATCTCCCGCCAAAAGGTCTCCTGCAAACCCTTCTTCTTCTTTATTCCTACCTCTCACATTCTAGCCTGTCGTCTGCTCATCTTCCTCAGAATTTCTACTTCGAGTCTAAGAATAACTATATGTTAAATAACATAACCATATGTTAAATAACATAACTTTCTTTTAAATAACATAGCTATATGTTAAATAACATAACTATATGTTAAATAACGTAACCATATGTTAAATAACATAACTATATGTTAAATAACATAACTATGAGTTAAATAACATAACTATATGTTAAATAACATAACTATATGTTGAATAACATAACTATGAGTTAAATAACATAACCATATGTTAAATAACATAACTATATGTTAAATAACATAACTATGAGTTAAATAACATAACTATATGTTACATGACATTTTTGAGCTGCTTTAGTCTTAACATCAGCTGTACTGGGTCGTTGCTGTTCTTACTAGATTAAGCAACTAATTAAGTTCTGCTAGAAAAATACTCCTAAAAATGTAATCTAGATCGTTTTTAATAATATATATTATTATTATGAAACTTGTTCATGATTAGAATTATTTCGTTTATCTATACACAAAGGTTAAATATTAGTCTACTAAATTTTATTTATGAAATGATAGATATTTCTTATTGAGATTAATAAAACTAGTTAACTTCTAAGGAATAATTGTAGAGTTCATTTAAGATTTTAGATCTGTCGACTATGTCTGCAGTTGTCTGTTTGCTTAAGACGTCCCTAACAGATGAAGAGGATGCGTTGTGTAGATCCTGTTTGTAGGTTCTGTTTGTAGGTAACTGTATATATATATAGATAACTGATTTTATCCCTTGACCAGCTTTTATAAAACGTAATTGGTATTTGTTTTGTTCATAGTGTGATGAGCTATTAATACACGACGGGGATTTTCTGGTTCGGGAAAGCCCGCACTCTAGTGGTCAGTTTGTGCTGAGTGGACGCTACGCTGGACATGTGAGCCACCTACTGCTTGTCGATAAGAACGGGCAGGTCTGTCTGTCTCTCTGTCTGTCTGTCTGTGTGTGTGTGTGTGTGTGTGTGTGTCTGTCTGTCTGTCTGTGTGTGTGTGTCTGTCTGTCTGTCTGTCTGTGTGTGTGTGTGTGTCTGTCTGTCTGTCTGTCTGTCTGTCTGTCTGTCTTGTAGTATTGTTGTATGTGTAAGATTCATATATGGACTATTACGCCTGAAATAAAAAATAAATGAAAGAAAAAATAAATAAATAGAAATAAATAAAATTATGTGTGTGTATGTGAGTGTGTCTGTAGGTCTCTGTGTGTGTCTGTATGTGTGTCTGTACGTGGGTGTACCAATGTTTGTGCATTTACATGTATATGTGCTCATGCTTGTGGATGTTTTATATGTGTCTTATTGATGGTCCTGTTTGGATTTGAACCGGTGCCACTTGGTTATTTGTCAAGTACTCTATGAACTCAGCCATCAACCCATGTGATGTTCTGAGAGTGCTTCATATCCCTTATGATGTTCTGATGGTACTTGTGCTGTAACGTGTGTTGTGTTTGTTGTAGGTCAGTAAAATGAGTAGTTATTTATGAGTGTAATAATGTATGTCACCTCATTCGTTATCATCATATTATCATAGTCATCATCATTATAATATCATCCTCCGAGTCATAATCATCATCATAATGACTATTTAATATGAGTGTTTTTAGCATGTGTTATGGTTGTTGTAGGTGAGAACAAAGGAGTTGTTTATGAGTGTAATAATGTATGTCACCTCATTCGTTATCATCTTATCATCATCACGATAATCATAGAATCACCACCATGGTCATAATCATCATCGTCGTCACTATTTAATGTGAGTGTTTTAACGTTTGTTATGGTTGTTGTAGGTGAGAACTAAGGATCAGTTGTTCACCAGTGTGAGTCACCTCATCAACTTTCACGTCATACACAACGTTCCCATCATGTCCGCAGACTGTGAGCTGCAGCTCGTTACACCCGTCACGAGAAGTGCTGGCATCTTGTGAATATTGTAAATATTGTTCTATGACTGGTGACATCTTGAGAGTAAACGAAAGATATTGAAATCTATTTACTACTAGTGACATCCTGCGAATAAAGGTCACAAGTAGTGACAGTTTCGTATGTAGCGAATCTATATAATTGTGACATCTCATGAGCGTTAGCCTACTAAAGGCTCTAAGTTAAGAAAATAAGAACATCTGTATAATTGTCAACAATTTAGCAAAGTTTATAACGGATATCTGTGCTTAATTATAACTATGAATGGAAGCTACGAGTAATTAATTACTAACATTAGCTATTAAATAATGGGTTTTATTATTAGTAACTAATCAATTATCACATTATTTGTTTACTATTGCTTATAGCCCGCGATTGTTTCTAACAGGTTCTAACTTATAGTTAAATGTGATTAAATGTTTGAAAGTCGGGAAATTTTAGAAAGAACCAAGAGTAGAGGCGAACTAGATAAAGTGTAATTGATGAACAATACAGTAAATTACTGCATTTGTTTATCCTTTTTTAGTTCAGTTTCTCAACACTTAAATTTCTACCCGTTTCATGGAGAGAAGAGACCAGACAAACCGCCATGATCTTACTGAAACAGTTAATGCAGTTTTGTGCCATTAGCATCTCTATTAAATTCGTTAACTGATTATATGCTGGGGTAAAATACCTAATTCATTCTTCAAAAAAGTAGGTATCTTAGGTTTTTCCAAAGTTAGGCCTACTTTAAAGCTAGAAATCTCTGAACTCATAACCAGAAATGAGAAATGTTTTATTGCAGTATTGGCGTGACTCTGACTTGACCAATTGGCTTAACTAATAATTTGTAGCATTTAGCAATGTTAATATCAAATTTAAATTGATCACGTTTTCAATAAATATCATACTTTTAGATTTTTTAAAACAGAAATATTAAGTTCTTTAGCCTTTTGGTTTTTTTGTAGGGTTTTTAGGTTTCTTAAGAAAACCTAAAACTTTCTGCCACCCTTAATTATATGTGACAATTGTGTAGTGCTTCAGTTAATTACAAAAACATTTTATTAAAATCCCTGGTCCCGTTGAAACCATTTTTCGTGCATCCAGTCAAGTGAATGTCTGAGATTTTACTCTCAGATCAGCGCGGCTGGGAATCGAACCCGCGAGAGTTCAAGTCACCTTAGAATCTGTCATTTAAAACTTCATGACGTTACCCCTACGCTATTGAGACATTCATAATCTTTGGGGTCAGGTAATGAGCATCAAACCCTCTTTTGTGTGTTACTCAAAGTGCCACGTGTGTAAAGCCAATGACTCTGGATCTCTTGCTTGTATGTTCTTAACAAGTTATATGTAAATATTTAAGATATGGAACATGATTATATGCATATTTCATTATTGACCTTAATAGTAATTGTTAATAATAAAATGTAAACGAATGGAAAAGTCTATAATAGGGAATTGGCTTGTTGTTGCTGAAAGAACAACAGATTTTGACGTATCAAATGGTGAATTTGTTATTAGACGTTCGTAGCGTTCAATAGGTGCGAAGTTCAGTTCCGTACCGTACTCGATAAGAATGTAGGCTACGAAATCTTAATTAAAATACATTTAACGTCTGACCTCAAAACTTCCTCGTTATAATCTGCGGATGAGAAAAGAAGAAAGCAAGTTCTAGCTCTCTCTCTCTAGTGTGATGTACGTTAAGAAAAAAGGGTAACTTGCTGTTGACTCTAATATATGTCAGATCTTTGAGTTAAAGACGTTGAAATAAATAAATATTAGTAGAAATATATTTAGGCCTACCTGTAATTTTTGTACTCTCTTATGGAAGTGAAAGTTCTTTTAACGTAAAGGTGTAACCAGCTGGAGTTCTTTGCGTTGTCTTTGTGGTACGATAAAAGTGATAGATATCAACACAGTTGATCATTTCACTATAATGCGTGTTTCAGTTAGTTTTTAAGATGATATGAACGTTAAATAGATAGAATTTATTTTAATACTGATTTATGTACGCATCATACTGAATACTCGCTTGATTTGGTCGCTTATAACGTTACCCAGGTCAGCCTAGGCCTATAGTTTCTAACAGTGCTGCTGTAGTTTTATTCGACTTTGTTGATATCATATTTGTAATTTAATTTTGATGGATTTTTGATTAGTAATCTATAAATTGTTCTGTGTTAAAGCTTCAGTGGCGAAATCATTTTAATTGAAGCATTTTAAATTTTTATTAGTGCTTTGAATGAGTCTTAAACAAACTGTAATTTGCTGTGTGACTCAGAAACTGTTATGTTATGTTAAATCAAGGGTTAATGAGAGAGCTCAATAAATGATGAAAGCGCTAAGTGACTTGTACTGTAGAATTATGCGGACATTGTTTTAGCTAAGCCGAAAGAGGGATTTCGGCTAAGCCATAGGCACATAGGGGATGACTCGGGGTCCCTCATTACGTTCTTTGATTTCGCCACTCTGCGGATTGTTGTTGTTGTTGACCTAGGAACAGTTTCACCTCTTATTTTGGAAAGTTTTGTTTAGAAATGTTTAGTGAAGCAATGTTACAAGTAGGCTTATTTTTACTTTGTCCATTTAGGTCAAATAAATTGTTATTTAAGATCTCTACATTTGCTCAAATGTTTGCTGCGAGGTTTTAAAATATGCACAGAGATGCCGTCGATAATGATGGGACGTATTCTGAAGTAGCATATCCTATGAATGCAGAGATTACGACAATGGAAAATCATCCCAGTTATTTATACGAAGATTTCATGTAATAAGGAATCTATCATATCCTGACCAGTGGATAGGCCTATCATTGGTTCAATATAAATCGCTAATCGGCTACTTATGACACAGAGACTATAAACTTTACTCGTGTTAACTGCACGACATATTTTATGTTATTTTTATATCAATAATTTACCTAACAGCGAACAATTGTCAACATATTTGTTTGTATATAAAACGCTACAAGAATATATTAAACAAGATTAACGCTTGTTGTACATGCAGATTTATGCTAATGACTGTTGTTGCTGTTTGCACTGTGGAACAGCCGTAATACTGACGTCTCATATTTGATTGTTAATAAATGGTTAACAGTGTAGACTCTGATGTTATCTCCTGAGAACTGTCTCACTACTATTTCTCTATCTCTATCTCTCTCTCTCTCTCTCTCTCTCTCTCCCTAATATATATACGTTAGGGTGCCACTCAAAAGAAAAATGCAATTTTCGTCCTCTCACCCCTCATATTTGTTCATTTGTTCATAATATAAAAAGAGAGAAGCTTGCCAAATTTGAATGTATTCTAATAATATTTACTGGTAGCTCAAAACCGTCAAAGTTTTGCAATTTACGCACCATTTATCTTATATATTATTATATTTTGTTACCTTTAACTTCATAATTTAGATTATCTTCTAAGTATTAATTATTCAATATTCATAAAAAAAGACGTGTGTTGTAGTATAAATATAACCTGTTTTACAGTATTTAACTCAAACAGCTACCTGAAAATGTTATAAAGTCATATTTTGTGTGTTTGCCGATGTGGACGTTGCTGCTGCGACAGATGCACGAACTTTAGTAAAGCAGGACTTGTTCGGCTTCGGAAAGTAATGGCGATGTTTCTCTACAATTCGGAGCAAAAATTGCTTTTGATCCCCTTGATTTGTGAGAATTCCATTAAACTCTTGAATCAAGGCCACACCTCGCTCGGCTGCATCGTTGACTACTTTCAAACTTCTTACCTTCTGTTGTACAACAACGTAATCCTTGTTGAAGATCCATGTCTCTGGATTGTGGGTGGGAAATGTTTGTGATATATCCAATGCAGTGAAACGTTGCCTAGTGTGATGCGATACAAAATCAGGCAGCTGCTTGGCATGTAACATTGGGTGGAAGGCTATTCCTCGAGGATGTGCTGTTGTTTTTTTGTCAAGAGCAGTAACCATGGCAGACTGTATCTCGGATGACACTGCAGAGTCAAAGAATGCTAAACCAACCAGGATTTCACTTAAGTAGCACAAGTGCCCAGAGAATGACTTTATTGCAGCTTTGGCAGCTGCTTCATGTGTTTTCTTATAACTTTCCAACTCACGGAGCAGCTCCAGATCATTCTGCGCAGCAGATGAGGCACATGGGCATTTGAACCACACATTCAGATAAACTTCATTATAAAAGTATTGAAGTGTCCGAGAGATGACAGTTCACGGTCAGTCAGTTGCAACTGATTGCGAAAAAGGAAAATCTTGCGACTGTAAATCAGCTTCGCCATCCATCGCGCTCTGTGGTAAGCTCCAGGAGCTTGAGTATGTATGTCGGTGCTACATTCTGCTCCTAGAAATAAAAGCGATAGCTGCAGAAGTTCACGGTAATCGTCTCTGGGCTGAAACTCGGTAAGTTGTTGTCGAATAAACCTAATGATATCATTTCGAACTGAGCTGAGAGTCAATGCAATGAAATCCACCTAAAATCCACTGTTATAGCTGGATCTGTCAGTTTCACCAAATCTCTGAAACAACTTGATATTTGACCCACTGGATGGTCCCATTAGTGTATCAAATACCTTAGCAACGATTAGTTCTATGATGCGATGCTTACACGGTAAGCCAATCACATCCCGACCCAGTTTTTCTTCAAGAAGTACGCAGGCCCCCGCGTGAACTCCTGTGTTGCTAGCTGTAGAGCTGTAGTGTCAAAGCACATGAATTTTATGCGATCAGCGAGATTCCATTCCTGAAGGAGATTGAAAACTGCAGTTGCCTGTGCCTGTCCAGTGCCATTTCGCAATTTTGGCACCCCTAACAAATTTTTATTTAAGTCACAGTTTTTCGAGATCGGCATTTTCATGAACATATTTGAGGCCATTGATCTACCAGTAATTATTATTATATTTGAATGAAACTTGGCGTAGTTACTATGTATCACAAAAGGAACAAAATTAGGGGGTGACACTTGGAAAAATTGAAATTTTTTTTGCCATTACACTGAGTGGCACCCTAATACAATATAATATATATATACATGTATATATATATATATATTATATATATATATATTATATATATATATATATATATATATATATATATATATATATATATAGGGTGTCGCATAAGTTCGTATACCGTTTTCAAATTGCATTAACTCTGGAACTACTTAACCGTTTTAAACCAAATTTGGACAGTATGTAGACACGATAAATAAAATATATGGGTACAATTTAATTTGTAATCGTACAAGTAATTAAGTAGAAACTGAAATTTTTCTGAATGACGTCACATTTTCGCAAAAACTAATATTTTATAGTATTTCCTTTTTGCTTAATGACAGCGAGTATTCTATCCGGCATAGATTTGATTAATGTCTGAAGTATTTCCACTTTCACTGATCTCCAAGCTTGTTGTAGACGACGTTTCAGCTGCACAACATTCGTGGGCTCTGGATCGCGGTAGACACTAAACGACAGAATACTCCACAGGTTCTCGATAGGAGAAAGGTCTGGAGAGTTCGGTGGCCAGTCCTTCGGCTTAATGTACGATGGAATGTTGTCTTCCAACCATCTTGTTGTTTTGGCTGATGTATGACATCTTGCACCATCCTGTTGAAAGATGCCAAGGTCATTGTCATTGAACAGCTTTACTCGAGTAACGTTGCCGCCGGTTACGATTCTTTGAAACGCTGGCTTGACGAGTTTATCCAGTATGTTTACAATGTAATAATCCGAGTTAAGTCGTGTACCGTTCGAAATGAAGTGCAGACTCGTTAATCCGTGTGCAGTCATTCCGCCCCAAACCATAACCGAGGGACTGAACTTCATTTGAGCAGCGGGAGGAACATTACTCTCCTGTGATCCCCACACAGTGTCGTTCTTGGGATTGGGTATGTAAAACACTTTGAAGGGTGACTCGTCAGTAAACAGAACATTTGACCAATCCTGAACAGTCCAATTACGATGATCACGCGCAAACTTAATACGTTTCACCTTGTGAGCATCAGTCAACAGTGGAATTTTTTTGCGACGCCAGTTCTTCCACTTCAGGTCATTAACCATGTATCTGCGAATTGTGTCCTTAGAAGCACGTTCATTACGAATTTTCAGTTGATTTGAAATACGGCGCAAACTCTGTCCACGTCTGTATTTTGCGGATTGGATGAGACGCTTGGCTGTATTAGACAGTATCTTCGGACGTCCACTACGTTTCATATCCACTAGTTTTTCGTCAAATTTGCTTCGACCTACCCACTTCGTAACCCAACACTTACTCCGATTTAACTTTTGTGCAATACATTTATGCGAATATCCTTCTTTAGCCAATACTACTGCCTGTGCACGTAATTGTATTATTTTAATTTTATCCATATTATAAATTATACGCGGCCTCATCGAACAATAACATTGACACGTTGATTAGCCTTGACTGCGGTCCTGGACGACAACATCAGGTAATTTCCAGGCACGCGCTGCATGCAGCCACAGCGTGTCTCTAGCTGCGCCAGTCAGAAAATGGGTCACATTGCGCGACAGCGCCGTGTGACGTCATTTCCAGGTCTAATGAAAATAAACTTGCACCAACATCTAATTCACATCTATTATACACGAATACGAAATTTTATGAACATGCGACCTTTACTAGCCGAATTACTGCAATTTGAAAACGGTATACGAACTTATGCGACACCTATATATATATATTATATATATATATATATATAGTATATATATAATATATATATATATATAATATATATATATATATATATATATATTTATTCTATAAGTGCCGTGCCTGTTCCCAAGCCCTGGGCGGGCATGGTCATATATATATATATATATATATATATAATATATTTATATATATATATATATATATATATATCTAGTGCACTGCCTACTGACAGGTCCATGGTACATAACGCCTCCACTCTTCTCTGTCTTCCGCCTTCCTCTTCATTTCTACATATGAGTGGATCTTTAAATCATCTAACATACCTAATCTCGGCCTGCCCCTGCCTCTTTTTCCTTCTATTCTACATTCTTTGACCTTTTTTGGCCCTTCCCCCCCTTAGAATGTGTCCTATCCATCTCTTCTTCCATAGATGAAAAAAACGTTTTTTTACGTTTTTATATCTTTAAAAAAAACGCGTTTTTTATTTTTTATAAAATAAAAAACGTAAAAAACGTAAACCGTAAACGTCAAACGTAAAGATTAAGATAAATACTGTGATCTCACCTCTCATTATTTCAATTGTGAGTCAAAACAGGAAATTGTAAGAACATTTTATGTGGCTCTATGTGACCTGAAAGTATTTGTTTACATTTGTATGGAGTCTATGGACATACTTTAGAACTTGTCTAAGTCTAGTGGTAAAAAAATTGTTTAGTGTTATGAAATGAAGGCATGGTAATATATATGCAAGCCTACATGTACGCTAATAACGTTTTTTCAACGTTTTTTTACGTTTTTTATTTTTTTGGAAAAAAACACGTTTTTTAACGTTTATTTTTATTTTTGGTAAGAACGTTGTTTTCATCTATGTCTTCTTCCTATTTCTTAATACATTTATCATACATTTATATATATATATATATATATATATATATATATATATATATATATATATATATATATATAATACAGAAATTAGAATATAATTATACATTTATTATTAATATTAATTAATTAATTATAAAGAATTAGAGTAGAAATATGTGTCTTGGCCTTCCGGAAAGAATAAAATATTTCAAGAAATTGCATCCTAAAATACAACAAGCCTATATTTATTAAAATCATTTTATTGCAAATGACAATAAAATCTTCAAAAATCACAAACATTATATGAAAACTAAACGATTCTATCAAATATAGACAAATATAAAATCTCACTTTCCTCAGAGCTTACGTTATATAAAAAGACGCAATACAATATGATAATATGATGATCAGAGAGATGAATAATCATGCTTTGGATGAAATGCTGGCTGCATCCATCACGATTTTGTAGCAGGCTAGATTCGCTTAAAAGTTTTATAAAATATAATTTATCGTTTTCAGTCAATTACTACATCCAGGAAAATTCGTAGATCATTAAAATTTTACTAAACACCTCAAGGCTCAAGTAAATGATACTGAATTTACATAAAATCTCGACTTGTTTTAAGCTATTTTCTGTAACATTAAGCTTGGACATTAATAACTCATATTTCTCGAGCCTTTTCCACTTTTATCTAGAAATTTCTAGACCGGCGGTACTCGTGAGTATCTAGAGACTACAGCAGCAGACTACTACTACAGCGTCGTGTTTACGGATGAAGATGGCGTCATACGAAGCCTTTTAGAGCTTACAATTGCCTAGCAGTGATCCAGTCAAAGACAGCAAACAAAACATGAAGAGTTTGCTCTCAATACTCGTCAGATATTCAAACCTTAGACAGGTGTTCAGGTAGGCTATACGTACTGTGTACCTGATGGCTAAACTTCTATGTTATAAGTTGTAACGTAAACGTTTACTTAAGATCTCTGATGCTTTAAACAACAGGAAGCTGTCGGTACGTTCAGATCTCAACTCCGTGACTCTTAATCTCTTCATCTCTTATAAGAGATGAACGGATCTTAAGCCTATCTAGTGCAGAACCATCAGATTCTACATAGAGAAATCCACAACAAGAGAACCAGTGCACACGATTGCACCAATAAAGATTAGCGGCTATTGTCTGAAACTGTTTGACGAGCATTTAAGACAAGGAAAGGACTATATTGGTTGGAGCCAGTGGCGATGTTGGTAAGATATTCGACAGCGGATCAGTATGTGCGGGGTTCAAAACCTCAGCTCGCCCGTTACTGACATCGCTTACGAGTAAGGAAACTGACGTCAACATAAGCTTTTTTTACCTGAGATATGCTGCTACAGTTCAACCAGCATCAGAAATATGAACCTTAATTATTGGCATGTAAATTGGAAAGTTTATAATTTCAGAATTAACCGAATCCACGGGTACATAGCAAACTAAGGTCTGAACGCTGGTCTAGCTGATGATGATGATGATGTTTTGCTGGCAGCTGATACTGTTCTTGACATTCTGCTGCTTGCCACTGAGCCAGTGCTGCCTGGTCTACCTGTACAATACATATATACAATACATATAAATACATTCTATAAGATACTAGACAATACAATGAGCCTGGTCTACCTGTAATACATATATACAACACATATAAATACATTCTAGTAAGATACAATACAATGAGGCAGTACTGCCTGATCTACCTGCAATACATATATACAATACATATAAATACATTCTAGCAAGATACTAGACAATACAATGAGTGCTGACTGGTCTACCTGTAATACATATACAATATACACAATACATGTAAATACATTCTAGTAATATACTAGACAATACAATGAACATACTGTATATATATTCTTGTACGGCACAATATACATATATACAAAATAAGTCCATTGTAGTAAAATACACAACAATATAATATAATCAAAGTATTAAACAAGTACTACAACGTACTGTTACTAGTCTCCTGAAGTACTCTATCTAGGTACATCTCCAGTCTATTGACATTCTCGTCACTCAGTTGACCCTGTGAGGCCACGCTCAGATCTTTAGGCTTAACTCCACTGATTGATTGAGGTAGAGTGCCTGTGATCAGACCTTCAGGAAACACCTTGGCCGCCACCTTCAATCCTGCATCAATCAATCGAATGATTGATCAATCAGTCAGTCAATCAATCAGTCAGCTTTTCAGTCAATTCATCAATAAGTCAATCATTCATTCAATCAATCAATCGAATGTTGGATTGATCAATCAATCAGTCAGATTTTCAGTCAATTCATCAATAAATCAATCAATCAATCAATCAGGTTATAAGTTCTATCAATAAATACTAAGCCATACAGCAGCAATAATGAGATCACTAAAATGCTTTTATTAACTCAATCGTTTATCTCGCGCAGTCTGTATTCCACAATAGTTATTGTTTGTTACAAGCTGGAGCCAGTGGCGATGTCGGTAAGATATGCGACCGATGATCAGTATGTGCGGGGTTCAAATCCTGGGCTCTCCCGTCACTGACATCGCTTTCGAGTGAGGAATTGTCGTTAACCTTAGCTCTACCAGCATTTACAAAGTTTACTTATTACTACTTTTTTCGTGTAGTTACACTCATTTACACAAGCACTCATTTACACAAGCAGAGCTCAATAAAATCAGGCTCATAATTCAATGATAAGAGTTTTACGGTACCTAACTTTAAACCCTAATTTAGCCGCTAATAAATCCAAATACAGTGATCAAGACTAACTCAGTCTAGTCATGATCCACTTCTCTTCCGCATTATTATTATTTATTATTATTATTATTATTATTAACATCGAAAACTTATATAGCAGTGTCACGGCCGAACTCGGTCTTCGAGACTACTTTACAGAAAGAGTTCAATAGTAATTATAAGCTAAATAACAATTTTATTTAAATTAATATCTAAACTAGTAAAAAAAAGATTGACACAGAAGATTAATTGTGAAGACTTTGCTATAATCCTGCTATTGCACCGAGCACTACATAGACATGTAGACTTTGCTGTCCTATGAGCAATTCCATACGCAGTTGAAGACCTATCCTTTTCCATCTCTGTTTTCCATCCAGTGTCCATGAGTTACGACCAGATAATGCTTCATTTATTCTTTTGTATTATATAGGGTGTCCAGATAGATCGTGAACGATTTTGAATGACTGCCATTTTTAATCCACTAGTAACAAATTTATAAAAATTGTCATTTAGTATTTAATAATGTCTCCTTTATTCTTCAGTACAGCGTCAAGTCGATCATGCATCGAGCCAATTAGATTTGTCAGAGTTTTCAGAGGTATCGATTTCCACGCCTTTCGAATCCGGCGTTTCAAGCTGTTCAATGTCTGCGGTTCAGGATCGGCATAAACCGTTGCCGCCATAATACTCCAAACATTTTCTATCGGTGACAAATCCGGAGAATTAGGTGGCCAGTCCTCTGGTGAGATATATCCATTAATGTTTGTGTTCAACCACTCGACTGACGCTCTTGATGTGTGTGCACGTGCACCGTCTTGTTGAAACAATCCTTCGCCGTTATTACGAAACAGCTTTGTAGCTGTTAAATTCGTACATACAACTGTTCGCTGGAATGCTGGTTTGACCTCTTTCTCCAGTATCTCATTGATGTAATAAGTCGAATTAACTGAAGTTTTATTTGGGATGATATGAAGTTTTGTTAATCCGCGAGCTGTAATACCACCCCACACCAGAACTGACGGGCTGAACTTCACCTGTGGCGCGCACGGAACAGAAGTTTCTTGTGATCCCCATACTACATCGTTCTTATTGTTAGGTACGTAGTAAAGTTTGAAAGGTGATTCATCAGTGAACATGACACGCGACCAGTCAATATCTTTAAACTTCTTCGCAAAGTTGACTCGGCGGACTTTATAAGCACTACTTAACTTTGGGACCTTTTGTCGTTTAAAGCATTTCCATTTCAGCGTCGTTCGCATATACTGTCTTATTGTCTCTTTGCATCCAGCAAAGCGTTTGTCTTTCAATCGACGTGCTAACTTTCGCAGACTCTGTCCACGCACATATTTAGACTGCCTAATCAGTTTTTGAGCGGCAGCAGTCAGCACAGACTTTCGACCGCCTTGATAACGACTCTGCAGCGTTTCGTTTGGATTCTGCTTGTAGCGGTTGGCCCACTTGCTAATCCACGCTTTACTACGACCTAGTTTTTTTGCTATAACGCCATAACTATACTTTTCTTCCAATAGTGTAATAGCTTGTGCTCTAATTTGCGCTTCGTTTAATGTTGCCATTGCCTAATCAGTGATACGCCGTTTATTTACTGCACTGTTGCGGCAGTTTTCTGTTTACGCACATTTTGATGACGTCACGGCAAATGACGTCAACACTTTGAAACGTAAGTTACAAACCTACAGTATTTTCCCTGTTATTTACAATTGAACAGCCTATCTGCCAGTATCAAACTTTCCACATTGTATTGTGCATAACATATAATTTTTTGCATTCAAAATCGTTCACGACCTATCTGGACACCCTATATTAAAACCTTTTTTGCCTAAACCTCCTTTTCTTTAATTCCCTTTACCTTGGACTGATTATCTGAATTTTGGAATTTGCACCGTTTTTTGACCTTCTTTTTGCTCGCCGGCTCGATTTAGGCTCAATAGTGCTCGATGTTGTCATTGATGACTGTAGCACTCAAATTGTAGTTATTATATTATGATGTTGTCATTGACGACTGTAGCACTCTAATTGTAGTTATTATATTATGATGTTGTCATTGACGACTGTAGCACTCTAATTGTAGTTATTATATTATGATGTTGTCATTGACGACTGTAGCACTCTAATTGTTGTTATTATTTGTTAATGTTATTGTAGACGTTACCTCCAGACAGCATGAAGATGTTGTCGTAACCTCTCTGCACTAGTGTGGCAGCCGCTACAGGCGCTATCTTCTCGTCTTCGTCATACAACACTATGATCTTACCTTCTCGATTCTTCTACATGTCGATTCTATCGGTCAAGGTCTATAGGTGAATGCGTACATTGAGAGAACTGTGTTTATTCATTTGGAACAGGAATCAACACATAATTTGTATCGCGAATCAACACACAAACATAAGTAAGTACACCAATCAAGATACAAATAAATGGCAATCATTGAGAGCGAAATACGTTCTATCTAGCTGATTACCTTGTACAATAATACAACAACAATGTGCGTCTAAAAATATGACTAAAAGCAAACGTGTAAATTTAAGAGAAGAGAAATAAAGATATAATCGTAACTTAATGCAAGATTAGAAATTGAGATGGAAATGAGTTAAACCTTTACTATTATACTGAGCTACAAAGATATACGTTTAACGTCTGTTTTCATGCAACAAGTGTGCTGCTATAGACCGTGCGACATTGTTAAGTCACAAGTGTTGTCAATTATTACTTTTTCTGGCACACTGCTGTAAGACAGTAACCCTTTTATTGTTTTAAAGTAACTAGACTCTTATGAGGGCAAACCATTTAGCAGAGAAAATTGAAGCAATGAAAAACTGAATTAACTATTATTTTGGTAAACACACAACAATAAAGACTTAACGTAATAAGAACCTGGATTAAATACTAAAAGCAATATCTATCGTATGATCAACTATAGGAGCGATAAACAAAGTATTGAAGCATTAACAACCTTTTTATTTATTTATTTATCCTTAAATATAAAAACTAACATTAACGTAAGTGCAACAAAATATAATCTATAAAAGACTATCTTACCTCGTCTCCCATATCTTACCTGGTCCATCATATACCGATAGCGTTTTATCAAATGTTACCCACCTGTAGTTACCCGTACTACAGTCAAGCAAGATCAGATCAGGTAGAACAAGAAGAGAAAAAGATACGAATTGAAGCATTTCTCGTGACTCATAGTTGACTGAGCGAGAGAGGTAAGCCTTTGAGTAGCTGAGAGCTGCGTGTAACAATAGAGGCTAATAAGTATAAAAAATTCAGTACACTTAACAAAATTATGATTACTGGTATGATAAGACAAGTGTAGTATAAGTCTAGATATGTGTGCGTGTGTATGTCTAGTTGTATCACTAAATTTGTCACCTGGTATGATATGACACGTATAGATGTCTCTGTGTGTGTATGTCTAGTTGTATCACTAGAGATGTTACCTGGCATGATATGATAGGTCTATATGTCTGTGTGTGTATATCTAGTTGTACCACTAAAGATCTCAACTGGTATGATATGACACGTGTAGTATACGTCTAGATGTCTGTGTGTGTATGTCTAGTTGTATCACTAGAGAACTGATATCACCTGGTATGATATGGCACTGGTCGTACTCGTCTTTGTCTCTGATGTCCAGCAGCAGGTAGGGACAGGCGAGACTCTCAGGGGACTTAGCTTCCACCACCGGCTCCATCTTCTGTCCTCTAAAGTCCATCTCCCCTACACCACGTGCTACACTGAACACAGGCGAAATAAGATAATTAGATGATAAGATATAGAGATGATAAGATAATTAGAGATGATAAGATATAGAGATGATAAGATATAGAGATGATAAGATATAGAGATGATAAGATATAGAGATGATAAGATATAGAGATGATAAGATAATTAGATGATAAGATATAGAGATGATAAGATATAGAGATGATAAGATAATTAGATGATAAGATATAGAGATGATAAGATGATAAGATATAGAGATGATAAGATATAGAGATGATAAGATAATTAGATGATAAGATATAGAGATGATAAGATATAGAGATGATAAGATATAGAGATGATAAGATAATTAGATGATAAGATATAGAGATGATAAGATATAGAGATGATAAGATAATTAGATGATAAGATATAGAGATGATAAGATATAGAGATGATAAGATATAGAGATGATAAGATAATTAGATGATAAGATATAGAGATGATAAGATATAGAGATGATAAGATAATTAGATGATAAGATATAGAGATGATAAGATAATTAGATGATAAGATATAGAGATGATAAGATAATTAGATGATAAGATATAGAGATGATAAGATAATTAGATGATAAGATATAGAGATGATAAGATAATTAGATGATAAGATATAGAGATGATAAGATAATTAGATGATAAGATATAGAGATGATAAGATAATTAGATGATAAGATATAGAGATGATAAGATAATTAGATGATAAGATATAGAGATAAATAGATGATAAGATATAGAGATGATAAGATATAGATGATAAGATATAGAGATGATAAGATATAGAGATGATAAGATATAGAGATGATAAGATATAGAGATGATAAGATATAGAGATGATAAGATATATAGATGATAAGAACTACAACAAACTCTCTCTTTCTCTCTTAGTGCACTGCCTACTGGCAGGTCCATAGTATATAATGCCTCCACTCTTCTCTGTCTACCGCTTTCCTCTTATTTCCACATATGAGTGGGTCTTTAAATCGTGAGAACACATAGAAAAACCACCTCAGCTAAAATAATACCTCTCAGTGAAAAAGTTATATCAAGCAGGAGGAATCAAGGCCACTGGTCAGTCCAGTCAATCCAATATGCCGTGAATCAGTATGTGCGGGGTACAAATCTTGGACTCACCCGTCACTGACATCGCTTTCGAGTGAAGAAACTGACGTTAACCTCATATTTACCAGCTTTTTATACTTTAACTCATTAAGCTTCTGCTTGCAATGTCACTTTAGTAATTACTGTGCCATTTCTAAGCTTCTTTTTGTAATTAATTGTTTAATGTGTATTGAATTTACATTTAATTCGCCCAACTGCGTAATCAAGTTCACTAAATTGAAAACATTATAACGTAAATGCCCTGTAAAAGAACTGATTATACTGCAATAATAACATAACATAATAACAACAATTAGAGTGCTACAGTCATCAATGACAACATCGAGCACTATTGAGACAAAATCAAGCCGGCGAGCAAAAAGAAGGTAAAAAACGGTGCAAATTCAGCTTTACTAGCTCTTACCTAAGCAGCGTAGAACGACTTGACTCTGGCTCAGCATTGCTGCGAGTGTCGCCATAGTCACCCTCTGAGAGAATTAGACTGGGGGCGGACTGCTTGCCCCCCCGGGCGCCAGTGTACTGACCGGGGGTGTACTGATCTGCCTCACTGATCTCTGATCTTACGCTGCCGGGCCACTCGTCGATTAGATCATCGTCGTGATGAGCTGTGGTGCCACTGTGTGGGATTCTGTCACCGCCTTCGTCCATCTGAAGTGTGGCTGAAGAAAAACACATGGTAATACAATGTAGCTGGAGAAACACACACAGGGTAACACGGTAGAGATGTAAGAGTAATATGTTTGGTACAAATCATGAATGACATTTCATTTCTTTCAACAATGACAGTAGACGTTGATCAGTAAAACTAGTACACTTGAATGAATGACTTTCAACTCACAGTACAATGACAATGACTGGAGCCAGTGGCAATGGCGATAAGATATTCGACTGCGAATCAGTATGTGCGGGGTTCAAATACTGGGCTCGCCCGTCACTGACATCGCTTTTGGGTGAGGAAACTGATGTTAACATTAGCTTTTTTATAATTAGATGTTGACCTGTATAATCAGTTCTTTTACAGCACATCTACGTTACAATGTTCTCAATTTAGTAAACTTGATTACACAGTTGGATGAATAAAACATAAATTCAATACACATTACATGATTAATTACAAAAAGCAGCTTAGCAATAGTTACCGAAGTCACATTACGAGCAAAAGCTTAACGAGTTTAAATAGAAAAGAACTACAGCATATGTCAACCAATCAATGCATTGCATACTGCAACAATAAACATGCCACCTATTCCACGCATTACTAAATTCTGGTATTTATTCTTCATTTAAATAATAATTGATTGATTCACAACAAACTACCGACCCATGGAGTCGACATAGAGATCAGTGGGATCAGGCTGAGTGAGGCGATGTACCTGTACCACCTGCTCATCAATCGATCAATCAATCAACCAATCAGTCAGTCAATCAATCAACCAATCAATCCATCAATCAATCAATGAATCAAGAAATCAATCAATCAATCAGTGGCAATGTCAATTAATGAGTTTAACTACTCTATATACCAAACCTGTTAAGTTTAAATGAATATTAAAAGCTAGAGATTTAAATAGCATTATGCAGATTAAACAGATACACATAGATTGAAATATATTAATAAATGGTTTACTCTGTCACAAATGCAATAATTATATTTACTTCAAGATCAAGCAGCATCTGAAGCTTGTTTAAGATGAACACATCACATCAACAAAGGCCTTTCCATTCCAGTTACTATTTATTTAGCATAATTAAATATAACATTCAAGTGATAATATAATAATATTAAGTAAATTAATTAAATATAAAGTCATTTCATTTACTTTTATAAATGAATCATTTGCATATATACATATTGAAATGAAGTGAATGAGTTAGTCAACCAACAGCTCTCTCGCAGCCGTCAAACTTACATGAATCTAGAGAATTCACCAGCTAATAACTGTACATTTAAACAGGGCAGGCTAATGCCCAGGATGAGGAAAGTAACGGTAATTTACCTCTCAAGAGCAATGTTAATCTCAGCGAAATTTACTAACTCAAAGGGCTGAAAAAGACTTTGCATATTTATTATTTTTATGGAATTTAATTATAGTTTGACAGTGAGCATTTGATTGGACGTGGAATGTAGAAATATATTCCTTAGACCTGCAATTATTTAGACACCAAACAAGAAAGAGAAAGAAGCAGTAAAGCACAAGCTGAACTCTACAAAAAGTAAACTGTAAAATTAAAAACAAAACTTAAAATTATTGGAACGAGATTCCTACCAGTTGTACAAATGTGGATATCTTCATTCTCTTGAATATCTCATCCTTACGAAACTTATAATCTGCAAGAATATGTAATGTGGTGCTGCAAATTAAATAACAAATTGACTTGAATGTTAATAAAAGGACTCAGGATTCAAGTCTAAACCTACAAAAAAGCTCAATATGAGTACAACAATTTCAGTCACAATAACTAATTAAGAGAGTTATAATTTAAGGCTTAAATAGTGATATGAGCAGCATAGCCAAAAATGAAAAGAAATTCTTAAACATTTCTGAAATTTCATTTCAAGGGATGAATTAGAAAATATGATCGTAAAGTACTTAAGATCAATAAAATGCACAAATTTAGCATCAGTTTCTTGCAAAAATGAAGGCAGAAAACTTACTTGTCTTGATTTCCTCTATCTTATTCAAGTACTTTGTCATGCTAGCACCTGCATCAAAATAAAATCTTTCTTGTAGAATAAAGCTATGAGACTGCGTTCAACATCTGTCGTGTACCATTGTGGCTGGGATTCAAACTGATGGCCTCCTACTTCTCAGTTAGGCAGGCTATCAACTCAGTCAACCAATCAGCTACATCTACTGGTACATATCTTAACTATAGATTGACTGCAGATTTTTTTGCATTGAGTTCAATGCAAAACATCTGCGAATTAAAATTGCACTCTTAAAATTGCCAGAAACAAATCTCTGCAAAAGAAGTCTTTTGCAGAGATTTATTTCTGGCAATTTTAAGAGTGCTTAATAATGTGCAGCTGTTGCTGAGGATTTTTTTCTAGACATCATCATCAGCATCATGTTCTCTTAAATCCCAGTTTAACCCGGGTCGGGATACGAATTTTTCTAAACAAATAAAATTAAAATAAACTAAATAAATAAATAATTAATAAAATTAAAATAAACTGATCTTAAGTTTAATATGCAAAATAAACTAAATAAATAAATAAAAAATAAAAATAAACTGATCTTAAGTTTAATATACAGTAGACTTCATGCCTTTCAGAGACTAAAGCATGGAATGTACAATATCTTCACTGATAGTTCAATCAGATGTATAATATTGTTTTTAAATATTTAGGTAGCATCTTAAGTTTACTATATCAACAGTCCTGCACATAATACTGTTAACAAATGATCATGATAGCTGGTCATGCTGCTAGAGAATAGAACGAGAAAGGCTGTGAAAGAACATTTAAAAGATCCACGAGGCATATATAGCTACTATTTCTCTCTCTCATAGTGCACTACCTACTGGCAGGTCCATAGTATATAACGCCTCCACTCTTCTCCTGTCTTCCGCTTTCCTCTTTATATCCATATATGATTGGGTCTTTAAATCATCTAATATACCTAATCTCGACCTAAGCTATTATTTATAATATAATATATACAGATACAACGACTGACCTGTGTCAATAGTTGGCTTAACATTCTTGTACTTAGGATTTTCAGGAATTTTCTTATCCAATGGCTGTTACAAAAAGAAAATAAAGAAACTATTTTTATTAAATAAAATGATGAATTGACAAAATTCAAGCATTCGACATCGCTGACAAATCCATTCTACAACAACATGTAATAAATCTGTTTCCTTTACTTGCGTGTAGGTTGTCAAGATGCTCAAATATTTCAAATTATCATACAATTAGATTTAAATTTAATCACACATAATCTATAAAGTTTATAAAATATTGTCTATTACAATTGGCAAAAGGAGGCTATTTATAAGAAAACGACGTAAAAAAAAGTGGAAAAAGACGTAGACGTAGAAAAAGACGTCCATGTCATTGCCAAATAGTAAGGAACCAGACGATAAATTCGTATTGATTGATTGAAAAGAAAAATACTCAATTATACTCACATTGACAGGTTTTCTAACTTTATGACGAGCGATATGCTTCGCTACGACTGCCGCTGATGCATCCATTAAAATTCTGGCCTCTTGTACGTACCAGCCAAATAGATTATAATATCACAGCGAATATGATCATCTAGCTGCTGCTTAAACAACGTGTATTTTAAAACGTTAAATATGCACATTTACACTTTATATCCAATTAAAATATTACAGAAGTGGTGATACTAGCAGCATGATGCCGTTATTTGTCGTTATACTACAAACTATAGCTACTGCGAGAATAACTTTAAAGGGTTATTTTGATTAGAAATATCAGTATTTTAGAATGACCCAATTTTTTAAAATGAATCTAAACCATATTAAATTAGCAATTATTATGTTTACGATAGTATATAAAAATAGCAATTACAATACTAATATTAACAACCATAGAAAAGAAGTGTCTTCCTTGAAAAAACATATCTTTAATTTAAACCAAGTAACTTAACAAATAACTGGTAGTGTATCGCAAAAAGTTTTACGTTTAATGTGTAATTTAACTTAGCATCACAATGTAAAATTATTTATTATTTGATTTATTTACCTAATTGCCTAAAAATTCTCGTTGTCAATGTACACAACCACAACTAGACCAGATCAAGTGGGCAAGCATTTCCGATTAAGCACCGGATGTTGACATTCAAAGCGCCAGACTCTTCCAATCTGTATCTCTGAATTTATTGCTGGTCCGAGGAATACATCATGTTGCAATCTCCTAGCACGCTCGCTAATGAATTCACTAGGGGTCAATGTTTAGGTAACTGCAAGGGATCTGCTATAGAATAAAGAATTACTTACTCCATATCTTTAGTATCAGCATTTCTATTACTTTTTAGTGTATCAATAAGTGCAGTTTTGAGCCAAAAAATTGAGTAGCACAACTGCAGCTAGTTTTGTATGTACATAAGTTTAAATAAAGGCATAGGATTTTACTCTTACTTTTCCGGAGAAAATCACAACCACGGAACTTCAGTAACAGTAATTTATTTTTCCTACAGGTCTTACTGCAAGGCAGAGCTGCTCTAAGCATGAAAAAGAAGATCCTTCAAAGAATTAAACACTTCCCTTGAGTCTTCTTGTATTAACTGTTGATTGATTTAATAGAAGTGACAGTTCAAACCCCACTACTGTTGTTAATATTAGAAGAAATTTCGTAAAATTTCTACTACACCTTAATAATAAATATGTACTATAAAATAAAACTCTGTACAACTATAATTACAAGCCTGAATTTTTATTGGCTCTATTCATGATCAGTTTAGACTGTGATATCATCAGTTAATACACCAAAATCAAGCATTTACAAAGTTTCTCAGTCACAGAAACACCACTTTCACTGTGGCACACAAAGTTATAGAATAACTACGCAAGAATAGTAATAACTCTTTATTCTATTGGGACACCAGACATTGTACACTATTTAAATTATTATTACTATATCATATTACTGCTAGCAAACATGTCAGCAGCAGTTCAGCATGACTTATGTGGACTAACTGATGCTACTTAAAAAAGACTTTGTCCAATTACATACTTAATCAACCTCTCACTCTCAGAAGGTATCTTCCCGACCTCCTTCAAACAAGCAGTTGTATCTCCTTTGCTAAAAAGCCTTCTCTACCAAAAGATGATCTTTCCAGTTACCGTCCTATTTCCAATCTTAACTTCATCTCTAAACTTCTTGAAAAGGTAATTTATACCCGTTTATGCACTCATCTTGATTCTTTCCCTTCTCTCTCTCATTATCAATCTGCCTATAGAAAACTCCATTCTACTGAAACCGCTCTTCTTCGTATACATAATGATCTTAGCTTGGCCATGAGTAGCAAACAGGCTTCTGCCTTGGTTCTTCTAGATCGCTCTGCTGCCTTCGATACAATTGACCATGGCATTCTAATAAATAGGCTTAAATCTTGTTTTGGCATTTCTGATTCTGCTTTTTCCCTTCTTACATCATATCTCTCATGTCGCACACAATCAGTTGTTATTGGTCAAAATCGCTTTTCTGAACTACCCCTCCTACGCGGTGTTCCTCAAGGTTCAGTGTTAGATCCATTGCTCTTCTCTTTATATATCACTCCTCTTAGCTACTTGCTTGTTCAGTCTTCCATAAATTTTCATTTCTATGCAGACCACACTCACCTGTATATTTTCTTTTCTAATCATGATTCCGATCAGAAACTGGTCCATCTCTCATCCATTTTAGACAAGGTTTATTCCTGGTTTTGTGCTAACCGTCTTGCTGTTAATCCCTACAAAACTGAATACCTTTTAATTGGCACTCTTTTGCAGAGAAATAAAATTACTAATAATTCTGTAAATTTTCAAAATCTTGCTCTTTCACCTTCTCGATCCGCCAAAAGCCTTGGAGTCATATTTGATGAAAACCTTGACTTTAAATCCCATATCTCTTCTGTTTGTCGCGCTTCTTTCTTTCAGATTCGTCAGATTAGGCAAATACGTCCATCCCTTACTAGAAATTCAGCCACTATCCTTGCTAATTCTATAGTGATGTGTGCTGTTGGGGACGTCCCTGACATCATTCCTGGATGAGGAAACGGACGTTAAACCTTTATTAATATTATTATTAATTACTGTGACTCTAATTGGTTGGAGCCAGTGGCAATGTCGGTAAGATACTCGACCGCGGATCAGTATGAGTGGGGTACAAATCCTGGGCTCGCCCGTCACTGACATCACTTTCGAGTGAGGAATCCCGTTGTTATTGCACTATTGTTGTTGTTGCTACTGCGCTGTTGTTGCTGCTACTGCACTGTTGTTGTTGTTGTTGCTGCTGAATTAGCTGGGAGGGAGATATCTGGGAGGAAGCGGAGTGGTCGATGGTCTGATGTAGCATGAGTGACAGCACGCCCGCCCTGCTGCCTATCTGTGTGCGTACCTGTCTCTCCTGCTCAAACAACTCATCCAGCAGCATCCACTGTAACACAATACAATACAATACAATACAATACCATACAGTACAATGCAATGCAATATAATACAATAGCAAAACACAATACAATACAATACAGTACAATACAACACAGCATTTAAAATAATACAATGTAATTTAATACAACACAATACCATACAATTAGAAACAAAGCATCACAATTCAATAAAATAACTCGTAGGACAATATTGTCTTTTGATATCTAATTATATATATTTTAAATGTGCCTTGCGCAAAGTACCAAGTGCAATCTTAATCCAATAAGCCTATACACCTATATCACAGTATTACTTGTTTAAAAGTGCATGAGTACCTATTTCTAAGCAACAACTGAAAACCACCATGATGTACACTTTATCTTCATACTGCATATGGTACTGTTATAGTACTCTATTGTACTATAATGATTTGTATTCTATCTGCACACTGCATATAGCACTGTGCTCTACTCAATCGTACTGCGATGCCTAGTCTAATCGTGCAAGATATAAGTGCTCGATGTTGTCACGGACAAGAACAGCGCTCTAATTGTGTATTGTTGTTGTTGCAGTAGTCGTATTGTATTATATTGTATTGTGTCGTATGTATTGTATGGTTGTTGCTGGAGCCAGTGGCGAAGTCAATAAGATACTCGAACGCGGATCAGTATGTCCACACATACTGATCCGCGTTCAAGTATCTTACCGAATTCAAACCCTAGGCTAGCCCGTCACTGACATCGCTTTCGAGTGAGGAAAGAGACGTTAACACTCGCTGTTTTTTACCTGTCTAACTCTCTCCATGTCGAGCTGGGCTCTGCGCAGTTTCTCCCAGCAATGATGCCTCACACACTTGCGCTTAGACATCCTGCACACGTCTCCCTGTTCCTCAAAAACGTTCTGTACCAGCGGACACCCGCACACCTCGTCAGCCGATACCTAATCAATCAATCAATCAATCAATCAGCTTAGACATCCTGCACACGTCTCCCTGCTCCTCAAACACGTTCTGTACCAGTGGACACCCGCACACCTCGTCAGCTGATACCTGTCAATCAATCACCGATAGCTGTCAATCAATCAATCAGTCAAGTGACACCTAGCAACCAATCAGTGATATATATCAATCAATCAGTCAGCTGATACCTAATCAATCAATCAATGATATCTGTCAATTAATGATAGCTGTCAATCAGTCAACCGATACCTAATCAATCAATCACTGATAGTTGTCAATCAATCAATGATAGCTGTCAATCAATCATTGATATCCATCAATCAATCAGTCAGCTGATACCTGATCAATCAATCACGGATATCTGTCAATCAATCAGTTAACTGATACCTAGCAATCATTCGCCACATGGCTGGAGCCAGTGGCGAAGTGGGTAAGATACTTGACCGCGGATCAGATGGTGCGGGGTTCAAATCCTGGGCTCGCCCGTCACTGACATCGCTTCCGAGTGAGGAAACTGACGTTAACCTTAGCTTTTATATCGCACAGGTTAACGACTAAAATATTAGAAATTGTTTAAAGATACAAATGCAATAAATTTTAAATGATCTCATGCATAGCACAGGCGAACAATTGTTGTAAATAGAAATCATTTGAAGTCACTCTCTCTCTCTCACAGGCTCAAGGTACCTAGTCATACGAAAAGTCTGCTTTCTCGCACCATAAGAGCACTCCTTAGATCAACAAGTTAATCCTTTCACAAAGTGTATGCTTTATGTAGCCTATAACTATTATTTTTATTTATTGAAGACACAGTAAATTATAAATGAGTCGTAAGTGCGTTGGTCGGACCTTTGGATCTTTGACATGTTCAGGACAAAGAATCTTGAGTCGCTTGCAGTAACTGCGCTGAGAGGCGTTGTAGAAGTCACAGAACATCTGCTCCCCCTCTATACGAGTCTTGTACATAGAGCCAAACGACGTCTGACTCTCTATCTGTAATATATTAGAATACAATACAATACATTATAATACATTACAGTACAGTACAATACAGTACAATACAATACAGTACAGTACAATACAATACAGTACAATACAATACAAATCATTACAGTGCAATGCAATACATTACAGTACAAGACAGTAACACTACAATACAGTACAATACATTACAGTACAATACAATACAGTGAAATACAATACAATAGAGTACAATACAATGCATTGCAGCACAATACAATCCAATACAATACAATACATTACAGTACAATACAATACAGTATAGTACGATACAATACGTTTACAGTACAATACATTACAGTGCACTTCAATACAATACACTACAGTACAATAAATTAAATTACAATACAATATAATACAGTACAATACAGTACAATACAGTACAATACATTACAAAACATTACAGTACAATACAATACATTACAATACAATAAAATACAGTCATCATCATCAGCTTCCCTAGAATCCCAGCTTAACCAAGGTCGAGATACGAATGGACCTTCTCCAATCATCTCTGTCCCACACCAATCATATTATGCCCATACCATTCCATTCGTTTACATTTTTGTAGCAATTTTGGAGACTAGGCGCTCACCAACCACATGCCCTTCTGACATTAGTACAACATAATAACAACAATTAATTAACAACAATTAGAGTGCTACAGTCATCAATGACAACATCGAGCACTATTGAGACAAAATCAAGCCGGCGAGCAAAAAGAAGGTCCACAAACGGTGCAAATTCCAAAAACCAGAAAATCAGTCCAAAGTAAAGGGAATTAAAGAAAAGGTGGTTTAGGCAAAAAAGGTTTTAATATAGTACAAAAGAATAAATGAAGCATTATATACATGTACAATAAAGATTTCCAGCATTTACAAGTATGCTAGTAAATAATTATTTCACACAGTAAAAAACGGGGAGCACCTTGTTGCTGTCTTTGTGTATCTCTTGAGACTTTCTGTTAAACGATCTTTCCTATTCGAAGCATTATATCTATGTACAATAAAGATTTTCTGCACATTCATGTATGTTTGTAAATAAATAATTAAATAATAATAATAAATTTAATATTAGTAATTAAATAATTATTCCACACAGTAAAAGATAGGAAGTACCTTGTTGAAGCATTTCTCCATGTGTCGCAGAGCAATCTTCTGAGGTACCTCCATACCACACGTTACGCAGAACATGTTCAGTTCTGAGGCGTCGTCCTCCGTGTCAGCGTTCTACGTACAACATCATCCATGATGATATCTAGCATATAAGAGATCATCCATGATGATATCTAACATATAAGAGATTATTCATGATGATA
This sequence comes from Enchytraeus crypticus, assembly GCA_905160935.1. Lineage (NCBI taxonomy): Eukaryota > Metazoa > Annelida > Clitellata > Enchytraeida > Enchytraeidae > Enchytraeus > Enchytraeus crypticus. Next base: position 341,496 of record CAJHZI010000711.1, on the reverse strand, counting down.
TCTAACATATAAGAGATTATCCACGATGATATCTAGCACATAAGAGATTATTCATGATGATATCTAGCACATAAGAGATTATCCATGATGATATCTAATACAACACAAAACATGCATAGCTCTGAGGCGTCATCCTCCGTGTCAGCGTTCTACGTACAACATCATATGCACATAGTAGTCATAATACACAATTATATCTAACATATAATCATAAAGGTTTAACGTCAGTTTCCTCATACAATGATGAAGTATATACACACAAGAGACCAGGTTTAGTAGAGGACTGTTAAGTAGAAAACAAGAGATAGTTCAGCAGAATACAAAGGGCAACCTGAAAACAGCTGATTCATTGTCAAATAGGTCACGCCTACATAAACTTCAGATGTAAGAACAACATAACATAACATAAGTAAGAAAACAGAACTTTATTCTACTGTAACTTTTCTTTTACTCCATTACCACACATTCATCGTCTATTGTAATGAATACAGCATATGAAACCACAATACTTCTACTCTAACTTTTCTCTTACTCCTTTACTAGACATTCATCTTCTACTATAATTATAATGATCCCTGCATAAGAGACCACAGTACTTCTACTGCACTTTAAGCAACAGTCACAGGAACTAAAAGTACCTTCACATCTCAAATAGAAAAGTCCTTTAAACCATTTAGCAGCGCCTTATACAGCAATATCCCACCAGCATTAGCTCAGACTCTAAAATAGATTAAGTCCCTGACTTTGCCTTATGACGAGGAACCGGACGTTAAATTCTTGATTGATTGATTGATAGATGAAGTAAGGATTAAGGCACCTCAGCTTCAGGCAGTACGGAGACTTGCTTGCCACGAGCTATCACTTCCTCCAGCTCTTGACGTCTCAACTGTAGCTCCATCAGCTTCTCTGAGGCCACACACTGCTTGTGCCTGATCTCATCAAGAGTCTTCTTGTTGTTCTCCTCCGCAATACATTTACTCGCCTGCCACTGCTGAATACGCTGTGGTAGGATCTCAAAGATACGACTACAATATAATAAAGTAGAATACAATAGAATACATCTACTGCCCTGCCACTGCTGAATACGCTGTGGTAGTATCTTAAAGATACGACTACAATACAAGAGTAGAATACAATAGAATACATCTACTGCCCTACCACTGCTGAATCCGCTGTGGACTGCCCTACCACTGCTGAATACGCTGTGGTAGGATCTCAAAGATACGACTACAATATAATAAAGTAGAATACAATAGAATACATCTACTGCCCTACCACTGCTGAATACGCTGTGGTAGTATCTCAAAGATACGACTACAATACAATACAATACGTCGACTGCCCTGCCACAGCTGATTAAATACTACTAGAACGGCAGAATTTGATTGGTTGATTTATTAACATTCATTCATGTAGATAAGGAAACTGCTCTTGTCAAAATGTCAAATCCATCTGAATTTCCCATTAAGATGAATTCATCAATTCATCTGAATTTACCATTCAGATGAATTCATCAATTCATCTGAATTTACCATTCAGATGAATTCATCAAATTCATCTGAATTTACCATTCAGATGAATTCATCAAATTCATCTGAATTTAACATTCAGATGAATTCATCAAATTCATCTGAATTTACCATTCAGATGAATTCATCAAATTCATCTGAATTTACCATTCAGATGAATTCATCAAATTCATCTGAATTTACCATTCAGATGAATTCATCAAATTCATCTGAATTTACCATTCAGATGAATTCATCAAATTCATCTGAATTTACCATTCAGATGAATTCATCAAATTCATCATTCAGATTCAAATTTCTTAATCATCTAATCAATAATTACAGATCAAACACACTAATCATTTACCGCAAAGAGACTAGCAGTAATAAATGCTATTGCGCTGTGTTATATACCATGGACCTGCCAGTAGGCAGTGCTCTAAGAGAGAGAGCGTTGTTCTCAAAACTCTTACTTGATAGTGAGGTTATGGCTGCTATTGTGCTGTAAACTCTTACTAGGTAGCAAGGTTAAGGCTGCTATTGTGTTGTAAACTCTTACTTGGTAACAAGGTTAAGGCTGCTATTGTGTTGTAAACTCTTACTTGGTAGCAAGGTTAAGGCTGCTATTGTGTTGTAAACTCTTACTTGGTAGCAAGGTTAAGGCTGCTATTGTGCTGTAAACTCTTACTTGATAGCAAGGTTGAGGCTGCTATTGTGCTGTAAACTCTTACTTGATAGCAAGGTTAAGGCTGCTATTGTGCTGTAAACTCTTACTTGGTAGCAAGGTTAAGGCCGCAGTCGTCTGAGCAGTATTTAGAGTTACGCCTAGCCACCTGTACACAGCCGGGCCCGAAGCACTGCCGGTACTCACTGGATGCCAGGGCACTGTAGAACTGAGCGCCAGAGAGCTGATTGATCTGAGGTTGGTAGTACGAGTCACCGCCACCTTTACCAGACTTGCTCTTAGACTGCTTCCCTGCCACCGCAACATCGTCCTGCTGTAATAGCAGCAGAACATGAGAGAAACTTTGTGCTGATAACATCATCATCATCATCATCTTCCCTTGAATCCCAGTTTAACTAGGGTCAGGATACAAATAGACAGTCTCAAATCCTCTCTGTCCTACGTCATAGAAATTTCGTGCGATAACGATTTTTAAAATATTTAGAGATTAAATATTGGTTTTTTCATGAGAAGGTGATGTCAGAGGACTACCAATGAATACGTCTATAAGCTTCATCGTCATGGCTGGCTGGAGCCAGTGGCGATGTCGACAAGACGCTCAACCACGCATCAGTATGTGCGGGGTTCAAATCCTGGTCCTGGGCTCACCTGTCCATGACATCGCTTTTGAGTGAGGAAACTGAAGTTAGCATTAGCTCTTTAAGATACATATGAATATACATGAATTCTGAGCATAGAAGACGATTACAAAACGTATTTGTTATTCTTAGTTGCTGCTTCTGACCGTATTACCTCACAGAGCTTTGGCTCTCTTGTGGTAACACTCTTCACGATTGTTTGTTTCGTTTCTAGTCAAGTATGCTGTATTTGTTGTTTATTATAAAACGAAAAACAAATAAATAAATAAATCAGTGAATTTAAAAGAAGACAAAATTTAGTTACATTGCATAGCAAAACACATCACTAGGACCTCTGTGACTGTTGCCTTGCCCCGTTGTATTGTCTTCAAGAAACCAAATTACGCTAATGTATGTAATGAATAAAAAACTATACACAGTAGAAGTTGCTAGAGAAAAAAATATGGTAACAGTACATTAACCACAGCTGAAGCTAAATACCTAGCACTAGCCTTCAAGTTTAACAGCAGATATTTAAGAAAATTTAAAAAAAAATACATTTCTAAAAATTCAACAATAGTTCATCATCATTATCATCTTCCCTAGAGTCCCAGTTTAACCAGGGTCGGGATGCAAACAGACCTTCTCCATTCCTCTCTGTCCTACAACAATCAAAATATGCCCATTCCATTCGTTGAAACTGACCAATAGTTATTTAAGTAAACATTTAACTATAGAAACATGAATATCTAGCAGTTAGAAATACATGAGCTCGTGACCTGCGGCGCCATCTTGTTGCTAGTGGGTTGTGGCTTGTCCTTCACAACACTGAGCACCTCCTTGTGAGCCTCCACCGATACATCTAAAGAACTGCTCTATCAACACATACAAAAGAACTGTGGAATAAACTGCTTGGGATGATGATCAGGGACCAGTAGATCCTGCTCTCTCCTTCACACAAATTTCAAAGCTAAAAATCATCGAGACATTCTATTTATTATTTATTCTATAACACTAGAGTGTTATAGAATAAATAATAAATATAAACAGAATTTAACGTCTAACATAAAAATGCATATAAAATAGTAAATAATGCATTAAAGAACATAAATATAATGAAAATAAGGAAAGCAAACTACTAAATACATAAAAAATTAATTTTACATGCAACTCGACTACAAATCGTTTATAAATGGCAAGCCTAAAGGCTACATCAGCCCTGGTTGAACCTTGAAATTTCGACTGAGCATTAGTGAAAGATGAACGAGAGGCTGAGCCAGTGGCGATGTCGGTAAGATTCTCGACCGTGGAGCAGCATGTACAGGGTTCAAATCCTGGGCTTGCCTGTCACTGACATCGCTTTCGAGTGAGGAAACTAACGTTAACAATAGTTTTACCAGCCGATGGGCACATGGCTCATCACTTGAACCATGTAAATAAAACACAGTGATTTACAAATACGCATAAATCAAATCATCATCATCTTCCCTTGCATCTAAGTTTAACTAGGGTCGAGACAGAATAGACTGTCTTCCTCTCTGTCCTACATCTACAGTCACCGGTTGGTCAATTCTTCAAACAACCCGAACACAACACAAATCAAATAATTATAAAAAACACTAATCAGCTGATGCAAGCGGGTAGCAAGCTTGTCAGAGAAGCCGGAGGTCATCGGCTGAAATCCCAGCCCGACCACCTCAGACAGTATCATTTGTAATACAGTCGCAGACATTTAACTTCACTGCCTTCATTGTATATTGCTTTTACTACTACAACCTCTACCACAGTGATATAAGGTGATACATATAGTGAGCACTAACAGATAGGACTTCATTGGAGACAGCAGATAATGTGCTGAGTGTAGAGGTGGACTTAACGGCAGCTACGTGTTGTTGTTGTTGCTTGATGGTAGCACTGTTGCTACCAGTGGCAGCACTGTTGTTACCAGTGGCAGCACTGTTGTTACCAGTGGTAGCACTGTTGCTACCACTTCCTGTCTCTTTATGTTTGCTGCTGCTGGTAATAGAAGATGACTTCTCTTTGTGTTCCCTGCAATCAATCAATCAATCACTAAAAATAATGAAATTTTTAAAATCAATATAAATTCTAACGAAACAGAAAAAGTGCGGGCAAGTAATCCAGTACATGAATTTAAAACCTTTATTAGTGAAGCGCCTTTTTTAACTTACTTTTATTTATTCATCTAACCCTAAAAAGGGTTTGGAACAATGTAATGTTCACATCGATGACGACAATTTTTATTCAACAACCAGCAATCAATGCAGTGAATCTGGCAAGACAACAACATTAGGCTCCTATGATCAGAGCTCTAAGCTCAGAACTCTGTGCTTGTAATGATGTAAATATTACAAAGAAGAGAACGTACGAGTGAGAGTGTTTAGAGTCATGCTGTGACGTAGAGACTTCTCGTTTAACCTGACCAGCCTGCTCTGATCTTTCCTCCTTCATCACACCCCGCTACAACAAGCAATGTCATACACTCTGCTACAACAAGTAATATCATTACACCCGCTACAACAAGTAATAGCATTACACCCCGCTACAAAAAGTAATAGCATTACACCCCGCTACAACAAGTACATTACACCCCGCTACAACAAGTAATATCATTACACCCCGCTACAACAAGTAATATCATTACACCCCGCTACAACAAGTAATAGCATTACACCCCGCTACAACAAGTAATAGCATTACACCCCGCTACAACAAGTAATATCATTACACCCACTACAACAAGTAATATCATTACACCCCGCTACAACAAGTAATATCATTACACCCCGTAATATCATTACACCCGCTACAACAAGTAATATCATTACACCCCGCTACAACAAGTAATATCATTACACCCCGCTACAACAAGTAATATCATTACACCCCGCTACAACAAGTAATAGCATTACACCCCGCTACAACAAGTAATAGCATTACACCCCGCTACAACAAGTAATATCATTACACCCGCTACAACAAGTAATATCATTACACCCCGCTACAACAAGTAATATCATTACACCCCGCTACAACAAGTAATATCATTACACCCGCTACAACAAGTAATATCATTACACCCCGCTACAACAAGTAATATCATTACACCCCGCTACAACAAGTAATATCATTACACCCCGCTACAACAAGTAATATCATTACACCCGCTACAACAAGTAATATCATTACACCCCGCTACAACAAGTAATATCATTACACCCCGCTACAACAAGTAATATCATTACACCCGCTACAACAAGTAATATCATTACACCCCGCTACAACAAGTAATATCATTACACCCCGCTACAACAAGTAATATCATTACACCCCGCTACAACAAGTAATAGCATTACACCCCGCTACAACAAGTAATAGCATTACACCCCGCTACAACAAGTAATATCATTACACCCGCTACAACAAGTAATATCATTACACCCCGCTACAACAAGTAATAGCATTACACCAGAGAGATGTGCTAGTGAGATATTAAAACATAAACTATAGTAATGAGACAATACGATGGCAAGGCAGAAATAGGAAATAAAAGCTTTAATTTAACTTACATATTCCTGACACTGTCGATATTTACATTTACGCCTGAGAAGATTCTTTCCTCCAAATTTCTTCATATCCTAAATCAGAAGCATTAATATGTAACAGCAGGAAGAGCTTACAATCAGTAGACAGAACTGGCACACAAAGAGGGTACAGTTCCAGAACGCAAGAGCTGAAAAGCCGTAGAATATGTCTCTCTTGTGTTCTGCAAGTGACAAGTCTAAGGTACATATTCATACTAACAGTCTGCTTTCATATTCAGTAAGAGCTCTCTACTGATCAACAAGTTTATCCCATAAAAAAGGCTCAACCTTGATCAAACCGTAATGCAGCCTTCACCTTGGAAAATATAGCCATGATGTAGTTTCCATTCTCCATCTAGTGGACTATAACTCTTCCAACCAATTCTATCCTCAGCCTTCCATTACATCTCTATGTATGAATTTGTTATCAGACTATTCAGCACCACATGTCTTGGTCTTCCTCCAACTCTTTTCCCCTGCATTCTTCCTTCTATTACATCCTTTAGCAAACCATCCTCCTTATCATATGTCCCACCCAGCTTTTCTTTCTATTTCTTATCACATTTGTTAACTGTCTATCCCATCACAGTTTAACACTGAATTCCTCAACTTCCTGCTTAGTCGCCTTTTAGGACATGTGTAGTTTAAGGTCGGTTTATACTGTAGCGACCTGGACACAGAAGAAATTTAATATAATATATGTATAGCTTAATATGTATAGGTATATAGCTTAATATGTATAGCTTACTACGTAGAGATGTATAGCTTAATATGTATTCATTATTATTCTTAGTATTAAAAACAAAAATTTATATAGCAGTGTCATGACTGAGATCGGTCTTTGAGACTACTTTAAAGGATAATCATGACTACATATAGACTATACAAACAATGGAGAGCTACGCTACCTTGCAGAACTCGCATTGACCACAATCCTCCACACGACTGCAGGCCTTGCACAGACCACACTTCTTCTCTCTCGTCTCCTCCTGCCTTTCTCTCTCAGCCGTGCCGTTGTCGCGGTGAGGTAACGACTGCAACAAACACAAGCGTTAGTAAATACGCAACAAAAACAACTGTTGTTTATCATGCTACAAACACAGGCGTTGTTTGACACACAATAAATACAACCGTTGTTTACCAAGCTACAGCCACAGGCATTTGAATGTGATCCGTATATTTCAATTACGAGACATTTAGTTTAACTAATTCACCTAAATATCTACTGTTGACCATTCTAGATCATAATAAGCAATGCTTCTTTTAACAATAGTGAATAGGCCTAGTACAATTTTTAACAGCATGGCTACTATTATTCAATAAAAGAAATTATGTATTTGTAATTAGGCATTTGTTTAACATACAATAAATACAACCGTTGTTTACCAGGCTACAACCACAAGCGTTGTTGAACACACAATAAATACAGCCATTGTATACCACGCTACAATCACAGGCATTGTTTAACACACAATAAATATAGCCGTTGTATACCACGCTACAAAAACAGGCATTGTTTAATACACAATAAATACAGCCGTTGTATACCAGGCTACAACCACAAGCATTGTTTAACACGCAATAAATACAGCCACTGTTTACCACGCTACAATCACAGGCATTGTTTACCACACAACATCATCATCATCATCTTCCCTTGAATCCCAGTTTAAACAGGGTCGGGATACGAATATACTGTCACCACACAACAAGTACAGGAATTTTTCCCATACAACAAAAGCAAGCATTTGCTAAACAATAAATGCAGAATACATATGTACACATAACATGTGATAAACAGCTCAGATTCTGTTTATCACATAACAAATGCATTGTTAACCACACCGCAAACATAGGCATTGTTTATCATATAGAACACAGGCACTATTTATTATATAACAAACACAAGCACTGAATACCACACAATACACACAGGCATTGTTTCATATAGAACACAAGCGCTGTTTATTATATAACATACACTGATTACCACAAAATATACTCAGGCATGCGTTGTCTACAATAAAAAACACAATGATTTAGTGTCAATCCTTAGGTCTTGTTACCTTAGGCTTGTAATGATCATAACAAAAGCGAAATCAAATGTAATGGCAAATCATATGCACTGCTACAGACTTCAAAGTTATCTGGATCTCAAAGTAGTAAAGCTAAAAAAACACGCAATGTTATCAAAAATTCTACTTGAAAAAATTAGCAGAGATTAGCCAAATGTTTAAGCTATAGAGCTATATAAATGACTTTATACATACGCTAGATTTGTGCTTGATCTTGTGCTTATCATGCTTCTCGTGTTTATCACTCCTATCATGTTTATCACGTTTATCATGTTTATCACTCTTGTCACGTTTATCATGTTTATCACTCTTATCACGTTTATCATGTTTATCACTCTTATCATGCTTCTTGTGTAGATCATGCTTAGAAGATGCTGCAGCAGATTTAGACGAGTGTTTATCTGTTGATGTTCCAGAGGTCGAAGGCGTAGATTCCTGCTTCCTCTTAGTCTCTGAGGGATCTAGTGGCTCAACCGCTACCCTCTTCTTGTGATAGGTGATCTTTAGCGACGGGAATCTCACTGCAGCCAATCACAATCATACATAAACATTTCAATTATGAAGCGACTGACACAGCCTATTATATATCCTAGAACTCTTTTTCTTTCAATGTAATTTGATTTGCTCATGGCAACAGTTCTTGGTGAAAATCTAGCTGCAGTCAATTCACTCGTTACTGAGTCTATGGGTATAGGTGACAGAAAATTGCCTCAATCAGACTAATTTAATATAAGACTAACGGAATATATGAGAATTCTCAGTTTAATACAATTCCAGCTCCATATAAGGTCACTGAAGTGATTGAGCAACATCTGCCGATAGCCAATTTATGCAATTTTAAAATTATTTCTCAATTATGCACAACACAAAATCAATAGCTATAAACAAAACAAACATAATCAGTTAAACCGCCACATTCCAGGCATAAAACTTATCAAGTGATGGAGTAACAGCGAGATCAGTGACATTTGTTGTTTCAAGCCTTTACGAATATACGTGCATATTTCTTTAACAATCTACTAACAGCCGCACTGGGCACCTTGAGCCCAACAAGGGTCTCACAGAGCAGCTAAGCACAAAAGAAGCCGTCCTCCATACTTCTAATCACCACATTTCTTCACAAATTAGTTTGGGTGAATTGATATGTAGTGATGTGTGCAGTGGGGACGTGCCTGACATCATCCTTGGATGAGGAAAAGGACGTTAAACCTTTATTATTATTATTATTACTGACCTCTACACTTCTGGCAGTACCAGTGCTTGATATACTGAGCCTGTTCCTCTGTAACGTTGATACAGTCCCCGTGATACCACTCCTCACATGCCTCGCATCCTCTGAAATATCGGTTTAATTCTAATTATAGACCGTTAGGACCCTCAGGACACCCGAAAACCACTAGTTTACGCATTTCATTATATTCTATCACAAAGAAGTTGGATTAATTATGTTGCTATTGAATGTCTCAATAGCACAATGGTTAGAGGTGTAGCTAACGTCATGAAGTTTTAAATGATAGGTCCTGAGGTGAATTGAACCCTCGTGGGTTCGAATCCCAAAAGCGGTGATCTGAGAGTAAAATCTCGGTAATTCACTGGACTGGTTGTACAGAACATGGACAAAATTGTCTAATGGATTTAACAGGTGGTATTAAAAGTGATAGATATCAATGTAGTTGATAATTTCACTATAATGTGTGTTATTATTACTATTATTATTATTATTGTTGTTTCTGTGAATATTGCTTGTTCGTTTGAATATTTATTCGTCTATCTATACATGAATATTTTGACTTTGAAATAAAACTAAATAATTACATATATATGTTGACTTGAAATAAAACTAACTAATTAACTAATAATTAGTACTATTAGCTGCTGAAATATACAAACTTAGCATTTTCAATACATATAATTTTCCACCGGCTGAGCATTTACATAATATAAGTACTTACATCATAAAGCGACTAATATCAGTACTACGACATATACAATATATCTTCTCTTCTCCTTCATCTTCCTCTTCATCATCACCCCGACGAGATTTCTCTATTTTACTCATAAAATTAATTTAGAATATTCTCTTTCACACAGCTTGTTTATTTTATTTTGTTTGGACAAGATGTTTCGTTCCCATCTCCGCAAAATTTTTAAAAACAGTGCAGAAAAAAACAATCGATTGGCCAACATCAACAACAACATGGAAAGTGCCACCGTCGTCAATGACATTATCGAGCAAAATGGAGTAAAAAGTCAAGTCTATGACCTAGGAAATGGCCATTAAATTAAGCATAGCAAAGACATCAAACCAGATCAAGGTAATGCAACATATATACTGTAGTTCTAAATTAATCAATTTAGAATGTCTGAATAGCGTAGGGGTAACGTCATGAAGTTTTAAATGACAGATCCTGAGGTGAATTGAACCCTCGTGGGTTCGAATCCCAGCCGCGCTGATCTGAGAGTAAAATCTCGGACATTCACTGGACTGGTTACACGGAAAATGGATTAAATTGCCCAACGGTTTAAACATGTAGTATTAAAAGTGATAGATATCAACATAGTTGATCATTTCACTATAATGCGTGTTTACTTTACTAAAATGCACGGATATATCGGTCTCATCTAAGCATGTCTGAACCAAATATATGGTCTGAACTTACTGTACATATTTGAACATATCTGAATTAAGTAGCGCTCGATATACATCAAGAGCACACTTAGAAAATATAAATTAGTCCCTTCATAAGTGGCTATATATCTTACTTTTTACAGGCCAAATACATGTACATTCTGTAGCCTATGGCTTAGAAAAAAAGGGCTTCTGAGGTGGTTTCACTTCGCCTTCCTCAGCTGAATAAATGTAATGCTTTGATTTCAAAGGATGATTTATAAGATATCAGGTGCTATTACTGGCCTAACATTCAACTACTCTGGTAGACCAGAAATTAATTAAGTCCCATTATCTTATTAAACTCCATTGGAATTCTAAGAATCCAATAATCAATCCGTAGAGTTTTTGTCGGATTGCATTAAATTTAACTGAATAGCCAAATAGCTCCGTGTGTGAATGCGTTAGATAATTAATTTGCTCTTCTTCCAGAGTCATGAAGTCATGAATTTCTTTGTCTAGATGATGAACTTATCAAGCATATTGAGCAATGGACCAGTAGATTCGGATAAATTGGAATTTTTTGATTCAATCGAATTAGAAGAAAGAGTAAAAGCAAAATAACATTTTATTTTTCTCTCCCGATATTATTCGAATTTTTCTTCCACTAAGAGTTTTAAAATTGTTTGAAGAGGAAACAGTGCTTAAATCTTATTATCATTATTACTGTTATTATTATTATTACATTAAATGATATAATATATATATATATACATCGCTGATATGTTACAGCAGTCCAGCAGCAGAAAACTAACGTTACAATAGAATCTTTGACAATTCACCCAGAGTGTTGGAGGTTATTCTTAAATCCGCGCCGGCTGCTATTGGAGCGCCAACAAAAGGCAACGATTACTAATAACCATGGAAAGGAATGGAGGAAATAACGAAAACTACAAAAAAACAGAAACTTAAGAAAGGAAACATTGTAAACACATGCGGTATGTCATGTGTGTAACTATACGGAATAAATAAAAATATATAAATAAAAAACTGACTGATTGAATTCAATTATTGCTGCTCGTCTTACCAGGGCAAGAATAAAAACTGAAATCTCAAAGTAAAATTTATTCCAAAAAAATAAAATTCATTCCAATTAACTAATCACAATTATTTCAACAAATTATTTCCATATTCAAGTATCAATAGTAAAAGTTAATAGCTAATCATGAATTCAATCATTGGCAAGCTTCCACTATACAAGAGGGTGACCGATCAGTTTATGAAACAGTGATACGTTTTTCAAGCATCTTATCAAAAAAGCCAATGCTAAGGTCAGTTTTCTCACTCGAAAGCGATGTCAATGACGGGTGAGGCCAGGATTTGAATCCTGCACATACTGATACGCAGTCGAATATCTTATCAATATAGCCATTGGCTCCAGCCAGTTTATCAAGCAATGATATCAGTTTATCACTTATCAGTTTATCAGCCAATGATATGTATATAAAGTATCTCATCAGGCAACAATCAGCTTATCAGGCTGTTACTGATCCTATCAGTGACAGTAAGTTTAACATTCAGTGATCAGTGTAGTTCATCAGTGTATCAGTGGACTTAACGTTATCATACATCATCACTGGTCAGGTTATCAGTGATAAGGAGTCCAATTGTATCAGAAGTTTAAAACACTTCAACGCTCAACTGGACCCAAGAACCAATCAACTGCTAGATAGCATCGTGAATGACTATATATAGCAGGATTTAATCCAATGACTCATGACATCTGTCAGTATCTCTAGAAGTCTTCAGAGAACAATTCAGCTTCCAGGTCCTGGTCGAGGAACCAGTCAGTCCTGACATCTTCTGAAAACATCAAATAACAAAAAACTTTTAATTTTGTGAATTGCGCCACCGGTATTAATCAATTGCCTCAACATTGCAGGCAAGTAATGTTTCTCTCGAAAGATATCAACAGTACGACAATTACACGTCATGACAATTACACTTTACGACAATTACATGCCATTTCAATCATACATCACGTCAATTACAGAATTATACGCTATGATCAAATTAACCATTAATCACCCTAAGTAAAATTGCCATCTAAAATTTTATAATAGCAAAAGTTTTTCCGCAGCATATTTTCCCTTTTCAATTCCACTGTCAGATTTAAGCGTCAGATATTTATTTATTACTGCATATTATAAACAGCAGTTTTAAAATTAAAATAAAACATAAAATGGAATAAATTATTAAAATTATATTTATAATTAAAATGCAAATAGTTTCTGATTTACTGAAGAAGATATATTCATCATCATCATCTTCCCTTAAACTAGAGTCGGGATACGAATAGACCTTCTCCAATCCTCTCTGTCCCATATCATAATATTTTCATCAGTCAATCCCCAATCTTTCATGTCCTTCCCACTGAAGAAAATATATTTAAAAAAAAGAAATAATATTTAAGTTGTTAGACCCAACGAACCCTTGCTCGACGTAGCCTCAGCCTCAAGACCCCCAGCAGTCGTGCTCTGCCCCCGACCCACTGGAGCCTCTACACCTGCAGATCCTGCCGATCTTTCCTGCTGTGTCTTCTTGAAGGTAAATCTTAGCTTCGGATTGCAGAGCATTCCACCAGTATGCCCCATCCCCACTGAACTTAGAATAGTTGAACTAGTGTTATTGGTTACCGAGGCTTTCGATGATTGAGATTGAGGACAGGTTTCGGTCGCTGATGTAGTTAAAGACCGGCCAGTGACACCTGTAGATGGGTTGGTATAGAGAGGAGATGTCGTCGAACAGTTGAAAGAGGTTGATCGCAACAGGTTTAAACAAGTTAAAGCTGAGCTTAGCACAGGAGAGCAGAAAGTAGTTAATGGCGTGATTGCGGGTTTCGGTAAGGATGAACGAATTGTAGAAATATTTAAAGAAGCTCTTGCTGCAGATGACTCGACTGTTGACTGTTGCTGAATGCTATCTGACCCAATAGCATTGCCAGAATCAGTGCCGGCAGGTCCTCTACTCAAAATAAAATTATTATAATTGCTGTTGACAGTTGACTTATCCATACAACTGGAAGATGTTCTGCCATTGCTACTATTTGTCGGTGAGCTCGTTAAGGAATTGCTTTGAGAAGCCTTGAGGGGAGATTTAAATTGGGGTCTAGTTGTGGGTCTGAACCAATGATCACTAGTTGATGTCAAGTAAGTCAAAGTATTAGAAAAAGATTTTCTATTATTTGGAATCTCCGTCTCACAGTCTGCAGTCATAGTATATGAAGTATCAAGGGGCACTGTGTTAGGAACAGCTGTTGATGCTGCTGTAGCAGCTTCTGATGCTGTTGTAACAGCTGCTGATGCTACTGTAGCAGCTTCTGATGCTGCTGTAGCAGCTACCGATGCTACTGTAGCAGCTGCTGGTGTTATTGTAGCAGCTGCTGGTGCTGTTGTAGCAGCTATCGATACTACTGTGGCAGCTTCTGGTGATATTGTAGCAACTGCAGAAGCTATTGTAGCAGCTGCTGGTGCTACTGTAGCAGCTGCTGATGCTACCGTAGCCGTTGCAGTCTCAGCAAAATTATGAGCAGTAGTATTACCAGTTGGACTAATATTAGGAGTTGAATAAATAGAAGTTATTTTTGTGTATTTATCACAGACTGTAGCAGGTAACATTTTAGTTGTACCACTATCAGAGAAAGAAGACTTTGAATTTAAAGCTTTTGCCGAATTGTCATCGAAACTGGAACTACGAGAGAGTCCACTATGGCTGAATGGATTCATTCTTCCGCCCTCAGTCCTACTTCTCTTAAAGATAAACCTAGGAGAAGAAATCTGAGGATTATCAGATATTCCAGGAGAGGAAGTATCAAGAAGCTTTGGAGGAAAACTATCAAAATCATCCCAGTCCTCCAACAATATTGAATCCAACTCCGATTCAACGGAGGTCATCATGGATTGGGGAGATAATTTTCTCACAGATGCAAATGGCGAAATCAACGGCGAAATTGAAGAGAATGCTGGTAACCTCTGGTAAATTGTTGGTGATCTGGAGCAAGATGATGATGATGTAGACACTGGCTGATGAAGTGACGAAACTGATTGTAAAGCTCTTGAGACAGCGCTAGAAGATGACGATGCACAAACTGGAGATCTAACTAATGCTGGAGAACTAACTAATGCTGGAGATCTAGCTAATACTGGAGGGCTAACTAGTACATGAGGTCTAACTAATACATGAGGTCTAACTAATGCTGATGTGTTACAAACAGCTTCACTAGACATTGACGAAAGACTGAGTCGCTGAGGTATTTTAAACTGCTGCATGCACTCCAAACTAGGCATCTGTACACCAGTGGCACCTGGTGAATGACTGCTAAATAAAGATTTGTGACCAGCTCTGGAATTATTTACAATATCAGAAGCTCGCTGATGCATTGACAACGTCGAAAGATTTGAGCCAATCAGAGGGGTTCTTTGATTAATTACAGGCGCCCTATCGAAAGATCTCCTATGGGGAACTGGTAACGAATATTCCGCCATACTTCGACTATTCCTCGATACTTGTTCTCTAAACACGAGATCATCCTTAGAAAACTCGTTGACTCTCACAACAGTCACGCCATCTGAGCAGTCTTCATGCTCGTGGAGTGAAGAGACGCTCCTCGAGTAAAGTATAACGAGATTGGCAGGAGTTATGTTGAGATAGACGTTCCTTCTGAGTGGACTCAGCACTCCAACCTAAACACCGCAGAGCAACAACAACAGTGTCATCAACAACAAAGATAACAAACAACACAACAATCTAAACAACAATGCAGAACAACAACAACAAAGTCTTTAACAACAAAGATACTAAACAACACAGCAATCTACACAACACTGCAGAACAACAACAACAAAGTCATCAACAGACTTCCTTCTCAGTGGACTCAGCACTCCAACCTCAACAACACAGAACAACAACAACAACGTCATCAACAACAAAGATAACAAACAACACAACAATCTAAACAACACTGCAGAACAACAACAACTTCATCAAACAACAAAGATAACAAACAACACTTCAATCTAAACAACACTGTAGATAACATACAGCACAGAAGATAAGAAACTATCTTAATAACACAAATACACTGTAAACATAAATAAATAAATAGAAATCTTAATAACACAGCAGAAAATAAACAACAACGGATCTAATACGGAGGATGATCTAATACGAAGGATGATCTAATATGGAGGATGATCTAATACAGAGGATGATCTAATGCAGAGGATGATCTAATACGGAGGATGATCTAATACGGAGGATGATCTAATACAGAGGATGATCTAATACGGAGGATGATCTAATACAGAGGATGATCTAATACGGAGGAAGATCTAATACGGAGGAAGATCTAATACGGAGTATTATCAAATACGGAGGATGATCTAATACAGAAGATATCTAATAAGAAGGATGATCTAATAAAGAGGATGATCTAATATGGAGGATGATCTAATACGGAGTATTATCTAATAAGGAGGATGATCTAATAAAGAGGATGATCTAGTACAGAGGATGATCTAATATGGAGGATGATCTAATAAAGAGGATGACCTAATACGGAGTATTATCTAATACGGAAGATGATTTAATACGGAGGATGATCTAATACGGAGGATGATCTAACACGGAGGACGATCTAATCCGGTGGATGGTCTAATCCGGAGGATGATCTAATCCAGAGGATGATCTAATACGGAGGATGATCTAATACGGAGGATGATCTAATACGGAGGATGATCTAATACGGAGGATGATGTAATATGGAGGATGATCTAATACGGAGGATGATCTAACACGGAGGATGATCTAACCTGTTTCAGCAGCAGCACTGAGCCGCACAACAGCAGATCAGCGTAATCTCTCAGAACATCTCTATGCACGGTACCTTGAATTGTGCCTGCACATTCAACAACAACGCACAATCAGAACGCTACCATCATCCATGACAACGTCTAGCACTGTGCAGCCAAAGCAGGAAATACATAGTAGATTCATTTGGAGGTGATAATCAAAATTTGGATAACCATTGAAAAAGGTGAGTCACAAAAAAGGGAGGTCAAACCGTTTGGTACATGTAAAGCTGAAGAGTAAATCATCTAGAAGTGTTGTAGAGATTTAATTAACTGTATAACAGCTTCAACACGGGTACTATAAGCCTCAGAGTACTCACAAATGATCATTTCAATGCATTAAGCATTTAATCTTTACTGAAACTGACTGGCACATTGACTTAAGCTATGTCAAGCTATATTGTTGTAAACAATATAGCAGCAACATACTGCATTACTTTAAATTAATAGACTTTCATTCAGCCCCATACGGTGACATATTACTACTGATATAAATACTGCATTATACAGCAGTACTACTTATGTAACTACTTTATAAAACAACTTTTTTGTAACTTTTCATAACTAAAAGACAGCCTTGCAGACAGTTGACTAGATGCTAACAACTATCATGAACTAGATACTCATAAAAAAGTAATAAACTGATACAAAGCAAGATTACACGTAGGAAAGAATGCGCTTCTGTTAAAAGATGAATTGAACAGTGACATAGATTTGACAGTAAGCACACCAGTGGCATCTTTAAGTAGAATGCTGGCGTCAGCTCCATGGACTCCTAGCGACTGTACGACTGCGGCAAACACAGGGACCTTGTAAGAGCACAGTGCACCCCGAGTTACCTGTTTAAAGTTACATTAAAACAACTTCTCAAAAGTCTACACCACAACGTTACAATAGCTAAGGTTAACGTCAGTTTCCTCTCACTCGAAAGCGATGTCAGTGACAGGCGAGCCCAGGATTTGAACCCCGCACATACTGATCCGCGAACGAATATCTTACCGACATTGCCACTGACTCCACGATGTCTCATACACACATACATACATACACACACATACAGATACTAACTATATCAATGATATTTTTAATAGAACAGCTGTGCAGAAGTTGTCTAAGAGACACACACATACATACATACATACACATACATACATACACACACTAACCATATCAGTGATATTTTTAATAGAACAGCTGTGTGGGAGTTGTCTATCAGACACACACATACATACATACAAACATACACATATAGACACTAATCATATCAGTGATGTGTTTAATTGAACAGGTGTGTAGGAATTGTCTAACATACACACACACACACATACATACATACATACAAACACACACATATATATACTAACCATATCAGTGATGTTTTTAATAGAACAGCTGTGTAGAAGTTGTCTAACTGAAGGCTCGAGTTCTTCAATCATTCGTTCCCACAGCACATTACCTGATTGACTGCACTGCTGAGTACTGATCAGTACCTCACTACCAGTACTCTTGTCTAATGCTTTACCTGCATCTCTAGCAGCATCTACACGTCTATCCAGTCCGGCTTCTACGATCTTCAACAAAACATCTACAATGTCAGATCATCCATGACAACATTAAACGTATAACGATAAAATCTTCATTAAAATTTAAAATATTATATCTAACACAATTACAGTAAAATAATAATATAATATACTTACTTGACATCGCTTACGAGTGAGGAAACTGACGTTAACCTTAGCTTTACCAGTTTTTATGTAAAGTATAATATAATAACTGAACACTGTATTTAGCAATAAAAGTCAAACCTTAGTAGATGTATTGACGCCATCGACACTCACGTTCAGTGAAAGCTTCAGGCCTCCGATCATCTGCAACATCAACATAAATATGACCTATTTGAGTTAAAGCCACAGGTTAGACCAGTCTTTAACTGCACAAGTCATAAGACGAGCATAAAGGTAGGCTTAAAGGTTTGTACCTCATATCAGTCACTTGGCAAAATATGAAAAGGAAGAGAGAACTGAATAAATTTAATATTATACTGTATCGTATTTATCCCAAATCTTCATAGATATCAAATAGGCCATTAAGTATATTCTATGTTTAAATGTGTTAAGTAAAATTTAACACCAGTAAACTTAACTACTTTAGAGTAAACTTGAAATTATATGTAATACATACTATCTAAGATTCACAATAAACTCCTGTACTAAAGTAAATTATATACGAAGCAGCCTCCAAAGTTAAGATTAGAAACTTAGTCATTATAAAAACACTACCTCAGGTTCTGGCAGGATTCCTGCAGGTCCTGGAAACTTTCTCTTCCTCCTGACTGCCGGATGAGATGAGAATCTACCGAGTGACTCTGAATTAACTCCTGACAATGGAGTCCTGGGTGAGGAACAGGTGACATTAGAGTTTGATCTACAAGAAGACGTAAATGAGAGACCAGTCGCAGGAGTGGCTGGGGTAGAGCATCCACTGGAGGAATTAATGAATGGTCCATACGTGGATGTAGCTGATTGATCAGCTAGACGAGTGACTGGTGTAGAAATTTCACTGGTGGCGTTAAAGTATGGTCTGTAAGAGGATGTAGCTGATAGACCAGCTAGAGGAGTGACTGGCGTAGAACATTGATTGGGAGAATTAAAGCGTGGTTTGTACGAAGATGTAGATGATGCAGGTGTAACAGATTTACAAGGATTAACTGTGTGTGCCCGTCTAATGTCATTACCTACGTCTGCGAGAGTACGACTTGGCAAAGGTATCACACCGCCTATTGCTGTCGAGTTAATTTCTTCTACAACATATTTCTCTCTTGCTCCTTGAGGGTTTGAATTAAACGATACTGCACTTTTTCTTCCCGTTATATTTGAATTCTGATAACCATGATGTTGATCATTTTTCTCCATTTCTCTTGGACCAGTCTGCCCACCAACGTTCTCTTTTAGTTTAGCAAGAGCTGAGTTAACGCGATTACTGATTCCACTTAAACGCTCTGAATCAATTTTAGCCGACTGTCTATCCAAGCTTTGCATACCAGAATTAGACAAATTATCATCAGGACATAAAGCATTAGAATAAGAATTTGTATCTAGTGAATCAGTCTTGGATTTCTCTACCAAATCCATTCTGCCCAAAGACTTAAATTGAAATTTTTTGACAGATGTATTTCCAACAGAATCATTCCCGTGTTTAGGAGAATTTCCACAAAACTTTCTGTTTTTATTCGTAGATGATTCATCACTGGTATGTGTGTAATCTAAGGCGTTAAAAGTGACAGATTGACCCAAACCTCTGGAAGTGCTAAAGTTAGAAGCAGGGGATGAATTAACAGAACGGATCAGCTGAGAAGGATTCTGATTTCTCTGATCCGGACGAACATCATCAGAGGATTCCCGATTCCTCGTTGACTTCTGCAAATCACCCACATCATTATGAAAGTGTTCCAGCTGAGCTGAAGCTTCCAGTAGTTCCTGAATAATTATTAATAATTAATAATATTAATAATTAACTCCACATTTAATGAAATGCACTTTTGATAGCTTAAGTGCATGTGTGTATGATCGGGCTTATGCATAAAGGAATAAGGCAGCGTCTTCACGCTAGATTTAAAAATAAAGAATGTCTCAATAGTGTAGGGGTAACATCCTGAAGTTTTAAATGACAGATCCTGAGGTGAATTGAACCCTTGTAGGTTCGAATCCCAGCAGCGCTGATCTGAGAGTAAAATCTCGGGTCATTCACTGGACTGGTTATACGGAAAATGGTCTAACATTGCCTAACGGTTTAAACATGCGGTATTAAAAGTAATAGATATCAACATAGTTGATCATTTCACTATAATGCGCATTTACTTTTTACTTTACCTTTAAAATCGAAATTATTAATTGTTACAATTCATAATTATTATACTTGAAATGATCATCACTGCTTCATTTAGCTTAACTTTAGCTCAAAATGGTTGTAAACAGTTAAAAATCATACCCATACACTACAATTTTTCACACATATATTTACACATATTACATTATATGTTCATAAGTACTATAATGTTAGAATTAAAATTGAAAACAAAACTTTCAGAAGTTAATCAAATGTAACAATATATGATAACTGTTTAACTGTTTTATATGAACTTTGAAAGACCATCAGAAATCTATCAAATTCTATTTTTAAATAAATGCCCCTTTTCTAAGCTTTCTCCATTAGCCATTCTCCCTATCTCTCTCCCTAATGTTTAGCCCATTGGCAGGTACAAGGTGTATATTTGTATAAAAAATACACCATCATATTCATTAAGAACAATTCGTCCATTAAATTAAAAAGAATCCCATCTTCAAGGCTATGTTTTCCCTAAAGAATTACCATTCACTCAAGATATCTCCTTCAGGAGGCCTATGTTAATTAATAATTTAGCGAACTAAAACTGATTACATGAAAAAATATTAAATTTATTCTGTTTGCACAAAAATTACCTGTTCAGTGATATCAAAATCATCAAACATCATGTCAATTTGCAGACACAGTAGTTCTGTAGTTGGACACAGACTTCCGTTTTACAAGCTCATATTATACCATTATTGTCTCAATATATTCTAACCTGCAATCAGTAATTAAAACTTTAATTCCAGTAATTAATACCCTTCCTAAATTAGAATGTCTCAATGGCCCAGTGGTTAGAGGCGTAAGGTAACGTCATGAAGTTTTAAATGACAGATACTGAGGTGAATTCCAACCTTGTAGGTTCGATTCCAGACGGCGCTGATATTGGGAATAAAATCTCGGATATTTATGGGACTGGTTACACGGAAAATGAATTAAATTGTCTAAAGATTTAAACATACTAAAAGGTGATAGGGTACTAAAAGGTGATAGATAGCAACATAGTTGATCATTTCACTATAATGCGTGTTACTTTTTTCTGAGATTGAATTCCTAGATTTTGGTTAGCGCTGTCTTTGGACCCCACACCCTAGTCATTAGTTGGATTTAGTTCCAGTGTTCAGTGCTTTCGTGAACAATATTAGCAATATAACTGTGTAGCTGTTGTTTAAATAATTAAATCTATTACATTTTAAAAGAAAAAAATTTGCTTATGTATTTCTAATTTACCGCAAAATTTCATTATTATTATTATTATTTATTTATCATTATTGCCAATGTTACCAAGTTAAACAGAAATTTAACCAATAGTACAACAGCCACAATTTTTCTGTAATATTTGTTCTCGTTGAAATAAATTCACAATTATATAGGCTACTTTTTCGTTCAGGGAGGCGTGAAGACTTGTAACACTGTTTATTCGAAATTTCACACCTCATCAAACAAAAATTGAAAAGGAAAAGTACAAAACAAGATTTAGCGAAAAATATATAGGTAGGATAATATATATAATACAAAATATGCATACAAAAGTTGACACAATAATAATGACACGCATTATACTGAAATGATCAACTATGTTGATATCTATCACTTTTAATAACACATGTTTAAACCGTTAGGCAATTTATTCCATTTTCCGTATAACCAGTCCAGTGAATGTCCGAGATTTTACTGTCAAATCAGCGCGGCTGGGATTCGAACTCACGAGAGTTCGATTCATCTCAGGATCAGTCATTTAAGACCTCATGACGTTATCTACACCCTTAACCATTGCGCTATTGAGACATTCTAAAATATGTCATAGATGTTATATCAACTTAAAGAAAGTAACATACGTATAATCATTCAGTAATGTTATCAGAGGTAGGCCCATAGAATCTTTGGGTAGGCCCATAAATTTTTATAATTAGAATCAAATCATCTAGTTTAGATCAAACAGAAAAATTTTCATATGGAATAAAGAAAAAATGCAAAGTGTAGAAAAAATTAAGTATTGAGTACTTAATAAAAGGAGAAAAATACTTCTATAGTCAAGATGCCTATACATGCAGAAACCTAAGGATTTATTTACATCTCCAATAAAGTAATTAGCACTTACAGAATATTCGGCATAACTGAAAATTTATAACTAAGCTATATTTGCTAATAACAATTGGTAGAAATTGAAAATTCAAACTTTAGGTGACATAATTTTTTACTTTTATAAAGCTCCGATATTGATGTGATCTAAGGAACGTATGCTGTCAGGAAGTTTTGAATACCCGGATGTTAATGATGATTTTTAATTTTTAAGGTTTTGCTTGATTATATATTATTTATATGTTATCTGCTACTCATTAGTTATTTGTTTATAACTATTAACCTAAATAAATCTGATATGTTATTTTGGTAGAATTGTTTGTATTGTTATAAGATGAAATCGTGTGATTTTGGCTATAACATATCGTAGATTCTCTAGGCGTTGCCTGCCTCTGTATTTTTTATGTATTAGACCTATGAACTAGTATTTTTCAGAATACTTTAGTTGAAACAACAAAGTTGTCCCGCAAAAAAAACTGGCTCGTAGAAAGGTGGACAAGAGCCAGCATCGGTGATTTTTGATCATTGAACACTAGGTTTACAAAATTTGTAAAAAAATCTCACAGGTTTCTGCCATATTTGAAATATTGATGCTGCTTTTGAATCTAATATAGCCTATAAAATATTATCTCAGTTATAATTAGAATTTTCCGCATATTCTATAATTTGCATACTGTAACAAATTGGCATCGAATTATTTAATACAGGCTATAATTTTAGGATATAACATTAGTCTTTTCCCTTTTCATACTTTATAATTTTCAGCACACTGTTTTCTTATATGATTAAGAATGTTGATTTTCAGATAAAATGGCAGCGATTCGTAAGAAGTTGGTTATCGTTGGTGACGGTGCGTGTGGTAAGACTTGTCTGCTAATTGTGTTCAGCAAGGATCAGTTCCCTGAGGTCTACGTACCCACGGTGTTTGAAAACTATGTCGCCGACATAGAGGTCGACGGAAAACAGGTTTACATTGATTATGTTAATTTTCTGCTTCAGTTGATTTAACAGTTAAAGTCTCATATAGTGGATTGACTGATGATATGATGTAGGACAGAGAGGATTTGAGATAGTCTATTCGTATCCTGACCCTATTTAAATTTGGATTCAAGGGAAGATGATGATGATGATGAATTGATTTAACAGTAACTGTACTTTTATTGGTATAAAGAAAGAATAATAGTAGAATTGGCCATAAAGGTATTATAGTAAAAATTAATGTTCAACTGCTTTCCCTGCATATGAAAGCAAATGCTTGATTAATCCTATCTATAAATTCAGCGATGCCAGTTGTACAGCAATGACATACGTAGAAATAAAAGTCTGTGTATGTAAGTAAAGCTAGCACTATGTTGTGTGTATGTAGGTGGAGCTAGCGCTGTGTTGTGTATATGTAGGCGGAGCTAGCGCTGTGTTGTATGTATATAGGTGGAGCTAGCGCTGTGTTGTATGTATGTAGGTGGAGCTAGCACTGTGGGACACGGCGGGACAGGAAGACTACGACCGTCTGCGTCCTCTCTCCTATCCAGACACCGACGTCATCCTCATGTGCTTCTCCATCGACAGTCCAGACAGTCTGGAGAACATCCCGGAGAAGTGGACACCAGAGGTCAAGCATTTCTGTCCCAACGTTCCCATCATCCTTGTCGGTTAATAGCATGTCCTAAAACATTTTCACGATTTACAAGACTTCTTCTCGTTATTCATGTCAGATTAATTACCGTTAATTGTGTATGATGCATGTAATGGTTTAGTGCGCTAGAAATAGTTACGGCAGGAAGTGTACGGGTTAGTCAAGGTAATCACATGGGTGCTGCATAGAAAGCTGCCAGAGTAGTTTTAGTTGTAATGTAACTCGCTGGATTGATATATAATGTTGAAGCTGTTAGACATCATTTCAGACAGATGATGTGATGATGCGTGTTCAATTTTCTGAAATGAAGTGGGGGCTTGAGTTGTAATGGCAACAATGGGAGAGACCAATGGGTCAAACACAAGACTAGCACACGAGTTGAAGTCTTGCGTGCTAGTGGCCCTACTGTTTGATTATTTTATCATGTTTAGGACACGAGGAATGTTAGATGATTTAAAGACCCACTCTTATGTGGAAATGAAGAGGATGGCGGAAGACAGAGAAGAGTGGAGGCGTTATGTACCATGGACCTGCCAGTAGGCAGTGCACTAAGAGAGTGGACACGAGAAAGAATTGATACAAGATGAGGTGACAAAGAGGGAGCTGATGAAGATGAAGCAGTGCTGAATGTCATGATGGATGATTATTTTGTGATGTTTAGGAAACAAGAAGGATTTGCGAGGAGATGAGGCGACAAAGCGGGAGCTGATGAAGATGAAGCAGGAGCCTGTCAGACATGAGGATGGGAAGGCAATGTCAGAGAAGATCAATGCCTATGCCTACCTGGAGTGCTCAGCCAAGAGCAAGGATGGTGTGAGAGAGGTATGATCAATCAATAAATTAATCTCTGCCTATATTTATCTGAAATGTTAATCAAAGAGCAAGGATTGTGTAAGATATAATTTACAAGTATGATTTATTATATTTAATTGTATGATTAATCAGCGAAGCACTCAATCATTGTTTAATCTTATCTATAGTGTTCTACTGAGATCAAGGGTGGTGTGAGAAAGTTATGAACAATAGTTAATCAGTCAATCATTGCTACTAAGCCCTAACGAGAGTTGAGTTGTGATAGTACACACAGTGTTAGATCATATGAAGACCACTAGCAGTGCTGGGCTGTCATACCATTGGCAGATTTACTTCTCTCTCTTAGTGCACTGCCAGTAGGCAGTGCACTAAGAGAGAGAAGTAAATCCCTCTATTCCCTTCCACTCTGCCTTTTAGGACTTCATTTGTAGACTTTCTCCCTTAGAATGTGTCCCATTCAACTGTGTGAGTGCACATTTGCTTTATTTTGTAGGTTTTCGAGACAGCCACTAGGGCAGCACTGCAGACCAAGAAGAAGAAGAAGGGCCCATGCCTGGTTTTGTAGAAGGTTCTAGTCATTAGATGGCAACGCGGCATTGGTACTAGCAATGCTTTGAGGATATGCTAGAAATTTGGTATTGATGCGAAGTCTGTCGCAGTCATCAAGTCTTTAGGACATTCTGCGTGAATATGTATCGGCTTTTACCCCCCCAGCAGAAATATCCCCGTTGCTCTCTAGAGCTGCTACTTTGTGTGTTTTCTGTCTGTATTTTTCATAAACGTACCTGTACGTGTATGTTTTCTTAAGTGCTATGTGTTTCGTATGTTATATATTTTATACCTGTTGTGCATCTATCTATAAATTAGTCTAATTAAGTGTTCTTAAACGTAAAATAATTGGCTGTGAGATAGCTTAGTCCTGTATGTTTCTATACTGCACTTTGAATCAGTGTTTACTGGACATTAGGGGCGTATATTGCCAATTATATAATTAATATTCGTTTTAATTTTGTGAATTAAAGTCTAAACAGTTGAGGGAAGGTTATTAAGAACTTCACAAGATGTATATTTAAATACAAGTAATTTTAATCTGCCGAAGCATTTCAACTGTATGTTAATCATATAGATGTGTGATCAGTAGAAGAGTAGGCCTTATCTACATTCCCAGGCGGAGACACTGTTAGTTGGGGGTGCCCTGCGCATAGTTCTGCGTAGAATGATACAGCGATTAACTTCAGGATTGTGAACACTAGATAGGTAGCGGTAGGAATAGCTCTATTTCATCTTAGCGCGTGTAGAGAATTTGTTTATCAAAAAGTTGTAAAGGTGCTGCAGATGACGATGTTGTAGACACTGCCAATACTTCACTGTTGTCGTTATAGGATGAATACCAATTCAAAGGTTTTATTCTTCCCTGTTGGTTAGCTTCAAATTAAAACATGAAAGAAATCAATATGTGGTTAAATAGGAGTTTAAAGCTGTTATAAACTCTTGGTGTAAAATGACAATTAATTAGTACCTGAATATAATTATTTAATCTTTATTGTTTCTAAAAGACCCTATGCCAAAGATGATAAAATAGAAATCAAACTCATTATTGAAAGTCGTCAGATTTCTTAGAGTTCTGTACTCAATGTAAAGCTTGGAGAGACATTTAAATAATTTTATATGTGTTCAGTATAAAAGATACAATCATTCTGTAACGTAGGCGTTGTATTCTAACACATTGCCAATACTCATTCTCACTAACATTTCACTTAACCTTTATTCTTTGGTGAAGTAATTCAAATTCATGTCTAATATTGATTGTCGGTATGATAGTTTGTCACAGTGTTGATATTATTTAATATTTTTATATCCATGTTGTGAAACTTATTGTAATTGATACTATGTTGCTCTACTGTTTTATGAAAAAGAAGCCCCCAGTTCCATTTAAGACTTGATCGTTTTTTTTACTTTTTTGTAATTAATGTGATAGTCGTAAATTAATGCCATTTTTCGCGTCCACATATGACATCAAGGACTTGATGTTTGGAGTTTTGTCAGATATAATTAAAAATTGAAGATTACTTTTTAAAATATATTGATTAATTTTGTTTTCCTACTACGTTAAATTAGAATATGCAGATGTTTGGAATGCTCTTACATGAGTGGTGTAACGAATTGTGTGTAGTTATTAGTAGTATGAACCTGCAATGTTAGCAAACGCTTGAGAAAAATTAGAGAGAGAAATTATATATATCAGGTTGTGAAGAAATATGTCAATAAATTATGAATTTAAATTTTAACACTGAAATTAGAACTATGAAATCATCTTGTGGTTTCTTACGATTCTTTGTAAAAATGTATTTAAATAATTATGCCATTTAAAAGCATTTCAGTTAATATATGCATGTTTAGATATGTGTGTTGAGAATATCAATAAATAAATAATGTCTCGATTTGTTTATAAGTGAGATTTGGACTTATCTGATGACAACATTTTACAAATTATTTCACTAGAAATAGTCTGAGCCGGTGGCTCTGTGGAAACTTGTTCTACCGTATATAAATAGGTGCGTGGTTCAAATCGTGTGCGCTTCCTGTCACTGACATGTTATCGAGCAGGAAACTGACGTTAAATTCGGCTTTAGCCTTAAAGAGTGCTAGGAATGGACTCGCCTACACGTATTCCTTCCTATTCCATGTCCTCAGCATGTTGACCCGATAGCCATAGCAATTCTTGGTTACTCGTAAAAACCATAGGTTAGGTGCCTCCAAACATATCTGTGCTCTTTTAAGAGCTTGGCATCGGGCCTCCAACAGGATAAATATGGCCCTGCTAGGGTGCAAGGTGACATTCCTAACTAGTCAAGTGGTGATGATGGAAAATATGCAGTTAAGTATTTGAGCTTTAGAAATGTCTAGGGTTAGCCAATTTATATTTCAAGTATTTATATATCCACATCTTTATTCGTCAACATTTCACAGGAAGAAAAGCAACAATAAACAAATCAAACAGCATAAACGTAAAATTAGTATCAAAAATAAACCCCACTGATAGATCTTTTCGGTAATATCTATAAATCGAACATCGGGGACACCAAATGTAAACGGTGGACAAGAAAACGTAAACACTGCATGGAATACCATTGAAATGTACTAGTTCCTCATAAAATTACTAATACAAGCTTTCTTTAGAAATGTTATTTACTTTACAACTTACTATACGGATATTAATAAAAGAATAACTTAACACTTATAGTTTTACTCTGACACCCATTATAATGTTATGCTTGCATTATAAGTAAGTCATAATGTAGACCCATTAC
The DNA here is from genome assembly GCA_905160935.1 of Enchytraeus crypticus. Lineage (NCBI taxonomy): Eukaryota > Metazoa > Annelida > Clitellata > Enchytraeida > Enchytraeidae > Enchytraeus > Enchytraeus crypticus. The sequence goes on along the minus strand of CAJHZI010000711.1, from coordinate 312,765 downwards.
ATTTACATGTAAATATATGTATCAGATGTCGCCATAAACAAATCAGTGTTAACATGCAACAAAATATGTTTTCAATTACCGAACTGATCTATTACACAGAGTTACAGTTAGCCGAATTGAATCGAAATACTCACTTCAAAAATACTCATTGGATCGAAATACTTCACTTCGAAATACTCATTTATAGTAGGCTATAACGAGTTTTAAGGCAGGTACTGTTAATAAGAAACAAGATTTTGAAAGCTGGCGTTTTATCGATAGTACTTAGAGCCTCGAATTTGACTAAAATTATGTTTTAATAATTGCAAGTCTTAAATAAGTAATAAATACTTAATAGTCTTATATACTTATTGCTCAGAAGAGGATAGAACGGTGGCAATTTAGAGATTGGTGATACCTTTAGAGATAAATTTATCCCAAAGAAGGTCGATGATGTCATTAAATATCAATAAGGATGGATGATTTTAGTTTCAGATTTCTGAAGAACACCCGATCTATTATTAGTTAAAACTAAATCAATAAACATAACTTAACAGTTATAACATCGAGCACCATTGAGACAAATCCAAGCCTAATAAAATATTGAGTCATTGAGCAGTTTCTGTAGCCTAATAAATAATCCCTTCACCTATTTGGTATAGGGGAGGGATATAGGGACGGTTGAGCGCCACTATATAGCTTGTATCACAGCGGCCCATGGGTTGAGCGCCACTCTATAGCCTGTATCACAGCTGTCATGGATTGAGCGCCTCTCTATAATTTGTATCACAGCGGATCACGGGTTGAGCGCCTCTCTGTAGCCTGTATCACAGCGGCCCATGGGTTGAGCGCCACTCTACAGCCTGTATCACAGCGGCCCATGGGTTGAGCGCCACTCTACAGCTTGTATCACAGCGACCTATGGGTTGAGCGCCACACTATGGAGGCAACGTGAACTTGTGTCGTCCAGATATCCTCGAGTGTCAGAAATGTTACGAGTCGTTAGAGCTTGTGACGTAGAGGACGCAGTGTAGAATATATCTGAGTAGTATACAATATATTACCTCTACAACCTATGTAAGTTTATCTAAAATATATTATTTATTTAATTAACGTCCGTATCTTTGCTAGAACGTTACGGTATACTACTCAGCTTATACCATACTAGCATAACTAGATTATCTCTGCAAATTATCTATGCAAGTGTATCTTAAATATATTATTAATGTAATTAACGTCCGTCTCTTTGCTAGAACGGTATGTTTAAGCTAGCTATACCTGAGTACTGTAGTATACAATATATTACCTCTACAATCTAAGTCTATCTAAAATATATTATTAATGTAATTAACGTCAGCCTCTTTGCTATAGAACTTTATGTTTAGGCTAGATATATCTGAGTATTGTAGGAGTATACAATACTAGCATAACTAGATTATCTCTGCAGCCTATGTAAGTGTATTTAAAATATATTATTAATGTAATTAACGTCAGCCTCTTTGCTAGAACGTTACGTTTAAGCTAGCTAGGGTTCATTCTCGAATATTGTGGCAAATAGCGAGTCCACGAAATGATGTATTCACACAATGCTACTCGCTACCTGCTCTCTCTCGCTCTTTAAAGAGCACTGCATCGATCAGCTAGTTGATCCCGTCACAAACGTTTTTGTCAAACTGTGACGTAGCCTTTACATTGAGACGCTTGTGGCCTAGGCCTAATTAGGGCCTACTTTATTTAATAATGACTGAAATCCTTTAGTCTCCTCGTAATTCGCAAGCAGTAAGCGGTTATTTTATTCGTTAGGAGTCATATAATATTTATGGCTACTATATTTTATAAATTATTATAGGATCGCAAAGAATTATTCAGGCTCTATTAAATTAGTTTCATTTATGAAATTGTAAATCACCCTAACCCTAGTACAAGTATTTACGTTATATTATTTATTTAATGTTTAGTTTTCCTCCAATTGATATATCATTATCGTATATACATCTGTCTCTATCGCTTTTATCTTTAAGGTTTTTCATTTAGGACATTTCCTTGTTTCATATCCACTTAATTCAGCTCCAGTTCATTTCATATCCTATTTAATTAATTAATGTACACCATGACTTGCTATTAAATTCCTACTGCAGAGTGTAATTTTGCGCCATTTATTGTTTATAGTGATTGTCAAAGGCTTGCATAACTCCTTTGGTGTACCTAATAAACAAATCTAAAAACTCACCCAACTGCTTGACTTTCAAGATTTTGATTTAACAGTGTCTAATAGGCTAGGCCCCTAATTTGTATTTAGAAACGCTAATAGTCTAGGCCCATAAGATTTTGATTTTAAAATGTCTAATAGGCTAGGCCCCTAATAGCTAAATTCGACTTCGTGTGTTCAACTATAATCACTTGATTGAATAATCGTTTCTATTGTAGAGCTACCTATAAACGCTCCACAATGGCGGACCTGGACTCGATGAACTTCAACATTGATCACGGATACCTGGAAGGACTGGTCCGTGGATTCAGATCCGGGATCCTGAGACAGGCTGACTACATGAACCTTGTGCAGTGCGAGACACTGGACGGTAAGTCAACTATTCAATTCATAACTTTGGACTGATTTTCTGGATTTTGGAATTTGCACCGTTTTTGGACCTTCTTTTTGCTCGCTGGCTTGATTTTGTCTCAATAGTACTCGATGTTGTCATTGATGACTGTAGCACTCTAATTGTTATTATTATTATTATTTCTATTATTATTATTATTATTATTATTATTATTATTAAGCCCTTCCAGTTATTAATAACAATCTGACTAAATATATTTTTACGTGTATCTAATCTACTTAATTCCAGGTTTAACAGGTTTGTACCTATGATCTCTAGTTCTGCAGCTATTGGCTACATTAAACCAACAATAATAATAATAATAACAACAATTAGAGTGCTGCAGTCATCAATGACAACATCGAGCACTATTGAGACAAAATCAAGCCGTTGCAATCAACTATACTAAATCCCTTCATAGAATTTTGAACAAATCTTTCAGATCTCCCTTAGCTCTTCTGTCTTTCAGAGTTACTAATCCTGTATATTTTAGTCGGTTTTCATAACTAACATTCTTGCACTCCTAAATCAGTTTTGTCGTTCTAGCTTATACTTTCTCTAATTTATCTATATCTGTATTATGACGTCATAACGGGGAGGTCATTTTTGTACGGTTATGCTTATTGAGTTGGGTGGGGGTCTAAAATTGTCCAAAAATTAAATGAAATAGACCTAATTAATATTTGGATTAGGGGCCTAACTCTTAACCAGGGCAACCAGATTGTTTATAGACATTCATTTTTAACTTTCATGATTGACGATCGAATGTTGTTTTTATGTGAAGGTTTTTTATATAAAAGTAATGCTGGGTTACCCAGCATTACTTTTATAAAGTTTTGTAAAATTTGTTTCTTCTTAGAAAGTAGACACATATTAACTCCCTGTCGGAGCCGATGCTATTTCTTAAAGATTTCAGTGACAATACTAAAATGGACGAAGTTTACGTTTAAAACGATGGAAACATTAGATTTAGCGCAGATGTAGGCCTGTAGGGCTATGAGTATTGCAGCTGTTCTGTACATGCAATACTCAGCTTGTACAGTACGACAATTAATGTCAAAAGGACAGATCTCACCGGTTACTGTGCCAGCTCTAACCAGTGTCGTGTTGATCACGACTAGGTGACGCTATATGTCCTATTGTCAATCAATGCTGAGTTCATGCATTGCAAAACTGTCGTATTAAATTAGTCTCTCTCTCTCTCTCTCTCTCTCTCTCTCTCTCTTTCTCTCTTACTGCACGGACTACTGGCAGGTCCATGGTATATATCACCTTTACTCATCTCTATCTACCGTCTTTCTCTTCATGTCCACGTACGAGTGGATCTTTAAATTATTTATAGCATTACTTATGATAAACCATTACTCTTGGGGATTCTGCCTATGACGAGGTGGGCCACCTATGCCTTGCTCAGCTTCGACTAACATTTACTGGGCAGGGGCGTCATTCCCTGATAAAACAATCCTGTTTACCCAAATTAAATTACTAACAACTTATTTAACTTATATTACTTGAGATAGTAACTTGATCCTATGAACATTGTTACATAATTTGTTACCACGTTACAAATGATGGAAAATCTCAGTAATGAGATTATGTACAATCTTCGTCTTTTGTACAATGCAATTGTTTTATTTAAAATTGATTCATTGAAATCTCCTCTCTCTCTCTTTCACTCTCTCTCTCTCTTAATTATGTGTGTTATTAAGCTATACATTTGATATCTGGTTCCCACCTATAATAACACAATAACACACATTATAGTGAAATGATCAACTATGTTGATATCTATCACTTTTAATACCACATGTAAATAAATAATGAAATAGAACCAAAGTAAAAAAGTAAAAAAATAAAAATACAAGACAAATCACAGCATACAGACATATCATGCAAAAAACATATTAATGAACAGATAAATAGATGCATTAGACACCTAAATCTCAAGTCAAAAAATTAACATGTTATATCCGTTAGGCTATTTAGTCCATTTTCCGTGTAGCCAGGCCAGTGAATGTCCGAGATTTTACTCTCAGATCAGCGCGGCTGGGAATCGAACCCACGAGAGTTCGATTCACCTCTGGGTCTGTTATTTAAAACTTCATGACGTTATCTGCACCCTTAACCATTGCGCTATCGAGACATTCAAACCTTGTCACTTGTCAACCCAAATAGGGATAAACAGGACTCAAAATGAAAGTTCTTTTATGAAGCTGTAGATTTTACTAAACTATGTTAGTTTAACTCAGTCTTTATAATGAATAATGAAAAATCATAGACAAACAAGCGCATACTGTGCTGACAAGAAAAGTCTAGGATTCATTGAGTTCTAAGTACTTGTTCACTTCTCAAGAGAGCTCTTGTATTCTATGAGTGTTCCGTCATTGAAAACAAAGTTTTCAAGTAGTTTGTAATTCAGCAAAGAGTTTTCCTGCAGATTATTTAATCCTAATGTATCCTAGTATATCCTAATGTATCCTAGAGTATCATAAGGAATCCTACAGTATCCTAATGTATCCTAGAGTATCCTAATGTATCCTAGAGTATCCTAATGTATCGTAATGTATCATAATGTATCCTAGAGTATCCTAATGTATCCTAGAGTATCCTAATGGGTTGCAGTCATTCCTCGTAAATCATGATAAAAAATCTAACATCCAGTAATCTAATGTAGTAAACACGACGCTGGATTATCTTTTGGTTTAGTCTGATACATCGATCTTAAGGGATTTTCCTTTGTCTTCATCTTTAAATTTTCCATCAGATTTATTACGGTTGTCTACATGTGTATTTTCTTCCTGTCAATAAATGTTTAGCAGTTGTAAGTATATTATGGGACTTAAATCTCTCTAGAGTTCAGAAAAATACAGGCCCATAGTTCATATTACTCACTATTCAGTATTATTCATTTTTAATTCATTTAATTTGTGCACACGACAAAAAAACGCACTTGTTGACATAGTCTCCGTGCTTAGTTTCTGATTTATGTAGTTTTCGTTATTTCCTTTTACCTCACCATGATGATTAGTGACCGTTGACTCTTAATAAAGCTAAAGAGCTGGTAAGTCTAATGTTAACCTCAGTTTCCTCACTCGAAAGCGATATCAGTGACGGGTGAGCCCAGGATAAGAACCCCGCACATACTGATCCGCGGTAGAATACCTTACCAACGTCGCCTTTAACATTGTAGGCCTATTGATTGCAGCCAGTACGGATTTAAGAATAACCTTCCAACATTCCGGTGTTTTAATTGTTTGTGTTGCAGATCTTAAGCTGCACCTACAGAGCACAGATTATGGAAACTTCCTGGCCAATGAGGTGGGACCTCTGAGTGTAGCCACCATTGACGAGAGACTGCGAGAGAAACTCATGATTGAGTTCCAACATATACGTAACCACAGCTTCAGCCCTTTGTCCGTCTTCCTCGATTTCATCACGTAAGTAAAAAAAGTAAACACGCATTATAGTGAAATGAACAACTATGTTGATACCTACCACTGTTTAACACCCCATGTTTAAACCTTTAGGCAATTTATTCCATTTTCCGTGTAACCAGTCCAGTGAATGTCCGAGATTTTACTCTCAGATCAGCGCGGCTGGAATTCGAACCCACGAGGATTCAATTCAACGCAGCATCGGTCATCTAAAACTTCATGACGTTACCCCAACGCTATGAAGACATTCAATAATAGTAAGCATCTATTGATTTGTTGATTTTGATTGGTTGATGATGATTCATTGATTGATGATAATTGATTTACTGATTGATTATCATTTGATAGATTTATTTCTGATTGAATGATTGATATCTTTATTAAGATAAAATTGCTATGTTAAAGAAAACATAAATTGAATACATTTATAAAAGTATTTTATAAAATTAACTATATACACATAGGCCATATATATATATATATATATATATATATATATATATATATATATATATATATATATATATATATATATATATATATCTATATATATATATATATATTATATATATATATATATATATACATACATTATATTGTCAACAACAACTCAAACATTTTACTTTCAGCAATCTGACATTCATTTGTGCTTAAGTTAAATTTAAATTTCTAATTACAAGTACAAAATTGAAAAATGTCTTTTTAGTTTCCAACAGTTTCCTTGTCCGACGGAATTTCCCGTTACCAAATTTTTCTTATCGCGACTTTCCTTTAATTTATTATCTTCGACATTTTCACAGCTTTTGTACTCTTTTGTTCTTCCGTCGACTTGGCTTTGAATTCATATCTCTCCATGTTGTCACTGACGACAGTAGCACTCTAATCGTTATTGTTGTTGCTATTCGTTGTTGTTAATTAATATCTCGGATCTGCACAGTTCCGCACCCTTTTCTTCATTCGTTGGCTTGGCTTTGCATTCATATCGCTCGATGTTGTCACTGACGACAGTAGCACTCTAATCGTTGTTGTTGTTGTTGCTACAGATACGGCTACATGATCGACAACATAATACTGCTGATCACTGGCACTATCCATCAGAAGTCTATTCCGGAGCTGCTGCCCAAGTGTCATCCCCTGGGAAGCTTCGAGCAGATGGAGGCTATCAATATAGCCTCCACCTCAGCTGAGCTCTATAATGCCGTGCTGGTCGATACGCCCCTAGGTACCTATCCGGTGTTCTGTCGTCCATGATGATATCTTGAACGATTAACGTCCCTGACATCATCTTTGGATGAGGAAACGGACGTTAAACCTTTATTGTTATTGTTTTTATTATTTAATAGCGGGTTTTCTAATAGCTATACGCTTTTATTCCTGAAAGTACAGTTTTCATCGATAAATAGTATCTAATAGTAAGTATATATAAACGTCAAGATCAAAAAACACAATTAAGACTTCTCTTCAAGATAACGCCACACACTCGAGCTACCGTCACAAATATTTGATTAGCAGTATGTTACTGTACTGTTGATACAGTAAAACAGCGTGTTGGGCAGTAAAATTGAGGCGCGTCAATTGTAGCTATTGATGTAGCTGGCGTTAATAAAGGGTGTGCTGATTTGGGAGTGAAAATAATATAACTGCGACCGTCTTCATATATTTTGCCTTAACGGAAACAGTCTGATCGAGGACTGAATTAGAATTGTAATTAGAACTAGTAATTAGAATTGTAATTAGAATTAGTAATTAGAATTGTAATTAGAATTAAATTGAATTCAATTGTAATTAGAATTAGTAATTAGAATTGTAATTAGAATTAAATTGAATTCAATTGTAATTAGAATTAGTAATTAGAATTGTAATTAGAATTAAATTGAATTCAATTGTAATTAGAATTAGTAATTAGAATTGTAATTAGAATTAAATTGAATTCAATTGTAATTAGAATTGTAATTAGAATTGTAATTAGAATTAAATTGAATTCAATTGTAATTAGAATTAGTAATTAGAATTGTAATTAGAATTAGTAATTACAATTGTAATGCTCTATATAATCTGTTTTCAGCTTCGTTCTTTCTTGATTGCATCTCTGAACAAGATCTAGACGAAATGAACGTAGAAATCATCAGAAACACTCTGTACAAGGTGTGACTTTACGTATTGTGTAACAATAACTAAAACCGGCAGATATTTTGCGGGCCATTCATAAATCTAAAAATGTGTGTTGTTAATACGGTCTAATGTATAATTAGACCTAGCCGGTCACATACCTTGCTCTGCATTTTAACTAGTTCGCGAGTTTTAATTAAAGTTTTGATCTTTGGTTGATTGGTTAATTAGTTAAATATATTTTTTCGATATTTAGATTCACGTAAATATTACTTTTTATGTTAAACTTAAATTAGTTTTCGCTATAAATCGCTATAGGAAATAGTATATGTATCTGCAAATTTGCTTGTTAATGTTATGAACTGGTTGAGTAATTTTATTTATACATTCAATGAATGAATTTTTTTTGAAAAAATTCTTTTTTATTGTCTTAATAGCGCCGGGATTGAACCCTCTTGGGTTCGAACCCAAGCCGCGCTGATTTGAGAGGAAAATCTCGGACATTCACTGGACTGGTTATTCGGAAAATGATTAAAATTGCCTAACGGTTTAAACATGTGGTATTAAAAGTGATAGATATCAACATAGTTGATCATTTCACTATAATGCGTGTTTACTTTACAATTATATGTGACTGAGGAGGATCTAAATAGTATATTTTTGCTGAACGACACTGCAGGCTTACCTGGAGGCTTTCTATGAACTGTCTATGAAGCTAGGAGACACCACTGCAGAGATCATGGGGGAGATATTGGCGGTATGTACAGTATCATTAAATTAGATAAAGAAACTAAGAGTTGTTGCAAATATTACTTTGTAGGAAACCCCTAACTAAACTGCTTTATGTTATTTAATTTAGTATTTCATTGCAGCGGCACACTGGATCAGGTAGCGCAGATGCTTGTTTAAGGCCCATTTCCTCCTACCTCTCCATCCATGGTTATCGTTGCTTTTTGATGGCGTATCAATTGCAGATGGCGTATATATCATCATCACGTTTCTGCCTATAAAATAATCACAATATCTCTGAAGACAAAGTTTCACCGTAAGCACTTATTTGTCAACTCTGTTAAATGCTTGACAAATTGCGGCTTCTGATTGACATTAGAATTTCTTTCGAATTTACCTGCTGTCGTTCATGACACAGTCTATATCGATAACATCACCACCAGGTACGTCCATCCCTATAGACCAATGAAGCGTGCTTCCTAAGACGCCTACTTAATTTTTCCTCTCCCCTATTTTTCCAATAACTGAAATGGCGCCATTTGAAACATAGGGGAGTGGAAAAAGGTACGGAGTTAAAAATTTAGGGGAATGGAAAAGTGAGTTAGGCACCTTTAGAAGCATGCGTCATTGATCCAAAGGATTGATACCCCTGGTCGTGATATGTGCCCTGTCATGAACGACAGCAGCACTTTAACTTTGATTTATGTTTCTAGTTCGAAGCGGACAGAAGAGCGTTCATCATCACGATCAACTCGTTTGGTACAGAGTTAACTAAGGAGGACAGAGCCAAGCTGTACCCGCGCTGTGGAAAGCTCTACCCTGACGGTCTCGCCGCCCTGGCGAGAGCTGATGACTATGATCAAGTGAGAGCCGTGGCAGACTACTATGGGGTAAGACTAGGCTACTATAGGCTACTATGGGGTAAGACTAGGCTACTATAGGCTACTATGGGGTAAGACTAGGCTACTATAGGCTAGTATGAGGTAAGACTAGGTAGCCTAGGTTACTAGGCCATATAGGGTAAGACTAGGAAACTATGGGGTAAGACTAAGCTACTGTAGGGGGTTAGACTAATTGTTGGTAGGACTAAGTAGGGCAAAACTATTTATTCTTTATGTTATTGTGTTACATGTATGTATGTTATTAAAGCAAACTCTCTTGCACTCTTATGGATGACGCTGTGTATGCTATTTCATGGGTGGTTTCAGTCGTAGGACAAGTTTAGAATATGCATTTCTGAGAAGCAATCCTTCAGTTACTCATATGTAATCTGTAGTTAGTAAAATATTTCCTGAAACAACTGTTCATTTTACCGGTCCTGTGGTAGTCCGAGATTTTACTCAGCACTTGTACTGCAATCATCTGCTCAGGAATCGAACCCGCGCGGATTCCATTCACTTCGGGATCTGTCGAATAAAGTTACGTTACCAACTGAGCTACCGGGAGCTTTGCACATTGAGATACTTCTAATTATTGTTATTCTGCAGGAGTACAAGGCTATTTTCGCTAATGTTTATTGTTTTTCTACAGGAGTACAAGGCTATATTCGCTGATGCTGGCACTACGTCAGACAAAAGCTTAGAGGATCGCTTCTTTGAAGTTGAGGTTTGAACAGATTTATGAAATTAGCCTACGACTTATATAATAGACCCACGTCTATATAAGCCTAATATAATTAATATAATCCCGATACATATTTACTAGGGTCTGTATACTTCGCAGACACGATATTTTCCTAAGCTTACTTTATGTAGCGTGACAACAATCTACGAGTAGGAATGTGAACATTGGACCTGCCACTTGGCTGAACACGAGAAAAATAGGCCTATACTTCTCATTGGTCTGGGTTTACCTAGATGTAGCCCTAAATCGTATTTAAGGATTTAATTTCATACACATATCTTCAGTATTTATAAAACTGTTTTAAATTAATATAAAAACGATGTTTCAATTTTGAACCATTTACAATGGGAAACTTCGCTTGATCGTTTGAGTCCTTTTTTATAGAGCATATGAGTAAGATTATGTACTTTGGTTGTGCCACTAGGCAGAATACTAGAGAGAGAGAGAGAGAGAGAGAGAGAGAGAGAGAGAGAGAGAGAGAGAGACAGAAAGAGAGAGAGAGACAGACAGAGAGAGAGAGAGATAGAAAGAGAGAGAGAGACAGCGACAGAGAGAGAGAGAGGAGAAAGAGGGAGAGAAAGAGAGACAGAAAAACTGAGAGGCAGAGAGAGAGAGAGAGAGAGAGTCAGACAAAAAGAGATTTAGAGAGAGAGAGAAAGAGAGAGAGATATAGAAAGAGTTGATTGATTATTGTCAATGACTAGTTAATTGATTGATCTTATCGACAGGTGGCTCTGATGAAGAAAGCCTTCATGAATCAGTTTCACTTTGGAGTGTTCTACGCCTATGTGAAGCTCAAGGAGCAAGAGATACGTAACGTGACGTGGATAGCTGAGTGTGTGGCTCAGAGACACCGAGCCAAGATAGATAGCTTCATACCAATCTTCTAACCAGATGGAGCCACTACCTTGTACATTTAATATTTCAATTAGCTATTCAGTTTTAATACTTGTTTTTATTTAAAGGATATTCATAATAAACGCAGATATCATTTACAAGAGAAGACGTTTTAGATAGTGGCTAAATTAGGTTAAAAGTATTATAAATATTATTGAATCATTATTTAAGAATAATAAACTTATTATATTATATCGCTACACATCAAAATATAACGCCCCAATGGCGTTGAACTTAGACCTAATGCTTACATTTAGTCTTTCTTTTATATATTATAATTTCTTAAAAATAGTATATATATATATATATATATATATATATATATATATATATATATATATATATATACATACACATGAATATACATGTATATATACAGTAATTACATGTAATTATATATTGTATCCCTGTAGTCTTACAAATAAACCAATCGGGCTTTTGACATTGACGTTAGACCCACATTTTAAAAGCTAATCATTTACTGGCATTGTATTTCTTATATTCCGTCTCTATTTAGTTACTTGATTAGCATATAGTGAGTAAAAGTAATATCAAAAAGCCGAAGCTACTTGACATTAATACAATTTGTAGCAGCTTTGATATAAACACTGGCCATGCCACTGGCTTGACATAGTTATTACTTCTGAATAGAAAAAGGTTGCTACACAGATTTAATAACAAACTGATTATTTCTCAAGAGAATATACTAAACAGCACAAAATGGAATTTTTAATCTATTACTTTATCGGCACAGTTATTCAATTATCATCATCGTAATTTATCGACTATTGTCAGTCCATTAAATTCTATCATCATTACATGGCTTGGTCAACGGAAACGTTAATTAACGTATTCAAGTCTTTAGCAAAATACTTTAACATTAATTAATCAATCAATTACATATATACAACAAGACGTAATGCAGATAAATATCTACCGACGCCATGCGCGGCACAGATGTATCTGACATAATCCTGAGATAATGATCTCACACAAGACTATCACTATTATTATCATAATTACATCACTAGACACATGCTATCACTATTATTATCATAATCATTTCCCCGGGTTGTTGGAAGAATTGACCAACCGATGACTGCACGTGTCGTAGAAGGCGACTAAAGCACTAAGATCCACACCAACGTCAGAAAGGGCATTCGGTTGGTGAGCGCCTAGGCTCCAGAAATTGCTATAAAAATTTAAACGAATGGAACAGTCTCAAATAGGGGATTGGCTGGTGGTGTGGTAGGATTTGAGACAGTCTATTCGTATCCCGACCCTGGTTAAACTGGGATTCAAGGGAAGAAGATGATATTATTATCATAATCACATGGGCATTGCCAGAGACGAGGCTGTGATTGGAATCCTAGGTCTAATTCGTATCAGGCAAGTGTGCTACTGACTAAGCCACGGGCTAAAGCTGAGTTACATATCGTCTTCATCACCCAAAACGACATCAGTGACAGAAGAGCCGAGGATTTGAACCCCGCGCTATCAGGTACTCAACTAGAAACCTAACCACCAAGCCACAGGTTCACTGACTAGGGCGACAAATATCATAAATCAATCAATCAATTATTTAAAGAGAGTTTAAAGCAAATACTTATTGTCAATAGACACAGTCAGACAAGCACAATATATACAATGCTTCGCGTAAAGTATAACTACAAGACATACGAGTTACAGACATATGATGAAATAATGCCGCGACATAAGGAGAAAAATTACAGCAACAAGTAAACGAGCATGCAATACAAACTGCTATCAACAATTTAGCATATATCAGCGCCGCATTCGTAGCAGAGAAAAATGATCATGCAAAGATTAACACTTTCTTTACCGCTGATACTTTGAAGCCCTCCTCCTATTACATGTTTTAGCTATGACTTGCAATAACACCTCCTTAACTTACCAGCGGTACTTGAAAGTCCACATATGCAACTAAGACGTTCTTGCAGTTTGGATGCGAGAGAGACCAATTACTCAGAATGCTTAGCATAAAAACTGACCAATAGCGTCAATTTTTTTATTTTCCAAAAATAATCCTGGTAAGGAAAGGGGTTAAGCGATTAATCGATTAACAAAGAAACATTTAGTGAATCACGATTTAATTTAACGCTTGCCACCTCATCATTGACATCTCTCCCTCGCTAGGGTAGCCTATACTAATAATACTAAAGGTTTAACGTCCGTTTCCTCAACTAGGGATGATGTCAAGGAAGTCCCCACAGCACACATCACTGCACATCAATTCACCCATACCAATCTGCAAAAGAAATGTGCTGAGGAGAAGTAAGGTCTGGTAGATTAGTATGTGCGGGGTTCAAATCCTGGGCGCGCCCGTCACTAACATGGCTTTCGAGTGAAGAAACCGACGTTAACTTTGGCTTTACCAGGTTCTTTCGTGCAATTCAACAACATCAGCAATAGAACAGCATGCAGGATCAACGCTAACAATTTATACTGAATAAAATCACAGACGCTGCTAAGCGTATAAACAATAATATACAGCACTGACGATTCATTCAAGTATGGCACTTCAGTTCAGGCTGCAAATAAATTATACGAAACTCACACTAATGAAACGATGAATTAAATAAAATCACATGTTGTAAATACTATGTAGTTAAATACAAAGGTTATCTATACATTAAACAGACTATTGGCATTTAAAGTTCTGTATTATGTCATAATTTTGACAACGTTTTAAAACAGTATTATATATCAATCATCAAGGCTTTTCAGATTTAGTCTTGATTCAAATGAATTACCATATTTCGTTAGCAAAAGATTCCATTTCACTCCTAAAAGGAAGATCAAAATGATCTAGGTCAGACTACATTCAGAAACTTTTACGTGTATGAAATAATCCAGGAAGAAGCATGATTAATTAAATCATGCTTCCTCCTGGCTTAATTCTTCCATCATGCATTAATTCTAAGTACAACTTGACGCAGACAAATAAAATCTTAACTTTTACATTTTACTAGAAACATCGATATGGATTTTAAAGCCCTGAGAATGAAATGAATTTAGAGGAAATGTTAGCTACCCGGATTCATTTATCCTCAACATAAAGATTTCTGATAGTTTTGGGGTCCAGTAGACAACTCGTGCTCTCATCACCCAGTCGACTGAGCCTAAAGAATTCGTTGCATGGACCCGCAGACTTTTGAGACTTTGACAAAATTGCAACAGAAATAAAATTTTTGATTTTTTAAAGCAGCGCGCAGCTGTTTTCTTGTAATATATAGTCCCAACACTAAATAACAGTCCATGGCTATGAATTATAAATTAAATGTATAATATCTACAACAAAGCAAAACATGAAATACAACAAAGCAAAACATGAAATACAACAAAGCAAAACATGAAATACAACAAAGCAAAACATGAAATACAACAAAGCAAAACATGAAATACAACAAAGCAAAACATGAAATACAACAAAGCAAAACATGAAATACAACAAAGCAAAACATGAAATACAATACGTGACGTTACAAGGTAACTATAATTTTAGAAGTATTGATAAATCTTTATTAAATTATATAATAAGAAATCGATCAAACAGGATTGCAACTTGCATATTACAAACAGTAGTAAAAATTAATATGGCTAACCAGCAACGTTTCAACTAGTAAGAACTAGTTTTAAGATATTTTATGCCAAATAATGCAATATCCTTTAATCTTTTAATAATATAATTCTAATAATATTATTATAATATCTTGCAATTCCTTCCTATCTTTCTTTTTTTTATTTATTGTAAAGCAGGTGTATAAAATTATGTCCAACAATAGTAACAAAGCCTCTATATGTATTATACATAAACATCTCAATTCTAAATACACAGTAAAAAGTTTAAACCATATAGCAAGCCTTTATCACAGAAGGCCCAGCTGGAATTGAAACCATGGCCTCCAAATTATCAATAAGCAACACAACTCAGCCATCCAATCGACAAAGAACATACAAACACTTAGCAACGTAGAGACCTGAGATGTGCTATATATTTCTACAACAATTATACAGAGTTGTCCAGCAGAGGCAGCAGGCTGGAACTACTAATTACTTTTCTTTCACCAGATGTCACCTCTGAACCGTGAGCTCGTGTGAAATCAGCCCACACCGGGCAATGAGAGCTGACGTAGCCACCCCATTGCCACCCCGCCGGTATCCAAGGGCTTGTTAGCCCGGTTCTTATAACACCTGACTGTCCTTTAATATCAATCAATCAAACAAGCAATAGGATAAAGCTAAAAAGCTGGTAAAGCTAGGGTTAACGTCAGTTTCCTCACTCGAAAGTGATGTCAGTGACAGGCGAGCCATTATATACCATATATAACGTAGTCAGTTTCAAAAGAACATTAAAATCCATGTACATAGCAGTATAAATACACAAAACTTATCCCAAAATTGTCCAACTGACGAATCTTGGTCGAGCAGAATTAACGCAGGAACACTCAGACCACTCAGACGTTATAATCTGCAACTTTATTAAACTTTATTGACTTATTATATAGCGACTCAACTAACAGCAGCGACTCAACTAACAGGTAGCGACTCATCTAACAGTAGCGACTCATCTAACAGTAGCGACTCATCTAACAGTAGCGACTCATCTAACAGTAGCGACTCATCTAACAATAGCGACTCATCTAACAGGAACGAATAAGCTAATAAAAGGAGCAACAATAAAAGTTCAGTACTAACCGGTGAGAGAGAGAGAGGAGAGGCTGGGAGAGAGAAAGATGTTCTGCGTGGAGCAGAGTCCAAGTAGATGAGTCGAGCCTATATCAGTTAACACAGTGCTGTCTATCAGTGGCTGATACCCTTCATCTATCAGAGGCTTGAGAACTGTAACCAATCAATTAATCAATCAGTCAATCAATCAATCAATCCACCAATCAATCATTCGATCGATCGATCTATCGATTAATCAATCAATCAATTCAATCGATCCATCGATTCATGGATCAATCAATCGTCAGTCAGTCTACCAATCAATCAATTGTATTAACTTGATTGTAACCATACAACAAACATTAACCCTAAGAGTAATATAATTGTATAATAAGCTTACCATCTGCCGCACAGGGTGCTCCAAAGTACCCGACCACTACACACTGTGACGAGCCTGCAATCATAACAGTAAAGCGTTTCACCATGAATGTTATAAAGATACTTCATACAAACGACATAATTAACTCCAGTGAATAAATGATACATACCTACATACAAACAATACATCTCCATATACAAACAATACATCTCCATATACAAACAATACATCTCCATATACAAACAATACATCTCCATATACAAACAATACATCTCCATATACAAACAATACATCTCCATATACAAACAATACATCTCAATATACAAACAATACATCTCAATATACGAACAATACATCTCAATATACAAACGATTCATTCCAGTATACAAACAATACATCTCAAATGCACAATACATTTTGGTTATACATTAATTTGGCATCATACCAGTTCTAGAAGACTTGAGAGTGGCCACTAAACCGGTTATATCCAGTTTGTTGACCACAGGTTGACCACTCTCATGTACCTGCAGAACATTGACCACTGTCAATTCTTGACCACCGCCCACCTGCTCATATAGAACACACCTCCTTACATGACAATCTGTCAATCAGGCCATTTACACAGAAATACAACACGTTAAAAAACTGTAGATTAAGTTATAGAATTAACAAATTAATCAATAAACTCTGACTAGTCTGACTATTTTACACTCTTCAAGAGCATAATTAATAAAAACAATGGCTGGAGTATGCACTGTAAATACTACTATTATATATTGTTGACAGACTGTAATGTATAAATGCATTAAAAATAGGAAGAACAGCTGAATAGGACACATTCTAAGGGGGCTAGTCTACTAAAGAGGTCCTAGAAGGCAGAAAGAAAAGAAATAGAAGCAGAGGCAGGCCAAGATTAGGAATGTTAGATTATTTAATGATTCATGCATATGTGGACATGAAGAGGAAAGCGGAATACAGAGAATAGTGGAAGAGTTCTATACCATGGACCTGCCACTAGGCATTGCAATATGAGAGTGACTGTAATATAAACTATTAACTACAGCAAAATGTCAGATGTTTGGCTCATAAGCAAGTCAGTGAAATGAAGATTACATACGATCGAATCCTAGATGAACCATCAATTAGTGCTCCAGCCTCCACACAAATAGCCTCAGAAGATTCATTGTGTAGTTGTGCTTATTGCATTAAGCAACATCAATGAAATGATGCGATAGATCAAGTGAGGAAGACTAAATCTTTGTAAACATGTGCATAGTGTAATCCGCAGAATTTAAGTAAAAGATTAGCAGTCTTACAGACCTGATAGAGGGCTGCCTGAGACCGTATGTATGGTGAAGAGAGGTCCAAGTCAGTGGCTGACAATAGGTCAATTCCATCACTGGCGTTGTACAGGTAGCCAATAGCAGGCCATGACTGTGAGTAGATCAATCAATCAATCACTAAACATATAAATGAGTTAATTAACTAATTATTGAACTCATTCATAGTCAACAATAAATATAGAAATCAATCAATCAATAAGTAAATATTTAATAATTCAAAGTTAGTCAATGAACATTCAATCGGTCAACATTCAATCAACGCACATTAAAACAATCAATTACTTAATATCCGATACAGGTGCACATACAAGCTAACAAGCACAAACCCATACATACAAACACACACACTCACACATACACACACACGCCTGCACACACACACATGTCAGCAAATACACGCATACGTGCAAGATTTTCAAGAATACTGCGACCGGTACGGTATATCACAGTATAGCATAGAATACAGCAGTAAGGCATATCACCGAACAGCATAGAACACAGCAGTACAGTATATTATAGTAGAGTATAGAATACAACAGTATGGTATATCATAGTATAGCATAGAATACAACGGTACGTTATAGGAGAGCATAGACTACTGTGGTACAGTATATCACAGTATAGCATAGAACACAGCAGTAAGGCATATCACAGTAGAGCATAGAACTCAGTAGTACGGTATATCACAGTACAGCATAGAATACTGCGGTACGGTATATCATAGTAGCATACCGCTGTATTATTTTCAAGAAAGAACATGCTAGTACAGAAATGAGTCATACCTGTGAGTCATCAGCTGGAGAAGGGAGGGTGTAATACTTCCACTGACCTCTTGACCCTTTCCATCTCTGTACAGCCGGTATACTAGCTTCATTAATACTGTCACATATCTGAGAACAATCAATCAATTTATGTCTAAATAATCAGATACAAGAAACGCCAATTCCAAATAAACATCGCAATGTGTAGAATAGAAGCGTTAATAACAATCCATCAATCCTTAATATCTATGTTATCTTGCTAGGATTAGATGACAGACAACAAAAATCTTCCTATTTCTCTGTTAGAATTCTCGTCATTAATATTTCAGCAAGGTTAATACTATTTTAGCTAAACACCTCTTTTTAAAACAAATTTTTCATTTATGAACTTAAAAATACTACAACTTTCATATCATTTGTGAACTTAACCTAGTTACTTGATAAGAGATCTTGAAAGAACTAAACTGTTTACTTAACAACAATTCATTCATGAATTTCCCCGTGTTGTGTTCGGGTGTGGTTGGACCACTGCAGAATTGGGCAACTGCAAACAATCTGCCGCGTGTACGTAAGAGGCGGCTAAAGGCAGGAGCTGAGGATGGTAAGAGGGGACTCACCTCACCATAAAATATTTTCCCCCAGGATTAAATGGTAATTAATCTACCTAACTGAGGAAGGCAACGGGAAACCACCTCAGAAGCCATATTTTTCCCAAGCTATAGGCTGCATATGGTATGGATAAGGCATAAACTTCGTGAATGGATTTACTTGTTGATCTAAGGAGTGCTCTTATGGAGCGAGAAAGCAGCCATTGAGTATGAATATGTACCTTGAACCTGCCACTTGGCAGTGCACTGAAGAGAAGAGAATTCATGAATTATAATTCTGACTTGCAGAATAATTTACATAATAGCTAACACTACAAGATTTCTTAAAACTCGTCCTATGCCATGTCACAGAAGCCTCCAAGCCTGATTACTGACTCAATCCGTAATAACAACAATTAGAGTTCTACAGTTATCAATGACAACATCGAGCTCTACATCGAGCTCTACTGAGACAAAATCAAGCAGGCGAGCAAAAAGAAGGTCCAAAAACGGTGCAAATTCCAAAATCCAGATAATCAATCCAAAGTTAATGGAATTAAATACTGTAGTAAAATTAATACAGTACTGATTAAATAGCACTGAACACAAAGCATTCAGTGTATATGCTTTGGATGGAACCATTGTAACATGAAATCACCAACAGAAAACGTTACTTGTTTTGTATGACCCGACTAATCTACTCGTTGAAAAAGACAAAGGAAAATAATCTCAGTGTCATAAGAATTTTAAGCTGGAGACAATAGTAAGGTTCTGTAGGCTTTGGCAGAGTCATTGCTACTGAAGCAATTGATAACAGTAATTAGAAAAAATAAATAAATAATAATAATTAATAATTATTAATAGATTATAATAATAATTATGGTTTGAGAAAGCATCAGTGAGCAGTAAACATTACAAAGAAAAGTGTAACTTTGATCTGTCCAACAGCTTGGCCCAACAAGGATCCATCTGTTAATGCGAAAAAAATCGTTATACAAATAGAAGCAAAAATATTAACAACAAAACTTAACCAAGCATAAGTCAACAGAAGAGCTACAGAGTTCGAAGCTGAAAGAAGATTAATATCTAACAATGGTTGACAAAAGACAACTTTGACAAGATGTGATCAGAAGTTAAGCAAAGTCCTTTGTCCTATCATCTGTATATTTACAGAGGTTAGTCGCATTTAAACTATAATAAAATATAAATGATGACAGAACAGACCTTTTTCAAAACATTCTCACTGTAGATATCTTGAACAGCAACAATACTGAATCTGTAAAAACATTAAAATATCTTTTCACAACAGGTGGGCCCCCTAATGACAAGGTAGACCCCCTAATGACGAGGTAGGCCCCTAATGATGAGGTGGTCCCCTAATGACGAGGTGGGCCCCTAATGACGAGGTGAGCCCCTAATGACGAGGTGGGCCCCTAATGACGAGGTGGGCCCTTAATGATGAGGTGGGCCCCCTAATGACGAGGTGGGCCCCCTAATGACGAGGTGAGCCCCTAATGACGAGGTGGGCCCTTAATGATGAGGTGGGCCCCCTAATGACGAGGTGGGCCCCCTAATGACGAGGTGGGCCCCCTAATGACAAGGTAGACCCCCTAATGACAAGGTAGACCCCCTAATGACGAGGTGGGCCCCTAATGATGAGGTGGTCCCCTAATGACGAGGTGGGCCCCTAATGACGAGATGAGCCCCTAATGACGAGGTGGGCCCCTAATGACGAGGTGGGCCCTTAATGATGAGGTGGGCCCCCTAATGACGAGGTGGGCCCCTTAATGACGAGGTGGGTCCCCTAATGACGAGGTGGGCCCCTAATGACGAGATGGGCCCCCTAATGACAAGGTGGGCCCCTAATGACGAGATGGGCCCCCTAATGACGAGGTGGACCTCCTAATGACGAGGTGGACCCCTAATGACAAGGTAGGCCCCTATGCCTTCCTCAGCTTAATGCTAAGATAAAAATGGCAAATAGGTTATAACTTTATTTGAAACATCAATTGACACCCCAATGTAGGGTAATACAATGAGTGGTCGAATAGCTCTGTGATATTTACTTGCATTAGTACATGACACTAGATATCATCCGTCCGGACATCATCCTTGGATGAGGAAACGGACGCTAACCTTTATCATTAGTACTATTATTAACACCTACAATGTATGAATTATTTTTTACTAACCGTAAAAAAGATGGACAATGGTTGACCTATTGAAACACTCAAGATTTTTCTTAATTAACTCAAAGCCTGAACATATAATGAAGTTTAGAAGTAAACATATTATCACATCCATCATAGGTCCGTCAGTTAAAGGCGTGGTTGGATTTAGTACAGAGATAAATCAGAAGTAGTAGGCCTATGCTGTATACCGCTAGGATGGTCAAGTTGAGAACACGTTTATCTGATCAGAAGGAGGCCATTGATTCAAATAACAGTCAATCTCTGATAGTACCGGCTCGGCAACAGAAAAAAATTGACACTTATTGTTCTATATATAGACCTTTTATAACATGTAGTGGCAGCTCTGCTCAGATAATAAACAAAGCCAGGTGGGGCAGTGGTGGGGGAGTAGGGATGTGTGTGTGTTTATATATACGGCAGGCAGTGCTCAGTATATTCACATATATTTATTATGTATTTCTTCATTTATTAACAAATGATGTTAAATAAATTAGAAAGGAAATTATATTTCGATTACTTTTCAAATGATGATATAAAATAACGTTGTAATTTACATTTAATATATGTCTAGATAAAATATTAGAGAGGATATCTTGCATTTCTGGAATATCTTACGTTACATGTAAGAAATCCCATATTGCCTTTAGTAAAACAATCAGTTGATGATTGAACAGTGGCGCCTCCAACGAATGAGAAAAATATACAAGGTGATTTTTTTCAAAGTAAACAAGTATCATCAAAATCAATATATTACTGATTAGTTTAAACAATACTAGCAAACTGAATTATGATCACAATTAAGTACTTAGAGAAATAAATACAGCAGCAGATCTCTGACCTGTTCTCTAACAGAGTCAAGGCTATGACCTCCTGAACTCCAGGATTCTCCACCTTATCACCATCCAATCTCTCCAGGTTCCAAGTGGCAATTCTAATTACATCGCTTTCCCTAGGTGGAGCCTCAGCCTTAGATCTCCGCCGAGATTTCTCCAGCAGTGGACCATACAAACTGATCAACTCCTTCTGATCCTCGTCTAAAAGATTCGACTTCAATAAATCAGCTGAAGCTGATAAATTACTCGACGTCGTTTTATTTCTTTTCTTACTCGGAGATCTTCTGGAAGATTTTCTCGGAGTACTTTCAACTTCCGTCAATGACAGCTTCGCTCTTACACCCTCGAGCATCTGCTTGTTTATTCCCTTAACTTTTCTCAAATCGTCAATGCTGCGGAATATTCCGTGCCGGTTTCTATATTCGACTATCTTTTCGGCGACGCCCGTCTGCAAGCCCTTCAGTCTGGACAGCTGCTTGACGTCTGCGGTGTTAACGTTAACCCTAACGTCGTGGTACCAGTTCCTCACACCAGAGTCTGAGGATGGCTCGCGAGTGCTCGGTTCACTCGTCCCGTCTAGATCACTGCGGCTGCTGTACACGGAGTCATCGTGACAAGCCACGGAGCCTACACTCCCGTTAATGCCCGGAGCTTTACAGTCGCTGACAGGACCGGCGAAGATTTCTGACCTAATTCTGGCGAGACGATTAGCCCCCATGCCAGAGACTAGGGCCAGATCTTCCACCTGTTGTTATAAAATGGCGCCGTCATAAATTGTCAAAAATTGGCCCAAAAGTAGAGCTGATTTTCTAAAATAAAATAACTAGGATACAAATAAATTTTATTGCCACAAATATTTATATACCCACATGTACTTATGGCCAACTGGCTGGAGCCAGTGACAAATTCTGTAAGATACTCGACCACGGATCAGTATGTGCGGGTTCTATTCCTGGTCTTGCCCGTCACTGACATTGCTTTCGAGTGAGGAGACTAACGTTAACCTTAGCTTTACCTTAGCTTTTTATGCAAATGGTTCTCTATTTGATATGTATAAAATTATATATATGACAGTAATATTGTCTATATGTAGTAGTATAAAGAAATATCTTCCCAAGCAATTTACATTTTATGAAATTTATTTTCACACAATGAACAACATTTTGAACATCAATGAACAACATCATTAAACAACATTTTCTCGTAGCAAATGTTGCACGAATTTCATGCATAGATTTAAAACAAAATGTAAAAAATTTCTACAAAATTTAACATAATTAAATCACCTCACAAGCACAAACTAAACTCAGAAAGTACAACTTAGTTATATCAGGTCACATAACATTTAACAATTAAACCAAACTACAATTCTAACCTTTCTAAACCCGCCAATAGCCTGTCTGTATTCCACAATACTGTGTGCTATTGGTCGACTTATGTGCGGCAGTGTCATCAACATTTCTTCTGTAGCCATGTTTATGTCCACTAATCCCGCATTGTCATCCCCTGCAGCAGCGAAGACATTGCCTCTGGCATTGAAGCCTCCGTTCACATTTTTCTTAGGCGCGGGCAACCGGAAGTCGCTGTTGAGGCTCTGTCGCCTGTCAATGCAGCAGTCATACTGCATTATAGGACAGGGCGGGCATTTACGACAACAGTTACCCATGACCAACAGCTACCAATTGACTTAGTTGCTGGTATGACCTGAAAAAAGTCAAGTAAGTACACATTTTAATGTGAGAGAGGATTAGATGTTTTGAATGGATAATTGATTAAACTTCCTAATGGTTAAAAATGTGGCACTAAAGGTGTTAGAAATAATCAGGAATGTGTGACTAAACAAGACACGTCATAGGAAAGATCGCAAAGGAAGCTAGATTATAAATTTAAATTCTTCAAATAGAATCAATGAAAATAAAAAACTGAAGCTATTTTCATCCAAGACTACATCAAGTACTTGATGCCATAGCCAAGCAAACTGGTACAACCGTACAAATACAGCAATAAATTATAATAATAATAATAACAACAATTAGAGTGCTACAGTCATCAATGACAGCATCGAGCACTATTGAGACAAAAACAAGCCGGCGAGCTAAAAAGAATGTCCAAAAACAGTGCAAATTCCAAAATCCAGAAATTCAGTCCAAAGTAAAGGGAGTTAGAGAAAAGGTGGTTTAGGAGCAGGTCGCCGCTCATGGACACTGGATGGAAAAGAGAGATGGAAAAGATAGGTCTTCAACTGCTTATGGAACTGCTCATAGGAAAGCAAAGGCTGATGTGATTCAAAAGAAGATTTCCGAAGATTGGATGGAAGAGAATTCCAGATCTGAGGTGCAGCATGCTGGAAAGAACGATTAGATAGCTTAGAGAGCGAAGGTAAGCTAGGTCTCACAAGAGTAATTAACTTAGAAGACCGAGTAACAGCAGGCTGCATCACTTTAATCAAGTGAGACATGCAAGTTTGTTCAGGGATGGTGATGGACTTATAGGTTAACGAAGCTGTTTTGTAAATGATACGCTCTTTAATCTTTAGCCAGTGCAAAGACTTCAAAATAGGTGTAACATGTGAGTACTTGGAACTACAAAAAATTGCTCGTGCAAGAGAATTCTGAACAAACTGCAACCGATCAATCTCACAGCCAGGGAGATTTAAAAACAAGGAATTGCAGTAGTCCAACTTCGATTGCACAAGAGCAGCACCAATTGTAGCAGCTGTCTCACGTGACAAATATGGACGTATTCGACGAAGATCACGGATATGGAAGAAACATGCTTGTGAAGTTTTAGTTATGTGTTCGTGGAAGGTTAGGTGTTTATCAAGGATAACACCAAGATTTCTCACAGAAGAAACAGGTGATATTTTAATACCCAAAGATAACGAAAGAGTTTTCCCATTCAGCTTCAGAAGCTGTTGAGGTGTCCCGACCAACAGGAATTCAATCTTAGATTGATTAAGTGTCAAGAAATTAGCAGACATCCAAGAGGATATAGACTGAAAACTTGCAGTTGCAGGATGGTTTCAGCTTTAGAATAGGAGTTAGGGGTGAAACAAGTGTACATTTGAGTGTCATCAGCATATAGTTCATGATCAAGAGAATGAGAAGAGATTAGAGTGCTTAAGGGTGTTGTATAGAGATTAAAGAGGATAGGACCAAGAACGGAGCCTCGAGGCACACCATACTTTAAGTGAGAAGGCGAAGAGATGTACTTCATCACTTTCACACTAAAAGAACGATCCGTCAGATAGGAGGAAAACCAATCAAGAACAATTCCACGAACACCAAACCAGGAAGAAAGACGTTCCAGAAGAATATTGTGATCAATGGTATCAAAAGCGGCCGAAAGATCAAGCATACATAATCCAGTTAAGCGTTGCGTGCACATGGCATTAACTATAGAATTGCACACAGATAGAAGCACCGCTTCAGTTGAACGATGCTTAGTATATGCAGCTTGATGCTTAATACTTTAAAAAATTAAATTAAACACGCATTATAGTGAATAATCAACTATGTTGATATCTATCACTTTTAAAACCACATGTTTAATCCGTTAGGCAATTTAGACCATTTTCCGTATAACCAGTCCAGTGAATGTCCGAGATTTTACTCTCAGATCAGCGCGGCCGGGATTCGAACCCACGAGGGTTCCATTCACGGCAGGATTTGTCATTTAAAACTTCATGACGTTACCCCTACGCTATTTAGACATTCTAATTTAAAAAGTAAACACGCATTATAGTGAATAACAACTATGTTGATATCTATCACTTTTAAAACCACATGTTTAATCCGTTAGGCAATTTAGACCATTTTCCGTATAACCAGTCCAGTGAATGTCCGAGCTTTTACTCTCAGATCAGCGCGGCCGGGATTCGAACCCACGAGGATTCAAATCACCTCAGGATTTGTCATTTAAAACTTCATGACATTACCCCTACGCTATTTATTTTATAGTGACATCACTACAAAGCATAAATGTCGCATCTCTGAATAAGCAAACTTTGATATATTCAGAAGAATTAATTATATTTAAATATGTATATAATTATTACTAAACAAATATTACTTGATAAAATGAAATCTTTGATTTCTTAAATAAATTTATAGGTTTTCGATAAGTGTTGATAAACAAACAACCATGGATACGAAAGTTATGTTTTAAAACTGGCAACACATCACAATTATACTGGTCCCCAAAGCACTATTGGGGCCGGATATATTCAAGTTTAAAATGACCTGGTTTAAAATAGTCTGGCTCACTCCTTTGTCCCTCCATAGTTTCCATAATTTAGTCACAGCTGATTTTTCTAGGGGGGTTCTCTTCCTAATTTCAACCAAACGCTCCCAATTCTACGCCATTGTAAACCCAAGAAAGTCAAAGAACTTCACCATTTTAAGCGTTTAAGCCTGTTTGTGTAGAGTCCGTAAGAGACATCTCTGACATTGCCTTATGACGAGGAACCGGACGTTAAATTCTTATTGATTGATTGGTTCTTTGTTTTCCGGATGTTCAAAAATAGTCACACTTTCTTGCTTTCGATTCGAACTTTCATTTCTCCCTCATTGCCCGTTATTAACATTACGTCATCTGCTTAGTGTAGGTTGCTTATTATATTATTATTAATTATTAGGTGCCTATATTATATATAAAGATTGTCTATTAATCTACCGCAAATCTTAACATCAAGTCTCAACTCATCCAGATCCGCAGGTATGATGAAACAAGTCACGTGTTATCTAATAATAATAATAATAATAACACACATTATAGTGAAATGATCAACTATGTTGATATCTATCACATTTAGTACCACATGTTATATCCGTTAGGCAATTTAGTCCATTTTCTGCATAACCAGTCCAGTGAATTACCGAGATTTTATTCTCAGATCAGCGCGGCTGTGATTCGAACCCACGAGAGTTCGATTCACCTTAGGGTCTGTCATTTAAAACTTCACGTTATCTACACCCTTAACCATTGTGCTATTGAGACATTCAAAAATCTGAGAAACTAACTCATTTTTTTCTCGTTTAGTATTGTTTATACGTTAATCACAGCACAGATTATAAAAACAATAGGAACCTGCATGTAACTAGATAAACAAATAACATTACAAAAGAGAAAAAACATAAAAAAGAGCCATAGCTCTGTTCGGTAATACCATAATTAGTAGCTATAGATCAGTCTACTTGAGTGAAATACAAAAAAATTTATATGACATTTTCAATTACAGTAATACCGTTGGTAGCCATAAATTGAATATTTTAAAATTAGGAAATGGCCAGACACTGGTAGTGAAAACTGAAAATAAATAAGAAACATCTCCAAATTATAAAAAATTTAACAAGTAAACTAAGTTCATATCTAGAAGCAAAAAACTAACTAAATAAACTTTAGAGCGCGAAGAAAATATAATGAAACAAGAAAATGCAATGAAACAAATGTGGTGTCTAATTAACTAGTACAAACGTTCAGAGAAAGCATTACTAGTATAAATTCACTAAGGCTTAATTAATATTGATTAAATATTAAACTGAAAATTCTCTCTCATGGAACTCTACAGAACTGAGGATGAAGCTAACATTCTGCGGTCACTTGATTAGAAACCACAGCCAGGAGAAAGAAAGCTAAGGTAAAGCTAGAGTTAACGTCAGTTTCCTCACTCGAAAGCGACGTCAGTGACCGGCGAGGCCAGGATTTGAACCCCGCACATACTGATCCGCGGTCGAGTATCTTAACGACGTCAGAAAGAAAGCCTACAGGGCTTAAGGGAAGAGAAGAGAGGAATACCCAGACTAAGGTGGTTGGATGAGTTGGAAAGAGCAATGAGACAGGTGCTTCTGTTACCACAAAACAACCACTTGTTAGAGAGCTCTGTCCACGTGATCAACACGTGATCAGGTGCGGCCTGATGATACAGGTAACTAAATAGTCAGTAAACTTGTCAATTTGCTCGAAATCAAATAAAACTAACACCATTATATAATTCTACGCTATAATAGCCATTTAATAGACATATCAGTCCGTCGGGCCGATACGGCACAACAACAACAACAATAACACGCACTATATCACTTTTAATAACACATGTTAAAACCGTTAGGCAATTCAGTCCATTATTCGCATAACCAGTCCTGTGAATGTCCAAGATTTTATTCTCAAATCAGAGCGACCGAAATAGGAGCCCGCGAGAGTTCAATTCACCTCAGGATCTGTCATTTAAAACTTCATGACGTTACACCTACGCCATTGAGACATTCTGTACTTATATTGGTATTATTATTATTTTATATTATTATATTCGTAGGCTGCTGTCACGCCCACTAAGAATTCTATCACAACAGACATTACCGTCCAACACAATAAAGCACCTTCAGGTTTAAACCAATAAAAACAAAATATCAAACTAAAATTAACAATAGTTGATATCTACCGTTATATCCATTATAAAACTAACACTGGACATTCTATGCTAACGCTCTTTATACAGATGTCAATTTTGTTTTTATTTTCTGCAACACCTACAAATGAGCTTAATTAAACGACTGCGTAATTTAATTAATTTCTATTCAAGCAAAACAAAAGGAACATTTAATTCCTCTTATTTATTAACTAATCACCAACAGGATCATATAACATCTTAACTAACAATCTATCATTATCGACCCAATCGTTACAATAAGGGTTCAAACCGAACCGCAATTATATTTATCTATGCAAGAACCAATCTAACTCTAAATAATAGTAGATTGTTACTTGATCTACACATAAATGTTAACTTAAAATTCATCATCATCATCATCATCTTCCCTTGAGTCCCAGCTTAACTAGGGTCGGGATACGAATAGACTGTCTCAAATCCTCTCTGTCCTACATCATATCATCAGTCAATCCCCTATTTGAGACTTTTCCATTCGTTTAAATTTTTGTAGCAATTTCTGGAGCATTGGCGCTCACAACCGAATGCCTTTTCTGACGTTGGTGTGGATCTTAGTGCTTTAGTCGCCTTCTACGACTCGTACAGTTGTATCGTAGAATTGAGCGGTAGATCAATTCTTCAAACAACCCGGACACAACACGAGGAGAATGTTAACTTAAAATTAAATTCATAAAATAAAATTTACTGAACAGTTTAAGAAAAATATTTTTAATCGAAACCCTATTCTCTATTAATCGTTCCCAGCTTATTCGAGATTTAGAATTAGCATTACACAGCTAATGCTAGTGCTCTCTGTATCTCTTTCTATAGTATACTGCAAATGCAGGTCCAAGGTACATATTCACACTCAGAGTTTGCTTCTCGATCAATATAGTGCACTCCATCAACAGGTTAATCCCTTCACAAAAGGTTATGCTTTATCCACACACAAAACCTAGAGCTTGGAATAATATGGCTTCTGAAGTGGATTCCTGTTGCCTTCTCAGTTCTTGCTTAGTCGCGTCTTATGACACGTGCAGTTAACGGTAAGTCTATTCTTCAGCGTCCCGAACACAACACTAGAACACTGCCAATACCAGAACTAACACAATTTATTTCAATGAAATGGAACTGATTTAGTAAAAATAGCAAATTCCTTGCAATCTTATTTACACTTTACTACAGTAGTAAATCCTGCCAGCACTAGATTTCTGATTTCTAATATGCATAAATCCGTCCAAGACCACAAATGAATGCGTCATTATGCTCACATGTCACACTATATCTAATTCAAGCTAGACTAAGGGCAGATTGAAAACAGAACTACAGGCTCTATTTCACAAGTCAATCCTACTATTTGTGTACAATTAATGCTAATAATATTAGACAAAGATCTTAGACTGATTTTTGAACCATACTGAATTAATTTATTAAAATTAGTTAAGTTTGTTGAACACTGAGATTCTACTCTGAAAACAAAATGCTTGCTCACCGCAGTGGCAAAATTAACACTAAACACAAATCAGTCAATCACTCAGTCAATACTGAATATACACTAAAACAGCGCACTTAGCAACGTCTCAGAAGCGCCGCTTCTCCACAATCACCAGCTGCTCATTGGTGTCATATAGTACTATCGACAGAGTTCAACATGAGAGTTCTCCATACACCCTAACGTTGTGCATTCTACTTCACCCACTGAGCCACCCCTCACTGTATATTTTATCCACTCAGCCACTCCTATTTACTTCACCCACTCAGCCACCCCACACTTTATGAGCTCAGCGCCTATGGAGGAGCCCGCGGCACTGCACGGCTGCAGAACAACCTGGTACAACCCATCAGTGCTGCAGTCTTCTATCTTCAGCGTGAGATCTTGATTGACGCCTGCCTCTCTACCGAACACGAGCTTCTTAAACAGGTTCGTGGCTATGATAGGCCAAGATAGTGGTCTCACGTGCCGAATACCTGCTCAACGAAACAATAGAGATGTAAATAATGCTGCATAATAATAACACAATAGTAACATACAATATTGTGAAATGACCAACTACGTTGCTTTCAATTACTTTTAATACCAAATATTAAATGCGTTAGGCATTTCCGTGTATCCTGCAAAGTGAATGTCCGAGATTTTACTCTCAGATCAGCGCGGCTGGGAATCGAAACCACGAGGGTTCCATTCACCTCAGGATCTGTCATTTAAAACTTCATGACGTTACCCATACGCAAACGATACATTCTAATACATCATTACGTGAACGGCTGAACGACTAATCCCATCAGTCAATACATCAGTACGTGAACGGCTGAACGACTAATCCCATCAGTCAATACATCAGTACGTGAACGGCTGAACGACTAATCCCATCAGTCAATACATCAGTACGTGAACGGCTGAACGACTGATCCCATCAGTCAATACATCAGTACGTGAACGGCTGAACCACTAATCCCATCAGTCAATACATCAGTACGTGAACGGCTGAACGACTGATTCCATCAGTCAATACATCAGTACGTGAACGGCTGAACGACTAATCCCATCAGTCAATACATCAGTACGTGAACGGCTGAACGACTGATCCCATCAGTCAATACATCAGTACGTGAACGGCTGAACGACTGATCCCATCAGTCAATACATCAGTACGTGAACGGCTGAACCACTAATCCCATCAGTCAATACATCAGTACGTGAACGGCTGAACGACTGATCCCATCAGTCAATTCATCAGTACGTGAACGGCTGAACGACTAATCCCATCAGTCAATACATCAGTACGTGAACGGCTGAACGTTGACCACCATTGGCTGATCATGAAGAAAAGGGAGAGAGAGAGAGATAGGGAGAGAGATAGATAGGGAGGGAGGGAGAATTTAAGCATACTCATAATTCATTAGTTATAGGCAAGTAAATATTAAAATAATTAATGCCAACTAATAATACAAATTAAACAAACCATTCAGACAGCACTTGAAAGCCTGAGGTGGGTATGACAAGAGCTGCTTGCTGATTGGTTGAATATGGGTCACCATGACCGCGATCTGGTCTCCAATGTCAACACGCCTGACAGTGGCCATATCTCTGCATGTCTCCTCAAGTACCACTCTGTAGTACACATCTACACATACAAGCACACACACACATCTACATATACAGTCATACACACATCTACATATACAATCACACACACATCTACACATACAACCATACATACATCTACACATACAACCCACACACATCTACACATACAATCACACACACATCTACATATACAGTCATACACACATCTACATATACAATCACACACACATCTACACATACAACCATACATAGCTACACATACAACCCACACACATCTACACATACAATCACACACACATCTACATATACAGTTATACACACATCTACATGTACAATCATACACACATATACACATACAATCAAACACACATCTACACATACAAAACACACATCTACAAATACAACCACACACACATCTACACATACAATCATACACATATCTACACATACAATCATACACACATCTACACATACAAACCATACATACATCTACACATACAACCCACACACATCTACACATACAATCATACACACATCTACATATACAATTTATACATACAATCACACAAATACATCCCTTTAGTCTCTTCTAATAAAGAGCACTACATCACAATTTCATCTCAATTATACAGAATATATCCAACCCAATCTTTTCTCTTATTATTCAGTTTTTCTCAAATTTTTTTATTATTCAAAGCAAACAGAGTAGTTTTTATACAGTATGCATCTCCAGTACTACAAATACACTACAGTATTCATCAAATAGAGTCCTTGTCTTTGGACTAATTTTTTGGATTTTTGAAGTTGCACCATTTTGAACTTTCTTTTTGCTCATTGGCTTGGATTTGTCTCAATAGTGGTCGATGTTGTAATGGCCGACAGTAGCAATCTAACAGTTGTTATTACATTGTAATTATTAATATACTACAGTTTATGAAAAAGAAGGGGAAAGCGGAAGACAAAGAAGAGTGGAGGCGTTATATACCATGGACCTGCCAGCAGACAGTGAACTAAGAGAGAGAGAGAGAGAAAGATAGAGAGACACTACAGTTTTACATCAAATAGAGTATTGTATTAGCATTGCAGTAAACACAGTAGTAGAGCCTATCAGCATAGTGCACAGACCGTGATAGCGTGTTACGTAGAGTTCTCCTACAGATGGCGGCAGCTTAGACGCTAGATCCTTAGTGCTTGCCTGATAATCCATCAGTAAGGCTTCAATCTCTTCCACTGTTAAACATACAGAATCAATCATTCAATCAATCAATCAATCACAATATAATCAATCAATCAATCAACACCAGAATATTCTTACGATCAACAATTTTATACTATATTATATTATATGAAGTTAACAGTCTTCCACTGTTAATCATAGATAATACAATACAATACAAACAACCAATCAATCTATATCAGAGGTTTCTTATGCTCAGCGCGAAACATATTTATATTAAAAAATAAAAACCAATTGAAAAGAAACATCTGCTGGCAACACTGAAGCCTAACGGACACTTTTGTTAAAATGTGCCTAAAATATACAGAGGAAACTGTATATTTTACACATTCAATAAACATTAGTTTAAATGCAATAAAACAATATGAGATCACAAAGTATATAAATTAACCTTAACTCTAATAATTATCATTCATTTCTGAACATAAATGTACTCAAATTTGAAAATAGCCGTATACTTTACTGTTACAGTTTCTAATTCTAACACACAAGCTAAGCTACACAATGACCTAAAGACAGTATTAGCTAATATCTAATAGAGTAATACCTAGAATCTTTTGCAGCTAAAATCAAAACTGAGAATTTACTGTATTTACCTGTTTTAACGTTGTAGCAGTAGAAGAGTGAAGGATTGACACAATGACCCACCCGCACAATGTCCCCTGACACAGGCCTCAACTTTGGCATTCTGCCTGAACCCAAGCTTGCGTCCTCAGCATGCAGCCTTTGACAATCCACGTTCTCTGACACAAGAGGTCTCTCACGAGCCAAGCCTAGCAACATAATCTCCTCTCTCACTGATGTACCACCGTTCAATGCAGTTAAATCGACGCTGTAGTAGCTTTCCCTTCTCTTCACCGATCTAACCCTATACTGACCATTCTCACACTTCATAGTAAACCAGTCCAAAGCATCCGCTGACCACGTTCCATCAGCACTGCTACCACTTACATCAGAAATCTCACACCTGACGGCTAAACTCGGAGCCATTTTAACAAATTCCACCGGAAGTGGTCGCAAATCAAGCGCCGAGATGCTATCAGAGTTACCGAAGTCAACGTACAGGACTCTGAAGCGGCGGTCATCGAGTTTTTCCAGTACGACGGCTCTGTACCAGACTCCTGCCTCCAGGGCAGCCACTGCTTCCCCCACAGCGGGGGAAAACCGCGCTCTAGCTACCGGTCGCTGCTGTGAGAAGTGCTGCTGCATCGCAAAGACGACCTCTAGCGACTGATCGTTCTTAATCTGTACATAGAACTCCTCCGGAGATATCGTATGAACGACTAATACCTCCACGTTGACGTGCAACTCCGGAGAACTGCCGAATATCTTCTCAATGTTGCCCGGAGCTTCACGACTACCATGACAATCTGGCGATACGTCTTGGAATATGGCTACTTCGTGTTCAGAAGCAGTCTTTATGTTGCCATTCGTCAAACTCTCGGCTTTGTCGCAGTTAAATTGCGCCGCACTTTCTTTAGAATCTGACCTCCTATCAGTAGACACAGGAGCATTCCTATCTATAACTGTGCTCGCTAGACTTTCTGAAAGGGCAGAAGCTTGGTCATGACTCGATTGCTCTGTAACTTCAGTCACACGTCTAGCGAAGCCTCGATTCATCATTTCACAACTCAGCCTCTCTCTCTCCCCCTCCCTCTCTCTCAGTCCTATCAGATACTTCGTGCTTGCTACTCGCTCCACATCACACACAACCAGTACTCTATTTTCATACGCCTTAAACCATGCTACGGCCTCTACACTCCAGTCTCCGGTCTCTGGTTTAACGCAAGATATACCACAGTTAATCGCTAGTCGTGGAAGAACGTTAGTGTCTCCAGATAAAATATGACAGTCTGCGAGACTGATAACATTGGTGTTGCCAAAGTCAACAAACTGCACGGTAGCCATGTTCTTGTCCACGTCAATGGCGAGCACTTCAGCTCGGTAGTAGCCGCCATCAAACGGAGCGGAAATCAAATCTCCTTCGCTCGGAGGCATGGCTAGGTGGGAGGAAGGGTCGCAAGCACTTTTGGTCAGATTGACAAAAATTTCACACACCTGCTTCTGAACGTCATCGTTCTGGAGCTGAACGTAGAAATCGCTCGGACTGTTAACATGTGCGACCAAAATCTCATCGTCCGCTTTCAATTCTATGCTCGACTCGCAGTCATGCCTTTCTTTCATGTACCCTTTTCTGATCAGCCCCTGTCTAACAGAAGACTGGGGAGTGGCAGCGTCTATCCATATATCTATAGCAAACTTTGAGCCGCCTTCAAGCGAAATGCAGTCCTTAACGAACACATCCTTACAGCTCATCTCACCTTTAAACCACTCCAGAGCTTCATCGCTCCACGATTCCTCTCTGCCACCGATTAGCTGACACCTAAGTGCCTGACTGGGCATCCAAGACGCAAATTCCTCCTTTAAATTCTCTAAACTGTTGAACGTAACCCGAGCAGTGTCACCGAAGTCAACAAATCTCACCTCGGCACTGACCAATCCCACCTTTGCGTCCAGCACAACAGCACGGTACCAAACCCCATCGTACTTAGCGGCTACAAACGAACCCGTCGCGTAAGTGGAGCGTGGGGGAAGCTTACAGCCTGACTCGTAATACCGGTTCATCTTCAGTACGAGATCATTAAAACTGCTCTGAGACTCATTGATTATGTGTGCGTAGAACTCGCAGGGCGACACTACGTGGACTATGTTGACGAGCGACCCGGCTCTTAGCGGCACACAGTTAGCCACAGCCACTACGCCGCTGCGAGCCGTTGTGCTGTCAGAGCAGTAGCCGCTCGTTGAAGCAGCGCTCTCTGCTCTCTCCCAGCTCCTAGGGTTTGATTTAGACGAGATAAATCTTCTCGTTTCGCTCTCAGATTCAGAGGAGGTCACAAGCGGGTCCACAGAGGTTGTCTTACGCGACAAGATCGATGATTTCTCAGACGACGCGTCATTCGTAGAGTGGCTGAACGATTTTTCTAATTGAACGTTAGAGCCAGACACATTCCCTACCAGCGAAGTCACTTCGTTTGACTTTAGCTTGGCATAGCCCTTCTTCAGCATCGTGTCCCTCACAGATATTCTTTCATCCTCATCCTCCATCAAGAGTAAATCAAGTTCGACCACATCTCGTCTACTCCCTGTGTCCACGCTACACACCGTCATCAGCTTGTTCTCGTACGAGTTCTTGAACCACTGGATCACATCAGCCGACCACTCACTACAACCCCTCCCGACAGTCGACGTCTGCACGCCAGTGATGCAGCACTTAACAGCGCACACCGGCACCGCACTCAACTCTTCTGGAAGGTTCCGCGTCTCGCTCAGCAGCACAAAAGCAGTGTTACCGTAATCGATAAAAACCACGCGGATCTCTTCGTTATCCTCAGCGTCCAGAACAACAGCGCGACACCAGCAGTCCTCGAACCTGGCCAGGATTCTGTCGCCTGGTCTCACGGAAGAGACAGGTCTGGCCTGCGGAGAGAAACTGTTGAGAGATGAGAGTAAAGATGAGATGAGATCTCTCTCAGCGTCCACGCGGTGTACGTAGAAGTCGTGCGGTGAGTTCACGTGAACCACTGCGACAATCTCTCCCACAGCAATGTCTGACTTAGACGACGTAACGTCAGGTTCTGAGCTGCTACGGGATCTATGTTTTTCCGTTGATTCATTCTTTTCTTCCTTCCAACTACATGCAGAGGAGATTCCGTTATCACAGGAGCCAAGCTTAACCTCACCTACAGCTGAGGATTTCCTGTCAACATCTTCTGCAGATCTTCCGCCGTTACTCGTGGAATGATTTCTTCCTGTTTCAGCATTTCTCGCAGAATTAGACGTACCATCGGCAGGTCCGTGGACTGGTAGAACAACATTCCCGCTGGTCCTGCATAGAACTCCGTCGTTGAGTAGTTTATTCAGAACATTCGTCTGATCCTCGCTGTCCACAAGCTCGACCACATAGAGGTCATCCCTCCTGCTCACCACTCTCAGTGAGTACACAGTCGCTAGGGGTCTCAGGAGTTCCTCTCTGTACTTGTCGCTGTTCACCGTCACACCTTCAAACCCGGCCAGTACGCAGCGGTACGCCAGTGCCGGCAATCTAACCAGAGCGTCGCTCAAACGACAAATTCTTTCTTTCGTAACCATGTCAACGTTTCCGTAGTCCAGAAATCTGACTGTGACCATTTTATTGGATATTCCTTCCACTACAGCTCTATACCAGAGTCCGTCCACGCTGTAGCGTGCAGCCACATTCTCGCCCAACCCGGGAGTTGAATCAGCAACCCCGACATCTCCAGAGCCTTTCAAACTAACTGAGCCACCGGTACTGGCACAGCTCTTAACTGAATGACCATCTCCACCAGCGGCTAATTCCTCCGTGTCTCCTTGGCTGCAGCAGCGACTCATTTCCTCCTCAATCTGCTGCAGAAGATCTCTGGATCTTCTCGTGAACAGTTGTACGTAGAACGCTGCCAGGTCAGTCGCTACTGTTACCGCGGCGTTGTAAGTCTCACCGATGATCAACGGTTCGCTGGGTAGATCAATCTGTTTGTAAATAGTCTGGTATCCTGACTTGTTGTTTATTTCGCTAATCAGATTAGCAGAAGACTTTACCTCTGGCGCAGGTGTGTCTATGACGAGGTCGGCTATATTCACTTCTCTCTCCAGCCTAACCGTATAGACGTCATCTTCTTTATCGACAATGGTGACCTCCAGTGAAGAGTTAAGAGCTGGGACTTCCTTCGTGCCTTCAAGCCTCACCTTCACACCAAACACCGGATATTCTAGAACGTTCTCCTGCAGACGTGCCACGCTCTCAGGTTTCACTTCAGCAGTGTTACCATAATCGATAAACTTGACGCTGATGTTACCGCTGCCTGTCTGCAGAACCTGAGCTCTATACCAGGACTGATCGTCCTCAAACAGCGCACAGACTAGTTCATCGCGTGAGGGACTCCCGTGCAGCACGTGCGTGGCACCGTGCTGGTTGAGATCAGTCTGCAGCTGCTTGATGTAGCGAAGGTGCTGGAAGAGCTGCACGTAGAGACAGGGCGACTCAGCGTGCACTACAATGACTGTCAGTCTCTCTCCAGCAGAGTAATCGAGAGATTTGAGAGAACTGAGAGCGAGAAACGATTGTTTAGTGTCATCTACTCATAAATAAACATAAAAATAATATAAAATCATATATTGTTATATATTGATTTTTGGGTTTTTATATATTATGTTATAATATATATAAGAAAACAATATGCAAATCATACAATTGTTAATCATACATCATCATCGTCGTCTTTTCTTGAATTCTAGTTTAGCTATGGAGGGGATACTAATAGACCTTTTAGATTCTACTCTCTCCGACACCATATCACCAATCAATCCCCCATTTTTTTATATCCTCATTATAACTTCATCCTACGTCAGTTATGATATACCTCTCCCTAACTTAACCTCCATCTCATCTTCCCAATTCTATTCACTAAATCCTCCTCTGCCTTTCTCACTATATTGCCACAACATCTCAATCTCGACTGAGCCAACCTATATCCCTAATCCCCTCAACAATCAATGTAATAACAACAACAAGGACTAAATATAAATTCAAAATCAACTTATTATTCATCTTCATCATCTTCCGTTGAATCCCAGTTTAACGAGGGTCGGGATACGAATCGACTAAAATTAACTTATTATTATAATTAGTGGTCTTTCTCTTGTGGTCTCAGTGTACTCAGTCGTCATCGTGTGGTGCTTTGGCGCTCTTTGTGTAGAATCTGCAAGAGACGTCCCTGACATTGCCTTATGACGAGGAACTGGACATTAAATTCTCATTGATTGATCGATAGTAGAGAGAAAAAAATTTTGACGAATAGAAATCATACCAGGTTTGAGAGATTTCTCTAGCACTCTCTCCACAGGATTCTCAGGAACAGGAGGCACGACTGGAGAGAAGTTGAACTTACAGTCTCTGACGAGACCGCTGAGCCATCTCTTGATTGCTGCGTCATCTCTAGCGTCAGCTGACCTAATGGCAAGACCAGCAGCCAGCAGCTGCTCAGCTAGGCTCACAGCTATCCCTCTGCTGCTCAACAACAACAACACGAGAATTAAAAAAAAAAAAAAAACAATTAATTTAATTATTTATATACATCAATATATATCTCCCCGTGTTATGTCCGGGTTGTTTCAAGAAAATTAATAATTTAATAATTTATATACATCATTTATAAACACATAAACACCGCAACAATTAATTAACTTTCATTAATTGGAGCTTGCTAGTAATATTCCTTTTTACAAACATAGTAGGCCAGATTTAGCCTAGTTTAAAGTAAGTCTGTAAAAGTAAGTATGTTTAAAGTAAGTAAATTTAATTTAAGTCTGAAAACCAAATTTTATTTAAATTTATTGTCTTGTACTACAATTATATTGTTAGAACATCATAATGGTCGGGACTAATAAATATAATAAAATTGTCAATATAATAAAGTAGTATAATATTAAATCTATTTATGAACTGTCAGACATATGATGCTGAATCAAACAATTATTTCGTACTAGTTAGTATCTATTCAGTCCCCGTGTTGTGTCCGGGTTGTTTGAAGAATTGACCAACCAGTGACTGCACGTGTCGTAGAAGGCGACTAAGGCACTACGATCCACGCCAACATCAGAAAGGGCATTCGGTTGGTGAACGCCTAGGCTCCAGAAATTGCTACAAAAATTAAAACGAATAGAATAGTCTCAAATAGGGGATTGGCTGGTGGATGATATGATGTAGGACTAAGAGGATTCGAGACAGTCTATTCAAATCCCAACCCTGGTTAAACTGCGATTCAAGTGAAGATGATGATGATGAACCAGTATCTCTTCATATCCCTGACATTGAGTTGTGGCTAGGAGCCGGAAGTTAAATTTTTATTGATTGATTGAGGCCACTTACCTGTCCCACACCGCTAACTCCACCTCCACTCCGGAATCATTCACTCCGCTCACGAGTCCTTCCACATAACCTCCGTGGCTCCTCTCAGCCGCTACTAGCTCCTTCTTCAACAACTCAACCGCCTCTACCGGCCACTCACCCCGCTCTGACAGCGGAGACTTAACGACAGCGAGACGACAGCGCACGGCCTGGAACGGTATAGAGCAGAACTGGCCCTCTAGTGAGTGAAGCTGACCCACCGGGATGTCGGTACAACGACCGTAGTCGAGCAGCCGCACTCGCACGCTGATTGGGTTAAAATCGAGAGCCAAGGCTCGATACCAGCGGCCGGAGTAGAGGACTGCGTACAGCATGTGGGCCGTGGGTCTGTGAAAACACAACTCTCTATTACACGCTTTATAATTATTGTTACTTAGTAAATATTTACATTTTTAGGATGAGATAAAATTAACACATGGGATTTTACAATGGACCTGGCATGAAGCAATACACTGAGGAATAATAGAGAGAAGGATAAAGATGATCTATAAGATTCCCTCTCATATATTTATAAAAGTTAAATAAAAATTAAATTAAATTATATAAAAATTAATAGAATTACTGTCGCTTACATATGTGAATCTATCTGAAATTTCAGAATTGGTAAAATTATAATTTTACAAATTCTGAAATACCAGATGGATTCTTCCCGATGCCGATGACAGCACAAGGCAGTGCATGCACTGTATGAACCAGAGCGGACTAGCTAGAGACTCACGTGAATCCATTGGGCCTGGTCTTACTGTTGTAGTGCAGCGTCATCCTCTCTTCCAGTCCTCTCAGCTCTCCGTACTCCTCCAGTGAGACAACCTGAACCCAGAACTGACCCGGGGTCACGACCTGCTGAACTTTGACCTTCACCGCCTGACCCTTGTAGATGCGTTTAGCTGCTGTGGGGTAGTGCGGGTTAGGAATGCTGATCTCCCGTACTGCTGAGCCGCTGTAAGAAAAATCAATCAATCAATTTTGATACCCCATAGCCGGGACACCAGATAATGTTCGACTGGCAATTCGTCACTAACAGCAGCGGGTTGGGTTAATGAGCTGCTCGCTGAACACGATGTGGTAGAGGGGTTCGAAAGCCCTGTGTTCTCTCATTGGTTGAACTGGAATCTGAAATATACGGTGATGATTTTTTTATATTCTTAGACACGGGTCCTGCCATTTTGAAAGTGTTATCAGTCAATCTGTGAGCTTATTTTCCACGTCGGTATATCAAATCAACTGTGAAAAAGGAGGAAAGATTAGGTGTAGTCATACGCAGCCAATAAACTAATGAAGTGATCAATCAATAATTTGGGATATAGTAGTTATAGTAGTTATCTGGAGCAAATTCACTATATATATATATATATATATATATATATATATATATAGATAGATAGATAATCTATATAGATAGATAGTTTATATATATGTAGATAGATAGCTTATATATATATATATATATATATATATATATATATATAAACATTAGATTCTAAAGATATAGAGCACCTATAAAGTAAACTCGCTAATAAATCAAATTTACGCATAGCATTGGCTACGTTAGGAATATATACGCAGACACACTAATGATAATGAAACATATCAATTTACACATTTCTAGTGACAGAGCTGAGACGACAGGATCACCCATCATACTGTATAGGCAAATGAATAGGCTGGAGCCGGCGGCGAAGTCGGTAAGACACTCGACCGCGGATCAGTATGTGCGGGGTTCAAATCCTGGGCTTGCCCGTCACTGACATCACTTTCGAGTAAGGAAACTGACGTTAACCTTAGCTTTACCAGCTTTAACTCATTTAATAATAATTAACTTAAAGAAAAAGTTATCAGTTTTCACCTCAACTCAGTCTTCACTTTTTTGTCAGAGCTCACTCTGCTCTCGTTGTTGCTGTTGCTGTTGAGATTGGCAGCACTGGTGTTGATCAGTTTTGATTGGCTATTGATTGATTGTGACTCTCTCACAGCCACTCCTGCAGCCACTAGCCTATCTGATAAATTCCAACCTTCAACAAACCAATATAAACAGAGACTTATTACTGGCTGGAGCCAGTGGTAATGTCGGTAAGATATTAGACCGCGGATCAGTATGTTCGAGGTTTAAATCCTGGGCTCGCCCATCACACACATCGCTTTCGAGTGAGGAAACGGACGTTAACATTAGCTTTACCAGACAATATTCTTAATACTAATTCATGAACTATGGTCACATCTATTGACTCGTCACATCTATTGACTCGTCACATCTATTGACTGGTCACATCTATTGACTGGTCACATCTATTGACTGGTCACATCTATTGACTGGTCACATCTATTGACTGGTCACATCTATTGACTGGTCACATCTATTGACTGGTCACATCTATTGACTGGTCACATCTATTGACTGGTCACATCTATTGACTCGTCACATCTATTGACTCGTCACATCTATTGACTCGTCACATCTATTGACTCGTCACATCTATTGACTGGTCACATCTATTGACTGGTCACATCTATTGACTGGTCACATCTATTGACTGGTCAC
Source organism: Enchytraeus crypticus (assembly GCA_905160935.1). Classification (NCBI taxonomy): domain Eukaryota; kingdom Metazoa; phylum Annelida; class Clitellata; order Enchytraeida; family Enchytraeidae; genus Enchytraeus; species Enchytraeus crypticus. The sequence goes on along the minus strand of CAJHZI010000711.1, from coordinate 270,337 downwards.
ATCTATTGACTGGTCACATCTATTGACTCGTCACATCTATTGACTCGTCACATCTATTGACTCGTCACATCTATTGACTCGTCACATCTATTGACTCGTCACATCTATTGACTCGTCACATCTATTGACTCGTCACATCTATTGACTCGTCACATCTGGTTTAACACCAGTCCTAGCATTCATAACTAAACCAGTGACAATGATGAGCATTGAATTTATCCCAGAGAGTGAGAGAGAGCGAGAGAGGGAGAGAGAGAGAGAGAAACAGAGAGATAGAGTAAGGGAGAGAGAGAAAGATAGAGACAGACAGAGAGTGCAAGATAGATAGAGATAGATAGATATAGATCGATTGATTAATTTAGAGAGAGAGAGACAAACCTTCAGTGAGATTTCTCAGCTCCACATGGTATGATTGATTGATAAACGAGAGAGGAGTCATCAGGTAAGCTGTCAAGCACTGTACCACTTCCTTCAGTAGAAGCAAACTTCTCTCAGACCAACTTGTGCTACCGTCCGCAGGCTTTAACTCTAGCCTACATCTCAGTGCCTACAAACACAAGTTATCATCACCTGGTTTTAACTCTAGCCTACATCTCAGTGCCTACAAACACAAGTTATCATCACCTGGTTTTAACTCTACCCTACATCTCAGCGCCTACAAACACAAGTTATCATCACCTGGCTTTAATTCTAGCCAATTCTAGAATAAAGTCTAGGCTTTAATTCTAGCCTACATCTCAGTGCCTACAAAAAAATAAGCCATGGTTATCATATTATACAAGATATAGATAATGATTGATTGATAAACGAGAGAGGAGTCATCAGGTAAGCTGTCAAGCACTGTACCACTAATATGGTACCTTAAAAGTTACAGTTAAATGTTTGGACTCAACTTGCAAATCAGCAAAAATTCATCAAAACTCATCGTCTTTCGAGTGAGGAAACTGACGTTAACATTAAAAAAGCATTACTAGCTTTTTTAACTTTCATCTTAAATAGTATATAAAAACCCCACAAATTAGAATCGATATAAAACAAAGTATATTGGTGAACTTGAAGAGGAAAGAGTAAGACAGAGAAGAGTGCGGGCGCTATATACCATGGACCTGCCAGTAGGCGGTACACTAAGAGAGAGTGAAAGAAGATAAAACAAAGTATTACCATTTGGCTGTGCTTAGTAAACTCTGGAGCCATCTCAAGCACTTTACTCCTGTTCACTCTCTCGCTGTTCCCATAGTCTATATAGCGCAGTGCCACACAGTCCTGTGCCTTCGTGTCGCTTGGGTTCTCTATGACAGCACGGCACCAGCTGGAGCCGTGCTCGTCTGAGAACTGAGCAACACAGAGATCACCCAGTCCCAAGGCACATTTCTGATGGCGCCTCTCTTCTGCTGAGTAGTACTGTAAGAAAACAATACAGGTAGATAAGTAATAATAATAATAAAGCATTATTTCAAAAGAGAATCACGGATTTTAAAATTTTTATAAATTCATACAATTTATTTATTCAATTTGTTTATTTTTATTTAATTATATTATATATTTATATACGTAAAACTATAATTAATATTTATATAATTTATATAAATATATTTAATTTAATTTAACATTTCTAATTTTTATCCAATTTTACTTTATTTATTTCTTTAATTTATTTATTCAATTGACTACAATTCTAAATTAAATGTTCAGAACTGAACCTAAAATAGCAGCAGTTGGGAGACTAAACGATGCTGCTGACACAAATATGATAAATTTGATAAACTGATAATTAAATGTGTTTTATGCTTTCATTTTTAAATCTTTCACTACCTTTAGCATCATTACGACTCAGTTGTAAGACCTATCTCTTGACAGACGATTTCAGAGATAAAATGCATCGTCAACGACAAGTCCGAGCTATGTAATGTAAAATAGATGTTACGATACCTCGTTGAGAGATTTCTGTAGCTTTGCGTGCTCCAGTAGATCATCCCCTACACACACCCACATCTCATCAGGTGAGCTGATCTCAGTCAAAACAACCTAGCACATCAATCAATCAATCAATCCAATCAATCAATCAATCAAATCAATCAGTTCGTTACACCCAGATTGCATCAGGTGAGCTAATCTCAGTCAAAACAACCTAGAGCATCAATCAAATAATCAGTATATAATTAATCAATAAGATTAAAACTATTTTTATTTATAAATAATATTAATAATTTTAATAATTTTTAATTGATTTACGCACTGATGTTTTGCAATAAACATCTGAATAGTTATGCAAAAGCCTTATATTTAATTAATAATACAAATAACACATGGTAAATGAACATCTAGAGAACTAGCAACAAGAATGATTACCTCTACCGATCGCCCAATAGTCAGCAGACCATGGCCCAACTGTGCGGGCAATATGCCGTTAACCCGTAGGTATGCCTGGCACACAACAAATAAGCATTATGCAAAAAAGCTGTAAAAATGACACGCAATTACTTTGTTTCTGCAGATAAGCTATAGATATATTTTAAACTATTGTATGAATGTAGCCTAGTGTTAGCTGAAAAACTAAAAAGCTAAAAAAGCTAATGCTAACGATTATTATTAAAGCTAATGATTAGCTAATGATTAATGCTAATGATTAGCTAATGATTAATGCTAATGATTAGCTAATGATTAATGCTAATGATTAGCTAATGATTAATGCTAATGATTAGCTAATGATTAATGCTAATGCTAATGATTAGCTAACGCTAATGTCAGTTTCATCTCACAAAAGCGATAGCAGTGACGGGCGAGCCCAGGATTTGAACCCACACCTACTGATCCGCGGTCGAATATCTTACCGCCATCGCCACAGGCTTCATCTAACGAAACCACTCATTATGCAAATAAACAATTTAAACAATGGCTGCTGGCAAACATGTCAATCTATTAAAAGTTGAATTTGCTTTTGAAGAGCAAATTCTTTGCTATTCTTTACTATGCGGGTTACCACATTGATAGAGAAGATACGACTCGAGTGTCTCACAGTCACTGCTTGAGACACTTTCATTACACACTGTTCTGGATCAAATAGAAGTAATAATCCATAATTTTCTATTGAGTAATATTTATTTATCGATTTATTTCATTTTAATTAACATTATTATCGTCTGCCCTTGAGCCAAAGTTTTACTATGAATAACTAATTGACTACAATATAATTAATATTATTATAAGTTAATAAAAATTATTAAAAGCTAAATTCATCATCATCAGTTTCTTGCGTTCTGAAGAGAACTTAGAGCGGCAACATTCCTCCATTCTTTTCTGTCTTCAGTAACTCTCACCACATCTTCCCATGAAATGTTTAAAGTTATCAAATCCTTGTTGATCGTGCTGAACCAAGTACTGTTACATCTTCTTCTTTTCCTAGGCTTCTAGAATATATTTTTAAAAGTTAAACTACTGTAATTTAATTAACCAGATCAAAAGCAATTAATTAGAAGGAAGAAGAATAGAAGTTGATATATACCTCTGTTTCACGTGCGATAATCTCTTCTCCCACATTTATATCAAATCTTCTCAGCAATTCTTCTTCCTCTTTACTGTCGCACAACACAAGCACACCTTTAACTCAACCAACTCCCATATTTTATTAAGAAATTTAATAATTTACTAATTAAATTAATTACACGTAACACTTAAATGCAATAAAAATAATAATTGACTAATTATAACTATATATAAAGTACTAAGTAAACCATTTTACTTTAACAAAATTTGATTTTTCATATGACTAATAATAATTGAGAATTCATTAATTAAATTATTTTAATGCCCTGGGCTGTATAAGACCCTGGGCTAAAATATAAGATAAAAAAGACTTTATTTAATTAAAAGAAAGATGAAAAATATTTAAAAGAGTTCCTCTAATCTCTGGGAGGCTGAAATTAATTAAAATTAAAAAATTAAAATTAAAATATTAATTAAAATTAAAATTAATTAAATTATAATTCTTGTCTTACTAATAATGATACTAATAAAAGTAATAGCTGAGAATGGCTTGGATCTCAAGTAATCCATCTGAAGAACAGAGACCTTGAGAAGCTTAGCATTGCATTCACAGCACCAGCAGCTAGAACAGCTAGCTGCTAGCTTCAGCACCAGCAGTGAGAATAATGAATAGGTGACAAAACACTAAATATAAACTAAAGAAGCTCAATATGAACAATTTACCAAACACTAAATATAAACTAAAGAAGCTCAATATGAACAATTTACCAAACACTAAATATAAACTAAAGAAGCTCAATATGAACAATTTACCAAACACTAAATATAAACTAAAGAAGCTCAATATGAACAATATGAACAATTTACCAAACTAAATATAAACTAAAGAAGCTCAATATGAACAATTTACCAAACACTAAATATAAACTAAAGAAGCTCAATATGAACAATTTACCAAACACTAAATATAAACTAAAGAAGCTCAATATGAACAATTTACCAAACACTAAATATAAACTAAAGAAGCTCAATATGAACAATTTACCAAACACTAAATATAAACTAAAGAAGCTCAATATGAACAATTTACCAAACACTAAATATAAACTAAAGAAGCTCAATATGAACAATTTACCAAACACTAAATATAAACTAAAGAAGCTCAATATGAACAATTTACCAAACACTAAATATAAACTAAAGAAGCTCAATATGAACAATTTACCAAACACTAAATATAAACTAAAGAAGCTCAATATGAACAATTTACCAAACACTAAATATAAACTAAAGAAGCTCAATATGAACAATTTACCAAACACTAAATATAAACTAAAGAAGCTCAATATGAACAATTTACCAAACACTAAATATAAACTAAAGAAGCTCAATATGAACAATTTACCAAACACTAAATATAAACTAAAGAAGCTCAATATGAACAATTTACCAAACACTAAATATAAACTAAAGAAGCTCAATATGAACAATTTACCAAACACTAAATATAAACTAAAGAAGCTCAATATGAACAATTTACCAAACACTAAATATAAACTAAAGAAGCTCAATATGAACAATTTACCAAACACTAAATATAAACTAAAGAAGCTCAATATGAACAATTTACCAAACACTAAATATAAACTAAAGAAGCTCAATATGAACAATTTACCAAACACTAAATATAAACTAAAGAAGCTCAATATGAACAATTTACCAAACACTAAATATAAACTAAAGAAGCTCAATATGAACAATTTACCAAACACTAAATATAAACTAAAGAAGCTCAATATGAACAATTTACCAAACACTAAATATAAACTAAAGAAGCTCAATATGAACAATTTACCAAACACTAAATATAAACTAAAGAAGCTCAATATGAACAATTTACCAAACACTAAATATAAACTAAAGAAGCTCAATATGAACAATTTACCAAACACTAAATATAAACTAAAGAAGCTCAATATGAACAATTTACCAAACACTAAATATAAACTAAAGAAGCTCAATATGAACAATTTACCAAACACTAAATATAAACTAAAGAAGCTCAATATGAACAATTTACCAAACACTAAATATAAACTAAAGAAGCTCAATATGAACAATTTACCAAACACTAAATATAAACTAAAGAAGCTCAATATGAACAATTTACCAAACACTAAATATAAACTAAAGAAGATCAATATTAATAATTGACAAAACACTAAATATAAAGCTGAAGAAGATCAGTATGAAACGTTTAGAAACCTCTTAGCAGTTAATTGGCAGATAGGTCTGTGTGAGGGCCAATGCTCTTCCTGACAAGCTCTTGAGCAGTAGTAGAGCAGCTTACACTGCTGACATCGCTTGTTAGCTGAGTGTTCAATCAATCAATCAGTCAATCAATCAAAGTTTACAACAGCTTACACTGCTGGAATCGCTTGTTAGCTGAGTGGTCAATCAGTCAATCAATCAATCAATCAATTAGAGTTTACAACAGCTTACACTGCTGGCATAGCTTGTTAGCTGAGTGGTCAATCAGTCAATCAATCAATCAATTAAAGTTTACAACAGCTTACACTGCTGGTATCACTTGTTAGCTGAGTGGTTTATCAATCAATCAATCAATCAGTCAATCAATCAATCAAAGTTTATTCTTATATTTTACATAGTAAACAAAGTCAGCACTTCACATTGCCTACAAGCTGAACATCAACTAGTGCAGGTGTGGGCAAACTTTTTTATTGTTACCTTTCACAATAATTAATTTATAAATAATAAATTAATAATAATTATAAATAAATAATTATATTATAGAGGCAAATGAATGCAAATTACAAATGTCCTGCCAACATTGATCAATTATAATTAACGAAAAGTGAATAACTGGTAACAATTTTTTTTTTTTTTTTGCATGACTGCATTTAACTTGCAGTCAGTCATCATACAAGTAGACATGTTCTTAGATTTGATTATTTCCATACTAGAATATGCTCGCTTACAAATGTATCTGGATCCAAAAAGTGAGAAAAGCTTGGCGGCTTGAGCGGGAATTCAGTTTGGGATGAGGATGTTTACAATTAATGCCTCGTATTCAGTAACAACAACAGGAATAATAATGATAATATTCTTAATAATAATATAATTAATAATAATATAATTAATAATAATATAATTAATAATAATATAATTAATAATAATATAATTAATAATAATATTCTTAATAATAATACAATTAATAATAATATTCTTAATAATAATATAATTAATAATAATACAATTAACAATAATATAATTAATAATAATATAATTAATAATAATATAATTAATAATAATATTCTTAATAATAATATAATTAATAATAATACAATTAACAATAATATAATTAATAATAATATAATAATAATATTCTTAATAATAATATTCTTAATAATAATATTCTTAATAATAATATAATTAATAATAATATTCTTAATAATAATATAATTAATAATAATACTCTTAATAATAATACAATTAATAATAATATAATTAACAATAATATTCTTAATAACAATATAATTAATAATAATATAATTAATAATAATACTCTTAATAATAATACTATTAATAATAATATAATTAACAATAATATAATTAATAATAATATAATTAATAATAATATAATTAATAATAATATAATTAATAATAATATAATTAATAATAATATAATTAATAATAATATAATTAACAATAATATAATTAACAATAATATAATTAACAATAATATAATTAACAATAATATAATTAACAATAATATAATTAATAATAATATAATTAATAATAATATAATTAATAATAATATAATTAATAATAATATAATTAATAATAATATAATTAATAATAATATAATTAACAATAATATAATTAACAATAATATAATTAACAATAATATAATTAATAATAATATAATTAATAATAATATAATGCTTCTCGTTAAGAAATATGCAACATACTCAACATGCATGCGGGCCGCATAATATACTCAGGTGGGTCGCATGCGGCCCGTGGGCCTTGGTTAGTTCACACCTGAACTAGTAATTATCAATCAATCAGTCATTATTAGTATTGAGTCAGTCTATATACAATAATCAGTCAGTCTATACACAATAATCAGTCAGTCTATATACATTAATCAGTTATCCACATTTAACTTAACATCATCCTGTCTAATATAAGTTAACTCCCTAATTCCAATGCTAGACACTACCATATCACTTAATCTCAATCTAGAATGGAACTTTTAGAGGTTAAACAATTGCCACACAGAGCCAATTATTATACTAACATAAAACTAATTGCTCGCTATTAGCAACACACAGCTAGCTACAGCATCACACAGCTAGCTATAGCATTACACAGCTTAGACAAAGATGATATCAGTCAGTTACTTCATCTGAAGATCTATGACGAAAGGCGTCTAGTAAAGGTAACATATTAAATACATACCTGGCTTTCCACACATAGCACATGGCTTCAGAGAAGCTGCAGAATACAACAGATCAAAATATTTAAACACAAGTTGTTTACAGACAAATTACTCATTTAATAGTAATTGTTATTATACCAACATAAAACTTACTACAGCACAAAGTAAACTATTTCAGTAGCATTTATAACTTAACAACATTTAATGCATTTTCACCTCTTCGAGCCTTCGATGAATCTTGACAAAAATTGCATAAATTACCCAAAAAATGAATAAAAGAGTATAGTAAAGTACTACAACTTGTAGTAACTTGATTTAAAATGAATGGCACGACTTGATTTATGGCACGAACGAATGAATGGCAAGAACTGCAAAAGACACGACTAAGTATTAATCAGTCCATTGATAAGCCCACTGATAATATATTTTTCAACATTAATAAATAAAAATAAATATTAGAACAACCTTGAGGTTCGATTGTCTTGGCCGAGGTAACATGCTTAGGCAATCGTCCAGTAGTTACCATGGAAATCTCCCCCCCAGCTCCACCCCCAAATCTCTCATTGGCTGATGACTGACCTAATTTCTGATAGGCCAATGGGTGGTCTTGCTTAGGTTGATTGACAGCTGTCGCATGGCCCGGCTCAGTAGACCTAGCAGCACCACTGTCACTCAGTGCATTAGCTCCAGTAGAGGCCCGGCTGGATGGTCTAGCCTTGCCTCCACTGGTTCCTTGTTCAGAGCCGCTTGATTGCTCGTCGTCAAACGTTTTCTTTGTCAAGGGCTTACCTCTCCGCGCTGACTCAGACCTAGAGTCAGACTGGGCTCCTCTCTCGGAGTCACTGTTTGACACAGCAGCATGAGGTAAAGAGTCTCCACCTGGTGAATGAAAGTTAATCGAGCCCTGTGTAGCACCAGAAGGGAAGTCAGGTAGACCCTGTTCAGCCCTGTTCCTTTATAAATATGTACATGTTAAAATTATGACAATAAAATAAGTGCAGTATATACTGTAATGGAACTAATAGTACTTACTTGGTATCGCAATGTAATAGATATATAGTAACATACGATAACAATAAATATTACTATTTTTCTTATAAAAGTAATAGTATTTATTTAATATCGCAATGTAATAGATATGTAGTAACATACGGTAAAATTAAATACTATTATTTTTTTAAAACAATAACAAGTCTGACATACCATACAACGTTGCCTGCAGGCAATTATAAGGGAAATGTTAGATAACTAAACACCCGTAGTATTGCTCCAAAGTGGATACAAACACACAGCTTTCACAGTCGTTCCGTAAAATACAGAATTGTGGACATTGTGTGATTTGGATAAATTATTTGAGATAACTTGAGATACTAGTAATTGATTGATATGGATGATATACAACAAAGTAAAAATATAAAAACTAACCTGTCCAGGTATTCCAGACTGGTTAGTTTATAAAATATAAAAAAGTTAAAAGTTAAAAGTAAAAGCATAAAAACTAACCTGTCTGCCCTCGGGTATTTCGGAGGAATCAGAGAAATCTTGGGCTGAAAATAGAACATTAATAAATGTTAATATGCAGTTATAGCAAAGTAAAGTAGAGCATACAATCAGTCTCAAGCAGTGGCCGCAGTTACAACAAAGTGGCTATAGACAGGTTACAAACTAGATATCTGTTGACTTCAGTAAGAAAGGACATTCTATTGGTGAGCGCCTAGGATCCAGAAATTGCTATACAGATTTAAACGAATGGAAAGGTATGGGACCGAGAGGATTGAAGAAGGTAAATTTGTATCCCGATCCTCGTAAAACCGTGATTCCAGGGAAAATGATGATGATAGATTTATTGCTTGATATCATCAAAGGCAGGTTTCTAAAACTACAAATTTGTCAGTTGTATATAAAGACTCGACTAACCAGAACGGGAGTGTTGTTCTTGTTCCTGGCAAAGTTGACTCTGAGGATAGACGTTCCACGGCCGGGAACAGGCAGAGCAAAGTTGTCGTACTTCTCTATTATACGATTAGCATCGGCCAGTCCTCCAACTGTCGCAAACCTGCAGCGAACAAATAAAATTTATATTCATAATGATATCATACACTTTACTCTTTTAAACACAGCATTCGGCTGGCGGGTTTAAATTAAGTGGAGCTCAGAAGCATCCTAATACAATGAATCTTGAGTTCATGTATTTGATATTCTGAAGCACAGTATGTAAGAAGGTCTTAAATGATATAGGATGATTGTATCACTTAAATGATACAAGCTGATAGTATCACTTAAATGATACAGGATGATTGTATCACTTAAATGATACAGGATGATTGTATCACTTAAATGATACAGGATGATAGTATCACTTAAATGATACATGGTGATAGTATCACTTAAATGATATAGGATGATTGTATCACTTAAATGATATAGGATGATAGTAGCACTTAAATGGTACAGGATAATAATCTCTCAAAGCTAACACCAATGGATAAGAAACCAAAATGAACTTAAAAGCAAAAACCAATTAAAAACTGCAATTCCAGTAGTCTTCCTACTTCTGAGTTATCCACTACAGATTCATCAGTTAACTCCTCTTCCTTATAATCATTACAAAGAGCGGCTCAGATGATCCTCACAGAGTGCCATTTACTAATATTTATTTATGATGAGTACTAACCCAATGCAGCAGTTGTTTTTACAGTAAGCCCGTTTCAAATCCACGTGCTTAACGTTGCCTGCAGTTGATAACATCTTATGTATGATTCCCTATTAACACACACACATAGAAAGTATTTGTCGATTCACGTAAAGAACAGTTCAAGTAATCAGCAGAAATCAAACGAATATTTATTTATAAGATCATTTAACTTTCAGTACACTAAAATACTTTAGACACCACAACCTTTTCTAGCAGCTATAAACAAAAACAGCTGATTTCATAGCTTCTTATTACTGCTTCTAAATAATATTATCACAGTCGATGAAGAAGCAGAAGGCTTACAATGAATTATAATCTAATAACTACACACTAACATTACATACATAAATGTATCTATACATCCATAATATACAATAACTATCATAATTGCTCCATATATATGTATATATATATATATATATATATATATATATATATATATATATATATATATATATATATAAACTATATATACAATATTATACACATAATAAATATACAAGAATGCTAATTAAAAGAGAACACAAAATCCAACCTCATCATAGTGATCCATAGGAATACCACCTATAAACAGCTTCGTCTCCATTTTCTTCCTACAAACACAAAGATATTGTAAATACACTTGTGGATAATTGGCTAAAGGCTAATATGTTACACACTGAATCAAGTAACACAATGTTTCCTGGTATCAACTATCAACATCCAGGTCAGAGCTAAAAAAAGCTAAAGCTAATGTTAACGTCAGTTTCCTCACTCGAAAGCGATGACAGTGATGGACAAGCCCTGGATTTTAACCCCACATATACTGATCTGTGGTCAAATATCTTAACTGAAATCGCCACTGGCTCCAGCCAGAGCTGCCCTGACAGATTTGATCTAGAGGTGTAGAATCTGTAGATGTTGTCATTAACGATGGTAGCACTCTAATTGTTTTTATGTTTTGTAGGATATCACTTGCATTCATACACAGAAGCAAAAGAATAACTAGTCAATAAGCAACATCATCATCATCTTCAAAATATTAAGTGAGAAATAAAAGGTGAATAGTATCAATACTCTTGACTCTTAGAGTGAGACTAATACGTCAACACGTTGTGACTTTGATATGGTATTTTGATGAATAACTATTGTAAAAAAGCTAATGTTGGCGTCAGTTTCCTCACTCGAAATGTCAGTGTCAGTGGCAGGAGAGCACAAGATTTGAACACAGCACATGCTGATCTGCAGTAGAGTATCTTACCGACATCACCACTGGCTGCAGCCAGTAGTGAAGCTTTGGCCTATCTATATACTTATAGCACGTAACAAGTTTTTAATACTTATTGGATGCAACAAAATCAGATGAGACAAAGAGTAAAATTAATTTTTAGCAGAGTTGACATGGAATGGCTCCCATTGATCAAAATGAGTCTAAGATGCAGATAACAATAGCAATCAGGTTTTAGAAGTCACCAAAAACAATTACCTCAGCGTCGTTGGACAGAGATCTCTTAATGAAAGCCAGTACTACCACTAATGAAAATTAAGTATTCGTATTAAATTTAAGTGATACAAACTGCTCAGTATCAGTAGCCCCAGCTCTGATGAATCGATCGCCCGATGGGGTAAGATAAGAGTTGAACGTTCTATCTGTGTAATCCTCCTTCATCGGATCAAACGAGTCAAATTCCATGATATGTCTAGCAATATACACCTAATTAATAATTATAAACTGCAATTCTCTACAAACACACGTAATGCATATTTTGACAGTTAATGTAAACAGGATCTGTACAATTTAAATTTTGCTACATTTTAAAAACCACTTGTTACAATATAGGAGAGTAATAGTTTAAATTATAGTAAATAAATAGGTCAAAGTGTAATAAAGAAATATACTCATTACAAAGACCAAAAACTAAATGTTGCAAATTTCTTTTAAAATAAATATAAGTTTTACTTTACATTTTATTTGCTTGGACAAATTTGACAGTAAGTTTTATATATTTCTCTATAAAATTGTGGCAAAAAACATTCAACAAAATCTTCAAAGCCATTCCATTACAACATAGCCTACTAGTTATCATTACACATTGATAAGGTTCCAGCTGCCTAATAAAACAGCAATTTATCTTTCAAAGTGCATGTTATCAGTATTTTATCCATGATCTCATCGTATGATTTTTATACTATTAGCCACTTTTAAAGAAACTTTTTTCAAATCTAAGTATTATGTTCAAGCAAAAATCATACATCTCTTGCATGCAATTACTAACTAATCCATGCCTTTTAAATGCTTCCCCGCAATAAAATTTCAAGCATAAACAACGTAAAAATTTAATTTTTATCAAATTATTAACGTGTCATTTAATATACTAAAACTAAATTAAATCGTAAAGTATCTACATGCTACACGGATATGTAAACTAACTATTTAAATGAAATTAAGTAAAGAATTAGTATAACTATTTTCTACACTAGAGAAACAAAACATTCGTATTTACATTCCAATATCTCGAGTAAAGATCACCAAAACTCTGAATAAGAGCTGCCTAGGACTTTTTCTTTATCGACTTAGTTAAGCTTGTCTAAAGTTAACAAAATCAATACAATACAATTAGAAGGTTACTGTTGTCCATGATAACATTGGGAATATGGTCCAATAGTTATCATACAGTAGTGCGTTGTTGGTTCTACTTTTATTTTATTAAATTTCCTGTCCTTCGTAATGCTACAGATATTTATTTTGGAAGAACCTACATGAGCTTTCATACACTATAATATATGGATATGCTATTTAAAATCTAACGACTTAATTTCCTTTAACTATAATTTTTTGTCTAGTTTAACTAAAGACATAGTATAATTCTTTATTCTATGAGTTTAACAGCCTCAATACTTAGTCTCGATCAAGGCTGATGGTGACCGAATTTTGTCATGCAGTACGTCTTGGATCTTAGTTTGGAAGTTCCGGTCTTGGTCTTGCACATTTGATTATGTTTTTAAAAAATATTATATAACATACGTTTAGTCTATCAATTTAATAAGCTATAAGTTGTTTCAAAAATTACTCAAAAATCTGCAGGAGCTGGTATATATAACTAACTCATGTAGAAGTCCTATAATTATTTACTTTCAGGCTTATCAATTCGATCGATCATTGTTATATATTGTGCATCATGATTTGTTGTGCATCTTGGCCTTAGTTTTGGACTCAGTCTCGAAGATCTGGTACGTCTTGGTCTCGAGGGGTCTGGTCTTGATCTTGGTCTCACGGGATATATATAGTCTTGGTCTTGAGGGATCTGCATTCTGCATGCATGATCTTGCCTTGGTCTCGGAGTTTTAGTCTAGATTACAAGTCTGCAGTCAGGAGCTCTCCTTTTTAATTCTCTATATTAGCTTCGATTTTACTTTCTTGTACGCATCACCTTGGATTTGACCCAGTAGTGCTCGATGACATCGATTTCGTCATCGAAAGTGGCCCTCAATTGCTGTTGACTGAATTTCTGGATTTTGGAATTTGCACCGTTTGGACCTTATTTTTGGCTTGATTTTGTCTCAATAGTGCTCGATGTTGTCATTGATGACTGTAGCACTCTAATTGTTGTTGTTATTATGATTATTTTGCAGAAAGTTAAGCAGTGTTAACACTCTACAATTTGTCCAAGAACTGAGGTAAGTGTCGATCATATGATCATGTAAACAAACAAAGCACTGGGGAAGCTGTGATCAGTTCAAAATGATTTCTAATTATTTATTCATTTCTGTATTTTTTCTAATTTCTAGTGTCCTAACAAACCCGATTAGGACAAATAAACGATATCCGGTCATTCTCAGTAAGTTACCATTCATTAAATATTGAGTCTAGGCTTCTGATTATTGTATAATCAGTTTGATTACAAATAGTGTATTACAATTATGTTTTATAGTACTTTGTTATTTTTGGGACTTAGTATATTAGCTTTAATCCACACATTTATGCAATTGATTCATTATTTCCTACGATTACTTATTTAATATATTTTAGTTTTGAACGACTTATTATAAATTTGATTTTTGTATCTAATAGTTTTAGCCCTAAATATAGACAATGAACTAATTGTAAGATAATAATCTGGGTCATATGATTATATAATAAGCAAGCATCCTGTGACCTTGATTTGCAGATAAGAATTACTGAAGCGTAATAATGTAGTTCACTTTTTATTGTTTGAAACTTTTAATTTGTAAATTTTAATTACAACTAAATTGAATAGTAATGATAAATTCTACTTATGATTTCTCATTTATACGAATTCACTGTACCATTGATCTGACAAGCTTTTCAGAAATTTAAACTTACCTGATTGAAAGACACTTTATGAAAACCAATTTGATATCGGTTCTATACAATCTATGTATATAGCTGAATATATATAGCTGATGTTACAGTTTTATTTCTTCCGCCATTAATGATTTGTTTCAATAAATTATGCAAAAAACCAGTTCACAGTGTTACTGTGGATGATACTGTAATTATAGCCAGTCGCGATGTGGTTAAGGTATTCGACCGCGGATCAGTATGTGCGGGGTTCAAATCCTGGGCTCGCCCGTCACTGACATCGCTTTCGAGTGAGGAAACTGATGTTAACATTAGCTTTTTTCAAATAAAATTTTTCAGTCCCAGGAGATGGAGGTAGTCAGTTTGAAGGTAAACTCAACAAGTCGTCGACAGTGCACTACTACTGTAGTAAGACAAGCGACTGGTACACAATGTGGTTGAGTCTATCACAGGCAATGTTTGCTGACTGTCTCATCGACAACATGAAGTAGGATATTACTGAAAACTAAAAGCTTATACTAATATACTATTATACTTATATGAAGTATAACTAAAACTGTATGTTAATTATAACTAAAACTGTATGTTAAGTGTAACTAAAACTGTATATGAAGTAAAACTAAAACTGTATATTAATTATAACTAAAACTGTATATTAATTATAACTAAAACTATATATGAAGTATAACTAAAACTGTATATGAAGTATAACTAAAACTGTATATGAAGTATAACTAAAACTGTATATGAAGTATAACTAAAACTATATTTTAACTAAACTGCTTATGAATTGTAAATAAAACTGTTTGTGAAGGAGTAAAAAATAATCAGAAGTTATGTTTTTCTCAGGTTAAATCTCAAACTCAAAATATTTGTATAATCAATGATGAAAAATAATTTTGTTAGACTATGATTTTGTTATTTACTTTAACTGCAGAGCTGAAGTAAACTGAGTAACTAATACATGCAACATGACCTGCTAGCATTTACTATTCTAAAGATCACTAGCATTTACTATTCTAAAGATCACTAGCATTTACTATTCTAAAGATCACTAGCATTTACTATTCTAAAGATCACTATTTAAAAATGTCTAGTTCTGGCCAGAAAACTCTGAGAGTGTGCTGAATATTACATAGTAACTGGCCAAGGAATTTTTAGTTTATTAGGATGGGATGTATCACCAAATTTTTACATGATCTGACCTTTGCCTTACGATTTACAATTCAGAATTAAGAGGATAATGTAACAAATATATTTTAAAAGAGAATTGGCATTGACTTGTTGCTAAAAAAGATAGATTGAGGACGAATTACATGTTTTTAGCACTGCAGACTCTAGACTGCACAATAAAGTCTAGAGTATGGACTCTAGACAAAGTATATGTATGTATGTATATATATATATATATATATATATATATATATATATACATACATA
Source organism: Enchytraeus crypticus (assembly GCA_905160935.1). Lineage (NCBI taxonomy): Eukaryota > Metazoa > Annelida > Clitellata > Enchytraeida > Enchytraeidae > Enchytraeus > Enchytraeus crypticus. The sequence continues at coordinate 253,951 of CAJHZI010000711.1, read as the reverse complement.
TATATATATACATATCATATATAAATATATATACATGTATATATATATATATATATATATATATATATATATATATATATGTTATATACCATGGACCTGCCAGTGTGCAGTGCACTAAGAGAGAGATATATATCTCTCTCTTAGTGCATTGCGTACTGGCAGGTCCATGGTATATAACATAAATCTTCTCTGTCTTCCACTTTCCTTTTCATTTCCACATATAAGTGTTTATATGGACCTCTAATATCGATCAAGTTTTCAATGTGGCCATCCATAGAAAATGTTTGTGCCCATCTTCGATTACGTTTTTATTTCATGCCCGACACCCACTTAACTAACTTCATATTATACTATTGCGTTGCGACATACTGTTAATTCATAATTCTATTAGGTTGAACTATGATATGTGATGTACTGTTAATTCATAATTCTATAAGATTGAACTATGATATGTGATGTACTGTTAATTCATAATTTTATTAGGTTGAACTATGATATGTGATGTACTGTTAATGCATAATTCTGTTAGGTTGAACTATGATAATGTGACAAGGACCACGTACAATCAGCCTGGTGTGGAGATCAGACAGCCGGGCTTTGGTAACACAAGCACAGTAGAGTGGCTGGATCCTACACACCCAGTACTCCGTTAGTATTTAACGTCATTAGCAAAATATCTTGTTAATTTAGTGTGAAGTTGTTGTTAATGTAGTTCTGACATCAGTTGCTAATCGTCAATATGCAGTTGTACTACTAGTGATGCTATCTGTTCGTAATTTGCTATGAATTTATGTTGAAATTTATGTTAAGAATTCTGACTAATTGTGATGTTATCAAATGTTATAGTTATGTTATCGGTAAACAAGTGGTTTCTTGAGATTATTACATGTTTGGTCTCAAACTGAAAAATGATTCTGTAGTTGCAATTCTGTATTTGTGAGCTCGTAATTGGTTGCAATAATTACATTTTAAATTTTTTTATCTTCAGTGACTGAAGTAGTTTCTGGGAACAATATGTCTTTATGTTGACTTAGTGTACAGTTTTTTGTGCATATATATATATATTCTGGGTGTAGTTGATAACATTTTAAAACATTCCATGTTTGTTTCATTAGTTGCCTAGCGTAATTGCACATGTTAGGATCTAGTAATTAATGATGATTAATTACTCTGTATTAAATACTAGGCTTACATAACTCTCTTGGAGTGCCTAATAAATAAAAAAAATAGAAAAGTAAAAGAGATGGGAATAGAACCAAATTCAAACCTCCCAAAAGTTCTCATCTCTACTAAATTTAGAGAAAGAATGGAGAACGAAATCTACCTTCAATTTGCTACTAAAGGGAAGATAAGTATAAAATAGAAAAATAAATATGTTATGTAATTTTGTGTACATTTTTGTAGAATACCAGTTCTCCTATTTCTACCAGATAGCAGACGCTCTTGTTAAGAAACTCAACTACACTAGAGACAAAGACGTGAGAGGAGCACCATATGATTTCAGGAAAGCTCCGAGTATGATTCTCTTTCTCTGCCTCTCTGTCTCTCTCTCTCTCTTTCTCTCTCTGTATCTCTTTCTCCCTCTCCCTCTCTCTGTCTCTCTCTCTTTGTATCACTCTCTGTCTCTCTCTCCCTCTTTGTATCTCTCTCTGTCTCTCTCTTTCTCTTTGTATCTCTCTCTCTCTGTATCTCTTTCTCTGTCTCTCGCTCTCTCTCGCTCCTCTCTCTCTCTTTGTATTCCTTTCATATGTTAAGATTTCATATGTTAAGTCTTTTTATGATTTGTTAACTGGCCACTGGAGATCAGCTATGTATAGGGACTTCTGTTGTCATATATATCACTGCTCATGTAATGAAATTTTCTTCAAGCAACAGGAATTTATTTTATGATTATTTATAGAATTTGTTAATTGAAATTTTCTTAAACCAACAGGAATCTATTTTTTGATTATTTATAGAATTTGTTAATCTACTCGCAGTATGTCTAATCAATTCATTGATTAATTGATGCTTTGTAACAGATGAGATGGGTGATTTCTTCAGCAACCTTACAGCGCTGGTGGAAGACACCTACTTATTGAACGCTAAGACTCCCGTCTCTATATTAACCCACAGCATGGGGAGCCTAGTGGCTCTCTATTGGCTCAACAGACGACCTCAGAAGTGGAAGGACCAGTACCTCCACTCGTTCATATCTCTAGGGGGTCCGTGGGGGGGCTCAGTCAAGCCTCTCAGGCTTATGGCTTCAGGTGCAGTGAAAATATTCTAACTTTAGCCGGAGTTTAACATTTTGTTAAAGGTGGTAAAAAAGCTAAGGTTAACTTCAGTTTCCTCACTCGAAAGCGATGTGAGTGACGGACGAGTCCAGGATTTGAACCCCGCACATACTGATTCGCGTTCGAGTATCTTACCGACTTCGCCACTGGCTCCAGCTAGAGTTTCAGTTCTAGAAATTGAACTTAATTAGAGATTTCTTTCGACGCTAGAGTGTTCTAAAAATGTAGTCTAAAATTGTAAATTACTATGTGTGAATTTATTTAATTTTTATTGATTAATTTATTATTTATTTAGTTTTATTTAATCCCGACCTTAGTTAAACTGAGATTCAAGGGAAGACGATGATAATGATCAATCAGTCAATCAGTAGGAATTTAGCGTCCAGTTCCTCTCCATAAGGCAATGTCAGGGACGTCTCTTGCAGACTCTACACAAACAGACGACAAAGCCCCACACGATGTTGTGATGATGTGTTATTTATTGTTCGCTCACATCATTCAATGTGGAAAATAATACTCTTAAATTTTTTTTAGGAACTATGTATAGATAAATAGAGCTGTAGCTATGTCTAGTTTACATGTTTAGCGAGTAGATAAACAAAACTGTAATTACGTCTAGTTTACATGTGACAGTTTTTATTATTTTCTACCGCGCAGGAGATAACCTCGGTGTGAGGGTGATATTCAACCCACTGCAGATCCGCACACTACAGCGCTCTCTGGCGAGCACGGCATTCCTCATGCCGTACGACACGCTATGGAAGAGTGATGAGATACTTGTCTATAGGCCCGAGCGTAACTACACCGTCAACGACTACAAGAGGTTCTTCGATGACATCGGCTTTCCTGACGGGTATCTCATGAGGCAGGACACCGAGAATCTTATCAAGGTAGTCAACTCACTTATTAATTGCCTCGTCTTTTCAGTAGCCCATTAAAAAACACGCATTTATAGTGAAATGATCAACTATGTTGATATCTATCACTTTTAATACCACATGTTTAAACCGTTAGGCAATTTTAATCATTTTCCGTGTAACCAGTCCAGTGAATGTCCGAGATTTTATTCCCAGATCAGCAATTAAAAATTAAAGCAGAGGCAGACTGAGATTATGAATGTTGGATTATTTAAAGATCCACTCGTATGTGGACATGCAGAAGAAAATGAAACACAGAGAAAATTGCAATTTTTGTGGCTAGTAGATTACTTAGGAGCTGTAAATCGTTTGGGTGGATTAGCTTGTGTTTTAAGATATTCTTTTATTCTATATTGATTAATTGTATACCTACTTGTTCCACTAAATTGTAGCCTAACGGGATGTTGTCTGTGCTGTTTGAATGTTCATATTACTGTATTAAACATGTTGGAAGCTTATTTTGATCAACTGTATGACCAGTGCATAATATTGCCATATTACTATATTGTATACACCATAAGCCAAACTGGATTAACCTTATAGATCTCAATGTTGTCCTAATTTTGTCAGCTTTATAATGCTTGATATCTTGATATCTATATGTATCCCTATCCTAGTTAAAATGGGATTTAAGGGAGGATGATGATGATAATTCTTGATATCTTAATTAGACCAGAGCTATACAGTGCTGGATGTTTTCATGCTATTGTCTTCAACAGAAGCTAGAGCACCCTGGTGTTACCACGTACTGTCTCTACGGATTGGGTGTCCCCACTCCCATGGCATTTCAGTACACGTGGTCCAAGTCCAACTGGATGGATTACCAGCCGTACGTCGTGGATGGAGATGGTGATGGTACAGTGAATACTCGGAGCCTGACAGCCTGCAGCAGTTGGGTGGGAGCGGACAAGAACTACCCTGTGTACATGCAGGAGTTCAATGGCACAGAGCACGTGGGAATGCTGAGTAGTCAGCCTGTCATAGACTATATCATTAAAGTTCTCGCTAGCACATAGCGGCTGAGACAGTGTCGAGAGAGCGTCGAGTGTTCTGATTGGTTGTAGCTTTCTGTCGATAGAGCGTTGAGTATTCTGATTGGTTGAAGCTTTCTGTGAGAGCGTCGAGTGTTCTGATTGGTTGTAGCTTTCTGTCGATAGAGCGTCGAGTGTTCTGATTGGTTGAAGCTTACTATGTAGCTATGACTGTTATCATTAGGTCTGATGATGTTATTATTAGGTCTGGTAATGATATCATTAGGTCTGATAATGTTGTTATCATTAGGTCTGATAATGTTATTAGGTTTGATAATGATATCATTAGGTTCTGATAGCGTTTTCATTAATTCTGATAATGCTATCATTAGGTTTGGTAATGAGATCATTAGGTTCTGATTAGTGCAGATGATATATCGGTATTCTGTATTAATATCCGGCTTAGTTTTGTCACCGTAAAGGCGTATCTTTATTTCTTTATTGTACTGTTAAAATTTTTCTCTGTTTATTTCTTATTTTTTATTTCTAGGATAAGGGATTCGGGTTCCCCATGTTGTGTCCGGTTTGTTTGAAGAATAGACCGACCGGTGACAGCATATGTCGTAGAAGGCGACTAATGCGCTAAGGTCCAAACCATCATCAGTAAGGGGGCATTCGTTTGGTGAGTGCCTAGGCTTCAGAAATTGCTACGAAATTTTCTAAAACGAATTGAAGATATTATTGGGGATTTACTGATGATATGGTATGGGACAGAGAAGAGTGGAGAAGATCTATTCGTGTTCTGACCCTCTTAAACTGGGATTAAAGGGTAGATGATGATGACGATTACTAGAATAAGAAAAATATCATAAATTATAAGATTTTACTCGTAGATCTTGTGATACATTTAGTGTGTAGTTAGGTTTAGTTGTACATTAATTTGAATGAACCAGTTGCTGATAAGTTAGGCCTACATTTAAATATATCTTCAGCTCACGTTGCTTCTTGAGTAATAAAAACCTTATAGCTCGCTTTATTGACGCTACTAAATCATAGCTAATTATTAAACTACATTATTTGTATTTTCATCACTAGGCTATTATTTCCACATGTGTATTGTAATTATGTTTATATGTTCCATTTCGTATGTTATCTATCTGCGGTTGTCAGACTGCTTTTGAATAAACGGAGAAATTATATTGTTATGAATGAGCTGGCCTTAACTAAAGCTCAGAGTCTTGCTGTAGTGGTCCTATTCTAGTAATTTACCATGAAAAGTTTCTATTTTATGTGATTGCTGTGGCTGTCAGGTAAATGCTATGATCTAAAGTGAGATAATGAGTTGCAATGAACCTCTGACCATTTTCTTTTAATTTGCCGTTTCTCATTTTTATTCAGAAAACTGAAATCACTTATTTAGATTTTATAACCAATTACTTCGTTTTAGATCTTTAATGAAATAAAAGTTTTCTTTAGCACGATGTAAGCTTACCTCTTGTACTCCATATCTGCTGCTCTAATCATATCTTCTTGTTATCGTAACCTTTTTTGTTATCCTGCATAATAGATCACAAGTTATAAGTAGTATAGACTGTAAGTATGTGCTTTCGATTTGCATTCAATTTTCTAACAAGTTTCTGCCACATATCGTCCTGATGTGAGAAAACAGAAGATTAACTGGATGTATTAATGTTGACCATTGTGATTTACTAGTCAACCGTGGAGATATATTATAAACACAACATAACGGCACACTGGGTCAGGAAGCACGGATGCTTGTTTATGGACCATTTCCTCCTTCCTCTCCATGGTTACTAGTAATCATTGCCTTTTGGTGGCTCATTAATTGCAGCCGCGCGGATTTCAGAATAGCCTTCCATCACCCTGGAATTTTTCCTTCAAAGCTGTCAACAATCGGTCTTCCAAAGTGGTCACCCACAAAGTACTACCCGGGACCTATGTAGCTTAACTTCGATTATTGACTCGCAACTAAACCAAGTGCGCTAAATCAGTCGAGATTTAATGTTATCAAATGGATAACATTGAATACTTCACTCGAGTCTCCCTGACGTCTCCTTTGTGATGAGGAAATGGACGTTAAAACCTCGCTGATTAATTCTACTCTCAATACTTTAATTGTTGTATGTTTCGCAAAATTTTTAAGTATTATCAACTGTTATTCGCTGATATATTCTTGGTACTTTATATGTAAACATTTCTTACTGTCATTTATCTGTCTGAAGTTAATTAACTGTCGATACAATTCATTAGTGGAATCATTGTTAAAGACGTTTGCTATTCAATACTATTACATCTTTTTTAGGTTTGATTTTGTTTTCACTATAATGTAGTTAATCGCCTAGATGTTGTAATCATTAAATGTGTCTTAAACTGGAATAATCAGGATTGGACTAGAATAATCTCGATTAATCTAGAATATTGTGGATTAAGCTGAAATAATGTGGATTAAACTAGATTATTCTGGATTAAACTTGAATAATCTTATTTACATTTCATTATTCGTCTTTGATCGTCAATCCTGCAATTATGAAGCATTATTCATATATATATATATATATATATATATATATATATATATATATATATATATATATATATATCAGCAAGTCAATTAAACGTTATTTGTATTTAACTGCTGGTGTTTTGTTTTCAGTCGGCATATCTTTAATGTCATAGTTTGAAAATGAAATACTGTTAATGCATAGTTCGTTATACCGCACTATAGAATTGCATAGCATTATACAACTGTATATTAACTGTTGTACACCATTTCTTTATAGGCAACATTCAATGCTGTTATTGTGTCTCTTTTTTGTCGTCCAGGCTACACATTGTTGTAGTATTTGTGGTTAACGGACTTATGTGTCATCTATCGTGGTCAGTATTGTTGCTTTATGGAGTCTTTGGACGGCGCAAAGGCTGCTGTTCTCTAATTGGTGATTGAAGGATATACGACGAAGTTTTAACTTTTGTGTGTGTAAATTATGTTCTATAACTTTTCAGTAACATTGTTTTTCTTCAGTTTTAGCTCAAATGTGTCTCAGCAGCCAGACTATTTAAGGTATTAAATAAAATTTGAATGAACTCAGAAAATTAAAAATTACTATTTCAGATTGAATTTATTTAACATTAAGAATAATAATAATAATAATAATAAAGGTTTAACGTCCATTTCCTCATACAAGGATGATGTCAGGGAAATCATTATTACATTACCTACTTATCTCTCTAACCGCCTGTCAACCCCCACTTCAAAATTGTGGGAAAATTATTTCAGTAGAAGGGATGAAATTCAATCTCCGTAGAGTAGAAATTTATTCCCTTTGAAGGGAATTCATCATTCTTCCCCTCCTCCTAATTTAGGAGTTGTCCCTAAAAGCATTGTTATTTTGACACTTCTGATAACTTTCTATATTAATATAAAAATTTGTTAATTTTGCTGCAGAATTATGTGATGTATTTCTAGCTGTGTAGTATGTCGTGCGGCTGATATAATATCAACGTTTTTTTCTGTCTTTTATGTGGAAACTTTAGAAATTTTACCGGCTGAAAACTGTTGATGTTTAGGCACTTAGATTTTAGCCATTGACAGTCTAGGCTACTTAAAGTTCACTATAAATTAAGATTTTAATTAAGATGTTTTAAGATTTTATTAAGAATTTCACTGTAGGCCTTAAATTAAATTAAATTAGGATGTTAAATAGAAATTAATTACAATTAAATACAACTTAACATTGAGTTTAAGATTTTACCTTTAATGGTTTCACCTGTTAGAGAATTACCGTGTGTGTCATGCGGTCGTACGTCATGTGTAAAGAAGCTTAAAGCTAATGTTAACGTCAGTTTCCTCACTTGAATGCGATGTTAGTGACGGGCGAGTCCAGGATTTGAACCATGCACATACTGATCCGCGGTCGAGTGTCTTACCGACATCGCGACTGGCTCGAGCCAGTTTTTTTGTGGAGAAACAACGAATCGATATTACGCGCTTGCTTAATAATGTTTTTTCTGCTTCAAACATTTAAACTGATATTCGTAGCTTATATTGTATATGATAACCTCATCTCTCGTCCACTGATTGTTTAAACTAAAGTCTATTATGTATCAGGAAATATCTGAAAGGGCAGTGCACTAAGAGCGAGAGAGAGAGAGAGAGAGAGAGAGAGAGAATGAGAGAGAGATAGAGTAATAGCTTAAATCCTTAAGGTATTTTCACCTTCCCTCTATTTGCAATTCCATCTATCAGTTTTCATCCTTACATGTACATAGTAATGGAGTGAATTCTTAAGTTAACTTCCTATTAAGTTTTATATTTGAACAAACGCCGGATAGTTATTGTATTAACGGATATCTTTGGATATCTTCGTGTAAACGAAAGGCTACAGGTTCATATCTGCTTGCCGTTTTCAAATGTGTCTGTTCAATTTTTATTCACGCCCAAACTATCGATAACTCGTTGATATATAGGCATTTAATTATGTAGACATGTTTATATACTGTATAGTAATGTATATGATATCAAATAGGATTAGCTCGGGTATTTAAATTATAATATGTAAAGCAAAATCAGATTTTTTGTGATTCTTGTGCACTTAGTTTTCTTTTACTTACAATAATTAGGCCAGTCTACATCTCTTAAGTCTCTCATGCGGAATACACAGGGGGGGGGGGGGGGTATTTATACGGCGACAAATTATAGTGAACTAAACATATTGTAAACAATCAATAAGAATTTAACCTCCGGTTCCTCGTCATACGTCAATGTCAGGGACGTCAAAATTGATTGAATATCCTAAAGATTTCTTGGATTTTTGAATAAAAATCTCTACCCGCTCTAAAATTGCAAAAAATATTATTATAAAATTAAGATAAAATGAACAAAATGATTCACTCGAAAAATTTAAGTGGTGGAGGGATCTTTAGTCTAAAATTGAGAAATCTCATAATAAAAAGTAAAAAAAGTAAACACGCATTATAGTGAATAATCAACTATGTTGATATCTATCACTTTTTAAAACCACATGTTTAATCCGTTAGGCAATTTAGACCATTTTCCGTATAACCAGTCCAGTGAATGTCCGAGATTTTACTCTGAGATCAGCGCGGCCGGGATTCGAACCCACGAGGTTTCAATTCACCTCAGGCTTTGTCATTTAAAATTTCATGACGTTATCCCTACGCTATTTAGACTTTCATAATAATGTCAGAATATGCAGTCAATTTTATGAATTAGCACGAAAACGTGAATAGAACTTTGCGGCTGAGATTCGAACCAATGAAGATTCAATTTACCTCAGGAGAAGTCATTTAAAGCTTCATGACAATTGTAAAAATAAATTAGAAATTAATTTAAAATTAAATTTAAATTGTAAACAATATAAAATCATTACGCGAATTATTGAGTACATCAAAATTAGACTCCAAGTTTTGAGACTATTTGTTCTAGATGGTAAAAAATATAATTTATTCTTAGTTATTAAAATTGTTTTACAATACAGGGAAAAATAAAAGCAACTTTGACTATACTGATTTAATCTTTTGGGCTACTTTTAAACATTTTTTTCGGTCGGAAGCGCCAAGTTTGTTTATTATTTACTAGTGTTTTGTTTACATGTTCATTATTCTAATTATTGAATAAATAAAATGATCGCATATACTATACATCAGCGGGTTAATTTGCTAAACCTGTATTATAATATACTCAATACAATTTTTTATATTTTACTTATTCCATGGTTATACACTGTTGACGGTTAAACTGCGAAATATCTGTTTAGTCTCTATGGTCCTTGGTTTATGTTTTCATCTTGGTTGATAATTAAAATTTTACCATACATAGCACCCTATTCATAATTTAATACTTCAAAATAGTCAAGGAATTATAAAAATTAAATACTATAAGTAGAGTGTATGCTAAGAAATGTTACTGATTTGAATTTTGAAGTATAACTTCACAAAAGAGATCCTAATTTTGAATATAAGTATATGACTTTCAACATGACAGAGGCAGAACAAGATTAATTTCGATTGTTTAATCTGGCCTAACAGTTGAAGTGTAATTGAAATTCACAAACTTATTTAGTTAATAGAATTTTCTGGAGATTTAGTATTAAAAACTGATTAGGCTACATGTCAGAATGACGTCAGAAAGTATGACTCCGCCCTATAGCCCATCCTGTAGTCAGCCAATAGCAGCAGAGCAGTCATTTTACGTAGAGCCGCAAGGGACCAACAGGCTTGACTTTGAAGGTAAAATCTTGCGATTAATCTTTTGTAGTTATATAAGTAGAATACTGCATTTGTAACTTTGTTAGTTAATCTACACTTATGATAACTTAACTTGTATGCGTTAAACATCTAAGTGCATGTCGGTGACCAGCTAGATAGGATCATGTCCTCACTGGTGGCCGTTATACTGGATAACTAATTAAATAATTTAAGGTTCATTTATTTTTTATTTTTCTGTATAATGTTTCTGATATCTGACACATTTTTTATGAATAAACATGGCTCTCTCTTTCTAAGTGTTCAAAATTGTGTAATGGTTCTCCTATATTGATAATGGTAAAATAAAATTTAATATAGCTGATAGAAATTTCTAACTTTAATTTGTTGTGAATTTTGTTATTTCCATTTATTTATTTTATTATTTTATTTATTTGCAATAAGTTGTACATATTTTGAACATTTTTTGTCAACGAGTACTGCACGTTGTTGTTGAGTACTTTGTTATTTATGCGTAGATTTGACAAGTGACGAGAGCCCGACTTGTTTTGACTGTGTCGGGGAGGTCTCTGAAGGTTCACTGACCTTTCATCGCAACAGTTTCCTGCGTTCAGGGAGCCTCGACAGGTTAGCAGTGGATTAATACTGCCTCTCTCTCTCTCTCTCTTAGTGCACTGCCAACTGGCAGGTCCATCGTATATATCGCCTCCACTCTTCTCTGTCTTCCGCTTTCCTCTTCATGTCCACATATGAGTGGGTCTTTAAATCATTTGACATTCCTAATCTCGGCCTGCCCCTGCCTCTGTTTCCTTCCATTCTTCCTTCTCTGACTTCTTTTAGTAGACTTTCCCCCCTTAGAATGTATCCTATGCAACTCTTCTTCCTGTTTCTTCCTTAATACTGCCTCTTAACATATAAGTTATTTATCAGCTATAAACGATTACAGGAAACCTGCTTTTGAGCCTGACTATTTAAATATTATTTCTTGTGCTACAGATTGCTGTGTCTCAACCTTTTAGGTGAGCTTGAAAAGTCTCCGCCTAGAGATGTAGAGTTGTTTGGTTGGACATTTTCTACGCGAGAGGCTATCAGTGAAGAGCTGGCTACAGTGTTTGCTATGGCTGGGTTAGTTCTTATTAGTTCATTGTAAGTAATTTACAAGTAATTTGTAATTTTATAATGCATTTTGATTGTTCTATGATCGTATGTGTATGTATGTGTGTGCTTATATGTATGTGTGATGTATCTTGATCCTGTATGTTTTTGATGAATAAAGGAAACTTCTTATAAATAAATAAAAATTTATTGTCATTGCTGAGGTAGGTTATGGTGAACAGCATGCAGTATGATATCTCAAGTCTCTGCAGATTTTATAGATAGGATGTCACATAGACATTTAGACAGTCTTGAACCAGGGGCCATTTTAAGTCACAGAAAATTGCTAAATAATGCAATTTAGTAAATTGCATTATTTAGCAATTTACACCTTTAAACTTTACAGAAAATATGTGAAACTGCTTTTCTGTTCCTCATCTAAATATTATTTCATCTGTGAAGATTGTGAGGGTGTGCACATTATGTTATCGGTTTGAAAATCAGGACGCTGAGAGTTCCATACGTTAAAGTCCCTTATATAGATAAATATGCTTCTGAAATGTTTTGCCAGTGCCTTCTTCATAGTCACCGCTTGCAACACTTGCAGCTAACATGTGATCGGTTTTTATTGTGACTGGCCTTCTGAAAACACCAGTAGAGCTATATTATATTTGTTTGTTTGCAGGCAAACATTGTACGATATCAAGCATTGTGCAGCGGTTGAATCAAATGGTGAGCTTTTGACGTTTCCTCAGAGATTTTATAGAATGTAAAAAAGCTAAGGTTAACGTCAGTTTCCTCGCTCGAAAGCGATGTTAGTGACGGGAGAGCCCAGTATTTGAACCCCCACATACTGATCCGTGGTCGAGTATCTTTATCTTACCAACTTCGCCACTGGCTCCAGCCATGTAACCATGTAATGGGATACTTTGAGATGTAATTTGTAATGAATCTGCACAAGTTTCTCGATAACTTTAATCTCTCAGTGCATTGCCTATGACAGGTCCGTGGCATAGAACAGGAACATTTATATCTGTCTTTAATTTCTAGAACTTTAAATTTTATAACTTTGGTGGGACATATACAAATTTCTGTAAATTTAAAAGTCTACCTCTCACTCAACCTTTAGTGTTAAATTGATAATAATTTAAGATCTCTTCATTGCATCATCGTCATCATCATCATCATCAAGCCATAGTTTAAGCCTAACTGGCTAAAGCATTTATACTTACTAATTTAGCTTTTGGCTTCTAATGATATTCACGACATCGAGCAATTGCTGTATTTGACTACTGCACCTACTGATCAGCTATAGGATACCCAAACTATCAGCCACAGGCTCAGCCAGAATGTACGAGCGCATCTAGTTATTAAATGCTACATGAAATAGATTTAACGTTTTGTCTGTGCAGCTTCCCCAAGGGGTCTGACATTGAGACGTCAACTGAGGCAATTCTTTGATTTCTATATAATGTGCCTTACACAGTACGTCGTTTGTGACTTTTAAATTGTTAAATATTCATCATTTAATTGAATTTCTTTTTATTACTGCACTGCTATGTTAATTTAATTAACATGGAATTATACTTGTGGTTTTATGTAAGAACCCAGCACTTTGAACAATGTAATTTTTAAAATATTAAATTAAAATTAGTTTAATAAATATATAGTAAATAACTAAGTATATATTTTAAATAATTATATTGATGTAATTATTACATTTACCTTGTCAATTTTTATTTGTATGAAGTCAATTAATTCTCACTGATTTTCTGTTTCAAGAGTGTGAAGCAATGTATGACTCAAGATATGACACAAAATAGGACGCTATGTATGACGCAAATTATGAAACTAAGTATGACTCAAAGTATAACTGGAGTATGACACAATGTTTGACACAAAGTATATCATAGTGTATGACACAAGGTATGACACTAAGTATAAGAGGTGTAGACACAAAGTATGACACAGTGTATAACACAAAGTGCGACACAAAGTATGACACAAATGATACCTTGTGTCATACACATTGTATGACACAAGGTATGACACAAAATATAACAAAATGTATGACACAGTGCATGACAAAGTATATCCCAATGTACGACACTAAGTATGACACAATGTATGACACTAGGTGTCTATGACATTGACAATCACACTATGTTGCTCTTGTTCTACACGGCAGCAGGTCTGTCCTGCGCGATGTTTTGCTGCGTCACGTTGAAGCGCTGCTCTCACAGACACGCCACCTGTTGTTAACTGCCGGCTTGCTCACTGAGCTTCATGTAGAGGGCGCTGCTAACTCTTACTCTCGACTGGGACATCAGGTCTGGTTCAATTAGTCCTGAATTTCATCCTGGATGTCTCAGAAAGCTTGTCAGTGTCACATGATTTAAATCCTGATCTTTACAGTTCTGTAAGATATGTAAAGATGAGATCTTACAGAACTGATCTTCACAGATCTTACAGCTAAACCTTTATTATTATTATTATTATTATTATTATTATTATTATTATCAGTAAGCAGACACCTAACTGACCTTGGTACTGGTTTGTTCTCAGTGATATATCTTTAGAGGTCTATTACTGGCAGGTTTGAGCTCAATGTAAACCAAAGGCCTATATAGAGCTTCTTTAACCTATGACCTGGATTTATCCCTGTGACCTATTCGTTTTGCCTATCAAGTCTGCTATTTCTGTTCACTAATTACTTGCTAATGCTGATTTCTTTAGTTATTTGCTAATGCTGATTTCTTTAGTTATTTGCTAATGCTGATTTCTTTAGTTATTTGCTAATGCTGATTTCTTTAGTTATTTGCTAATGCTGATTTCTTTAGTTATTTGCTAATGCTGATTTCTTTAGTTATTTGCTAATGCTGATTTCTTTAGTTATTTGCTAATGCTGATTTCTTTAGTTATTTGCTAATGCTGATTTCTTTAGTTATTTGCTAATGCTGATTTCTTTAGTTATTTGCTAATGCTGATTTCTTTATATTAAGCAGTATTTATACGATTCACATTAATTACATTAATTACTTATAATTATTAATTAATTAATTAATAATTAATTAATTACTCAGTAATTATAAGGTCAGAGCAGGAAATAGATAAACATCGTGAGCGTCAGATTTATTCTGCTTTACAAGAGCCAATGTCTGAAATATTCCATTTAAAACATTTTCAGACAAAGTGCTCCAGTTATCACATATTTCACGCTAATGCAGAAGTTTGGTGGGGCTGTATTGAACTTCTGCATCTCGTCTCTTCCATCATTCCTGGTATGCGTCTTTATTATATTTTGTGTAATTTTTCTTTAATTGTGAAATTGAAAAAAATTGATGTCTTATGAATTAATATAAATATAGAATATTGATGTCTTGTAACAGTAAGCATTTTGTTTATTTAGTTTCAGAAATAAATCAGTTACAAACCAGTTTCAACCTGTTGCCTAGGACTACCATGTCAACTGTGTTCACCTTTTTCAGTTCAGCTGTGTTCTGATAAAACCAAAAAACCTCTACAGCAGTTTCTGTTAATGTTTTCACTTTTCAGCTATCAAATAACTTCATTTTTTTCTTTAATATCGTTTAATTGTTCATCACAACACAGCTTATACAAACAATAGGAACGTGCATGTAGTTCGATAAACAAGCAACAATACGAAAGAGTACAACAATACTTCAATACTGAAAGAAGAATTCGGAAGTAAAAAATTTAACAAGTTCAGATGTTATTTTGTAATCTGTAGATGTTGTGATGTATCAGCTCATATATGATTTACTTTACAAACACATCTGCAAGTAAAATAGGGGATTGACTGATGATATGGTGTGGAACAGAGAGGACTGAAGAAGTTCTATTTTATCCCAACCCTAGTTAGTTCATCATCTTCCCTGAGATTAAGGGAAGATGATGATGTTAAGTACATATAATGGACGTACAAGATTTACTTTAGAAACACACCTACTGGCTTGTTTCAGACAGCGCTCGTCGCTGGAAGACGATGATGGTGACTAGAAATTGTTTCAAGTCAGCGACTGTTGACATCTTGTCTCAGACTGTTCTGCTCTACATATCATCTCTGCTTCATTTCTCTGTTAGACGTCATAATACGGTAAGGGCTGCTGTAGCACTTGATTTTGCTGTAGCACATGAGTTTGCGCTGTAAAACCCTGAAACACTGTAAGACTTTAAAACGTCTGCTTTTATGATCGTGTTTGTGCATGCTATCGTTCAAGCTTCTCAAAGGCTTTGCTAATTTTTGTTGCATTATCATACTACACAATATAATGCAGTGGACTACAATGCAAATCAGTGCAGTGAAATGCAATTCAATACAACGAAATACAATACATTGTAATTGTCTATGACATCTTCTACTATTATACGGTCAGTATTATTATTGATTTGTTGATATATTGATTTTAGATGAGGTCCATGTACTATAGAATCAATGATTCCTATCTTATGTTTATACAAAACATCCATAATTACCGTTTGGCTTGATAGACTGATTAACTCATTGATTGATGGATTGATTGATTGATTGATAGACTGATTAACTCAGTGATTGATGGATTGATTGATTGATAGACTGATTAACTCATTGACTGATTGATTGATTGATTGATAGACTGATTAACTCATTTATTGATGGATTGATTGATAGACTGATTACCTCATTGATTGAGAGTTTGCTTGATTGATTGTTTGATAGACTGATTAACTCATTGACTAATGGATTGATTGATTACTTGATTGATAGACTGATTAACTCATTGACTGATGGATTGATTGATTGATTGATAGACTGATTAACTCATTGATTGATTGATTGTAGTTGAAGGTTGATGACTACAGAAAGGTATCGGTGTTTCCTTGTTCTTGTGTTAGTGAATTGTTCACCATGTTGACACATCTCATTCAACATAGGAAAGAAACGCTTTCCAAAGAGGTTGAGTCTCATAATCTCTCTCACTCTCTCTCAATCTTAGTGCACTGCCTACTGGCAGGTCCAGGCTATATAACTGGTTGAGTCTCATTTGACACGAAAATTCTCTGCTTCTGACTGTAAGAAAGCTCCAAACTATGTTTAATATAATTAATAAATGTAAGTAATATAATTAATTAATTAATTAATTATATTAAATAATATAATTTTAATTAATTATTGTTTTTTAATTAATTAATTTTTATTTTATTTATTTTATTAATTTATTAATAAAATAATTTATTAAAAAAATTATTTATTTATTTATTTTATTAATTTATTAATTTTAATGAATTAAATTAAATTAATTAAATTAATTAATTATAATTAATTAATAATTAATAAATTATAATTAATATTAATATATTATATTAATTAATATAATTAATTAATTAAAAATGTAATTAATATAATTAATAATGTAAACTATTTGTTTGCAAATTCAAGGAAGCTTTCCAGTGCTTGTTTAAGATTTATTAGCCATTAATCTCTTTTGATCTCTTTTGATCTCTTTTGATCTCTTTTGATCTCTTTTGATCTCTTTTGATCTCTTTTGATCTCTTTTGATCTCTTTTGATCTCTTTTGATCTCTTTTGATCTCTTTTGATCTCTTTTGATCTCTTTTGATCTCTTTTGATCTCTTTTGATCTCTTTTGATCTCTTTTGATCTCTTTTGATCTCTTTTGATCTCTTTTGATCTCTTTTGATCTCTTTTGATCTCTTTTGATCTCTTTTGATCTCTTTTGATCTCTTTTGATCTCTTTTGATCTCTTTTGATCTCTTTTGATCTCTTTTGATCTCTCTTTTGATCTCTTTTGATCTCTTTTGATCTCTTTGATCTCTTTTGATCTCTTTTCTCTTTGATCTCTTTTGATCTCTTTTGATCTCTTTGATCTCTTTTGATCTCTTTTGATCTCTTTTGATCTCTTTTGATCTCTTTTGATCTCTTTTGATCTCTTTTGATCTCTTTTGATCTCTTTTGATCTCTTTTGATGATCTCTTTTGACTCTTTGATCTCTTTGATCTCTTTGAATCATTTTTGATGACTTTTTGCCATCAACAAATTTCTGAAAATCGCTCTTGGCAAATCGGTTGTACTTTGTGATGTCGAGTCTAAAGGGAGCTCTCTGATATTAGCGGTTAGGTACGTTAAACCTCGAGATTATATTAACTATATTAGCTATGTTTAGTACTGTATCATCATAAACAATGCTATAAATTACTACTGTTGACTATATTAACTATATTAGCTATGTTTAGTACTGTATCATCATAAACAATGCTATAAAT
Organism: Enchytraeus crypticus; assembly: GCA_905160935.1. NCBI lineage: Eukaryota > Metazoa > Annelida > Clitellata > Enchytraeida > Enchytraeidae > Enchytraeus > Enchytraeus crypticus. Next base: position 236,163 of record CAJHZI010000711.1, on the reverse strand, counting down.
TACTACTGTTGACTATATTAACTATATTAGCTATGTTTAGTACTGTATCATCATAAACAATGCTATAAATTACTACTGTTGACACTGTTAAATGCTTTGTCATGTTGTTGTTGCAGTCCATCTGGGAAATACTTCTGCCAATTCTGCGGTATTTTATTGGAGACTCGGAAAACGAGCAAACAGAAATTATTTCGGAGCCATCCAGCCTTGAGATCAGTAAATATATATATATATATTAATATTATATTTATTTAATATAACTAAATATAGTATTTAATATATTTATATTATATAGTATATATTTATATTATATCAGTTCCCCGTGTTGTGCTCGGGTGTGGTTGGACCACTGCAGAATAGGGCAACCGCAAACAATCTGCCGCGTGTACGTAAGAGGCGACTAAAGGCAGGAGCTAAGGATGGCAAGAGGGGACCCACCTCACCATGAAATATTTTCCCCCAGGATTAAATGGTAATTAATCCACCTAACTCAGGAAGGCAATATGAAACCACCTCAGAAGCCATAATTTTCCCAATCTATAGGCTACATAAGGTATGGATAAGGCATAGACTTTGTGAAGGGATTAACTTGTTGATCTAAGGAGTGCTCTTATGGAGCGAGAAAACAGACTTTGAGAGTGAATATGTGCCTTGAACCTGCAACTTGGCAGTGCACTGAAGAAGAAGATAATATTAGTGTCTCCTGTTGGCTCTATATTTAATCTAAGAGGGAATGGCCTTGAAATCAGTAAATATCTGTTTATTTTGTGTATGTAGTTGACAACATTTGTCTTTGTTGATTGTGTCTCATGTTGGCTCTTTATGTTATCTAATTTTGAGGGAATGGGTTTATACTTTTTAATGATATAGGTAATCTTCTGATATAATAATCTGATATAATCTTCAATGAAGGAATGGTTTTACACATCTTTATTTTACCAAAGCATGGTAGCATATATACTATATTCATACAACTTCGAATATGCAAAGTTCGACAAACAAACTAATCTATCAAAGCAGAGAAAATATTGCCTCCTATTTTTTCCATATTTATTTCATATATTAAGCAAATGACTCTTTTCCAAGAAAATACACAAATAAAAAATCCAGTGTACTTTTTAAATCTCCGTTGCATTACAACATTTACACAGCAGTTATATTCAGTCATTAGTTTTAACAATTCTTCATGTTTGGAATCAAGAATTTCATAGTAGATATTACCAGTTGAACAATTATAAGAAATTCCATATTTTTTAAAAGTTTCTTAGACAAGAAATTCAATCTTCTATTTTTAGGTCTGTTGGCAATATTCTCATATAGTCATGACTTTGTGCTATAATATTTTTATTAAAGATACGATAAACCGTAGAATAATCTCTGTATCTGCAGAGCAATGTCTTGGACAGTTCATTACTTAATCCATATGGCAGCATGGGTACACATTGCAGTTAAATCAGCGAAATTGTCAATTCTTCTAACGATCGCTATGACTGTCCGAAAGAATTTTTGCGTCCTATTTTTCAAGTTTAACTTGAAATGTTTAGCAGAAAACAGAGACAACCCCAAATACATGAATTAGCTTACCCAAGGCTTACCGTTTATTAAGATGTGTGAAGCTGTAGACGAATGTCTTGGGTCAATACGAATACAAAACTTTTAATTGCAAATTGATTGATAAACCGATAGAACTAAGTTCTTCGGTGCACATGTCGATGAATTTTTGTAGGTGGTGAATTGAAATAGACGGCAAGACCAAGTCGTCTGCTTACATTACTGAGCTACTTTTCCATCTCTCTTTTTAGTCCAGTGTCCATGAGTTGCGACCTGCGCCCTAAACCTCCTTTTCTTTAATTCCCTTTACTTTGGACTGATTTTCTGGATTTTGGAATTTGCACCGTTTTTGGACCTTCGTTTTGCTCGCCGGCTTGATTTTGTCTCAATAGTGCTCGATGTTGTCATTGATGACTGTAGCACTCTAGTTGTTGTTATTATTACAGTGAAAATCTTCGATAAAACATCTCAGCTTTAATTTTTTGTTCTTTTTTCTATGTCTTCAGACACAGACGAGCACATGGTGCCAATCGATGCTGTCCCACCTCGCGATGCAGTTGGGTTTTGTTGGTGGTTTTTGTGTTGGGTGGCACCGCTGTTTCACTGCAGTGTTATAGGCGAACTTGCTGCAGAACCGGTATTCATTTCTTTAAGTATTTATTTTTGGTAAGCAACTCATAATTATATTTATATTATAATTTTATAATTTTACTTCTAACTTTTTAATTTAATATTTTATTTTTAGTAGTTTTAAATCAAATTCAAGAGATGCAGTGTATCAAGAAAACCTCATGGGATAAAATTCTTTCTTTAGATATGCATGTATACACTAGCACCGCTTTGGAGAGATGAAACGGACGTTAAAATTAACTTTACAGCTTTTAGTGTCATATCAATAACCAAATAATAGCTGATTAAAATTCTTATATTTAATAAGTCATTCTCTTTAATATTTATTCATTTTCTTCATGGGAGGGACACTTTGGGGGATTCATTGGAGGGTTCCTGGTAAAGTTTAAAATGGAATGAAGTAAGTATATAATATCCTGCAAGGTTGAGTTAGATTTTTTCAGAAGGGTATTTAAGATTTCAAGAAAACACCCTTAAAATGTTATTGTTTGCTACATTAAATTTTAAACACTTTAAATGTTCGTTATCTCTACAGGTTTGAAAAATTTAAAAACAAAATTTGTGATAATTTTATTGAACCTGAGAATTTTACAGTGTGAGCTGCTTTTAACGTGTCAGAAGTTTTTTGTTTATATAGCAAGCGGTACCTTCAGATTGTTCTCAGTTCTTGAAAGCACTTGTGCAGAAATCATTACTAGATGTAAGTTATATTTACTTTCTAAAGCTTAGTTACTCAGTAATGGTTATGGATTTCACTATTACATTAGCAATTAATAAAGAAAGCCAGAAAGTGTTTGGCAATTAATACCTTAACAAAACATAAGTATTAACTTCAGTAGTTTACTCGTTCTCTAGAAGAAAGTAACTTGTCTTTTTGAATGGGTTTTTTCCTTAGTAATGTTGTTGGCCAACGATGGAAATAATTCCCTTATATTTATGATTCACTTAACTAACTGAAAGGTAGAACGATTGACTGATTAATTTATGATAAATTGATTGATTGACCGATTAATTTTTTGATAAATTGATTGATTGATATTTAGACGTCGTCGTTAAGATATCTACTAAGATTTTGCAAAATAGGAATCAGGCAATCTGTTTTTCGACAGACTGATTGACTGACTGACTGATAGATATATTGATTGATTGATTGATTGCTTGGTTAATTGATTGATAGAACGAGAGACAGACGAGATGTTATTTAAGATGTTTACTGAGACTCGGCTCTATTTGGGTCATCCCATCTCTGCACATAACTTTACTGTGGGAGCATTTCAACAAACATCTCGTAATCTCTTCTCTTTCCTATCTATATGTATAATCATCTGATTACTAGAGAGCATGTATAATAATAATAATAATTGTTGCAATTATTATTACTATTTTTATGGTTATTATTGCTCTTATTATTGCAGTTGTAATAAATAATAATTATTAATAATATTTAAATTACAGTGATAATTTCCAGAATTTATAAGGTTCTATGATGATTCTTGTAATAATTTATAACTTTTTAACAAATTAGTACAACTATTAGGTATTATACTTAATTAGTAAATTATACTATTACAGTACCATAACTATTAGGTATTATAATTAATTAGTATTATATACTATTATAGTAGTATAACTATTATTTTATGCTTAGGATTGTTATCTCAGTCACGTAGTAGTGATCTCAATTTGGATAAGGAAGAAAAAACTAAATAGTTAAATACTAATAATTATTACTATTTGTAATAAGTTAGAGAGAGGTGGATCACAACTGACGTGGGATGCAGTGATTAAGAAGGCCATGAAAAATAGAGCATTGACTAATGATGTGGTGTGGGACAGGGAGGATTGGAGAAAGTCTATTCGTATCCTGACCCTAGTTAAACTGGAATTCAAAGGAAGATGATGATGATGATGATGATGATGATGATGACGATGACGATGACAATGATGATGATAAAATGAATTTGATCTCATTAAATGAATGTATTTTAGCAGAGATCAAATAGTGGTTTTGAGTAATGCAAGTTTTATTGTATCATAGACCATTTAATTGTGACATCATTTGATTGCCTCAGAATGATCAATTTCTTATGCCTGGCTCTTCTATATCTGCCGTGGCAAGCATTAGGTAAGTGTGCTCTCTCTTTCTCTCACTCTCTCTTTCTCTCTCTCTCTCTTTCTCTCATATCTCTCTGTAGTACTACTAATATGTTAGCTGCAGGTGACCACTAGCTTAAAATTCCTTCACTTACCTTCTTTATATCTATACAAAACGATTATTAAGTCTTCAGTCTTTCTGCGTATCATATAATTTCCTCTTGTGACTTGGATTGGAGTTTGTTAACGTTGATAATTGTTTAATGCATTCACTATACTTGCTATGAGTCGCCTCTTAGGTCACGTGCAGTTAGCGGTTGGTCTATTCATCAGTGTTCGCTACGCAAAATGAGAATTGAGTCCACTAGAAATAAAAAGTCTAAAGTGAAGGTGAACGTCACTTTCCTGCTCAAGTGGTTATTTCTAATCTTCCTCGTGAGTAAGATTAGAAGAAGAGTTGGATAGGACACATTCTAAGGGAGGAAAGTCTATTAAAAGAGGTCATAGAAGGTAGAATGGAAGGGAAAAGAGGCAGAGGCAGGCCGAGATTAGGTATGTTAGATTATTTAAAGACCCACGTATATGTGGAAATGAAGAGGAAAGCAAAAGACAGAGAAGAGTGGAAGCGTTATATACCATGGACCTGCCAGTAGACAGTGCACTAAAAGAGATTCCTCGCGAATAACACTAGATTTGACCCTACACCTACCGATTCGCTGTCAAACAACTTGTCAACGAGCCACAAGCTCTAACACTGGATTGTTGTTGTTGTTGTTCTAGTGAGTCGCCGCAACAACTGTTAGAGAAATGTGAGACACTGGTCGACCTGTCTTCCTGGTATGACCCTTGTTATTTATTAATTTATTAATTTATTTATTTATCTATTAGTATTTAATTTATAATTATTTATTTATAGTATTATTTTATATTTTTTAATATTATTATTTTGTTATTTTTTATCATTTTTTATTATTTTATTTTATTTATTATTATTATTTATTATTTTTGTATTATGATTTAGTATTATTTATCTAATATTATATATTAGTATTACTGGGAAATTCACAGATTTGTTTAAATATTATATGAAAACTCATCGTGCAACATAAGAACGCAAACGGGGGTCACTGACTCTTTCAACATTGTGACAGGAGTTAGACAGGGATGTATTTTATCACCATTTCCTTCTAGTGATTGATTTTGTGATGAGAAAGGCTTTTGAAGAAAGAATGGGGAATAAAGAGGAAATTAACTGACCTTGATTTTGCAGACGATATAGCTTTACTGGCAAATATAATCATCAACTGCAAGAAATGACATCAGCATTAGAAGAAAATGCTGCAAAAGTTGGATTAATAATTAGCTCTAAAAAAAAATTTCTCACAACTGCAGAGACAGACATATTCACGATAAGAGTAAAGCAAAGCGAGGTTGAAAGGGTAAACAAGTTCACGTATCTAGGCAGTACAATATCGCAAGATGGATCAAGTGAAAGAGATGTGGAGTGTAGAATAGGTAAAGCATATGATGTATTCCAAAAGCTCCAGTATATTTGGAAGAGTAATAAAATTGAGGAGCAATTACAGATAAAAATATATTCAACAATTATTCAACCAGTTTTATGTATGCATGTGAAACATGGGAAAGTACTAATAAAATAAACCATAAATTAAACTGTTTTCAACAAAGATGCCTCAGAAGAATTTTAAATATCCACTATTGGGACCACGTCAAAAATGAAACAGTACTCGAAAGGAGTGGACAAGAAAATTAGATGAAATAGTTTCTGAGAGAAGGTTGAGGTTTTCAGGTCATTTACTGAGAATGTCTGAGGATAGATGCCCAAAGACTGCAGTTAACTGGAAGCCAACTCAAGGAAAAAGGAAACGAGGAAGACCTAGAAGTTCTTAGCTAAATACGATCAACAAGGATTTGAGAGCATTAAACATTTCAGGGGAAGACGCTGTGAAGATTGCTGATGATTGAAACGAATGGAGGAATGTTGCCGCCCTATGTTCTGTACAAAACTCAAGGAACTGATGATGATGATGATATATTAGTATTAAATTTATAATTAGTTTATAGGATATTTAAAATTCTTCTGAGGCATCTTTGTTGAAGACAGTTTAATTTGTGCTATATTTTATTAGTACTTTTCCAGGCTTCACATGCATACATTAAAACTGGTTGAATAATTGTTGAATATATTTTCTATCTTTAATTGCTCCTTAATTTTAGTTTTAATTTTAATTTTAGTTTAATTCAGACATAGCAGCACGTGTATCGCACACACAAACAAATGGTTGAAGTGAAAAATGCAACTAACGTAGTAATGATAGAGACAACCTGGTCTGTACATGTCTGTAAGTCGCTGTCACTACACCTGAATAACAATAAACATATCTCTCTTTCTTTCTCTTTCCTCTCTTTCTACCTCTCTTTTTTTCTCTCTTTCTCTCTCTCTTTGTCCCTCTTTCTCTCTCTCTCTCCCCCTCTCTTTCTTTCTCCCTCTCTCTCTCCCTCTCCATATGAAATGAGAAAATCAAATCTGGGTTCAATGCGAGACTTAAGGTCAGAGCTTTTTCATGTAAATCTTCATTTTCGATTGTTTTGTAATTAATTAATTATTGTGATTTTTGTGTATGTTACGTTGTCTCTATTATTACTATGTTAGTTGCATTTTTCACGTCAACCTTTACTTTGGACTGATTTTCTGGATTTAGGAATTTGTACCTTTTTTGCGCCTTCTTTTTGCTCGCTGGCTTGGTTTTGTCTCACAGTGCTCGATGTTGTCATTGATGACTGTAGCACTCTAATTGTTGTTATTATTGTTGTTATTGTAGCAATGAAGCAGATAACAGCTACTTTCTGTTCCTGAGGTTGCTGAGTCATCATTTAAGTAGGTCGGGTCAACAAGGATCAGCCAATCAGGAGTGGAGGCTGATGAAGGGCAGGTTAAGACCCCCTCTGTCACTGCTGTATTTCTAAAATGACTATCAATAGTATGTTTCTTAAATGGCCTTGACACAGTTAATTTATAATTAACTATGTCATGGACTTCTGCTAATTATATTACTAAAGGCTTGTATTGTTTGTTAGTCGAGTAGATAGCAAACATGCCTTATAAACAGGAGACCATCGGTGCGAATCCCAAACACACTCTTGCAGTATCTCTTGTGGTATTAAACACGCATTAAACTTAACTTTAAAAGCTCTGTAATCATTAACTTGTTTAAGTCGTGTAACAAGATTTATCGCCTGATAATATCTAGTTTAACTTAATTAATTCAGCTTGTACTTACTAGTAATAGCAATATTAACATCAATTATATTGTTGGCTATAAAAAGCCTAAATCTTAGTTTAACGTCAGTTTCCTGTCACTAAAACTTTCAGTTATAACTGACTAAACAAAACTGTCTGGTGGTTGAGTGGGTAGCAATCTTGCCAAATGAGGAGATCACGGGTTCGAATCACTGCAGTACCATCTACAACAGTACAATTGTGTATGGAAACAGACGCTAATACATATATATATATATATATATATATATATATATATATATATATATATGTATGTATCTTTATTTTTCCACTTAGGCAAACAACACACATTCCTTGCAAAATCAAAGAAACAAAATTAAAGAAACAAAATGCAAATACACAGTGAAAATAAAATTAAAGAAAATAGACAAAACAAATAAAACGAAAAATATACTGTGCTCATCAAACCTGTCGATGCTATCAAACTCTTGTTTGCCGCAACGCAGGATCGTGTCTAAGTTCTACGCGCGTAAGATGAGAGAGCTGAGTGACTGCGGGCTGCAGAACGTAACGAGCTTGTTCCTCGTTCTTGCTCAAGTGGCTGAGCTAGACGATGTGGTTTGTAGAATGTTTATTCTCATTAAATTTAATTTCAAGCATGTTTAATACTTGACCCTGAAGCTTAAGTTCTGCCATCTCTAATTCTTTCTGGGTTTGTTCTGTAAACATGTTGCTTTTATTTAATTCTTTTATATTGCACTAAATACATGCATATGTAATATAAAATATAATTTGACAGTAAATTTTTATGCATTAAAATCTTTTTAATTCATTAACTTGTTTAAAGAATTAAAGATATTGGATATCATAGTTTAAAAGACCTTTCTATTTTTGCTAATCAGTTTAACTTTGGTTGATCCACGTTGAAATTGTTATTTACTGACGTTTTTAGTATTTAATGAATCTTAACAGATTAAATAAAGGTGTTATTTTTCTGTATTGTTATTGTTTTTTGTTGTTCAGCTCAACTCGATTCTACATTTAGGGTTGTGACCGACTGACTAAGAATTGACTTTATTAATATATGGTAAATCGTTATGTGTGAAATAAAGGTGTTAATTCCGAGTATCTCAATTGTAAATAAACAGACGTTAAATAATGTAGTAGAAATTGTCGGTAAAACTGTTAATAAGACCTTTATACCAGCTCAGCCATACAATAACAATACTGCACAAATCTTTGATAGGATTGACTTTGATAGGAAAATTTTAGACTTTACCCAAAACCATTTGACCTTTGTCACTTGGATTTTAGTTGATTTGATTGTATGATTGATTGATTGATTGATTGATGTATAGACTAGGAAGCTTCTAGACCTCTATGAGATGTTGCCACAGAGCTCAGAGAACTATCAGCGCCGGGCCGCTGTGTGGAGAGGTTATCTAGCTCTCATACTGCTCCACGTTCAACTCGATAAAGACGTGGGGCTTTTAGCTGAAAAGGTGGCAACACTGTTCAACGAGGCTTGCCAGTAAGATTGAAATTTAATTTTTTCATTATTCACAAGATGTCACCGCTTATAAGTAGTAGTGGTGTGTCAAGAGATGTTGTCTGGCATTGTGTGGTATGTGCGATTTTTGAGAACGTGTATTGATGTGCTTACATCTGCATTTCTTCTTATCAGCTGCCTTGATGAGATAGCTATAAAAGTTAGATTTTTTAAATATTTGAATTTGTTTTGTATTATACTATACAGTACAAAATAAAGTACTTATTTGATTAATTAATTATCTAATTACTGTTTTATGTATGTTTCTGTAACCTGTTAAGTTGTCCAACATAAGCAAATGAACGGTATACTATTATACAGGATGATTGTTTTGTATTGCATTGTATTGTATTGTACAGTATTGTGTTGTATCACCTGATTGGTTGCTTATTGTACAGTATTGTATTGTATCACCTGATTGGTTGCTAGAGAGATAGTAAGTAGGACTCTGGGACACAGTACATATCGGGACACCTGGAAGCTGATCAGTCTCTATCTGGAGGGAGTCCAGGACAGTATCGAGTCCAGCTCCAGTCTCAATCTAGCTGAATATAAACTCATCGGTATCTGTAATCTCAATCTAGCTGAATATAAACTCATTGGTATCTAACTGTAGTCTCAATCTAGCTGAATATAAAATCATTTGTATTCAACAGTAAAAACAAATTGAATGCTATCTATCGATTGTGTTGGATTAATTTAATGCAATCTATTGATTGTGTTGTATTAATTTAATGCCATCTATTGATTGTATTGTATTAATTTAATTTTGTTTATTGATTGTGTTGTATTAATTTAATGCAATCTATTGATTGTGTTGTATTAATTTAATGCAATCTATTGATTGTGTTGTATTAATTTAATGCAATCTATTGATTGTGTTGTATTAATTTAATGCAATCTATTGATTGTGTTGTATTAATTTAATGCAATCTATTGATTGTGTTGTATTAATTTAATGCAATCTATTGATTGTGTTGTATTAATTTAATGCAATGTATTGATTGTGTTGTATTAATTTAATGCAATCTATTGATTGTGTTGTATTAATTTAATGCAATCTATTGATTGTGTTGTATTAATTTAATGCAATCTATTGATTGTGTTGTATTAATTTAATGCAATCTATTGATTGTGTTGTATTAATTTAATGCAATCTATTGATTGTGTTGTATTAATTTAATGTTGTGTATTGATTGTGTTGTATTAATTTAATGCAATCTATTGATTGTGTTGTATTAATTTAATGCAATCTATTGATTGTGTTGTATTAATTTAATGCTGTCTATTGATTGTGTTGTATTAATTTAATGTTGTGTATTGATTGTGTTGTATTAATTTAATGTTGTGTATTGATTGTGTTGTATTAATTTAATGTTGTGTATTGATTGTGTTGCGTTAATTTAATACTGTCTATTGACTGTGTTGTATTAATTTAATGTGTGGACGTTAAACATTTATTATTATTATTATTATTATTTTTTTTTAAATGCCCTGGGCTGTAAAGGTCCCTGGGCTAAAAAATAAGATAAAAGAGACTTTATTTAATTAAAAGTTTTTAAAAAGCGATTAAAATAATTCCTCTGCACTCTGGGAAGCCGCTTTAGCCAAAGTGCCACTGAAGCAGACTGCATTGAATCGCTGGAGAGCAATAGACAGTCGCTGCCACAGAAAAGATTTTTCGCGCTTATCACCAGTAATGGCGCTGGTCCTCCTGCCTATTTCGTCAATAAAGTCTGATGCGAGAGAGTTGATGGGCCCCAGGGTCTCAAAGGCAATAGGCATGAAGATATAGTTGCCAGAGATTTCGGCATACTTCAGAGTTTTCCTATTAGCCGCGGCCTCTGCTGCAGCACCAGCAGCAGCGCAAGAAAGGCCGAGATTGCTTACTGAGAAAGTGTCCGTAACAGTGACGTCCCAGCTAACACACTTCCCCTCTGCCCATGGAATTTGAGAGACACCGTCTGGACGTTTACCATCAGTGCGGATCAATCCCAGGGGCTCTTTAATGGCTGGGATATTCGCTCGACTCAGGGCGCGCCAGATCAAGTCGTTTATGAACTGATGTCTGCTGATTCTGCCGGCACTACGCTTGCACGACAGGCCGTGAATGCCTAACGCATTGACTGAGACACCACAAATGCAGTTGTGTGGCTCACATAAGGTAGTGCCCAGACGAAGACCGGCCGCGACTCTGACTGCTTCGTCGTCCAGACGGAGGCCGCATGATGAGATTGGTAAAGCCTTGATCCAGTCTCCACTATGGGGGGGCCGACACTGCGAGCAGCCGCGCCTTTTCTTGTGGCAAAAGTGGCTTCGCAAGGAGTTCCGTGTGCAAAGCAGTAGTGACCTTTGAGTCCCAAGCCTTCATGCTATTAGCCGTCATACCGATTGGAGGTTCGGATGTGGACAGAGCAGTCCAAATGCCCTGAATCCTGGATATCTCCAAGTCGGGAATAAATTATTATTATTATTATTATTAATTTAATGCAATCTATTGTTGATAGTCGACGGATTCGACACTCTACTCAACTCTTGCAGAGAGAATGAACTGAGAGCTGTACTCTGCTTTCTGCAGGCTGTACTAACTAAACACAGGTGAGCCAGTCAAGTAATGCAGTTTTATGAAGTGAAATAATGGTGTTTTATGAAGTGAAATAATGGTTTTTATTGGCGACTGACGGACAGCTACTTGACTCAGTTAAACTGTAGTGGAAGTGTTTAATAGCCGATCTTATAAACGGAAAGATATTCTCGCTGATATCAATCTCTACCATTTGACTTTATTCTCGAGATAACTACAAATCTGCTTCTTGCATCTTATGAAACTTTTCTATTCTCAACTTTATCTTGAGCCTGTTTTGTCATATTTCCAAGAATTCAGAACGTTTGCGCGGATTTCGCGCTCTCCTATTGGCTAGAGCCACCTGCGACGGTTGAAAGTCAGCCTCCTGGCGAGGACTTTGTTTTAATCTAACGGTGACATTATCCGCCCGATCTCGACAAGATATAGTTCTGTAACATGTAGCTGAAATCAGCTCAGATGCTGAGCGACATCTCGTTCATAGTATGCAAAAGCGACTTTCGGCGACGATATTGTTCTGATTGAAGCTTCATAGGATTGCCTATTACTGGATTAGTTGAATCAGCTCGATAACCTGACGATGATGATGGGTAGCATTAGTGCTTTACTATCTGTATGCGGTATACATGTATATATTAGTTTATTTTAAAGTATAAAAAGCCAATGGTAAAGGTAATGTTAACGTCAGTTTCCGCACTCGAAAGCAATGTAAGTTGACTGGCGAGCCCAGGATTTGAACCCGCACATACTGATCCGCGGTCGAATATCTTACCGACATCGCCACTGGCTCCAACCCGTGGCGATGTCGGTAAGATACGTACTCGACCAACAACAATCTGACAACCGCAGAAGTAACAATACGCAAAATGGCATAGTAATAAGTACTTTAATCATAAGGTTAAAATTAGATACAGTTTAAGAGCGTCATTTAATATCATGCTAGTTCTGAAGTTTTTACTATTCCGGGAGCTAACCCTATTTTGGAGTGCACAACTTGGATTATTTACCTTTCTATGGGTTGTATATAAATGTTGGCTTAGCGGGGGCACTTGGGGATCATGCAAGTATCAAGACTATAATCAGCTTATAGCCAGAGAATTTAAAAAATGAACTTATTGGCGTTAAAACCAACCTTATAGCGCGTCGTAGGAATGCTCCAGAGACGGTTCCTATCATCAGCATTCGTAAATCCCCACCGAAATCGTGTAGCACAGAGTAGTGCTGACTCAAATTAGATAATTGTTGTTAAATTGCTAAATTTCTGAAGGAGAAATAAATAAAATAGTAACAACATGGGATTGTAAGAGTGTTGTATGCCGGAGGACCCTGGTTTGTTTATCGGTCTAGCCTTTCTGAACCTTTATCGTATAGAAATTACCATGAAATTAAAATAATATTTATGTTTTATTAGACTAAATTGATAAGTAAATAAAACTAATTATTAATTTAATCACAATTTGATGTTTAGTTTGGAATCCGAATTTTTCTGTATGATAACTTCTGATATTTTCATGTTTAGAATTGTATACAAGCGTGCTCAACATTTGGAAGGGATTTCAGTTTGTCAGAAGGGTTGGTGAAAATGTATTACTAGTAATTAACAATTTTGGGCTATGTTATGTTATAATTATGCCAATATATATATATACCTAAAAAGATTGTTAATTGTTATTGAGTAATAGTCATTGAACTTTGTTGTATCTTAAAAATTCGAATTTGTATACATTTTATCGTCTTGAGCCTTGAAATAAGGAAAGAATCATAATATTATGCAATTAATGATCGTTACATTTTGCATTGATTAGTTGATTTTGCTGTCTGATTGATTAATTAATTGATTGACTGATTGATTGATTGATTGAAGAGTTAGCGTACAGCCTGTGGAGGCACGTCTATAGGTTTGTCCATCAGCACTGCACAACACAAACCCCGCCCACTCAGCTTGCTGATGTGGCTGCCAGCTTCACACTGCTCGCTATTGATATGTACGTCATCTCTTCTGTATCACTGCGATCTTGTACTATACTGTACTGTACTATATTGTACGATAACTGTACTTGATCTTGTAACATACTGTACTGTACTATGTTGTTCTATGACGGTACTTGACCATTATTATTATTATTAACAACGAAAACTTATATAGCAGTGTCATGGCCGAACTCAGTCTTCGAGACTACTTTACAGAAGGAGTTCAATGGTAATAATAGGATAAACAACAATTACATTTAAATTAATATCTAAACTAGTAAAAATGTCTACATATGGGTTTTTCTTTGGGTTGTGTTTCCAGACCACAGAAAATGACTACAACTACAGACGTGTTCTTGGAATGCTTTACCTACTTTGGTTGGAGTGATCAAGTGAATGCAGAGTTTGTATTCATTTATATACTTCTCTCTATCTAGTTGTCTGTCAGATAATTTGATCTCATTAAAATCCCTGCTTGGCTTCAAGCGTTCTCTGCTAGGCTTCAAGCAGTGTCGGCTTGGCTTCAAGCATTCTCTGCTAGGCTTCGAGCAGTTCCTGCTAAACTTCAAGCATTTCTTGCTAGGCTACCGGCATTCCCATCTAGACTTACAGCTGTCCCTGCTGAACATTTTCTTTAAATGGTGACTAAGTTATATAATATGTTCACTAGATGTTAATTGGATTGCGTGATGTTTTTTAGGATTTCGAGTCGATTTCTAGGTCATATGCTGTCCAACCAGTCGGCCGTGGAGCGGTTGAAGACAGTGCTACCACAGTGTGAAACTTTTCTCATTCAGGCGTGGCAACGCTGCTGCTGGAGACTTGATAATCAAAGTGATTCCATGCTGCAGCTAACCAGGTTACCCTGCTGTTACCATGTTACCTATCTGTTACCACGTTACATAGCTGTTACCAGGTTACCTAGCTGTTACCAGGTTACCTAGCTATTACCAGATTACCTAGCTATTATCAGGTTACCTAGCTGTTACCAGGTTACCTAGCTGTTACCAGGTTACCCATCTGTTACCAGGTTACCAATTTGTTACCTGGTTACCTAGCTGTTACCAGGTTACCCATCTGTTACCAGGTTACCTAGCTGTTACCAGGTTACCCATCTGTTACCAGGTTACCTAGCTTTTACCTGGTTATCTAGCTGTTATCAGGTTACCTTGCTCGTACCTGTGTGCAATATAAGTGTATTAAACTATGTAATTTTGTTATTGCAGATTTGTGCATTTATCTCGTTCTAATACAGTGATCACTGTTATTAGTGTAATAACTTCTAAGTTTATTGTTATAAGTGTAACATCCTGATTTTCTATACTTCATGCAGGTTGATATTAAGACTACCTCTAGTTCAGGAAGTGTTTATCGCTGTGGGATCGGATCTTCCTGAACCAAGTGAAAACGTCGCGGTGCTGTTTATTAAAGCTCTTGGGCGTGGCTTCTCGGCTTATGAGTCTGTGAGTGACAGCTGTCTATTTTATGTCATCCTTGTTTTCAACTCTTTTTCATTCATCTTTAAGTTTGAATGGTTTGGTTATTTTTTATTTGTGTACTTACTATCAGTAGCAGTAATATGATTAACCATGCAAAGATTGATAATATTCTATCTGCCTGAGACTTGTAAAGCAGTCTCGAAGACCGGTCTCCGGCCACGGATAGTCGGAGGCTATTATTATCATTATTATTATGATTACTATTATTAGTATTTTTATTATTACTATTACTCTTACCATGGACATTTTACTATTCCTGTTTTATATTGGCACCTATACAGATTCTCATCGCATCCTATAGTGATGAGATAGACGCTAAATTTCAGCGATTAATTGATTGATATATAGTTTGATTGATTGATTGCTTGCTTGCTTGATTGATTGAATACTTGATTAATTGATTGATTGATTGATTAATTTCTAGATTAACCCTAGTTAAACTGGGATTTAAGGGAAGACGATGATGATGATGATGATATGATGATGATGATGATGATGAGATGACGATAATGATAATGATGACGACGACGATGACGGTGATGATGACGATGATGACAGATTGAGATAGATATGAGAATGTTCTGTGTTTAACAGGACCTGGAGGCTCGCAGTGTCTACAGACAGAAGTCTCTTTCATACCTGGGTGACGTGGCTAGACATGTTAACTGGGTGCTGGTGGACTGCAGCACGCCTGAGCAGACAAGCTCCGCCTACAACATGGCCGGCAGGCTCGTCAAGCACTGCTCACGCATCATCTACATCAAGGTTTTACTTATTTATTCTTTTTTACTTGTTTATTTATTTTTATTTTTTTAAATTTGTTTTAAATATTTAATATTTATATTAAATATTATATAATATTTATATATTATATAATATTCAATTATCATTGACCTATATTAAGGTACCATGGACCTGCCAGTGGGCATTGCACTAAGAGAGAGAGATAATATTAAATTACTCTCTACTTTCTTGTTTATTCTTATTTATTTGTTTATTTAATATTTTATTATTTATATATTATAAATATTTTAAACTGGGATTTAAGGGAAGATGATGGTGATGATATATTATAAATATTTATATTTATAAAATAGTTTATGGTTAAACTGGGATTTAAGTGAGGATGATGATGATGATCATAAATATTTATTAAATATTTAATATGAATATTAAATATATTATAATATAATATAAATATATTATATGATATTCAATATTTGCATATTATTTATATATTATACATTGTATATATTGTTTATTTGCTGGATTTTATTTGTTCGTTTTATTGGTTTTATGTGTTTAAATATGTGAACTGTTAGTCTTCAATTTATCTCAACTACACCTTCGAGAGAACTAAAATCAGGGAGTTTATTGAATTATTTTGATTAAAATAAAGCGCTATCGTCGCTAGTCGTTTCGTGAAGCTGTTGAAGCTGCAGGGTTATGCTTAAGAGTAAGAGTTATGGGTGAGGGTTAAAGACATGGAGGAGTGGTATCGATAAAAGACAAGGTTATGGACTAGGTTTTTGGTGTTGGTGATGGTTATGGGTATTTGAAAGTGGTTAGATTGTAGGTCAGGGTTAGGCTAAGGGTTGTGCGTATGGGTCAGGGTTACGAGTAGGTTTTAGGGGTAATTATGTTTTGTTTATTTTTACATTAATTTCGGTATAACGTAATATAAATTACGTTATATATTAATTACGTAATATAAATTAATTACTATATTTAGTATAACGTAATATAACGTTTGTATATTATAACGTACAGTATTTCAGTATTTGCTGTTTAATATTCTATGCCCTGCAGTCGACTCCAACCTGTTTGCTACCGTTGCTGTTGGACAAGCTGTGTTTACCCAGGACTCTACAAACCTCCACTAAAGATCTCTCTACTCGTCTACTGTCTGCCATCAAATCACATCTCCATCTGGTGAGAATTTCTTTATTTATATGCTTAGAGATGAAAAGGAAGGCTGAGGATAGAACTTAATGAAAGAATTATATGCCATGGACATGCCGCTAGGCAGTGCACCAGAAGAAGAGATCGTTTTGGATAAAGATTACTGACTCAATCAAAATCTTTAGACGCTATCCAAGTTCTAGACAATTACAGTTCGCCTACTGAAAGTATTGCTAACTACAGTTAAAATCTAGTGTTAACGTCAGTTTGACGTCAGTTTCCTCACTCGTAAGTTAACGTATGCGATAGTGCCTTTGTGCCACGTATGTTATAAATGGGTTGATTTGTCGCCTATTTTCTCAAGAACTATATTCTAGAATTCATTTAGATGACCTTAATAAGCTGACACAATGAGTTTGTTTTATTTTGATGATTTTAATCATCGTCATCTTCCCTTGAATTCCAGTTTAACCAAGGTCGGGATAGACATTTTTTCAATTTGTTTAAATTATGTTTTCATTTCTGGATCCATTTCTGGCACTCATCAACTGAATGCTCCTTTTGATGTTGGTTTGGGCCTAGTTTTTATGTCGCCTTTTATGACGCGTGCGGTACACGGTTGGTCTATATTCTTCAGGCAACCCAGACACAACAAGGAGAATTTTTAGGAATTTAATATTAATGTAAAAATATTATTTCTTAATCGATTGATTTTACTTGCTTCTTTGACTTAACGATTGCTTTTGTTAATAGCATCGTTTATGGACCCCTAACTCTGCATCGGTTATAATTTAGTTCCACAGTGTTCGGTGTTGTCATGGACAACAGTAGCACTCTAATTGTATTGTTGTTGTTGTTGTTGTGATTTTTTTATTGGTTAATTGCTAGATGAATATTGGTTGATTTTGTTTTAGTTTATAGAAGGGCTGATGAAATTAGATTACAGAAGAGATCCTTACCTGCAGAGAAAGCTCCGTGATATTGTAGTTGTATATCTGCCTCGATTTCAAAAGGTAAAAATTATTATCTTAAATTAATTACTTAATTAACCAATTCATTTTTAATACAATTTTTACCAATTTGTTACCTGGTTACCTAGCTGTTACCAGGTTACCCATCTGTTACCAGGTTACCTAGCTGTTACCAGGTTACCCATCTGTTACCAGGTTACCTAGCTGTTACCAGGTTACCCATCTGTTACCAGGTTACCTAGCTGTTACCAGGTTACCCATCTGTTACCAGGTTACCTAGCTGTTACCAGGTTACCCATCTGTTACCAGGTTACCTAGCTTTTACCTGGTTATCTAGCTGTTATCAGGTTAATACAATAGAAGTACATTGAACCGTATTTCTCATAGGCAGCCATATTTGTGCCATGCCTTATTCGATGCAAATATGTGTAGCGTATGTGAGTAATAGTTAGCATTTTACCAACAGAGTCTACACTAGAACACGAAGTATTCTGCTTAATATATCCATATCCAGTGGTTAAAGTGGGAGTTCAGAGCTAGGGTAACGATATGAATTTTTCGGGCCCCCTGTAATGTATGTACAAGTCTTCTAATATCTAATATGGTCCCCTAGCAGGGAAACGCACCTCAGAATATGTGAGAGCTAGGGAATGCAGTTCCTCTTCCCCCCACTTTGACCACTGCTCATATTTGTGTTTTTGTAGATTTCTGGCAACACGGTTACATGGACCTCTACTGTTCATCCTCTATTGGTTAATATGGTTTTCACGTTTTGCATTTCAATATCAAATTTTTTTTAAAATTTATCGTTTAAAAGATTTGCAACAGAAGTGGTATAACGGATGATTTATAAATACATTAGAAAGAGAGAAATGTGAGGACAAAACAAAAAACGCAGAAAATGCTGTAAAATGATTTTATTATAATTTTCTCATCGCTTTTTTTCTTCTCGTATTATTTCATACACTCATTCTCTTAATATTATGCTGAAACTACTAAGAAATTATGTCAGAATTCTTTGCTTTTGAATATCTCAGATCTGAAATAAAATGATAGTGGTAACTTGACCTGTGGCCTGCTTGACCTGTGGCCTGCTTGACCTGTGACCTGCTTGACCTGTGGCCTGCTTGACCTGACTTGCTTGACCGGGTGACCTGCTTGACCTGTGACCTGCTTGACCTGTAACCTGCTTGACCTGTGACCTGCTTGACCTGTAACCTGCTTAACCTGACCTGCTTGACCTGTGGCCTGCTTGACCTGTGACCTGCTTGAGCTGACCGGGTGACCTGCTTGACCTGTGACCTGCTTGACCTGTGGTCTGCTTGACCTGTGGCCTGCTTGACCTGTGACCTGCTTACCTGTGACCTGCTTGACCTGACCTGCTTGACCTGTGACCTGCTTGACCTGTAACCTGCTTGACCTGTGACCTGCTTGACCTGTAACCTGCTTAACCTGACCTGCTTGACCTGTGACCTGCTTGACCTGACCTGCTTGACCTGTGGCCTGCTTGACCTGTGACCTGCTTGACCTGTGGTCTGCTTGACCTGTGGCCTGCTTGACCTGTGACCTGCTTACCTGTGACCTGCTTGACCTGACCTGCTTGACCTGTGACCTGCTTGACCTGTAACCTGCTTGACCTGTGACCTGCTTGACCTGTAACCTGCTTAACCTGACCTGCTTGACCTGTGACCTGCTTGACCTGACCTGCTTGACCTGTGGCCTGCTTGACCTGTGACCTGCTTGACCTGTGGTCTGCTTGACCTGTGGCCTGCTTGACCTGTGACCTGCTTACCTGTGACCTGCTTGACCTGATCTGCTTGACCTGTGATATGCTTGACCTGTGACCTTCGCATGAGCAGACATTAAATCTTCACTGTACTGTTGTGGTATAGTGTACTCAGTTGTTCCTACTACTTGTTTGTTGTTGTACAGGCAGGTCTATCTAACTCCTGGTCTAATCAGGTGGGTCATGAAGGTATTAACTCATTCATCTCTCTTGTTGTTGTTGTACAGGCAGGGCTATCCAGCTCTTGATCTCATCAGGTGATGGTAAAGGTATTAACTCAATCATCTCTTGTTGTTGTTGTTGTACTGGCAGGTCTATCCAGCTCTTGATCTCATCAGATGGTATTAACTTATTCATCTCTTGTTGTTGTTGTTGTTGTGTAGGCAGGGTTGTCACCTCTTGTTGTTGTTGTGCAGGCAGGACTATCTAGCTCCTGGTCTCATCAGGTGGGGGAGGAGGCAGCAGGGTTTCGTAGACAAATTCTCGACATCATAAGAAACGAATTCCTCATCAGCCGACTACCCAACGACCAGCCTGTTCAAACCAAGGTCTCTGTCGCTTCCTTCTCTCTCTCTCTCTCTCTCAGTGCACTGCCTACTGGCAGGTCCATAAGTAGGAAGGACCTGCCTACTGGCAGGTCCTTCCTTTTTTTCTTCATGTCCACATATGCGTGGAACTTTAAATTCTCAAGAAATAGGCTACTCATTTTTGTTATTATTTACCATTTCTTGGGGGATTCTGCTTATGACGAGGTGGGCCCCCTATGCCTTCCTTAGCTTCGACTAACATTTACTGGGCAGGGACGTCATTCCCTGAGAAAACAATCCTGTTTACTTGCTATTACATGTAACATATTTATATATGTGACTGACTTAGATGAGGTAGCAGCCTGTCTGCACCAATATACTGTAAGCTGCTTACAAACATTCTTAACAGGGACGAAATCGTTTTTAACTGTTGACTAATGTACTGGTTAGATGGCCTAGTGGATTGCAAGCCTGCCTGAGAACCAGGAAGCCGTCGGATCGAATCCTAGTCGGATCGTCTCTTACTGTATTCCTTGTGATTCGGAAACAAACGTTAAACACTGCTGCTAATAGTACCAATATAAATCCAATAGACCTCTATAAGTCTATTGGATAAATCGTTTGATGTTTTTTGGTTGAATGCGCAGGCATGGTATTTCATCAAGAGCCTACTGGACAAATCAAATGATGTTTCTGTCCTTGCAAGGTTTCTATTGTTTATTTTTATAATTCTGTTTAAAACAATATAAATATAATATATGAGATTACTCATGTAATACTTATACTTTATGATTACTTTTTGATTACTTTATGATTACTTTATGATTACTTAATGATTACGTTTACAATACAAATACAATAAATACAATAAACCTACAGTAGCATTGAATCAGTGTATTATCTGTGTTGAGTTCAGGTTGCTGAAGAATAGACCAACTATAAACTGCGCGTATCGTATTTAAGGCGACAAAACGCACTAAGATTCAAACCACCGTCAGAAAGGGCATTCGGTTGATGAGCGCCTAGGCTCCTGAAATTTCTGCAGAATTTTCTAAATCGAATGGAAAAGTGAAGGTCAATTCGTATCCCGACCCTAGCTTAACTTGGATTCAAGGGAAGTTGATGATGATGATAAATGTTGAATCAGTGTTTGCAAGGTATTCTAACGTGGCTTATTCCTCCTGCTTTTCACCCTAGACTGTCCCAGGTGTCTCTGATATCTTGCGCAGCTGATGAACCTGACGTTAAATACTGATCTGATATCATTGGTGATATTCTTTTCACTTTTTTATAGTTGGTTTATTGTGTTTAACATTAACATATTGCTGATAGTGACACACAAGGATTTAGCTGAACACGGATTTAATGTGATAGGAAAAAACTTTTGACAAAAAGAGAAAAACGGAAGACAGAGAAGAGTGGAATCGTTATATACCTGGGCCTGCCAGTAGGCAGTGCACTAAGAGAGAGGATTTAATGTATTTAAGATCGCAGATCTCGCATATTGTAGCTTTATTGTATTTAACATGTTTGTCACATGTTACAGCGACACATTGCTGCTGCTGCCCGCATGCTGCGACACATTGATCACATGTGACAACACTGCTAGACGTCAACAGGTGGAGCTGATAGTTAGGACGTTGTTAGAAGCTTGCAGAAAGATTGACTATCCTGATCTGTTGTGAGTAGTATCAATCAGTTAATAGTGTCTATGTTTTAGCCTCTCATTATACACCAACTCTTGTTTTTAAATATTATATATCCTATGGCTGCCTCTTCATACGAACACTTGATTGTTGGATGGAGCCAGTGGCGAAGTCGGTAAGATACTCGACCGCGGATCAGTATGCGCGTGGTTCAAATCTTGGGCTCGCCCGTTACTGACATCGCTTTCGAGTGAGGATACTGACGTTAACCTTGGCTTTTATCAAATTACCTAGCATCCCAAGCCAATTTGAATATTTGAGTTATAATTTAGAAATCCGATTTCTTAGTATTTCCCTTTTTGGGCTACTATAGTGACTTTATTTAGTACACCGTGTTGCGCCTGTGTCATGCACATCTGCGGATTGATGACATCAATTTGATGCATTTAACTTAACTTTACTATCACATAGTTTAATTCACTATTTTAAAATGGGATTTAAATCCGGGGACCGCCGTCAGTAAATTTTGACCAACCCCCCCCCCGCGTGGAGGCAAATCTCATTGTTATTCAGGGGTGTGGGTGAGGGTGCCTCAAGATGTGGGGTTAGGTTTTCAAAATTTTGACTTTATTTGTGTGACTTGAGCATCATAGAAGGCGACATAAAAATACATTCAAATCAAAAGGGCATTCGGTTGGTAAGCGGTGGGGTGTCAATATACAGCGACAATATACAGAATATACAGCGCTGTATATTCTGTTCTCACAGGGGGGAGCTGAAGCAGATTCTAATGAACTCAGTGTCACAGAATGTTTCCTGTAACCACGCGCGCTTGTTCAAAGTTCTCGAGTTCTTCGCATCCGTACATTCTGAGCTAATTATAGCTCTCATACCAAATGTAACGACTGCTGTAATTGGCTGCGAGATGAAACGAGGTGTTGGATTGGACAAACAGCTGAGGTGTGATTTTAGCGTGTTTTTTTATGTGTCCTGTATTTTGTGTTATCATTTGTCAATTAGTTTTATTCTTTTTCACGGCAGTGCTAACAGCAGAGTTACGACAAATGTAAATCAAATGATTAGGATGTAGAGATTAGATTTAACAAAATCTTTAGTTGTATTATAAACTGGGCAATTTGTGCATCTATTTAACGTTAATAATGCTATATGTGAATTATTGAATGTGTCTCGGGAGTTCTGCAGAATGATTCAAGCTGATAAAGCTAATATTAACGCCAGTTTCCTCACTCGAAAGCGATGTCAGTGACTGGCGAGCCCAGGATTTGCACCCCGCACATACTGATCCGCTGTCGAATATCTTACCGACATCGCCACTGGCTTCAGGCAGATAAAGATACACTATCCTGTTATACAAAATCAGCTTTCGCTTATGGAACCCATTTTTTGGCTACCTTTAATTAGAGAGAGAACTATGTTTATTTAAAAAATACACTCAAATAATGGAACCCATTTTTGTCTGCCATCAATTATGGAACCCATTTTTTTTGTCTGCTCACTTATGTCATCCGTTGTTACTCTACAAATTTGTCTCTTTCCTATAACTGTCTTTTAACAAGTTAGTTTAACCTGCATCATTTAATTTATGACATCCGATGTTCTTTCTCATTGATTTCATCAGCTACAAAATTGTATTTATAAAAGATGAGAAAATATCTGTCAATAGCTTTTTGCAATCTGTACGTACATTTGTACGAATGTTGCATAGTTAATATTACACAGCCTTTTCTCTTATTTATGTATGTTTTTTACTTTTCCAGGTTGAGTTATTTTGGTCTACTCTCAGTGCTTGGTGAGGCAGGGGTTGTAGAGAAAAGCAAACTTCTCTCCGAGACTGTGTGAAATCATAACACTCTATTTCTATTTCTTGGACCAATTCTGAAAGAATTGTAAAATAATTCCTAACCATCCTTTTTCTCAGCTCTCTCTCTCTCTCTCTCTCTCTCTCTCTCTCTCTCGCACTCCTTAACCCATGCACTCTCTCATTCTATCTCTTTTGGTTTGTTTCTCTGGTATACTGTTACATAACTGCTCAAATGCGCATCTTCCCGCTCGCATCCTTCAATGTCGCTCTATAATGAGCACTCCATTGATCCACCACTTGATCTCTCGGATCTCATCTCTACCTCATGACTGTGTTTGACCCCAGTGTCATCTAACTTGTGGTCTGTAGAGTGTAAATATTTTGTGCCCTATTCTATTTTCTTCATGGGCCCGCCCGTCACTGACATCGCTTACGAGTGAAGAAACTGACGTTAACCTAAGCTTTACCAGCTTTAAGATCTTTAATGTCTGCATTAGTCATCTGTTTCGAAACGATTTTTATATTTTCGCTTTCCCGGAAACCATCACTGGAGTGAAATGTTATCACTCGGTAAGGCCTGACGCCATTTCTGAATGACGTCATCTCTGTATGAGATCATAACAATATGGCGGTCAGCCCAATAACTAAGTTTGTTTATGAACAGTAGTGCTAGCTTCATACTGTTCTAGCAATTCTTTTACACATATGCACTATGCTTGACGTCACTGACATCATCGTTGTATGAGGAAACAGACGTTAAACCTTTACTATTATTATTATTATTATTATTATTATTATTATTATTATTATTGTTATTATTATGCTATTGAGAGCATTAACTATACATTGTAACGTTTTAGTCTGTTTTTATTTAACATTTAAGTATTGTTATTCTAATGATCGACAATGTGTCCACTATGTAAATACCTCGCCTGTGATTCTTTGCTGTGTTTGCATGTGCTGTGTATTAAAACAACAATTTAAAGTCACATATTTTGTAATATTCTTTCAATATATGCTGTATGATCTTGTACTTCGTTAGGTTAGGTTGTAGTGTGTTTAACGTCAAGGTTCAGAAACACAAGACTTCTCTTCAAGACGACTCGATACACTCGAGTTACCGTCACAAAGATTAAGGTAACAGTAAGTTAACTGTCAAATCAATTTGACTTGACTTCGCCTAGACCTTATTATAGGCCAAAATTGACAGTTTTTGTGCTTGACTGTCGGTCATTCGTCAGTCAGGAGAATTTTTTGACTCGAGAGTCACAAAAGTTGAGAACCAAAGAGAACTACACATAGCTTGAAATGAGTTACCATCCTGTGGGATACCCTATGAGAAAAATCAAAAACTATACTAGTTGTATCTCGTTAATCATTTTTACATGTAGATCAAGTAGTTCTTTCCTAATTCCTGCACCGTCGGTCAATTTAAAAGGATTAAAAATAAACAACCTATACGACATTTTAAGGCGTGGTTATCTAGCATGCAGGCCCCGCCTACCAGTTACTATTTCATTGACTCTCGTGAGTTGACAATCGTTACCAGGCAGATGTGAAGAAACAGCTAGCGCGTGATTGGTCGAGTTCTGAGCAATGGGCAGACCGTATAGTCCTGGATGGGCGTGTCCTTCCCTCTCTCCACCAATCAGCATAGGCGCGTAGGTACTGTGGGCGTGATAGGCTTGCTGGCTCCTCCCTCCCATGGCCATAGCAGCTGCTGCTGCAGCAGCGTGGTGCATGCTTGGAAAGTAGGAGGAGTTAGATGAAGCGGATGCGGGGCTAAAGAATGATTGAGAGGAGCGGTATGGGTTGGAGAAATGACTGAATGAAGGGGGGTAGGCGGAGACTTGATGACCTCCAGTCAGTCCTCCACAGCCAAACGTGTCCGAGAGGAAATCTGGAAAAACTGTGTTGCACATATGAACAAAACATCAATTTATTATAAATCAGAGTGATTTTGGTATATTGTGACTTTGCGTGCGCCTTGCACAACAACATTTGATTGTAACTGAAAAATGAAAACATTGTAACAGAACTTGCCGTGCAAATCCGCGTAATGAGTCGATATGGAGGGGTTTAGATAGGAAATAAAGCCTTAAAGTTGACTATATACTTTATCTTGGCATACGATATGGTTGTTATTCGCCCTTTCGGAAGAGAAAACGTATATCTCAGCATAGTCTCGAATAAAGGACCTCTCGTTCAAGAGGCGAGCGTTCTACCTATGCGCCAGAAGGATAATTCGACAAAGTAGCAAAGTTTACTTGCAATTATTGAATTGATGGAGCAATCATAATTTGTTAGCAACTGTGTAAGCAATAGTTTTCAGTATTTCAAATAATGTGATGGGGCCTACAGCAAATAAATTATAGAAACATTCTATATATATATATATATATATATATATATATATATATATATATATATATAGAGAGAGAGAGAGAGAGAGAGAGAGAGAGAGAGAGAGAGAGAGACTATATATATATATATATATATATATATATAGACTATATACTGTATATACGTGTAGAATTTGTTTATGCACAGCCAATTCACTGCACTGACGTACAATACACTCTAGTCATTATTTCTCTCGCTCTCTCTCTTTCTCTCTCTCTATCTCGGCGTACTGCCTAACGGCAGATCTGTGGATAAAATAATTCTTACACCTAATTTTAAATACGAATGTGCAATGAAGTCGTCTAACATTCTTTATCTCGGACTTCCTCTCAAACAATTAACACTGTAGGCTACGGAGAAGGTTATGTGGGAAATTCTTACCATGGGCTCTCATGACGGCTGATGATTGGCTGTCCCAGAATCCTCCTTGATCTGACCCATAGATACTCTGGACTCCTTGGTAATAATCAATCAATCAATCAATTATGTTTAGTGTCATATTCATAAAGCGAAGGCGTTGTGAAGGACATGGCTTTTTAGCTACAACTATATAAACCGCCATCCTTGAAAGATAGAGAGAGAGAGAGAGAGATAAAATAGTAGAAAACGAAATTACCGGATCGATTTGACTGATCAATCATTGGTTGAACGATGCGTCTGCGAGCATTTATGAACCTAAAAGTTAATAAAATAAATTAGATTAAGCGCGACATTAAATTTTTAAAAAGCTGTTAAGCTTATGTTAAAATGAATTTCAGCTCTCAAAGGTAAAATCAGTGACGGACGAGCACAGGATTTGAACCCACACCTTCTGATCCGCGGTCAGATATCATACCGGCATTGCCACTGGATCCACCAAGCATTATCTTCAATATCTTCGAAATGTTGTTACATTCCATTATCCGGATTCCGTAATCTCAATCTACATCACTCATTATCTCAAATCGTATTGGATAATATATAGGCCTCTATGTTACCATGTAGGCCTATATATCAGTTACTCGTTGAACACTGGTGGATATGAAGAAGCTAACCGAAAGGTATCGAAATTTATCATATACACTGTATATATGATCAAATATGAATCCCCAAGAATATTGTTATATCAAAAGGAATGTTATAGATGATTTAAAGATCCACTCGTAAATGGACATGAGGAGGAAAATGGAAGATAGAGAACAGTGGAGGCATTAGGCCTATATAACATGGACCTGCTAGTAGGCAGTGCACTAAGAGAGAGAGAGAGAGAGAGAGAGACTATATAAAAAAGCCTATTATCTTGTTAAAATTTAACAGTTTACGGTAGCCTAATAGTTTTCTACATTGAATACGCGTATTCTGTGCTTCCATATATTCAGCAGTATAGCTGTTATCAAAGATAGCTTCTTCGACAACTAGGCTTTTGTGTTAGTTTCGATAGAACTAGGCAAGTTTAGTAAGTTACTGACAGACCCCTGAAGCAATCCTCATAAGATGAAACTATAAGGTACTTTAAACACTTATTGCTTTGTATTTACAAATACTGTGTACAGTATATAGAATTGTATGGTATTTACGAAATAATGTAGGCCTATACACCATATAGTATTGTATAGTATTTACAAAATACTGTGTACAGTATATTGTATTGTATGGTATTTACAAAATACTGTGTACAGTACATAGTATCTCTCTTTCTCTCTCTCTCTCTTAGTGCACTGCCTACCGGCAGATCCATGGTATATAACGCCTCCACTCTTCCTTGCTATCGTCCGCTTTCCTCTTTTGTCGTGATATACCGTTATTTTTAGATGCCAAACAGTACATAGTAATGTATGGTATTTACAAAATATTGTGTGGTATTTACAAAATAATGTATACAGCATATAGTATTATATGGTATTTACAAAATACTTTGTACAGTATATAGTATTGTATGTTACATGTATTTACTAAATACTGTGCACAGTTTATAGTATTGTATAGTATTTACAAGATGCTTTAAACAGTATATTGTGTTATATGGTATTTGCTAAATTCTGTGCCGCATCAGTTACGTATAGTCTAGACGCACCAGTTGTTGACCTGAGACAAGGTCAGGCCTGTCTGATCCGCCAGTTCCTTCTTCTGATCCTCTGATGGATACGGATGCTGAAACATTCGTCATCAGATATCACATCATCATCACATTATCAGTTATCACATGGTAGTCACATTATCAGTTATCACATTATGATCACATCATCAGTTATCACCTTGTAATAACATTATCACATTATGATCAACTTAATTTATTTTCATAAAAGTGTTTCCAGAGGTGAATGTTCACTGACTGCATGTATATTTAATTTTTTGTTTTTATTACATTTTTCATATACTGTTGATTCATTATTGTTGGTTTGATTGATTGTCGATTGATTTGATTAAATAGTTGATTGATTTATTGATAAAATGATTGATTGATTAATTGATTCGTTGATTGATTGATTGTTTGGTTGATTGATTGTTTGATTGATTAATTGATTACCGTTAGATGTTGGAATAGCCAGGCTCTCATTATATTCGTGGCTAGCTTTGGAAATATTCCTTTTTTCTTCTGCCGATGTCGAGGGCTATGCCCCCCACTACTTCTCTTTCTTTTTCTAAATATTTCAGCGTCCCCCTCCTCCAAATCATCGTCGTCACCCTCCTCATCTGACCCCCCTACCTCCGTATCATCTCCATCTGAATATAATACAATAAAGTACAATACAATAAAATAAAATACAAGAAAATACAATAGGGCCTACAATAACATACAATACAATACAATACAATACAACAAAATAAAATACAATAAAATAAAATACAATAAAATAAAATACAACACAATTAAATAAATTCTATATAATAAAATTGGCAACAATACAATTCTCTACATTTCAATGTAACCCAATATAATGTAAATTAAAACATAATACATAAAAGTAATGGGGCCTACAAGTAAACACTAGAGATGGGAATTTTATGAATTTCCAGAGTTCGAGTTCGGTTTGGTTCGTTGAAAATGAAAGTTCGGTTCGGTTCGGGTTCGGTTCTAACAAGGGTTCGGGTTGGGCTTGCTTTCCAACGCGAAATATTTCGATTCGAGTTCGAAATGGTTTGGTTTGGATAATTTTGCAATTGTTTAACTTTACTTATAATAATCATGGTTATGACAAACATGTTTAAAATGGTTTATGGTAAATATGCTTAAAAATTCATTAAGTCATAATAGCTGACACATTCTTCACCTGGGTAAAAATATGACAATGAAAAAAGGAGAGAAGTGGTATTTATTACTGTACATTTCTTAAAATATTGTAAGTTGACCAACAAATGTTCATGGAATAGATATTTAGCTATGTTATTGTATCTGAAATATTCTCTTTGATTATAACGAGCAAATAGAATGCTTCATCAATTTTTAAATTTTTTTGTCACTATAGGCCTATATATTAGATACGTTTATAATTAAGTGGAAATGTCTTGGCTAAAATTTGATCCAATATTTCAGAAACAAAGTGCAATTTAGTAACATAAAAATGTCAAATAAAGATGATTTGGTAAACACGTGTACTTCCTTAGAAAAATGATCATAATATACACCGTTTGCTATCAACTGACCAGTAATAAGTTTCATAATTTACCTTATGGTTTCAAATTTGAAGCTCTCAGATCAATTATGAAGTTACGAAAATAGTTATGAAATTATTGCATTGCTATGGTACAAAATTATTTACTCCAGATAGTCTTAACACATATAGAAAGTCATATATAAGTATTTGTAAACTGGCTGCAAAAATATTAAGGTAGCACACTCAAATTAGAAAAAATTCATAATTGAATTTAACAAGAACAAATCCACCTAGATTGAGTCAAGCATTTTGAGATTTTTATGGAATACTCTCGTCACTTTTGTCTCTTTGATGTTAATCTTCATTCCATATTTCAATGCCGTAACATTCAGACTATCCATTATCTTCTGTAGCCCCGTCTCGCTTCCCGCCTACCATTCCTTTGTAATAATAATAATAATAATAATAAATAATAATAATAATAATAATAATAATAACCCACATCATAGTGAAATGATCAACTACGTTGATATCTATCACTTTTAATACCACATGTTAAATCCGTTAGGCAATTTTGTCAATTTTCCGTGTATCCAGTCCAGTGAATGCCCGATATTTTACTCTCAGATCAGCGCGGCTGGGATTCAAACCCACGAGGGTTCAATTCACCTCAGGATTTGTCATTTAAAACTTCATGACGTTATCTAAACCTCTAACCATTGCGCTATTGAGACATTCATTTTTGTACCACTGCCATTTTAAAATTTGTTTCGGAACCAGCCTTACCTGAATATATGCTGTTAGATACTCTAAGACATGTAAATGCAAAAACTAATATATATTTGTATTGTTCTTACTATCTTTATTTAATATCAGGCTGGTGAAGAAGAAAGGAACTACAAGAATTTGGTTCAGTTCGGTTTGGACGAAGTCTGGGTTCGGGTTCGGTTCGGGTTTGGCCAGAGTTCGGGTTCGGTTCGGTTCGGCCAGAGTCTGGGTTCGGGTTCGGTTCGGGTTCGGTCAGAGTCTGGGTTCGAGTTCGGTTCGGTTCGGTCAAAATTCTAGATTTTAGGATTCGGTTCGGTTCGGGTTCGGTTCTATTTCCATCTCTAGTAAACACTATGTCAAAGAATAGAGTGCAGTCCAAACAATACAATAAAAAACAATACAGAGTCAGTGCAGAGCTACTCCATAGAGTTCAGGTTTGTATTGAGTACAAGATAACTCCAGAATTGGAAAATGGACATAATAAATGCGGTTGCTAGCATTGCTAGTTGCTATGTGATGCCTGTTATATAAATTTTAAAAAATTACGAATGTGATGCAATTGAAAAGCTTAAAGTACAAAATTATTGCAATCAATATGAAGTGTTGTAGAACACAAAGTGCAATAAATCAAATATTACCATACACTCACTAAGCAATGAATTAATTTCATAGTAGCTTCCTTATTCGCGCCTAAAAGATTATCTGATGACATTTTGCTTGTTGTGCATGGAATGTATTCATAACACAACATTTATGCTTCGTTCGCTTTGGCTGGACTTTATTATAAAGCTACTGGCTACCCTGACATAATTGTTTCGGCATAAGTCTATATAATAAATTTAGATTTAATAATAATATTTTTTCAAAACCGACTCGGGCGGGGGGGGGGGGTTAACTCCCAATCCTACGCCTCAGGCCTCAGCTACACCACTATCACTCTCTTCTGTCTTACTGCTTGTCTGTGTGACTGTGAGCTTGTCTGTATGCGTGTGGATGAGCAGAATTATGTTCCACTATCTCTAAGATCTTACCTTTCATGTGCCCAACACATTGCATAATGAATTCATTATCAACCCGTCTTGCCGCCTTCATTAAGTATCTAATTAATTATAGAAATTAATTAACTTCTCTATAGCTTGTCGAGCTTTTAACTGAATTACAACGAATGCCGTTCTTCGCGTATACCAACTGAAATAAACGGTTTTTGAAGATTTAGTGGTCGAGTAAAAACGGTGTTTTTGCAATGTCAGCGCCGAAAAGAATAAAGTGCCGCCGTCCTATTGAACGATTCAACTATGACATTTGAAATATTTGTGTTCTGTTATATTTAACAAGGAATATATGATTTATTACCCCCTGCAAGCCGCGTATGTCTGTCATATGCGCAAACGTGAGGATAATTGATTAATAGCAGAGGTTAATTAAACTTTACATGTTAGCTGTGTTTGAGAAGTTACACAAAATTAAATAACATTCTAATTAATTTATGATTTAGTTTTTCTCTCTCTCTCTCTCTCTCTTAGTGCACTGCCTACAGGCAGGTCCATGGTATATAACGACTACACGCTTCACTTGGCTAAATCTTTTTCTTCGATTATCTAATCGAAAATCAATTTATTTAATTGAGATGTGCTTAACTATAGGTAGGAAATCATTGCGGAGTGTCTGTGTGAAGATTAACAAATGACTTTTCCTCTTTCGTTCAGATTAAATCGATCTTCCCGCCTCTGATCCACAGTAAAACAGTATAATACACTACAGTACAGTACACTACAGTATGGTACAGTACAGCATAATATAGTACAGTCGGCCTACAGTACAGTACACTACACTATAGTACAGTACAGCACAATATAGTACAGTACAGTACAGTACATTAGTACATTACAGTGTAGTACAGTCCAGCACAATATACATAGTACAGTACAGTACACTGCAGTACAATACAGTAAAGTACAGTACAGTTTAGTACACTGCAGTTTAGTACACTACAGTATGGTACAGTACAGTACACTACAGTATAATACAGTACAGTAAAACAATGCACTTAAACCTACATAATTTATTTCTCATTAGCTGACTCAAGGCAAAAATTCATTCAACTACCATTCAGTAAAAGATACATAGAATCCGCCTTTTTCCTTATGACGATAGGGCTTACGCAAAAATTCTCAATGCCGTTTTGGCATTCATCTATCCATTCATTTATTCATTTATTCATACTCTCAATTATACACGTTTTACCTCTAAACTACGCTCCTGCGGTAGAGCGTCCACTCTATTGTATTGCATTTAATCGCATTGGGATATACTGCATTGTATCGCCTCTATTGTATGGTATTTAATCGTTTCGCGAGGGTATTGTATTGTATTTTATTGTATTGTAGAGAAGTGTAATTACAGAACAGCCGTTTTCTAAAACCACGTCAAAGATCGCGAGCTTACCTCAAGCATAGACTCCCATAATATGCGCTTACCTCAAGCATAGACTCCCATAATACGAGCTTATCGCACGCATAGACTCCCAAAGAAAGTGCTACCTCAGCCCCCCCCCCCCCCCCAGAGCGACCCAAAGGGGCGACAGGAGAGAGGAGGGTGTCCAACCCTTTACTAATAGCACATAGTTTGGACTTTTGTAGAATGTAAATGTATATTTGTCCATCAATGGCCAATCATTGGGCAGTTAAATCACGACAATGTCGAGATTGGTAGGAATTTAAGTCATTGACTTTGATGAGGAGCAAACAAAGTAATATAAGACTTTCAGGGTCAGCGAGTACTTGTGGTCAGTGGGTACTTAGCAATTAACTTTAATCAGTGCAATTTATATATTTTATTACTAGTTAACTGAAGCATATGATTAATTAATAGATCGATATTAACTTAAATATTTGCTGAATTGATAGATTGATTGATATTAACTGAAGAATTTGATAAATTGATAGACTGGTGGATTGATGTCCAAAATCATATAGACTCTAGTTGAATCTGATCGAATAGTAAAAGTACCGAACATTCTCTCCATCTCAGACGTGTACATTTACATTGAATTTAACTGCATAGTATGTGTTAAACATAGGATACTAAAAGCCATATCAAAGATCATTTCACAATTATAAACGTCTTTAAATTTAAATCTGATAACGCCTTACTATTATAATCTTTTATTCACCAAATTCTTGGCAGAAAACACGCACAGATGCAATTACATTGCAAAACGTGACACAACAGAATACATATAAAAAGGTGCACATAAAAGTTTAACAATTTCAATTTTTTCACAAACTGCACAAGTGTTAAAACAGAGCATTTTTAAAATAGCGCCAGAATTTAGAACGAATACTTCTCGACAAAGAGTCATTGCTATCTGTGTTTACTTTTAATGTTTAAATAATCATTGTAATCGGGAAAAAAAGTAAAAAAAGTAACACACATTATAGTGAATAATCAACTACGTTTATATCTATCACTTTTTAATACCACACGTTTAAACCGTTAGGCAATTTAGACCATTTTCCGTATAACCAGTCCAGTGAATGTCCGAGATTTTACTCTCAGATCAGCGCTTTGCTCAGATCAGGGATTTGGGAGAGTCCAAATGCTGCTTAGCACTTACCTTATCATTAATTATTAAATTATGCAGGAATGTAAACCTATGATACCAAGATAAAAGTTGTTTTTGAATATTATGGTTTGATTAATATCAAACTATAATCATTCTGAAAAATACATAAAAAACATCTAATAAATTCTCTTACCCATCTCACAGCTTCTCTCCTCAAAGCTCCGCCCAGTCACGTGACGAGGTTTAACCTCCAATGAGTCATCTGACCGGCTTGATGACGTATCATCCGCAGCTGTGACGTCATTATTGAGCAGTGACGTCATCGGTGAGTTGCTAGCAGATGGTAGAGAGGAAATTGATTTCTGTTGGGATATAAGAAACGTAAGGGGGAAAGATTAACTAGTGACAAAAGGATAAAGCAAATTCGAGAGCAATCGTTAGTAATAAGCAAAAACAACAGAAACTACATGTACAGTGTACATGTATGACGTTATTATTATTATTACGAGCCTTTTTAGCTTTACAGACGAACAACATACCAACAAGCTATCGACTGAGCTTAACGTTAAGCTAGTCTTTAGCACCAGGGCTCTTGGGCTCGTGAGCTTAGCTGTCACATTTGATAGCATTAAAACATTTTTTTAATAGAAAATCATCAGCTTTGAGTGAATCGACTCAAAACTTGATTGATTGAAAGATACTAAGCTGAATTCTCCATTCATTGCGTCTTAGATATTTGAATCTCTCTTTAGTGCACTGCCAAGTTGCAGGTTCAAGTTACATATTCATACTAAAATCTGTTTTTTCGCTCCATAAGGGCACTCCATAGAACAACAAATTAATTCCTTCACAAAGTTTAAGCCTTATCCATACCTTATGCAGCCTATAGTTTGGAAAAAAGTATGGCTTCTGAGATGGTTTCCTGTTGCCTTCCTCAGATATTTGAATAAGATTGGTATGTATTCAGAACTGGATCATCACTCAGTGTAGCCTGACTGCTGCTTTGATTCGTCGGTCAGTTGATCAACCACGGCGAGAGTCGGGTTCAACGTCTTGAAGAGAAGAACCTCGGGCTTCTGACCTTGACGTTAAACCCACAAAATTAAAATTTTTAAATAAATAAAAATTATCTGCACATTTCACATAGTTAGCCCCGGTAGCATTGTAAGCTGTAGATATGAACAGGTCGAAGCATTGATGTCTGGCTGCATCACACGGGCTACTGATTTACAACATCTCTCTAGCGCACATCGTATGTTCTCTTCATATATTGATCATATGTCATGCACTTCATCCCCTCTCCTCCTCTAATTTATTGACCTCCTCTCCTCATCTTCTAATTTATTGTCCTCCCTCCTTAACCAAGTGAAAGGTGTACTTTAGCTGTACTCAGCGCAGGTGTTCAGCAGTATGGAGAGAGGGTTGGAAAAATTTACCTGAATAAGTTGACGAAAATAATAAAAAGTGACATTTTCGATTCGCCCCAAACGATTTGAAAAGGAGCACGTGCTGAAGAGAAAGAAGAAGATCCTAAACAGTGCCGGTCCGGTGATAAAAAAAAGCAGTCAGGCAAGATGAAAATAACTAGAGCGGGAAGAGATGTGTTTTCAACCTACAACGGAAAGTGGAAGTAGTAGAACATGAGCGAAGATCAGGAGACAGAGAGTTATTCAGACTGTAGAGGTATTCAAGCAGACACTGCAGCATTATGCCTCTCTTAATCTCATTATAATCCTTTCTCTGTAGGTAGCCATCAACCAATCAAGTTCTCTGCATCTCTTGAATCATCTCATAATCTCTTTCTCTCTCTCTCTCTCTCTCTCTCTCTCTCTCTCTCTAGGTGGATATATGGAGAGAAAGAGCGAGAGAGAGAGAAAAAAAAGTGTGAAACAGAGAGGGAGAGAGAGTAAAAAAGTGAGGAAATCCTACATATATGTTTACCTCTCTCTCCCTGTATCTCTCCCTCTGTCTCAACCTCTATCTTTCTTTTTGATTGTATCTGGCTTTCAACTTTCTAGTGAATTATAAATTTCACTGTCTCTCTGTCTCTCTGTTTCTTTGTTGTCTTCTCTCTGTATCGCTCCATTCTTCTCAGTTAAATCTTGCTCCGTCCATTATGCTTTAATCCCATATCTCACACACTGGCATCTGTCTAGTTATCAGATTTCCATTCAATGATCTCTCTCTCTCTCTCTCTCTCACTCTCTCTCTCTCTAACTATCTCTCAATCTCTCTCACTCTCTCTCACACTCTCTCTCACTCTCTCTCTCTCTCTCTCACATACACTCTCTCTCACTCTCTCTCTCTCTCACTCTCGGATTTAGTCTTGATTGATTGATTGATTGATTGATTACCTGATTTACTGATTGATTGTATGGAGAAGAACACTTAGACAGAGAGGAAGAGAGTCATGGAGAAGAACACTTAGACAGAGAGGAAGAGAGTCATGGAGAAGAACATTTGGACAGAGAGGAAGAGTCATGGAGAAGAACATTTGGACAGAGAGGAAGAGAGTCATGGAGAAGAACACTTAGACAGAGAGGAACAGAGTTATGGAGAAGAACACTTAGACAGAGAGGAAAGAGTATTGGAGAAGGACACTTAGACAGAGAGGAAGAGAGTTATGAAGAAGAACACGTAGACAGAGAAGAAGAAAGTCATGGACACTTAGAGAGTCATGGAGAAGGATATTTGGAGAGAGAGGAAGAGAGTCATGAAGAAGAACACGTGGACAGAGAGGAAGAGAGTCACGGACAGTTAGAGAGTAAAGGAGAAGGACATTTGGACAGAGAGGAAGAGAGTCATGAAGATGAGTACGTGGAGAGAGAGGAAGGCAGACTTTACATTAGCGGGAATTAACGCTATAATCAGTTTAGAGAGCTCGAACAAAGTAAACAACGCGGCAACCTGACGCTACTTTCTCGCTACTCTCTCGCTACTTTTCCGCTTTTCTTAGATGCTGATTATTTTTATCGTTAATTTTAACTTGTGAGAAATAGCTCTTTAACGTATTTACGCATACCATGCACGTTCTCATTTATTCTAATTTTAGTATCTGCGATATTACTGATTGACTATTTCATCCATTCTGAACATGAATTCAATCCGATATCGAGAGTGGCAGATTCACGAAACTTGTGACTGGCAAACTGAGTACCGCAAGTGTTCTTAAGAGGCTACTAATAAGTGATCGATCCAAAGCCATTCTCGTCACCGACACGCTTTACAGACACGAAACCGACGTTAAATTTGGCTTAAGACTTCACCGTAGTTAATGAATGGGCGGCCTGAGCCGAGATTTCCGCATTCGGCTACTACATTCAATAAAACAAAGAAGGGTCTCAAGTGTCACAGTGGCAGAGATTCCGCCACACCTGTGGAGAACTTGAACAAGACTTGTTCTCACTTCTTTATTCCTAGAACCCATTTGAGACTGGCTGCATAGAACTGCTTACAGTAAATATCCAGGAAGCCTCTATAGGATGAGGACATGGACATTAAATCTGCATGTATCGCATTGTTTACTTGGTTAGACTGAATGTAGGAATAGCGCAGTGGTTAGAGTGTCAGGTAACGTTAGGAAGTTTAAAATGACAGATCATGAGGTGAATTGAACCCTCGTGGGTTCGAATCCCGGCCGCGCTGATCTGAGAGTAAAATCTCGGGACATTCACTGGACTGGTTATACGGAAAATGGACTAAATTGCCAAACGATTAAACATGTGGTATTAAAAAGTGATAGATATCAACATAGATGATCATTTCACTATAATGCGAGCTATTTATACGTTCACTTTAGACATTGATTTAAAGAAGTTCCTGCAAGCAGGGTATTTCAGTAAGTATTCTATATTAGTAAAAACGTAACAGGTTCTAATTTAAACATTAAAGTGATTTGAGCACAGAATCCGTGGCAGATTAGAAGCGTTTCTTTAAATATATAATCCTTCTGAGATTATATATTTAAAGAAACGCTGCTTGATTTTGTCTCAATAGTGCTCGATGTTGTCATTGATGACTGTAGCACTCTAATTGTTGTTATTATTGTTATTCTGAGCTTCAGTCACATATTTTCATATATTTTTCAAGTGCATTATTATCTCTGAGGCATAGAGAGAGATATGGAGATCAAATCGTCTTCTGCTTACCATCACTTTTGTCTTGAATTACTCTACACCCGCTATACGATCGTTATCTAATTATTTAATTACAGATCTTAATTCTCGTGACATTTTATTCCTCGTAATGAAATTACGTTAGACGAGGCACTATTCAGAGCAGAGACCGTGCAGTGAAATCTCAGCATGAAAATAGAAGATCAACAGCCATATGTGAACAAAGAGGCCAATAGACACAAATGTGAACTAAGAGGCGAATATGTCACATGTGAACTAAGAGACGCATAATCTGAGTATGAACATGAACTTTTGACCTGCCACTAAGCAGAACACTAGAGAAAAAACGATAGACTAAAGAGTCAGTATTCAGATAAAGCTACGCATGTAATTCTTGCTATATTACTAACCCGCTCCGTTGCGTTGTTGTTGTTGTTGTTCGTCTCATTTGGAAAGTCGAAATCCGCACCCGAGGATACCCCCATTTCGCCACCGGGGAGGGTTGAGGGTGTGGTAGAGGAGGTGTCCCTGTCTTCTAGGGAGAGATCTAGAGGTATCTTACCCTTGAGACAGCCAATGTACCTCTGACAAAAGTTATCACACAACTCGTGCACCTGTAAAATCAATCAATCAATCAAAATTGTTAATTTGTTTATAGCACGCTTTTCGAGTACATGTGTGTGAGGTTTCATGCTCTTTTCGTTTCGAATACTTTATCACTTTGCTCTATT
Source organism: Enchytraeus crypticus (assembly GCA_905160935.1). Taxonomy (NCBI): domain Eukaryota; kingdom Metazoa; phylum Annelida; class Clitellata; order Enchytraeida; family Enchytraeidae; genus Enchytraeus; species Enchytraeus crypticus. The sequence goes on along the minus strand of CAJHZI010000711.1, from coordinate 197,212 downwards.
TCGCTGAACATGGTGTCACTTAATGATTTATATTGTGTACTTATTGTACTTATGCTACCATATTATTGGTGAAATAAAGATGCATATATAATAAGTAAATTAGCCAAGTAATCATTCGGTAAATAAATCAATAGCCATCCTGGAGTTTAGAAAATTTTGTCATCTCTGATATAAATATCGGAATGTTCGTGTATAAGCAAATATCGATTACTCTATAAATTAATTAATTTTTAATGAATCATTTTATTAAATACATAATTTTTTAAGTACATAATTATTAATTACAAAGTAGTATTCTAATTTTGAAATAACCAAAATTATTTATGCAAATATGACGGATACAGTTCTATAGCAAATTAAATTTTGTCTAAACTGGAACAAATTACACAATATATTAATAGATTATACAATAAATAATACATTCGTGTAGATGATGTTCTCCCAAAATCCAGTACAGATCAATAACATACGAAATCGCTTAATCAAACAATTGTTCATCTGGTTATATTATGAATGTCTTAATAGCGTAGGGGCAACGTCATGAAGTTTTAAATGACAGATTCTGAGGTGCATTGAAGCCTTGTGGGTTCGAATCCCAGGTGCGCTGATATGAGAGTAAAATCTCGGACATTCACTGGACTGGTTATACGGAAAATGGTCTTAATTGTCTAACGTTTAAATATGTGGTACTAAAAGTGATCAAATGATCACTTTAGTGCCACATTATAGTCAAATGAGGAAGTCCTGGAAGAGTATTGGCACAGATAGACAGTTGATAAATGTATTAAGAAATAGGAAGAAGAGATGGATAGGACACATTATAGTCAAATGATCAACATAGTTGATCATTTGACTATAATGCGTGTTTAATTTTTGTATAGAAAAGTAGTAGGTCTAGAGTCAAAATATGTAGTAAATTAAGAAATCAGCTTCACATAGTAAATGAATTAAATTAACAGTAATCATTTAGCCAATCCAATCAATGATTGAATATGTAAAAATAGCCTTTTTACATAATAAATCAACTAAATTAGCTAACCAGTAATCAAATATCTAATCAATGATTGAATATGTCAATCAAACACTTTAAACATGAATCATTATAATTATTAACCTAAATCAATCAATTAATTAAACTACTAATCGCGCGGTAGTGTAAATTACAGATAGTACTAGCATATACTAAACGATATAATATGTAGCCTAAGTATTAATTCCTCTACCTAAACATGAAAAATGAAAGCAAAACATCGAACCTTCTCCAATTCCAATAGATGAAACCTGAGCACCTGAATGGCTTGAACCATCTGAAATAAATTATGTTAAACAGTTAATTGCTAATTATTTAATAGCGTGCGACGGAAGCGTGAAGACCAACAGCACATCTTTATTATGACTAAATCTGTAATACACTCTCGACACCTATGTCAGAGAACATGCGATGGAAGCTTGAAGACCTACAGCATATTTTTATTATGACTAAATCTGTAATACACTCTCGACACCTATGCAAGAGAGCATGCGATGAAAGCGTGAAGACTATAGCAGATCTTTATAGTAACTAAATTTGTAATACAATCTCGACATCTATGCCTGACAAGCGTGCAATGGAAGCGTGAAGTCTATAGCACGCTCCTATAATAGCAATCAGTCGAGTGGAGAGAGAATGCGCCCAGCACAAAGACCAGTTTGATAACAGCCTCACTTCAACAATTAACCTAACCCCAGGATTCCGCACCGCCCGCTGTCTCTTTATTCTCCGTTGGTCGCCCGCTTGAATGGGCAATGATCACCGTGATCTAGAGAAAGAATCGAGACTTTCTGCCTTATTCTGAGAACGATCGTCGACTAGAACTGAAAGACGGTTAAATCACTGGCGGAGGTCTCGAGTGAGAATTGAATACCTGTTAGGTTGTGGTTGAGTTATCAGCTAGTCTGACTTTTAGAACGTCCTAATAGCATAGTGGTAACGTCGTGAACTTTTACATGACAGAACCTGAGGTGAATTGAACCCTCGTGGGTTCGAATCCCGGCCGTGCTGATCTGAGAGTAAAATCTCGTACATTCACTGGACTGGTTACACGGAAAATGGAATAAATTGTCCAACGGTTTAAACGTGTGGTGTTAAAAAGTGATAGATATCAACATTTCACTAGAATGCTCGTTCACTATACTTTACTCTGAGGTATTGCGAATGATTGAGAAAATGTTCTTGTAGAATTAGTATTAGTAGATTCAACAGTTGAATAGAGGAAGCAGATAATAGAATGTGTGATAAAATACGTGACAATTTGGTTACAGTTTATATAGGCCTACTCTATTTCGATACGTGTATATTGAACTTTCGTTTATGCGTAATATTTGATCTCTGTAGCTATTCAGCGATAGAGGACTGCTAATGTGTTATGTTATGTGTTATGGATGGAAATCAACAGAAAACCAGCTTGACCAAAGCCTGACTATTTCCACACCATCGTCAGAAAGGGCAATCAGTTGGTAAGCGCCCGGACTCCAGAAATTAATACAAAAATTTATTTCCCCGTCCCAAGCTAAACTGAGATTTAAGGAGAAATGGTGGTGACTGTACGTTAAATGTACTACAGTACAACAGAAGCATGCACAACAGTGTGCAAAAGTCATTATAATACAACAGAGCAATGTAGAGAATCGCATTAGCTTCGACATGGCGTGTTTGCGTGCTGATGTATTCTCTCATTCTCTATGCGGAACACTTCTGATGAAACCCGCAAGATCTCTGACATTTCTACAGCTTCTTACTCGACTATAATGCAACTCTGATCTGCACCTGAATCTTTATACAGTTACATCTGATGCAGGTAGCATGCTGGTTTAGCTGGTAGCATGTTGGCAGGTTGTCCCACTGTGGATCTGTAGGTACAAGGTTCAAATCCAGTACTATCTTCGTTAATGGCATTGTTTCGAGATATGAAAGTGATACTAAACAGGATTTCTTAAGCTTTCTTGATTAGGTGTAAGTCATCCATAGAGGATAGAGAAAGGCCAGTGTGGTTTGAATTAGATGCCTCGCGATTAACACACAAAGTCTGCAACCAACAAGCTAATTCTGCTAGAATAAGAAAAGAAGAAAGACAAGTAGCTTTAGGAGATAGAGAAATTTAAAGTGGAAAATTATTTAAGAAATTAAAACTAACCCTAACAATAACCCTAACTTTAACCCTAACCCTAATAATAATCCTAACCCTAACATTAACCCTAACCCTAACCCTGACATTAACCCTAACAATAACCCTAACATTAAATCTAACCCAAACATTAACCCGAAACATAAGCCTAGCATTAACCCTAACCCTAACATTAACCCTAACCCCAACGTTAACCCTAACACTAACTCTAACATTAACCCTAACCCTAACAGGCAACGACTACTAATTGCCATGGAGAGGAAAAAGAGGAAATAAGGAAAACTTCAAAAACAGCAACTATATATCTCTCTCTTTTTAGTGTAAGGAACAATTTAACGTTTTTGCAACTGAAGAAAATACAATAAAGAAGAAAGCCAGGCGCGGATCTAGAGGGGGCCCAGGGGTCTGGCCCCCTGGGCTAGCCCATATAAAGTATTGTATCATGTTAATGGATAAATAAATGTGTATGCGCATGTGCAAATTTGTATCCTTGTCAGTGCACTGCACACTGGCAGGTCCATGGTATATAACGCCTCCACTCTTCTCTTTCTTCCGTTTCATCTTCATGTCTACATATGAGTGGAACTTCAAATTCTCTAGCAATAAGCTACTCATTCTTGTTGTTATATTCCATTTTCTTGGGGGATTCTACTTATTATGAGCTGGGTCCCCTATGCCTTTCTTAGTTTTGATAACATTTACTGGGAAATAGTGGAAAATTATTTAAGAAATTAAAACTAACCCTAACAATAACCCTAACTTTAACCCTAACCCTAATAATAATCCTAACCCTAACATTAACCCTAACCCTAACCCTGACATTAACCCTAACAATAACCCTAACATTAAATCTAACCCAAGCATTAATCCAACACATAAGCCTAGCATTAACCCTAACCCTAACATTAACCCTAACCCCAACGTTAACCCTAACACTAGAACAGCAACTAAGAAAATAAACTATTGCACTTGTGTAAGACAAGTGTGTAACTATACGGAGTAAAAAAGTAAAAAAGATATAGAAACATTTAGACAGGTTAGGTTCAAAGAAGTGAATGAAATATGCACATACTAAACCGTCCAGATCTGGATTTGCTTGATAAGTCCTATTCTCTGCCTTAACCTGGAGTAAAACAATAGGCATATATCTAGATTTAAATGTTAAAAATATCTAGAGACTTCAGATGTTACATAGCGCGGTTATTTAAGTCCAATAATATTCTAAATCTGTCTATAAGTTTGAAAATACCGAGGCAAGTGGGAAAGGGAGACAGAGAGAGGGAGAGTGAGGGAGAGTGAGGGAGGAAGAGAGAGTGAGAGAGATTGAAAGAGAGACAGAGAGAGAGAGAGAGAGAGAGAGAGAGAGAGAGCGAGAGAGAGAGAGAAAGAAAATAGAGTTAATGTTTAGAATAGATTCCATTACAATAAATTTGAAAAAATAAAAGAGTAGGCTACATGTAAAATCGTCAACCAATAAATTGGTGGAATAATTAATGTATTCATAATCAGATAGATAAAGCGAATGATTAAAGAATTTTTAAATTGATACTGTAGTTCGATAGAACGATTAATGAATAGACGACCGGCCGATCGTTTGACTGAAGAATTAACTGATTTTTTGATTGATGGACTGATTGATTTATTAGTGCAATACTTACATATAATTGACTTATTCGTTCCTTGACTAATTATTAATTGATTGTTCGATAGGTTTATTGTCTGATTTATTGACTGCCTAATTGATTGTTTGATTGATTGATGGATTAAATCTATGGATATACGATAGGCTTATCGTCTGATTTATTGACTGTCCAATTGATTGTTTGATTGATTGATTAAATCGATGGATATATTGATTAACTGAATTAATAATCTATCCTATACCTGAGCTGAGAAGAAGCGGACGTCCTCATTGAATGACTCGGAGGAGCAGGCGTCCTGACCGGAACTGGAATTTTCACGTGGTGCACTGGTCGCTAACTCACATTTCTCGAATATCAGAGCAAGCAGTGGAAACAGCGGGTGACTGGAAACACAAAAATTGCATGGGCATGAGATTAGAGAAAATTACTCGACGACAATAGAAATAATTAGCAGACAATTAGAAATATACTTGACGACATTACACATATCACATGTATGTACTGTATTTGTATATACTTATAATAACTCTAACCTAACGCTGGTAAAGATAACGTTACGTCAGTTTCCTCACTCGAAAGCGATGTCAGTGACAGGCGAGCCCAGAATTTGAACTCCGTACATACTGATCCGCGACCGAGTATCTTACCGACATCGTCAGTGGCTCCAGCCAGAACCTCTTAGAAACTTTACGGTACACTATTTAGAAAAAAAATCGACAGAGTGGCTAGGTTTTATGGAAATCTGTGCTAAACGATTTCAATAATTTAAATGTGGACATGAAGCGGCAAACGGAAAACAGAGAAGAGTGGAGGCCCTATATACCATGGACCTGCCAATAGACAGTGCACTAATAGAAGAGAGAGAGAGAGAGAGAGAGAGAGAGAGAGAGAGAGAGGAAAGAGAGGGAGAAAGAGAGAGAGGGAGAAAGAGAGAGAGAGAGAATCACAAACCAAGTCACAAAAAATCACTAGACTGCTGCTACAAACAACAAGAACAACAACAACACAACAGAATTAGAGTGCTACTGTCGTCCATGACAACATTGAGCACTATGGTACCAAATCGAATCCGATGATTACTACGTGGCTACAAACAGGTCAAAGACAAACCCCTACCTCGCAGCATTGATTAACCCCTCCCCCCTTCCTGGACACCTTCACAACCCACCCAAGAGTGTGGACTAACGAAAATAGAGACAGAATAACAATCGCAATCCTTATCAAGCTTATCACCCTATCACTTATCAGGTAAGGCTTTATCGGCGGGTGCTATCGTAAATCAGTGCGTCGAGTCAGCTGTTCCTCTAGAAGCTCTTGAGTGGTAAGAAGTGCAGCTCGTAAATCAGCCGTCACGGGTTCAAACCTCTCATAAGTCTCTGTATATCAACTGATTGATTTACCGTCTTCAAGCGAAATATTTAATTTCCTAGTAAGTAATAGAGAAATAAGCTCAGGTCATCGAGCTAACTGAATGTTAATTAAACGCTGTATATAGCAAGTAGTACTCCATGTTGTGCTCGGGTGTGGTTGTACCATTGCAGAATAGGGCAACCGCAAACAATCTGCCGCGTGTACGTAGGAGGCGACTAAGGCAGGAGCTGTAGATGGCAAGAGGGGATCCGCCTCACCATGAAATATTTTCCCCCAGGATTAAACGGTAATTAATCTCTCTAACTGAGGAAGGCAACGGGAAACCACCTCACAAGCTATACTTTTCCCAAGCTATAGCCTATGCTACATAAGGTATGGATAAGGCATAGACTTTGTGAAGGGATTAACTTGTTGATCTAAGGAATGCTCTTATGGAGCAAGAAAGCAGACTTTGAGTATGGATATGTACCTTGAACCTGCCACTTGGCAGTGGACTGAAGAGAAGAGAGATAGCAAGTAGAAACTATATATATATATCTCTCTCTTTTTAGTGTAAGGAACAATTTAACTTTTTTGCAACTGAAGAAAATACAATAAAGAAGAAAGCCAGGCGCGGATCTAGAGGGGGCCCAGGGGTCTGGCCCCCTGGGCTAGCCCATAAAAAGTATTGTATCATGTTAATGGATAAATAAATGTGTATGCGCATGTGCAAATTTGTATCTTTGTCAGTGCACTGCACACTGGCAGGTCCATGGTATATAACGCCTCCACTCTTCTCTTTCTTCCGTTTCATCGTCATGTCTACATATGAGTGGAACTTCAAATTCTCTAGCAATAAGCTACTCATTCTTGTTGTTATATTCCATTTTCTTGGGGGATTCTACTTATTATGAGCTGGGTCCCCTATGCCTTCCTTAGTTTTGATAATATTTACTGGGCAGCGGCGTCATTCCCTGAGAAAACAATCCTACTTACCCTAAAATATGTAGACCTACTATATAAGAGTTTTAACAAGGGTGTAAGTAAGCAAATTGAACGTGGGTGCAAGGAAAAAACGTGAACACTATCCAAAACAAATTCGACCCCCCCCCCCCTAGAAATTTATGGATCCGCCTCTGGAGAAAGCCTTGTGTATCATATCTCAAGAAAATAGAGAACACTAGCGACCGACGAGCCAGTAATTTGAACCTAGCCTAGCTCTAACTAAATCGATCTGCAGTCTGTCATTGTAGAGATAATTTCCAGTTATGGATAAAGTTGCAGGCCGACTGTAATAAGAATATGTGTGCATTACAGTTCCATATTAACCTGCCAGTTAATTCTGTCATATTAAACTGCCTGTAAATTATTGTCATATTAAACCATCTTTAAGTTGATTGTCATATTAACCAACCTGTAAATTGATTCATATATTAACCCACCTGTAAATTGATTCATATATTAACCCACCTGTAAATTGATTCATATATTAACCCACCTGTAAATTGATTCATATATTAACCCACCTGTAAATTGATTCATATATTAACCCACCTGTAAATTGATTGCCATATTAACCCACCTGTAAAATTATTGTTGTATTAACCCACATATAAATTGATATTTATATCAACCCACCAGTAAACTGATTGCCATATTAACCCACATGTAAACTGTTTGCCATATTAAACAAGTGTAAGTTGATTGATATATTAACCCACCTGTAAATTGATTGTCTATCGCGTGATAATGAAGGATTCACAGCCTCATTATGATAGTCATAATGCCCCACTGTCCCTCTAACCTCCCCATAACTTCCCATGTCGTATTCGTCCCCGGAGACTGAGCTAGGATTCGTCAAGAGAGGGGGCTTGCAGGGCACCAGGGGGTCACAATGGCTTGATCCCCCACCACAGTGAAATTGACTGAATTCTGTTGATAACTCGGTAGATGAGCCATTTCTATACTGATGAAGTTGCTGATGATATGACCTTGAACTTCTACCGCTGATGTCAAGGCTGCTTGTGTAGGCGTGGCTTAGAGGTGACGCAACAGTGACGTCACAGTAATTATGGGCGTGATTTAGAGATGTTGAGTCATAGTTATCATTAACGTCTGACTGTGCGAACTACATCACACAATCAATCAATCAATTTAAATATAATTAATTAATTCGTGATAGGAAATAATACGTATAGTAGTTAATTTCAACTAATATTTTACTTGAAAAGTACACTACGGGGGAAAGTGCAGAGCTAATTAACAGAACAATAAATACATGTATGTCTAAAATGCTAATAAAAGTTAATGATTTCTGAATTTCTTTATAATAGAGACAAAGTGTTTTTCATTATTTATTAGAGTAATTAGCATTAGGAAGATGACAAAAACTGGTACAAAATAATTAATATGATTAGTGGTATTTAAAGTAAATCTGAGTAACATTTAAATAATACTATAAACACCATTTTACTAGCCAAAATTGTGACATAAATACACACGGCGCCTATTAAAATTACTACGACATAACGCCAACAGCAGTAGTAAGGAAGAGTTTTGGAACTAATGGAAAGTTATAACAGTTCAGTTTCGAATCAGGCTAACATGTCTCCAATATCATGGACCTCAAGACTGCAGCATTGCTGGGACTAGGAATAATGGTTAAAGACTGACCTATCCCAGCAGTATATTAACTATCCCAGCAGTATCCTAACTATCCCAGCAGTACCCTAACTATCCCAGCAGTATCCTAACCGATGAGGCTCATACGTGATAAGGTCACTGCAGGCGTTCACTCTGGTCTCAGGGACCTGAGACTGTTTAGAGCATTGTTCACTTAGTCTGAGAACTGAATCATCGCTCAGTCTAGTCTGACTGCTGCTTTGGTTGATCAACCACGGCGATGATCGGGTTTCAGGACAACAAAGGTTTACCATTGTATCACTGATGCCTTATAAAGAAGCTCTCAGTACTTCTGACCTTGACGTTATTTGACAGGATTTTTTAATCATTGATACCATTCAGATAAATTGTTAATTTAGTGATCATTGAAGCCAATGGCGATGTCGGTAAGATATTCGACCGCGGATCTGTGTGTGCGAGGTTCAAATCCTGGGCTCGCCCGTCACTGACATCGCTTTCGAGTGAGGATACTGACTTTAATATTAGCTTATATATATATATATATATATATATATATATATATATATATATATATCGAGAGAGAGAGGGAAAGAGATTTAGCAAAACCTCCTATCACTTCTCTTATAAACATCATATCAAACAATTGGCTTACAATGCATTTAGTTATCGCTTAGCACTCCACTCACCTGCGTATCTGATATCATAATAGGCACCTTGGCATCTTTCAGACAACAATGTAATCAATAACTTTCCTTAGATTCAGTCGTAATCCAAGACTGGGATAATATTTATCCTAATTGAGCTAGATATGCAATCATACAAACTGCAATTTGCTCTAAAGATTATACGTACTTAGGCCTACTTCTAAATTATAATTTGACCTGTATAAATTCCCATATATTATAGGTCTATATATACTGTAGTCTAAGTGATGCTGTCTGATTATAATTTAGACTAACCTACTAATAGGCTTATGTCTAAAAGGGCCTATAAAAGATACATTATATTATTATGCCTAAAATATATAGGCCTATGGCTGTCTAGATATTCAGATATGCCTACATGTGCTTACAAATAGCCCAGAGACAGCATTTGCTCAGCATTTGAAAATAAGAAAGTAAATAACAAGTTACCAACAATATCACAGTCATCGATGTTTATCTCTGATGCCTACTTAATAGGCATAAACTACTACAGACTCTATTAGAATTATCACTTAGTTTCACTGATTTCTACGTGTATATCATTGTTTCGCCGTCACTGACATCGCCTTCGAGAGAGGGACCTGACATTAACATTAGCTATACCAGCTATAGCTATATATTCCTTTTATATAGATCTATTTGACATTTGCTTACATGTATTTAGGGCCTACATGTATATATATACCCGCAATTTTACTATGTTAAATTTCACTCTATCGCTCTACATTCGGCTACATCAGCATGCCAAGCATTAGATCTTTTCAGGATCTCAGAGAACTGAGAGCCCGAGCGCTCGTTAATGAAATTCTGCTCTAGAATGTCAATCAAGTGACAGAGGGCGACACAATACACGTCAATCATAACGGCGGGCTCTTGTCGCGTCCAATCATTTCATTTAATAACAAACAATTTCTGCGTCTTTAACAACCCATCTGACTGTCAGATGATTTCATTGCGGAATAAGAGATATATATTTTACATTAAATGTTTTATTGTAAAAGCAAAGCAGATGCCACGCAGCTTTGAGTCTGTAACTCCAGGGTTTAGTTGACTTTTATACAAGAGCGCTCCTAATAACTCATTATGTTAGTGAGTTATTAGAAATTTGCAGACATTTTCGGATAGAGATACGATATACGCAAATAGTAATCTAATTTTCATGCTATTGCATAGCTGTATAATGGCTGAAGCCAGTGGCGATGTCGGTACGGTACTCGACCGCGGATCAGTATGTGCGGGGTTCAAATTCTGGGCTCGCCCGTCACTGACATCTCTTTCGAGTGAGGAAACTGACGTTAACCTTAGCTTTTTACTTTTATTGCTACACAGAAATTAGTCACAATATATGCATGCCGGCGTATGCTAAAATACTGTGTCACAACTCGCTCTTTAGACGAACACTGCGGCCATGGCCCAGTAGGGTCTTTAGACAGTTTGGATGCTGTGTACTGTGCAGCCAATAGAAGCTTCGCATCTCTTAGCTCTCTACTTATTAACTACACTATAGAGAAGATTTCTTCAAGCTCTAAACTACGTAACTGATCTACATGTAACTTTTCTTAGACATGAAACGATTCGTTAGGGCTGGCTTATATTGTTCATCCCATCTGCATTTAATAGGCTACCGTCTCGCCTGGCTATAACTAATATTAACGCTATTTAAGTGAACATAAATAAAAGCACAGATACACGACTAAACTTCCAGCACAGGTAGGCCTATTTATGATTAAGAGGCAGGGTAACTTTTATTGATGTGTAAATCATTTCAAAATGTGCATCATTCAGTTTCACCTCCGAGTCAAACATAACGACTAGTCACCGCCTAACTATACTGCAGTGGATTAGCGAGGGGGAGGCAAGGAGGGGCATGTGCGCCCTCCAAGATGTCATGTAAAAGTTTTATTAAGGCCAAAGTATAAGTGCAAACATTGTATAAAGTGTGTACCTCCTCAAAGTGCCTCCCCCAAGATTAAAGTGCCTCCCCCAAGACTAAATCCTGGCTACGCCACTGCTATAAAGTATACCAAGTTATCAACTGTATGCGACTTTTTATTTCACCCAACCCTTTTAACAGAAAATGCTCTATCTGCAATATTGCATGATGACCCTGCTCGCATTAGCCTAGTCTTGTAGCCTAACATTAGCCTAGAGTTATAGCCTAACATTAGCCTAAAGTTATATGTAAAATGTCTACGACTCCATCACTAATTAGTAGCTTGACTTAATTGTTCAGGAGAAGAATTAAATCAAGCTACTAATCGATGGAGTGCACTTTATGGAGTTTGACTGAAGAAACTGAGTAAGAGTATAATTATGCTTAGGACCTGCCAGATTGTAGAACACGAGAGAGAGAGAGAGACAGATAGAGGGAGAGAGAGAGAGAGAGTTCTAAATGCTACTATGTAACATCAATATACTGCAGTGTGTAATAAGAAGAGATATGTGGATTAGGCTTAGAAACAAATAACAACAGGAGATAGCTCTCTTCGATCTTGAGAAGATTCGATTAATTATAGTAAAATATCACAACCATTGTTAGAGGATCGTCCCAAACTCTGTAAAGAAAACTGAATCACTACAGCCTGTCTTAGTCCTACAGGAAACAACTTTTATTTGAGAATTATTTCTAAACAATGCAGACTACAGCACACGTTTATCAACCCGGTTAGAGCGGATAGAGCTGTATTGCAGCGTTCAATAAATCTGCTACACTTATTTAATTCATAAATTTGCAACTATGACCATGTTGAGCCTCTGTTCATCTTCTGATACAGATAAACGTTACCAAATATAAACTATGATTCTCTTTTCTCTTCATAACATTACTCAATTTGCATTCTCCCTCTCTTTATCTTTCTCTGTATATATCTCTCTCTCTCTCTCGTCATACACGACAAAAACAAGCTGACATAGGTCAAGCGATTTTGAGAATTTGTTATCGTTCTTAGCGCACTGAAAGGCTTAATTTCAATCGCAGGTTACCATTTCAAATGAAAATACAACTATGAACAGTAGCCTCAAATGGAATTTTCATTCCAAAGCAGTTTTAATTAAAACTGAGGCTCTAATGTTCAACATTTCCTCACAAAGCCACTACACACAACAGTCACAACACGAATGAGACAGTCATTGTCAGTTTGGAATAGTTTCAGATATACAATAGTAGACTTCAGTTCAGGGTTGATCAATACAACAGTAGACTTCAGTCCAGGGCAGATTAATACAACAGTAGACTTCAGTCCAGGGCAGATTAATACTACAGTAGACTTCAGTTCAGGGTTGATTCATACAATAGTAGACTTCAGTCGAGGGCAGATTAATACAACAGTAGACTTCAGTTCAGGGCTATTCCATCTTGTTTCCCCCTAGACCATATCCAGCTGTAACAAACAAACCATTAGCATGTTAAGCAATCAATAGATCAACAAACGATCAATCAATTAGCATAGAAATCAATCAATTAACAGTTATTTGATTAGTATAGAAATCAATCATCAGATCAATAAACCAGGAATCAATCATCATCATTACCTTCCCTTAAATTCCCAGTTTAACCAGGGTCGGGATATGAATAGACATTCACCAATCCTCTCTGTCCCGTACCATATCATCAGTCCCATATTTTTCATGTCCTTCTTTGTCACTGCTTCCCAAGTCAATTATGGTCTACCTCTCTCTAGCTTAACATCCAGTTCTTCCCTCCAAACTCTCTTTACTACATCCTCGTCTGCCTTTCTCGCAATATGCCCATACCATCTCAATCTCGACTGAGCCAACCTATCCCCGATCCCCTCACCATTCAAATGTTCATATTCATTCATATTCAAATATTCACATTCATATTCATTTTCCATTCTGTCCTTCCTAGTTCTTCCACACATTAGACACAACATTCCCATTTCTGCCACATACAAACTCTGTAAAGTTTTAGGCGCATGCGGTACATGCATGTCAGAGAGTAGTCAGTGAGGTATTACATTTGTCAGGAAGGTATTACATTTGTCAGGGAGTTATTACAGTCGTCAAGAAGGTATTACAGTGTTCGGGGAATTATTAAATTTGCCCGGGGGTTAATACAATTGTCAGGAAGGTATTACAGTTGTCAGGAAGGTATTACAGTTGTCAGGGAGTTATTACAGTTGTCAGTGAGATATTACATTTGTCAGGGAGTAGTTATAATTGCTAATAAATCAGTGTTGCCAGTGAGACATTGAGTGTTAACAAACCTCCATAGGGTCCTTGACCTCTTTGACCTCCCCTGGATTTGCCCATCTTCTGAGGACCTCTCTGTCCACCATCAGCTGTCACCCCACCCGACATGGCGTAGTCTGCATTCCCTGGTGACGTCCAGCCTCCACTGCCCATACCTGGTGTTCAATCAATCAATCAGTTCAAATGAATGATTGAATCAATCAATCAATCAATTCATATTCAAATGAATGACTGAATCAGTAAATTCAATCAATGAATAAATCAATCAATCGATTCAATCAATAAATTAATCAATCGATTCTATGAATGAATGACTGAATCAGTCAATCAATTCAATGAATCAATCAATCAATTCAATGAATCAATCAATCAATTCAATGAATCGAACAAGTGATTCAATGAATGAATGAATTAATCAATTCAATAAATGAATAACTGAATCAATCAATCAATTCAATGAATCAATCAATCAATTCAATGAATCAATCAATCGATTCAATGAATGAATTAATCAATTCCATGAACGAATACCTGAATCAATAAATTTAATGAATCAATCAATCGATTCAATGAATGAATGAATGAATGAATCGATTCAATGAATAAATCAATTAATCAATCGATTCAATGAATGAATGACTGAATTAATCAATTCTATTAATCAATCAATCGATTCCATTAATAAATCAATCAATTGAATCCATGAATGAATGCATGAATCACTAAATTGCATAAATCCATGTATCAATTAAGAAAAATCGCAAGCTATTGTAATCCAGTACCTATAAATACTAGCTGTGTTTGAAAGTTTCAATCAATCAGATAATGGATTATTGGTATTGATCAGTGAATACGTCAGTCATGATGTAACACAACCTCCAGAATCTCCAAACATCAACTGATAGACGGGAGGTAATACAAATAAAAGACAAATCACTTTAGTAATCAATCAATCAATCACAGTACAATCACAGATTTTTCAGTAAAAATTACTGCTGACATACATTTTTTAACACAACCAAACCGCTTCAAGTTAACAGAGTATTGCCTGTTCTTTTTCAAGAAATAAAATAAGTTGTGTTGTGTCCATATTGCTTGAAGAATAGACCAACCATGTAAATATGCACGTGTCGTAGAAGGCGACATAAAAACTAGATCCAAACCAACGTCAACAAGGGCATTCGGTTGGCGAATGCCTAGGATCCAGAAATTGCTATTTCTGGAAAAAACAATAAAATAAAAACGCGTATGAATACAACACAGGCGCTCAGTACATTACAGAACTACTTCATTAAATTGGAAACACGTATGAATACTACAAAAACATTCAGTATAATAGAGGACTCCTTCAAACAGGAAACAGGTAGGAATACAACATATTCTGTCAGTACATCACAGAACTACTTCACTAAATACACTCCATTAGGCTTCATACCTCCATCCCAGCCTCCATAGCTCCTCCCCCCACTATAAGCCCCACCCCCCTGCTGCTGCTGCTGAGCGAAGCTACCCAGCATATTAGCTAGCTGCATCAGATCTACCCCACCCCCACAGGCAGGCTGGGGGCCCATGGGTCCCTGACCCCCGTAGCCCGCTTGAGGGGCACCCCATGCGCCTGTAGGGTCGCCGGGGTAGCCTCCACCGGGCCTCATGCCGCCGGCGAATTGTTGGGAGTCCATAGGGGCTCTGGATCCCCCTCCTTTAACAAGATTCATTTCTTCAACAGACCTCGCTCTCTTCGCTTCCACCCTGTGTCCGTCGATCATGTGGTATTTCTGCACTGTACAATGAAACCAAGTGCATCGATCATGTGGTATTTCTGCACTGTATAATGAAAATATGTGCATCGATCATGTGGAATTTTTGCACTGTACAATGAAAACAAGTGCATCGATCATGTGGTATTTCTGCACTGTGTAATGAAAACAAGTGCATCAATGTTATCATATTACCTAAAATATTTTCATGCCAAACAATTTAATTTAATCATTTTTATTTCACCAGTCAATCATAGAAAAACTCAAAATAGAACAAACTTCTGTATACAAAGTCAACCTCAGTCCACTGTAACTAGACTACTAGAGACGAGAGAACGTCAATACTCACATATAACCTCAGTCTACTGTAACTATACTACTAGAGATGAGACAACGTCAATACTCACATATAACCTCAGCCCACTGTAACTAGACTACTAGAGATTAGAGAACGTCAATACTCACATATAACCTCAGTCCACTGTAACTAGACTACTAGAGATGAGAGAACGTCAATACTCACATATAACCTCAGTCCACTGTAACTAGACTACTAGAGACGAGAGAACGTCAATACTCACATATAACCTCAGTCCATTGTAACTATACTACTAGAGATGAGAGAACGTCAATACTCACAGATAACCTTGTCGACGATGTCGCTGTCGTTGAAGATGACGTAGGCAAAGCCTCGCTTTTTGTGAGTCACTTTGTCTTCCAGCAGGTTCACGCACTCCACTTCACCGAACTTGGAGAAGTACTCGTGGATGACGGAGGCCTCCGTGGTCGCCCTCAAGCCTCCTATGAACACTTTCCTCTTTGATCCGGAGAAACTGTTCGCAGGGCCAGCCTTAGACTTGCTGCTCGGCGCCTCCTGTCCACACAAAATAATTGTAATTATAAAATGTAGCTATGTTCTCATTCCTTTTTCTTATTTCGATCAAAAAAATTTTAACGGTCATTTTGATAATATAAAATATAGATATAATATATAGCAAAATATAGATAAAATATATAGCTAAAATATATATAAAATATATAGCTAAAATATAGCTAAAATATATAGCTAAAATATAGATAAAATATATAGCTAAAATATAGATAAAATATATAGCTAAAATATAGATAAAATATATAGCCAGGGCCCACCTCGTCATAAGCAGAATCCCCCAAGGAAATGGTATATAACAGCAAGAATGAGTAGCCTATTGCTAGAGGATATGAAGGTCCACTCATATGTAGATATGAAGAGGAAAACGGAAGACAGAGATGAGTGGAGGCATTATATACCATAGACCTGCCAGAAGGCAGTGCACTACGAGAGAGAGAGAGCTCTTTATCTCGACCCTAGTTAAACTGGGGAGTCACGGGGAGATGATGATGATGATTGTTCTTTATCAGTCACAAGACATTTAGTAGTACTCTTATCCCTAATACAAATTTTGGTGAATTAGTTACAAGTACCAGCAAACATAGACTTACAGTCGACAGGTTAGATAATTACAGGTATGGGCTTGTTGCATTGAGGCATCTGTAGCAGATAATTATTGATTATCCGTACATTACAAGAAAATATAACAATTATTACAGATTATACAAAATTCAATTGATACAGAATGTCTTGCAATCAGGTACTTAAAATTAAAGAAATTAAACAGAAAATATAGAAATTATTACAAAATATAAAATATTCAGTTGATACAAAATATCTTGCAGTCATGTATTTCAAATAATTACTCTGTAGCGAGGCCTACGACTAGACGATCATCTCTCACTGTCTACAGGTAATCTGATACTATTAATAAACATCAAGGGAGGCACGAAACAAAAAATGGGACAACAAGAAGCGGCACAAAGAGAAGCGGCATAACAAGAAATGGTTCACCAAGAAATGGCACAAAGAGAAGGGGCACAACAAGAAATGGCACAACAAGAAATGACACAGAGAAGCGGCACAACAAGAAATGGCACAGAGAGAAGCGGTACAAGAAATGGCACGAAGAGAGCGGCACAAAGAGAAGGGGCACAACAAGAAATGGCACAGAGAGAAGCGGCACGCACCCCTTGAGGAATGGCACGTTTGGTTTCGACGGTTCTGTTATCGACGTGATGAGGACGATTCCTCTGAACCTCATCAATTGTCTCAGGATCAGCAAACACTATGAACGCAAACCCACGAGAGCTGCAAGAACCAAACACATTCATGTATAAAGCTAATAAAAGTCAAAGTAATGTCAAAAAGCAATGCAATAAAATAATAGCAATGTTAACGTCAGTTTCCTCATTCGAAAGCGATGTCAGTGACAGACGAGCCCCTGAATTTAAACCTCAAACATACTGCTCCGAGATCGAATATCTTACCGACATCGCTCCAGCTGTATGTATATCAGTATGACAAATGCACATCCTTACTCAGGTTCTATGCTTATTTTCTTTTGTGTCTCACATTTTTCTCTCTCTTTCTCTCTCTCTCTCTCTCTCTCTTTCGCTCTGTCAGTGTACTGTGTAATTGCAGGTCCATGACATAAAACTCTTCCAACAAATTCTATCTCTGCCTTCCTTTTCACCTATATATATAATTGCAAGATCAAACCACATTTGATCATGCATTTATAAATAAATCAAATATTTCTAAATATTTCTAAATAAATTATGCATTTATCAATAAATATCTTTATAAATATCAATCAAAGCACAAAATTTCATTGAGGGCAGCAATACAATGGTTTTGACGTCGGACTCACTGGTTGGTGTTGGTATCTTTCATGACCTTACAGCTCACTATCGTCCCATACTGGCTGAAGTGCTCCGTCAAGTGCTCCTCTGTTGTCGAGTTGTTGAGCCCGCCCACAAACAACTTACGAAACATCTCTGACTCCTCCCCTCCCTTACCCCTCATCGCTCGATGGTCGCCTGCCCCGTTCTGCACCAATCAATCAATTAATGAAGAGAGAGAGAGTACTATGTTTATTTTTATTTAAACACTCAAAGTAAAGTAAACAAGCATTATAGTGAAATGATCAACTATGTTGATATCTATCATTTTTTAATTATACATGTTAAATCCATTAGGCAATTTATGCCATTTTCTGTATAACCAGTCCAGTGAATGTCCGAGATTTTACTCTCAGATCAGCGCGGCCAGGATTCGAACCCGCGAGAATTCAATTCACCTCAGAACGCCTCCACTCATACATGCAATAACACACACTAGGCCCTCAAAGACATTATAAAAGCCTATCTAGTAGACCACCCATCATATATGCAAACAATTGAATTATTCAATCATCATTAAATAAACAAATCAAACACTTATATTTAGTGGCAATAAAACCTACAGCCCGCACTCTACTCTATTAAATCACTTGTCACATTCATTTCTATACCGTTCATCAAGCCATCAATCAATCAAATTATTCAATCAATCAATCAAATTATTTGATCAATCAATCAAATTATTTGATCAATCAGTCAAATTATTTGATCAATCAGTCAAATTATTTGATCAATCAATCATTAAAGCACATAGTCAACAAATCCTCACACGTACGCTTAACTCTTCAACACATTTCATCCCTTCAGCATCAATCTTCTAAATCAATCTATCAACAAACCCAACATTTTATAATATCAATCACTATGCTATTATAGATATAGCTACAACAATAACTATGCTATTATAGATATAGCTACAACAATAACTATGCTATTATAGATATAGCTACAACAATCACTAAACTATTTTATATATAGCTAAAATGACCACTAAGCTATTAGAACAATTAATAAGCTGTTATAGATATAGCTATAGAACCATTTACTAAACTATTAATTATAGATATAGCCACAACAATCCTAAGCTATTGATGTAGCTATAGAACAATCAGTAAGCTATTAACTGAATATTTGGTGGAGTAAGCATAACTATATAAAAATTAATTTTTTGATGCACTTACACATCTTCTACACATTTTAAATAGGAACAACCTTTGTTATACAAATGCAACCATTTTATAGTAAATTAGACTTCAATACATCTATATCTAACAATTATTGATGGAAGATTTGGAATACACTCAAACACATTTCTACCATACCTTTGATTATGAATATTCAAAGGTTCGCAAGAAAAATAATAAACATGTAAATTGTAACAAGAAGAATAATTAAAATTGCATGGCTAAAAATAAAATAAATTATCTAATTTACAATCTGCTACATTTCATAACTGCATTAAATATGCAAGTATGAGATGACAACAGGTATGTTACTGTTAACTAAGCAGCTAACTGCAGCAACTGAACTTGACAATATAGATAAATCTAATAGACTACAGCACTCCAACTATTACATTCAACTAAGGATATGAAGCTAAACTTAGGTTTGACCAAAAAATAGAGACACAAACTAAGACTAACAATTACAGGGCATAAGGTGCTGCAGAAGGAATAGATTTAGCTGCACATCACTGAAGCTGTGGCAGCAAACTGAAAGAGCTAACCTTCTGGTAAGAAAAGTGTTCATTTCAGCATAAAGATCTCGAAGAACATGCCCTTAAGTTATCTACGTATTAATGTTATTGTATCCTAAGCTAAAAACACCGATGAACTAGTTTTCAGTATAAAACATTGTTTTAAACGATAGAACAAAATTGAGAGTATGCCCTAGCTGTGTTTTATTACACAGTACTTGGCTAATGAACTACTGGACTAAAGGACTTTGCTAAGATAAACTATTTCACATTCAACTATTCGTTGCAACTCCGATGTAATCTACGATAGCTAGAAAAATGTTAAAACACGTCAATATACCTCTGATGCTGCAGCATTCTGAAAGGTCGACGCTGATCTTCTCGCTGCTACAACTAAACAATCTCATGAACTAAAACTGTGCAATAACTAGAGTATCAAAAGCATTAAAATATAATCTATCAGTATCTGGCAATAGAAATAAGCTTTTCTGCTAATCACAGTAATATCACTGCACTAACCATCTCTAACCGAACAGTCTACCAATTAATAATCTAATAAATAACTATCGATATTTACATTAATCATACTATGCTTGAATTAAGCATCTTTTAAAAATTACTAGACATCTATCTATAACTGACATAAGCAACTGATATGCATTATGGGAAAAGAGTAAAAGGTGTCACAAAATTCTGCAAGTTAAAAAACTGCGCCACTAAGGCAATCAGAGCAATACCAATTAGCATGATTTGGCTGCTTTTAGTTATAACACAATCTAAATCTCTGTACATTTAACTATTTTGTCTATATACTATATTTCTTTATGTACTATCACCCATTATCTACAAGCTAATTTACCTAGGCCTATGCTTTTGTTTCTGTACTTTTAAAAATTATTAATATAAATTCATATTGCAATGAGCAATGAGCCCAATCATCATCGTAGAAGATTCATCATACTGACAGTGAGGTCCAAGGCTATCAAAGCTATATTAATCTTTCAGTAATCCAGAGCTATTCTTTAACTGAGTTATCTGAGACTTGAATCCTGGCAGAATCCTCACATCTGCATTACTATTGGTGTGTTGGTGTGGGTTGTTTAGCACAGTTGATAGAAGCGCATGCTCTATCAACTGTGCTAAACAACCCACACCAATAGTAATGCAGATGTGAGGTGGTGTGCATGAAGCAATGTATCCTACATAAAAAGTACAAGTAGCTACAACAGGGTGAAGAGAATTATCGACTTTTCAGGGATGATTTTTAGTCGAACACTTCCGCTGCACTGTAAAATTTGGTCTTCTTGTTCTATGTACCACCGCATGTACCACACTGCTTATCAACTGCTACTGTAAAGAGCATGAACGACACGAATCTGCAAAGGAAATGATACAATCTCTACACAAAGCAATCAGTTAAACCTCTTTCATTCTCCAGCTGCCCCTTCAGTTTCTCTATCTCTTCGTCTTTACTCTGCAGCTCCTTCTGCAGGTCCAATACCCTCTTCTCGAAACTGTTCGCCACGATGCGGTAGCTCTGAGCCTTAAAACATGACAGACAACGACAATAAGTGAGCCCAGTCGAACTATACATTACCAAGCAGAATATAATAAAAAAATCACTCACTCTATGAGATTAATTTCAGTACTAGTAGGTATTGGATAATTTATTGAACAAGATTCGACTATTCATTCAATTATTCACATCAGTTAGTCAAAAAGTATACTATAAAAAATATTAATAGTTTTTCGAAGACAAAGAGCAGGCAATTTTTGGAATTGCAGTAACATGATATTGCAGCTACAAAATATTTACCTCATTTTTCCACTGTTCTAATTCTTCTTGAATGGAAGTCATATCATCTGTAAAATGCAAATATATGTTGGAGCAACTTTTAATAAAATCACACAAACTTGTATCAATAGTTGGAGCAAGATAAGTGGTCTATCACAAAAACGCTAATTTGCCTTCATGAAATTATTACAACTGCAATTGCTAGCCCCTAAACTATGGCACTCCTACAGTCGAGAAGCCATCTACAAAATTTCCTATTTCGGTTAAAGAAACAACTACTTTATAAGCAGAACTATTAAACACCAATCAAACGCTGCGAAGGTATAATTCAGAAAACTGATTACGTCTAGAAGAATTGAGGTATTGAAATACAATTATATTTATTTTGTATTCAGATTTTTTAATTCGATAGCTTAAGTTAAAGTGGTTATAGTATTTTAGGTAAGAAATAATTTTACTTTTTAAAAGTAAATACATAGATAGGCATAACTCTAAGCATACATACTGTCCATTTTACTATTTTGCAGTCAACCTGACCGATAACATAGATAATTTTAGTTTTAGTTTTATAAAGTCAACAGAAAGCAGTGTTGCCAATGGTGTTCATAAAAATTAATAAGAAACTACCCAAAACATAAAGGTATAATAGAGATATTTCATTAACACGTCATTTTTTGTTTACATTACAAAGCCGCCATTTTGATGCAGAAAAGTCTATATGATACACGGCTATATATGTATCTTTAAGCAGTTTTTCATCTTAATTTGGTATAAAATTGTGTCTGGCATATGGACATGGGCTCTTTCTTACAGGTTAATGAACTGGTAATGGATATGATGGTTCTTGAAAGCTTTGTTACACGTAATTTCAGCAGTTCTGCCATTTCTGCCAATTAGTGCATGGGATAGGCTAATTGGCAGAGAAATGGCAGAAATTTGGACTCCATGAGTGGAATTAAGGAAAAGGGAACAAAAATCTGTCCGTACGATGTACGTGTTTCTGTTTTATTTTGTACTTATGTATTTAATTAGCAATCGAAATATAAGATAGGCCTATTGTTGGCAAGCTTTAATGGTTTGATGAAATTAGTAATTGCAAAACTTCTGCCATTTCTGCCATTTCCGTAATGCAGATTAAGGTCAAATTTCTCAAAACAGAGTCAAATTATTGGAATATACATAGATCTGTACACAAAAAATATTGAAAGTTTTGGCCTTTTGCACTAGCCTATAGTTTAAGACTTAAGGTTTGTATTTGAATCCTTTACAGTCTTTGTGTATTGAAGCATTAAACTACGACTAGACTAGTGTTGCAGGTCCTCAAGACTTACTGAACGAGTATAATTAATTTAAGTCTTCAACTATAGAATCCAGCTACATAACGAATCTACAAAGTACGGCGTACCGGTAAGATCGGAGATCATATATTTCATACGTAAGTTTATATAACTTCATGAGGCACACAGGTACACTGTCTGTGTATATTACTAATAAATCGTGTGCATTTTTACAAATTGCAATATACGTACATAGAAATTTTATTTTTTATATGCATATATATCTATACATACGTAATGCTAAAAATCAACAAACGTAATCCAATATGGATGCCAATGCCGGCAGGTGTCTAAAAGTGGGCGCGGCTAACAGCTGTGAAAGTCATCTATAAAACCTATCATACCTTCATGACCCAAAAGTATCAAGGTCAAAGATATAGGTAATAAGATGGAATAAGGTAATTCTTTATTCTGTGCTCAAGAAAGGAAAGAATACCATTTTTTGCAGTTCTATTTAATAAAATCATGTGAATTATCTAACCATATTGTATCTCCTATGCAGTCCAATCTAAGCATTTGCTTTGTTCAAGATATCTAGGATGGTCTCTATATGAACAACCTTAATTTGGTGTTTCAGAAAACTCTAGCATGGCCTCCTTTAAAACATTTTATGCAGTCCAATCTAAGCATTTGCTTTGTTCAAGATATCTAGGATGGTCTCTATATGAACAACCTTAATTTGGTGTTTCAGAAAACTCTAGCATGGCCTCCTTTAAAACATTTTACTGGGGCTGATTAAAAATAAGAGTAGTAAATAGGGTACATGAGTTCTTCGAAGCGGCTCATAAGTTCTTTTAGAGAGTATGTCAAGGTAGGAGTAGAGATAATACTAATTATTACCAGATACTCCACAATGACCTTTGTACTTTACTAGCACAGGGCAAGTTTCTTACCCTGCACGCCTATTGTTCCGTGCCTGGGTCTGTGGCTGGAGGGAACACGAGGGTTGGGACTTAGAGAGAGTTGGCCGCAAGCGAGGAGCTTGGATTTTATTTTGTTGATAAACTTTAGTTTTCAGATTTAAGATAAATCTTATTAGACGTTATATTTTTCGCTAGTGACTATTTTATTACAGTGTACATTTGTTTTGACTAGGTATCGATCCACATGAGACAGTAAGGTTATATCGGATTGTATGTTAAGAAAGGCCTAGGAAGTGATAGAATCGTTTTAGAGGGGAAGTCCTATGAATAGGTAACTTCTGAGTGGTGTTTATTGTGGTTTATTAGAAACTGCCAGTGAAGATAACAGGACGTTAAACGGCCATAGGGAGCTGAGGGTTCTAGGGTCGTGCGTTGCTGATAGTTACTTCGAGAAGGTCCGAAGTTGAGTTGGGTATTTTGAACTCAAGGAAGTTGTGATAGACTTGTGTCATTACATTAAGAGAGGATTATAGGGTTTGATGCTGTAGTCATTAGGTATATTTTTATGGAAGAAGTGAGGACGTTGAATAGGAACTAGTTTGCCTTTATGTTCTGATGAGATAGTATTTGGTGACAAGCGTTGCGATTTCTCTATAACTAAGTACTTCTCAACCTGTGTGTAGTCTGGTATTTAATTAGTAATATTTTCGGTTCTTGCATTTTAGTCTGTATATTATTAAGTTATTTTCAACTTTATTATTAATATTTGATTATTAGATTTAATTACGTTATTTGTCATATAAGGACAAGTTTCAGTTTCTTGTAAATATTATTTTGTTATATTGTGTTAGAGTAAAATAAAATATAATTGAAGTGAATTACACTTCAGTTATAATACATTACCTATGTGTCTGTTATAATTTAACTGTAATTAGAAATTACAAATGGAAAGTAGTTATCTACTATTATAGATCATTAACTTTTAAGTTTAGAGTTTTAGAATTTATGAACCTGGTCCAGGCAAGGGTTCACCCTTAGAACCCTTCCCTGACAGAGTACTCGTATAAATGTATGTTATAGTTTTTCAAATTTGTCCCTCAGACATAAATTCAAAATGACGATCTATTAGGCTCACATGCAGCCGTTTTGGAGTGACATTTTAGCAGCCAGGGAAAATCACTGGAAGAAGGAAAAAAGGGGATTTACTGGGGGAGAGATAAGTTCACTGTGTGCACATAATGTGGCAATAGGATTCTTATGTGGTCAACTCTTTTGATCTACATATATATCTGGATTATATTTGTGTTAATTATAAAATTGATACATATTAGGTGTGGGCGGGGGAGTTTTCTCATCATAAATGAATTAATTTTGCCACAATTTTGCGCCGGCAACTGAAAATTAGCTCGGCAGATCTGCCCATTAGCTCGGTAGATCTGCCGAGCTAATTTTCAGTTGCCGGCGCAAAATTGTGGCAAAATTAATTCATTTATGATGAGAAAACTCCCCCGGACAACCCCCCCCCCACACCTAATATGTATCAATTATATAATTAACACAAATATTACTAGTATTTCTTACATTAACTACTCAGTTATCGGATTAATTTAGTAATTAATAAATTAATGAAAGAATAAATTAATGAATTAATGAACTACTGAATTAAGTTTGCTTGAGACGTCCCTGATATTGCTTTATGGCTTGGAACCGGACGTTAACTTCTTATTGATTGATTAACTTCTTAAATATAATTATGGTGTAAATACCGTTCATTCAATGACACGACATAGGCTAAGTTTAAACAAAACAATAGGAACCAAATATGTAGGCCTATCGAGAGAATATCAAGGGAGATTTTTAGAGAAATGTTGATGTTGTTGATGATGACGATGATTATTATAATTGTATAATGATGTTGATGCACGATGATAACGTTTAAGTTTAAATATAATCACAGCGCTTCTGTAGCCCTATCAAGATGTGTATATCGTGACTGCTGCAATTCTCATATGAACAAGAGGAGCACTATGATGAATAGCTCAGCAAACACATCATCATCATCATCTTCTTCTAAATCCCAGTTTAAGTAAAGTCGGGATAAGAATAGACTTTCTTCACTCCTCTCTGTCTCATACGATGCATATCATCAGTCAATTCCCTATAATCTCTTCCGTTGGTTTTGGAAATTTTTGTAGCAATTTCTAGAGCCTAGGCGTTCACCAACCGAATGCCCTTTCTGACGTAGGTTTGGATCCCAGTGCTTTAGTCGCATTGTACGACACATGCAGTCACCGGTTGGTCTATTCTTCAAACAATCTCAACACAACACGGGAAACATATAAAAAACAACTTACTAATTATCATAATGGAGTAGAAATTCAGTCTTACAACTAGTAAAATTTAGAACAAAATGAAACAAGAGGAAGTACCTAAAAGTAGAAAATCAAAAGACGTTATTCCGAAATTGCAGTCCATGAATGACATATATAACTAACATAAATGTAACAACATTGATATTCATTAAAAATAAATTAACTAGGCTTATATGATTTACATGTAGAAAATATCATTTATAGCACCAACAGAGAACAATAAAATAGATAGTATAGTACATATACTTAAAAAAGGCCAATCATACGTAGTTTGTTGAATACTCTTCAGTACCAGAAATATGCCTATAAAAAGTATTAGGCCTACTGAATCAACGGAGTAATATTTATGAGCTCAGTAGGGTATAGGCAACTTTGGGTGGCTAGTATTATTTTTTAGATGGATATGAATATCCCAGTGTTGTGCTCGGGTGTGGTTGGACCACTGTAGAATAGGGTAACCGCAAACAATCTGCCGCTTGTACGTAAGAGGCGACTAAAGGCTGGAGCTGAGGATGGCAAGAGGGGACCCACCTCACCATTAAATATTTTCCCCTGGGATTAAATGGTAATTAATCCACCTAACTGAGGAAGGCAACGGGAAACCACCTCAGAAGCGGTATATTTCCCAAGCTATAGGCTACATAAGGTATGAATAAGGCATAGACTTTGTGAAAGGATTAACTTGTTGATTTAAAGATTGCTCTTATGGAGCGAGAAAGCAGACTTTGAGTATGAAGATGTACCTTGAACCTGCCACTCGGCAGTGCACTGTAGAGAGATAAGAAGATAGGTTATGAATAGTAAAACTACTTGACATAACTTTTTAAAAAGTAAATTAACCGATTTAGCTAAACTCTATTTTGCCTTAATTGCTATAAGGAAGTTAAATAGTTTAGGTATTATTTGGATCAACTAATTGCTTTTAAAATATTTTTCAATTACTTCTTAGTAGCTAAAAAGTCTAATTACAAAATTATTACTCTCTTCTTCTGTGCATTCTTTTAATGGCAGGTTTTTCTACTCATAAGCATGCAGCCAATTTAACTGATGTTGCTACATGTGCTTAAAAGTTCATAGACTGTCAATGAATTTTTTATTGTTGGGATAGTATGAATTTAAACATTTAAAGATAGTTAAACTCTGTAGCGTACTTCTGACACACTGCGAAATAGTCAATCAGTCAATAGATGTATTAAATAGCATCGCACTCTTTGTAGAACAATGAAAAAGCTTAAATAGAACACAGCATGCGATCATTGCACAAATCAACGAACCGGTGTATTTTTTACTTTACAAATTATTAAACTATTAATTTGAGATAAATTTATTTTTTGGAATGACATGAATTTAACGGGTTTTTTTCCATACACTGACATTTGAAGAAAGTCTTGTCATCGTTGCTTAACTAACTTCAAAATAAAAGATGCATCACAAGGCTGGATAAATCACGATCAATATTCATTCACTGGCTAATTCAACCTAACATTTACTGGCTACATAACGCTTCATTCATTGGTTACAAGAAAATGTAGCAACAAAGCAAGCAAATGATAAAAAAATTATTAATCGAAAAGCAATTTAATCAACTGGCAATCAAACTAAATAAAAGTAGGCCTAAATTTTAACTTAAGTGATAACAAGCAATTGGCTATAAGTTAAATATAATAATTAAAATCAGTAAAAGAGGTATTTTGAAACGCAATAGGTGTATAAAAGCATGCATTACAAAATGGATGACGGTTACTTTTACAATATAATACTAAAGCGTAGATATAGAGATGTAGAGTCTCATATCGGAAGATCTTCGTGTATAGGAATATCAAATATAACTTCCATATCTGGTGTGCATCTGTAAAAAAATCACTCAATTGTAGAAACGTTTCGTTATCAATGGAATACACAACAATATTAGCCAGCAATGGCACACTGTACAGCCTAATAATTGTCGTGGTGATGAGTAGTAAAGTCTCTCTCTCTCTCTTAGTACACTGCCTACTGGCAGGTCCATGGTATATAACCCTTCCACTCTTCTCTGTCTTACGCTTTCCTCTTCATGTCCACATATAAGTGGGTCTTTAAATCATCTAACATATCTAATCTCAGCCTGTCTCTGCCGAGATTAGGTATGTTAGATAATTTAAAGTAAAGTCTATACCTGTGAAAACGCACAAAGTTGCCGAAGACAATACTTTAGGTTCATCACTACAGTCCACAGGGTGCCTATGCTTTAGATATGTTACCACATTGTGTCTATGCTTTAGTCCATTTGCGAAATAAAATGAGCTTATGACTATACTTTAGTCCCTTTATCACACTGTGATTATGCTTTATTCCCATCACAACATTCTTGTGCTTGTGAGTTTTTTTAGTATTTCTTGATAAAATATTACATCAACATGCTAATTTATTGAAAATATTAAAATGAAACAACAATATAACTGAGAATAAAAAATATAAATTGTGAAACAACTGGCGTTAACATATACCGCTATAATTGCTTACTGAAATATATATAAATCAAAGTTAAGAATTCACGATTTAAAATTATCGGTAGGTCTATATCTAAAACCCTGTTCTCTTTCACAATAAACGTACCAATTCCATTAGACTACTTCAATGCTTTTATAAAGTATTTTAGAATAACAGAAGAAGGTAATGGGAAACCACTTCAGAAGCCATACTTTTCCCAAGCTATAGGCTACATAAGGCATAGACTTCGTGAAGGGATTAACTTGTTGATCTAAGGAGTGCTCTAATGGAACGAGAAAGTAGACTTTGAGTATGAAATTTACCTTGAACCTGCCACTTGGCAGTGCACTGAAGAGAGAGAGTTACAATAACACAACTTACTTAGGCAAGGTGGCAGACAATAGTTCAGGAAAAACCGTTCGCCGGAAATTTCTGCGTGGATCTATCTTTAACGTTTCTATCTCTTTCTGTAGAGAACCAATGTTTTCTTTCAGTTTAGACAACTCCATCTTGTGCAATCTTATCTCCTAAATTATAGCAAATATATACAGATTCAATTCCTCAGTAAGACACAGTTCTGTAGAATAATAATCCATTATTGATTGATCACGTTTCATCATCATCTTCCCTTGAATACCAGTTTAACTAGGGTCGGGATTCGGGAAATGTAAGTAAAAATGAACGTGTACGCCGTGTGGTATCTGAATACGCAAAAAGCTTCTTCGGCTTCTTCTTAATTGGTACAATTAAGAAAGAAGTAGAAGAATTAGACGACTAGCTTATTCTAGAGCGGCTCGGTACATGATACGAAAACTAAAATAGTTAATGAAAAATAACTAAACAAAATTCCTGATCGATCATAGCCAGTTCTTTCAAATGCACCACTTCAGTTAATATTAAATTAATTATATTATCATTAATCATAATAATTTTTATTTAATTGTCAGTAGTAGTCTAATAGAGGTCTTGAATTATTGGCACTAAATGCCACGGCTATAAAATTTTATTCAAATATCTAAGAAATATGCTATATATTCAGAAAAAGGTATCTTAAGTATAAGCTAGTCATTAAAACTACAACTAAAAAGTCGCTGAGAGACACAATTCTAAACATTATTGCACAAACCTCTTCCATCTGTTTGTTTTCATTTTCCATTTCAGGAACAGTTCTATCAAGCTTCCTTCCGACAGCCTTTAACATCGAAATATATGGATAAAGTTCTTTGTTTAAAGGGTATTATATCAATCATGGTCATCTTTAATTAACTCCTACTAATGGAGATCTTGAATCCATCGAAAAAAAGAATGCTTTCAATTAACCAATGATTTTAAATTTAGATTTTTGAAGAGTGACTCTTTCATTTTGTAAGTCATGGAAGGATTGGCAAAGCGTCGGCAACAGAATCAGAATGGGTTACTGATGGTATATAATTATCATAGCTAATGAATTCAAAAATTAAGTATTTCTTTGAATAGTTCAAAATGAAACGAACCTTCGTAAAATAGCGCTAGGCTAGAGTTAAATATAACACAGCTTTAGTCATAATTATAAAATTTCATCATACATAGTTCTAATTAATATTATCAAAATTTAAATTTGGCCATATAAAAGTGCTTTAGAAATTTGTGCTAAATTTGTCTTGCAAAAAATTTATACTACAAATTATCATCAGTAGTTCAAAATCAGCATTTGTTTCTAATTATCAGTGTTTTAAAATTTAATATGTTTCGTAAATCACCAATTAGTATTCAAAACTACACAAATATTTGTCCTTGTTTGTCACAATTGTAATTAAATGATACTACGTTACCTTAGTAACGCTCTCTTTTATTGAGGATGTCTCCATAGTTTCAAAATGTTTAAGCTTTCTTAGCGCAGCTTTGCCAACTCTGGTTACTTGGTCCTCTTCATCCTGTGCCATTTCAAAATAAAATAGAACGACATGAGCAAATTAATTGGAGTTAAATTAGTGAAGAAGTAGCGATAAAAATATACAAAAGTTTTAATATTAATTTAATTCGGAGTCCACCGAATTATTTCTTTGGCCTAAAACTCACGGCTAAATATAACCTATTTCATTAAGTAATAGCTGTAAAGCTAAGTTTAACGTCTGTTTCTATATCACAAGGGAAACTGTCAGATATGGTCCGGCTGGGATTCGAATCGATAACCTCTTGCTTCTCAGGCAAGTGTGCTATCCATTCGGCCATCCAACCGTACGAATGTTGGTACTCGATGTTGCTCGATGTTGTCATGGACAACAGTACCACTCTAATCATATTGTTGTTGGTATTCACTTTCCATTGCATCTGAGCACAGACAAAAAACTAAAAGATCATGACAAACGTCTCCTCATACTAGATGTATGTAAAATTTTACTGCAGAGGGCGAGCTAGTGGCTCATTTACCCTTGAAGATCTCGACCAACCTGGAAGCGATTCAGTAATTTTTATAGACTTCTATTTTTTAAGCACAGACAGGGCTTTTGCAATCATAGTAAATTTCTAATATTGTTTTTAATATTTAAAAATAATCATATTTATTCTAATTGTCACTATAATAACTAAAGCATTTGTTTACCATAATTTATAACTTCAAAATATTCAAATTTAATAATTGTTGTAGTTTTATGTAATAAGTAACTTAGTAATATTAATTTATTAATAATGTAACAATGATTATAAATAATAATTACAAATATCTACGTGTATATAATAATTATAATTATTAGTATAATAATTAGAATTATCTACATAATAATTGTAATTATCTATATAATAATTAGAATTATCTACATAATAATTGTAATTATCTATGTAATAATTAGAATTATCTACATAATAATTGTAATTATCTATGTAATAATTAGAATTATCTACATAATAATTGTAATTATCTATGTAATAATTAGAATTATCTACATAATAATTGTAATTATCTATGTAATAATTAGAATTATCTACATAATAATTGTAATTATCTATGTAATAATTAGAATTATCTACATAATAATTGTAATTATCTATGTAATAATTAGAATTATCTACATAATAATTGTAATTATCTATGTAATAATTAGAATTATCTACATAATAATTGTAATTATCTATGTAATAATTAGAATTATCTACATAATAATTGTAATTATCTATGTAATAATTAGAATTATCTACATAATAATTGTAATTATCTATGTAATAATTAGAATTATCTACATAATAATTGTAATTATCTATGTAATAATTAGAATTTATAATACTAGCTTGACTAGCTAATACCTTAATCTTCTCTCTAGTTTCTGTCAGCTCTTGTTCTAAGCGCCCTATCTCCGCACACTTCTTATAAAATTCTTTATCCTAAAACACCAAGCAACAAAATGCAAAACAACCCAACATATACAATTCAAAGGAAATAAATCAACAAAAAAGCTAAAGCTATGTTAAAGCTAATGTTAACGTCAGTTTCCTCACTCGAAAGCGATGTCAGTGACGCGCGAGACCAGGATTTGAACCCTGCACATACTTATCCGCGATCGAGTATCGTACCGACATCGCCGGTCCAGGCAAGATCCAAGCTAGCAGAATTAAAGCCAAGATCAGGATTGAAGAGAGAACGTCCAAGATTTTTACATATTCAAAATTAAAACTCATAATAACCAAAAAGTAGCCAAATATGAAAGAGAAAAAGTAACCAAAAATGCCGCAAATGATCTTTTTTCCAAGAAATGCACACCAATTAAACTTAAAGAAAGCTGTGCCAGTAAAGATATGTATAAGTTTAATATCTGCTTCCAAACACATGTGAAGAGTCTGAAGTGGTATGACGGAAAAGTTTTGAACCCATGATCTCTTGTTTAACAGGCAAACATGCTACCAGCACCATAGAAAATGGAGGAAAAGAAGAAGTAAGAAGAAGAAGTTGAATATATCAAACCTTGTAAGTTCTCATTAGCTCTAGAAAGTCAGACCTCTCTTTAAGACTCAAGTCTAAAGTCAACACTTGATCTTCTAATTCTAAAAATATCAATCAATTGTTTGAATCTATTTGTACAGCTAAGCAGCATTTTAGTCAATCAAATTAATTACAGAGAAATAATTAATTAAATATATCAATTAATTATATATAGCATTTAATACAGTAACTGTAAATTAATTTTAACGTTTGTTTCAGTTCCACAACAATACTGTCAGAGATACTGTCAGAGATACAGTCAGAGATACTGTCAGAGATACTGTCAGAGATACAGTCAGAGATACTGTCAGAGGTACTGTCAGAGATACTGTCAGAGATACTGACAGAGATACTGCCAGAGATACTGTCAGAGATACTGTCAGAGATACTGTCAGAGGTACTGACAGAGATACTGTCAGAGATACTGTCAGAGACACTGTCAGACATACTGTCAGAGATACTGTCAGAGATACTGTCAGAGATACTGTACGAAATACTGTCAGAGATACTGTCAGAGATACTGTCAGAGATACTATCAGAGATACTGTCAGAGATACTGTCCGAGGTACTGACAGAGATACTGTCAGAGATACTGAGAGAGACACTGTCAGAGATTCTGTCAGAGATACTGTCAGAGATACTGTAAGAAATACTGTCAGAGATACTGTCAGAGATACTGTCAGAGATACTGTCAGAGATACTGTCAGAGATACTGTCAGAGGTACTGTCAGAGGTACTGTCAGAGATACTGTCAGAGATACTGTCAGAGATACTGTCAGAGATACTGTCAGAGATACTGTCAGAGATACTGTCAGAGATACTGTCAGAGATACTGTCAGAGATACTGTCAGAGGTACTGTCAGAGATACTGTCAGAGATACTGACAGAGATACTGTCAGAGATACTGCCAGATACTGACAGAGATGGTCAGGCAGAAAATAAACCCTGCTGACCCTTGATTAGAATCCAGTGTGACTGACGTTAACCTTAGCTTTACCAGCTTTTTTACTGGTAATCAACTTTAAAAGTTCAATCAAATAACCAATCAAACGTTCAATCAACTAATCAATCGAACGTTCCAACAGCTATTCATTCAAACGTTCAAACAGCTAATCAATCAAAAGTTCATTCACGAAATTCAATTAAAATTGTTTGCTCCTTTGAACATATAGTTAAAATTCTCTGCCAAGTTCATAACAGTTTGAATTTAATATCCATTTCATCATCACCTGCTGATATTAGGCACTGA
Source organism: Enchytraeus crypticus (assembly GCA_905160935.1). Taxonomy (NCBI): domain Eukaryota; kingdom Metazoa; phylum Annelida; class Clitellata; order Enchytraeida; family Enchytraeidae; genus Enchytraeus; species Enchytraeus crypticus. The sequence goes on along the minus strand of CAJHZI010000711.1, from coordinate 163,231 downwards.
CAATATTCTATTATTAGAATAACTAAGATTTCTAAAATACCTTTTATAGTGCTTTCCTCCTGTTGACGCAGGTCAAGAACGGCTTCTCTGGCTTTCTTTATATCATCATTATGCATGGAATCAATGTTGTCTGAACCAGCCTGTACATTAATCAATCAATCAATCGATAGGCTATCATCAGTGAGGTATCATCGAATTGTCTCAACCAGCCTGAACATCAATTAATCAATCAATCGATAGGTTATCATCAGTGAGGTATCATCGAATTGTCTCAACCAGCCTGAACATCAATCAATCAATCAATCGATAGCTTATCATCAGTGAGGTATCATCGAATTGTCTCAACCAGCCTGAACATCAATCAATCAATCAATCTATAAGTTATCAGTAGTGAAATATAATAATAATAATAATAATAAAAGTTTAAAGTCCATTTCCTCATCCAGGGATGATGTCAGGGATGTCCTCAACAGCAACCATCACTACAGATAAATTCACCCAGACCAATCTGAAAAAGAAATGTGCTGAGGAGAAGTAGGGTCCTAAACTGAATTATTATACATTGACTATAATCTTGCTTATTCGATAGAAGTACAAATTGATATGCATACTACACAACATAATTCTTATCTAATACACACTACATAACACAGATACCGACACGTAGATGTTCATATTTCCTCAGAAGAGATTTAATTCTCTCATGACACGAGGTTTCCTCCAGGTTTATCTGCTGCTTCAGCGTCTCGTTGCTCTTAATTCTACATGTAATGCATCGAGGCTTCTGTCAAGTAGCATAGCCCAATATAAGAGTAACCCAATATAACTTAGATAAAATATTTAATTAATTCAATGAGTCAGCATAAGGCCTGGACTGGTAGTGTATCGGTTAGTTGTAGAACTGCGAATCAGTGTGATAGGTCAGTAGTTCTACAACTGTATGGGTCTGGTAGAACATCAGTCAGTTAACTCACTGCGCATCAGTAACTAGATTAAGGATTCAAATCTTGAGCTCAACCAACTACTAATGTGCCTTTGGTACAGAAAACTGAAGCTAGATTCGGCTATATATTTGATCATTATGAGCTACAATACAAGGTATAATAATCTTATTGTAGATATCGGGCGTTACAGAATTGGGCGTTTGCTGTATGTGTCGATGATACACTAGTTGAACTTGAAAAATCCAAAATTGGTTGTTTCGTATCTTCTCTGCGCTGCAATTCCTTTATGTATGCGGACGATTTAATATTATTATCATTAACAGTGAACGATTTGCAGTCCCTAATTGATATCAGTACACATGCATTAGCTAATGTAGGTCTAAGTGTTAATTGTAGTAAGACATACTGCATTAGAATTGGTCCTAGACATAATATTAGGCCCATTAATATGATAATTGATAATAGAAGCATAGAGTGGGTTAATGAAATACGTTATTTGGGATTAATTTTGGTGTCTTCTAAAAGCTTCAAAATCAATATTAAAATTGTAAACATAAATTTTTTAGGGCATTTAACGCTATCTTCAGCAAAATTGGGGGCAACTCTGCACCTTCTGTAGTAATTTCACTTGTTGAATCATATTGCGTACCTATTTTGATGTATGGTTCTGAATGTGTAGAAATGTCAAAATCTGTGATTCAGAGCCTAGAAAATGCTTATTCTCAATTGTTTAGCAAGTTATTTCGTACTTTCGATAAAAACACAATTACGCAATGTCAATTTTTTTCAGGTCAATTTCAGGTTGAGACTTGACTGAAGTCGTTTTTGCGAAACTACTTTGAACGATCGCTAGAAATCATTTAATAATTTTTAGTTATTAATTTTGAGTTGATTGATTGAGTGTATGCTTGCGTTGATTTTTTGTCAACGATATTTTTGTGTTTATTTGTATGATTGTATTGTATTTGATTCTTGTCTTGCTACCTGAGAGGTGAAATAAAGCTATATATATAGATAATATATATATTAGTGGTCAATTGCACTATGAGGAAAAAGATTTAGCACAGTCTACTAGCAAGTGAGAAGCTTTCACAATTAAAACATTTAAAAATAGATCTAAATTTGAGAAAGAACTTCTAAATGAAAAGGATACAGAGAATTTTCTCTTTGCTTGGATTCCTCAAGCGTTGTTCTCAGATTCACCAGTCTCATCTGTTAAACATCATCATACTTTGTAAGACACATTTATATCGTCATAATAAGCTCTAGGCTGATTACAGCCATACATTTCTTCATGATGTTCCTCTGCAAGACTCTATTCTACGCCATTTCCATGATGTTCACTCTTTTTCTTCTTTCTGTTCAGCAACTTTCAGGTTTTCTTTGAGGCAGTCTTTATATAATTATCTTCCTTTATGTCTTTCCACTGTTCTTTTGCCTTCCGTTCTGTAATTTAATATTAATCAGGATTTCTATTTTCGTCCAGCACATGTCTAGCCCATTTCATTCTTATGTATTCTCAAAGTTTTCATTTACTGCATAACATTATCATTGTCTGCATCTATAAGTTATCATCTCTCTCTCTCTCTCTTAGTGCACTGCCTACTGGCAGGTCCATGGTACATAACGCCTCCACTCTTCTCTGTCTACCGCCTTCCTCTTCATTTCCACATATGAGTGGGTCTTTAAATCATCTAACATACCTAATCTCGGCCTGCCCCTGCCTCTTTTTCCTTCCATTCTACCTTCTATGACCTCTTTTAATAGACCTTCCCCCCTTAGAATGTGTCCTATCCATCTCTTCTTCCTATTTCTTAATACATCTATCAACTGTCTATCTGTGCCAACTCTCTCCAGGACTTCCTCATTTATTTATTTATTTATTTATTTAGATCACCAAAAAGGGATCACCAAAATTTGTAACCTTTTGTAAGTTATCATCATATAAGCATAATAACTTATTACTAGTTATCATTTTGTTATCATCATAATCTATAATTAGTTATAATCATGATATCTTCAGTATGTTAGACAGTCAAATAATCATCATAGTCTGCTACATGCATGTCATCTCTCCTGTTTATAATAATAGTAATAATAATACAAATTTAATATAAACAAATCATAATAATTAGAATAGTAATTACAATAATAATATTGATATACTGTTATCATCTTATAAATGTCTACTTATATCAGAGTATGAGCTCCTAGGCTCCAGAAATTGCTACAAAAACTGAAATGAATGGAAAAGTCTCAAATATGGGATTGACTGATGATATGATGTAGGACAGAGAGGATTGAGACAGTCTATTCGTAATCCGACCCTGATTAAACCGGGATTCAAGGGAAGATGATGATGATGAATATGCGTATATCATTATACGTCGTCATCGTCCTTGAGCATCCTATTAACTATTTTTGAATTTCACATTCAGATTCATCGTCGTAACATCAAAGCCTAACCAGTAGAAGTCTCTGCCTCCTGGTAGCCTCATCCTGTTTGGTTGAACCACTATGCTGGGTAGGAGGGCTATGATGATAGCTAGACGTGTGGGAACAGGGCCTGTTCATTACGTCCAGGCTGATCGGGCAGACATGTTGTCCATCACATGTGCCTAGAAAAAATAAGATCTGTCGAATGTTAAACAATTAAAGTAGCTAAATCCGCCCCATCCTTTGGCTTTTAACCTGGAAGTACTAACTTGGCAGCGATAAACTGGAAATGATAGCCTAAAAGTGATAACCTGGACACAATATGCTTAATGTGACAAGAATGATGTGATAAGAATAATGTGATAAGAATGATGTGATAAGAATGATGTGATAAGAATGATGTGATAAGAATGATGTGATAAGAAATATGTGATAAGAACGATGTGATAAGAACGATGTGATAAGAATGATGTGATAAGAATGATGTGATAAGAATGATGTGATAAGAATGATGTGATAAGAATGATGTGATAAGAATTATGTGATAAGAATTATGTGATAAGAATTATGTGATAAGAATTCTGTGATAAGAATTATGTGGTAAGAATGATGTTGATAAGGTGGATTGTTTTACGGAAGGCATTTATAATGTAATATATCCCATAAATGTAAGATTAACTCTCTAATATTTTATCTAGACATACATTAAATGTAAAATTACGACATTATTTTATCATCATTTGAAAAGTCATTGAAATATAATTTCCTTTCTAATTTATGTAATGTGATTCTGTCAATAAATGAAGAAATACATAGTAAATATATGATTACATATAGAGCATTGCCTGCCGTCAATATAAACACACACCCCTTCCAACTCCCCACCACTTCCCCACCTGGCTTTATTTATAATTTGAGCATAGCTGCCACTACAGATTATAAAAGGTCTATACTTAGAAATCCACTTACCAGATATTTGGACATCTCTATTCAGAGGCCTTACACAGCTCCTACTGATATGTCTTGACCATGGAACATTATTTTGCTTAATTCCAGTACTTTTTATATGAAATGATTGCAGAAACTGAGCAGCCTCCGTTGTCTTTAAACTGGTATTTACGTCAGTCATTGTATACTATTCAAATTTCTGAAAATATTTAATATTGATACACAATTTTTTTGGAAAATAAAAATTTACTACAAGGTAAACAAATTTTCTTAATTTAAGTTAAGTTACATAAAGTTTCTAATTAACTTTATGTATCCTGTATTTAGAACAAAATGTAACAATTTAGCTATGATTTGATGCCAAGCTACTCGCACTAAAAATCTATGGAAATTATGAAATTCCGACACAATTCTTTTTAAAAAATTACTTGATAGCAAATTGTTTCATATACTAATCAATATTACAATTAGTAACAAATAATATACTAAGCTTACATTACTTCTCTTGTAATCTTCAATAATGCTTTACAGTGAAATATTAAAATATTAACATTGTGTTTAACAGAGACGTAAATATATCATCGTCATCATCATCATCCCCCTTGAATCCTAGCATAGCTAGCATGGTGGGCTCTGGATTAGAAAATTTTGTAGCAATTACAGGAGTCTAAGCTATCTAATCGTTCTTTCCAGCATGCTGCACCTCAGATCTGGAATTCTCTTCCATCCAATCTTTGGAAATCTTCATTTGAAGCACATTGGCCTTTGTTTTCCTATGATCAGTTCCATAGGCAGTTGAAGACCTATCTTTTTCATCTCTCATTTCCATCTGGTGTCCATGAGCAACGACCTGGGCCTAAACCACCTTTTCTTTAAATCCCTTTACTTTGGACTGATTTTCTGGATTTTGGAAATTGCACCGTTTTTTAACCTTATTTTTGCTTGCCGGCTTGATTTTGTCTCAGTAGTGCTGGATGTTGTCATTGATGACTGTAGCACTCTAATTGTTGTTGTTGTTGTCAAGGCGCATACCAATCGAATGCCCTTTCTGACTTTCCTTTGGATCTTAATGCTTTTCCGTCTTTTACGACACGTGCAGTCGACGATTGGTCTATTCTTCAGCAACCCGGCCATAACATTGGCTACTCTGACACACCACGTATAATCGACGTATAAGTATAGAAATATATAATTATAAAAGTATTTATATACCAATATTATATGTCATAGGTCAAAGGTGTTTATAAATATCATATTGTCATGGTAATTCCAAAGAACACGATAAAGATTCGAAGTCAAAATTGAAATAATTAAAAATTAACTACAAACTGTAACGACAACAATTAGAGTGCTACAGTCATCAACGACAACATAGAGCACTATTGAACAAAATCTAAGCCTAATATGCCATCTTTAACCTTTTGGGAGTCGATGGGGGGAAAATGCCATGGCAAGAGGTATCACTATATAACTGATGCTGATCACATTATATCAAATTACACTATCAGAGAGTGTATAATTTAAAAATCTAAAAAGTTATAAACACCCTACAGAAAGTTTAACCAACAACTGGATGCATAGTTGCTTGATATTCAAGTAATTCAGTTTAGCATATGTACAAAATAATACATATGTACGTGTACATACAGATCTTATCTATCCTTCCACTACCACTCTCACTGTTCATTCAATAATTGTCCTCTTCAATTTGAATGCTTAAACTATATGTAGTCCGCATTCAGTCTACATGGAAATCCTGTATGAACAGGCAGAACAGAGAAGAAAGCATCACTCTTCCCCATAGAGATCTAGCTCCCTAACCCCTCAATGCATGTGCACTTAACTCAATCAAGCAGATACGCCCCTCGATATATAACTAACTGATATGACAACAACAACAACAACAACACCAACAATCAAGCACAACTCGAGAAGTCAAAGGGTAGCAAACAATAACAATGATTTTAATGTAGGCCTACGAGATAAACAAACAATTTACTCATAATTCTATTCATTATTATCTATTCTATTTTTATCTGATGAACATTACTGGTGCGTCACGACAGTGCTTACATTCTTGCTTACTTTTATTATATAGATAGGATAATGTAAATTTGATTCAAAATTATATGTGAATATAAAAGACCATTTAAATAGTGCAAATATATTACAGTGTAAAGTTTGAACTAAAATTATAATGTTGTGAATAGAATTTTGTGCCATAATTCATCGAAAAACTAGTGCGATGAACTAAAAAGTTTAAGGGGACGGAATTTCAAACCTATCAGTCTATTATCACTATTATCAGCCTATTGTCAGCCTGCCAGCATATCAGTCACTATATCCTTCCAAGCTAACCTAGAATGATACCTTTTTTATCCTAAAGTTGTTATAATTTTCCTATGCTCCAACTCTTCACTGCCTAAGTAGAATATAAACTCTCCCAATGAATACAAGGTGGTGTTCATCATTAGCTGTCTATCAGTTGTATGTTGCTTTATGCGTGTAAGCTTAGCCCTTATAGCCTGTTGCCTTTTTCATGACAGCATATAAGATCATTCAATCAGATTGTGTATTAACTTTGTCAATGATAATACTTATTTTATTTTGATTTATTAGTGGGTGAATATGCAAAATCGAAGTGCTTTGATCAGTAACAAAGTCATTTAATGCAAAATGGCAGAAACAGAAAGTGAAGAAAGAATGAAAAAAGCAGAAGATGGACTCGAAAATGCTAAACATTCCAGTCCTGAAGGTTGAATTTATGTTATATGCTGAAATTATATTAAACTGGTTTGTTCATAGTAGGTTGTATATTTGTTCTGTGTATTTAGTCTGAAGACGTTGCCTCTAAATCTTTAAAAATTTCTCTAATTATTTTAGTCTTCAATTTTACTTTAAATATTTCTATATATACTATGAAGTATCTGAAATTTTGAAGTTCTTTCGATTTGTCTTGACTGATCGTAACCTTGATGGACTGTATATTTAGCTGATTTCCTTTCCTTTGAAATATGTTGTTATATCTCTTTTTCTGAGTCAACATGGAGAAGTGTAGATAGGATATATAACCCTAACTTCAGTTATCCTTCAGACTGACATCACCACACCTATAGAACTGGTTTCTCTTCACTTCTCAGGAAAATTTAATGTTACGCAGTCTTGAACTTTCGACCTCCCTCTCTAGAGGCAAACGTTATACCACTGTACAAAGGCGTTACTCTGCAATTTGACTGACGAACTGAAGTATTGTGACTGATATTATGATACACAGTCCTCGATTGATTGATTGATTGGTTGACTGAATGATTATGTGATCGACTGACATATAGACCAATTTGTTGGTTGGTTGCTTTATTAATTGATTGAGTTATTGATTAATTAAATGATTGATTAATGAATGAATGAATGAATGGATGAACGGATTCATTGAAGATTAACATAAATTTTAAGGCATTTTAGTTTTCATGACTATTGCTATCAGCATCACTACATTCATGTAACTACAATGCCTTTAGATAATTAAACAGTTTCATTAATAATATTGTATGACATTAATATTGATCGCTTGACTGATCAATGATTGAGTTATTTATTGATTGATTGGCATAGTACTGAAGGCAGTTGAGTTTGCAAGGAAGGGTTGTCCAATGTTGAAGGTACGGTCAAGGTTCAACAAGAACAGTCGCCACTTCTACATGGATGACGAGGGATTGGTGCTCAAGTACAGAGGATCCAGAAAACTAAGGAAACTTAGAAAACTTCTGCGAATATCAACTGTTGACATGAGTGCTAGTATGTCGTGTATAATACGATACATTACAATAAAATACAATGCAGTATTGTACAATACAATACACTGCATTGCTACACAGAACAATTTAGTTTTAAATACAATACAATGCATTGATACACAATGCAACCAAAGTAAATATATTTGAATGCAAAACATGACAAAGTGCGAAAATTTCAGTCTAAAAACACAGTAGTACTGTTCACTAGTATCCAAATGTAACATTTTATTACAATGTGCTTAATATATATATATATATATATATATCTTTATTTGCCAATTCTTTCGTAATTTATATTTCAAATACTGGTCAAATGATGATAAACATATTACTTAATTTACATTTAATATATATCTAGATAAAATATCTAGAGGGGATATATTACATTGCTGTTCCCATCCGCAAAACAATAAAGTTTATGATTGCACGTTGTTGCCCTCCAACAAATGAAGAAATATATATTGTGATTTTTCAAAGTAAACACCCTTGGTAAAAGGTCTATAGATTTTGATAATGCTTTTGATAGAATAGACTGAGTAATGATGTTAAATGGTTTGCACAGTTTACGTCAATGATACATGTGTATTGTATTGTGTGCAGTTTACGTCAATGATACATGTGTATTGTATTGTGTGCAGTTTACGTCAATGATACATGTGTATTGTATTGTGTGCAGTTTACGTCAATGATACATGTGTATTGTATTGTGTGCAGTTTACGTCAATGATACATGTGTATTGTGTTGTGTGCAGTTTACGTCAATGATACATGTGTATTGTGTTGTGTGCAGTTTACGTCAATGATACATGTGTATTGTGTTGTGTGCAGTTTACGTCAATGATACATGTGTATTGTGTTGTGTGCAGTTTACGTCAATGATACATGTGTATTGTGTTGTGTGCAGTTTACGTCAATGATACATGTGTATTGTGTTGTGTGCAGTTTACGTCAATGATACATGTGTATTGTGTTGTGTGCAGTTTACGTCAATGATACATGTGTATTGTGTTGTGTGCAGTTTACGTCAATGATACATGTGTATTGTGTTGTGTGCAGTTTACGTCAATGATACATGTGTATTGTGTTGTGTGCAGTTTACGTCAATGATACATGTGTATTGTATTGTGTGCAGTTTACGTCAATGATACATGTGTATTGTATTGTGTGCAGTTTACGTCAATGATACATGTGTATTGTATTGTGTGCAGTTTACGTCAATGATACATGTGTATTGTGTTGTGTGCAGTTTACGTCAATGATACATGTGTATTGTGTTGTGTGCAGTTTACGTCAATGATACATGTGTATTGTGTTGTGTGCAGTTTACGTCAATGATACATGTGTATTGTGTTGTGTGCAGTTTACGTCAATGATACATGTGTATTGTGTTGTGTGCAGTTTACGTCAATGATACATGTGTATTGTGTTGTGTGCAGTTTACGTCAATGATACATGTGTATTGTGTTGTGTGCAGTTTACGTCAATGATACATGTGTATTGTATTGTGTGCAGTTTACATCAATGATACATGTATATTGTGTTGTGTGCAGTTTACATCAATGCTACATGTATATTGTGTTGTGTGCAGTTTACATCAATGATACATGTATATTGTGTTGTGTGCAGTTTACATCAATGATACATGTATATTGTGTTGTGTGCAGTTTACATCAATGATACATGTATATTGTGTTGTGTGCAGTTTACATCAATGATACATGTATATTGTGTTGTGTGCAGTTTACATCAATGATACATGTATATTGTGTTGTGTGCAGTTTACATCAATGATACATGTATATTGTGTTGTGTGCAGTTTACATCAATGATACATGTATATTGTGTTGTGTGCAGTTTACATCAATGATACATGTATATTGTGTTGTGTACAGTCTACATCAATGATATATTTTATTGTCAATTATGTATTTTATTGTGTGCAGTCTAAGATACATTTGTATTGTATTATATGCAGTCTACATCAATGATACATGTGTATTGTGTTGTGTACAGTCTACATCAATGATATAAAGGAGATCAGAGAGGGGTGTGCCTCAGATAGACTTGTTTCTGCTTACAGGAGGGCTAATCAACCACCGGTATGTCATCTGCATTCTAATTTTATCCCGAGCACGATTCTAACATCATCTTCTGTTAATGAAATCAGAGTCAAACCATAACCATCTAGTGTACTATATGGATTTAAAGATTAATGGTGTTGGCATGTGAAGATGTTGTCTGCCAGACATACAGTTAACTGTAGAGTTAAGCACCTAACTGCTCTATCGGGGAAAATCAATTTCATGAAGCGTTAATTTTAGTTTAATTTTCGAGTAAATTACTAATTGATTTATTGATCGATCGATTGATTGATTGAGTGCTTGATTCATTGATCGATTGATGGATTGATTGATTGATTGACTGATTGAATGTGTAGTCAGACAGGTGCCTGGTGCTGCTGATAGGATATTAAACTACTTATTGACTGATTGATTGATTGATTGATTGTGTAGTCAGACAGATGTCTGGTGCTACTGATAGGAGAGCGGTATGCCACACTCGACCTGGTCGCCAGCACGGCTGAACACCGGCACCTGTGGGTGGAGGCTTTGAGACATCACAGGGATCAGCTCCTGCACGAGGCGTCCATCAATCCCAGAGCTGTTCGTGATCAGTATCCTTCCTGTTACTGGAAAAGTTGATCAGTTTTCTGCTTGATAAGATAATAATACTAATAATAATAATAATAATGCTAATAATAATAACAATAATAATAATAATAATAATAATAACAATAATAATAATAATAACAATAATAATAATAACAATAATAATAACAATAATAATAATAACAATAATAATAACAATTATAATAATAATAATAATAACAATAATAATAATCGGACAGATAGCTATGTTACAACTGAAAACACTCTTGCATCTGATTATCTAATTCGTTCTACTTCTCTCTCCAACAGCTTGGCTCACACTCAGAATTTAATTTCACCCCGCCATTCTTCAACAGTCTACCCACATGCACAGCTCCGTTCGGAATATCATCATCATGGTCAGACTGATAATGAAGTTCTTCATGCACATCAACTAGTTTCTGAAGATCTTCATGAACTTCAACCCGAACTTACGGCACCTGCCAGAGGTCTTGCCAAGGCTGATGCAACGGAAGAAAGTGATGTGATTAAGAGAGTTTTGTCTACTAGTCCATCTACAGACGCTTATCCTCCTCAATCTGCGCTATTCAAATATGACGCTCACAACCCTTACAAGACCTCTGACTTAACTTCCACCCCAACTGTGACTGCTATCTACAAAGAGAGCTCCTTAGGTTTGTTGGAGAGTGACTCAGAGGCTATTCAGTCAGTGTGCCGAGGTTATAAGCCCATCTCACTGCGCCGTCTCGAACAGGGAGTCCTGGGCTACAGCCTCAGGGAGCGTTTCTCCGCCGCCTCTCAGCCCTGTCCTCCACGGCGTACCAACGCCGTATCCCCTAGATGCTCGAAGGCCGAGACCCTCATGGGTGCCTCCAGGGATGGTAGGAATAAATTCCATTCGAGTAGGAAGAGGCAGGTATCGAGGCTGTCATTGGTCGATCCTCGGAGAAATTTAAGCAGTCAGCCTGTCGAAGGGCTTGAAGAGTCAGAGAGTGTGGTAAAGAGAATGAATGAAATTTTCACGAACCGAACGTGGGTCGCTACATATCACAACGACCAGAGGCGCATTAAAACAGTGAAGGCTAAGAACTACGGGACTCACGAGAGGACAATGGAACAGAGGCCTGACGAATGCGGTGGCTCCTCTGGTACTCAGGCTGGCTACCCCTCCTCACCCAGCCATATGTCCAGATCTCCCTGCAATCAGCGGCCTGCCCCGTCCAATCCCAGTCACGCTTCCCCTCGACATTCCCTGCAGAGTTTATCACGGAATACGACAGGGGAGGCAGGGAGAAGGGCGCTTGGACTTATGTCTGAACGTGCAGAATCCGCTAATGGAAGCGTGGAAAGGATTTATAGCGTTGCGGAAAGCGAGCCCGTGTGGGGTTGCAGCTGGCATTCCTGTGGAGACTTCATAGCAACATGCTCCATGGACAACAACTCCAAGATATGGGACATCAACAGTCTGCGATGTCGCAACACGTTGAGAGGTCACACGGGCTCTGTTAACAGCATACAGTTCCTCTACTACTCCAACACTGTGCTCACCTGCTCCGCTGATAAAACTATCTCGCTCTGGGACGCCAGAACTGGTATATGTGGTCAGACCTTCTTTGGACACAATCATTCTGTTAATCACTGTACATTCAATCTCAGGGGTAACACGGTGGCTTCCTGCGATTCTTTTGGAATAACTAAACTGTGGGACGTGAGGAAGGTGGCGGAGCTTACCACAGTGGACGTTGGACCGCATCAAGCCAGCATGGTCGCCTTCGATCCCACCGGGGCGCTGCTTGCGGTAGCCAGCAATGATGGAAGCATTCGTACCTATGAACTGGACACGGGAAATGTGAGTGCACTGACGGGTCATGAGGACGCTGTGCAGTGTGTCACATTTGACAGGAACGGGGAATTGCTCGTGTCAGGTGGAATCGATCTCTCTGTCAGGATCTGGACTTAAGCAGCTTCCTCGCGTCAGTGATGGACGAGGATATGAACGTTAAATCCACATTAGCCATTCAATATTCATGTGTTATTCATTATTCAGTGAACTATTGAGTCTTTGATAATAATAATAATAACAATAATAATAATAATGATAATGATAATGATAATGATAATGATAATAATAATAATAATAATAATAATAATAATATTATAATTGTCTGCTTGAACAATTCTTTTAAGCAGCTAGATGACCTCGAGTAGCCGGACGGCGATTCAGCACGTATTGCTTGAATCGTTTTTATCAAACCCAGGTTCTTTACACTGGGGTAAAAATATAATAAAAATAAAGGTTTAACGTCTGTTTCCACATCCAAGGATGATTTCAGGGACGTCCCCAACAGCACACATAACTACAGAGATCAATTCACCCAGAGCAATCTGCAAAAGAAATTTGCTGAGGAGAAGTAAGGTCCTAAACGAAAGCCAGTCCGGTGATCAAAAAGGGTCAGGGTAGATTTATTATGTCTATGGTGGGAAAAGGTAAGTCTAAAAGGTGGCCTAACATAGCAGATCTTAGGCTCAGATTTTCTATAAGTCGGCTGCTCTAAAGTTCTAGTATATCTTTGACTAAATGTATTTCACTATTTTTAAGTTTAAAGATTTCAATATTTAACGTTCTGCATAAGGAAAATCAACCTTTTATTTGTTCCTGTGTGTTTTTATTTAATGTAAGATAATTAATGTAATCATAAGAAATGTAACTGATAATTTTGGAAATTCCTATACAAAAATATGTCCATAATTTTATTTTTAAAATGTTATATCAGATCTAACTTTAACTTTCATATTAAATATGCTAGATAGTAGATGTTACGATTAGTGTTGTTTATTTACACAATAGCATTATTTTTTAGTTAAGGCTAGAGAAAGGTAGACCACAACTGATGTCATGCTTAAAAATGACATGAAATAAAAAGCACATATTGACCGATGATATGGTGTGAAACAGAGAGGATTGAAGAAGGTCTATTCGTATCCCAACCGTAGTTAAACTGGGATTTTAGGGAAGATGACGGTGATGATGATGATGATGATTTTTATGATGTGATTGTTATTATTATGAAGTTATATCATTTATTGCATTATGAAGTTACTTACATTACCCAACATTTGCTAAGAGAGCGTATTATTTGTTATTATTATGAAGTTATATCATTTATTAGCATTACGATGTTACTTACATTACCCAACATTTGGTAAGAGAGAGAGAGTATTACGTATTATTATTATAAAGTTATTCAAGTTATGCAATGCTGCTTTTACTAATGGTAAGATCTGCTATTCTGTAATGATTAGTCTGCTGCTGTTGCTGCACTTAACAACTCTGCTCAGATATCTAAGGCTGATGTTTGAGGGAGCCGATGCTAACAGCAATGGAAGACTGGACCTAGAGGAGGTCATTGACCTTGTGAACAGTGTCAACGCTTCCGTTCATCCGGAATATGCAAATCTCGTAAGTTATATTATTTGAAACAACTTGTTTAAAACTGTCAAAGCAAAACGTGCTCCTAGCTTGAATAGGTTCCTCTTATATGTATTATAATTAATCAGCTCTTTAGTTGTTATAGAATATATAGTATGTTCATGTGACCTGTATTAGGAAAGAGAAATTCTTGAGAAATATAAAATGATGACTTGAGTCAATTATTACGTACAGATTACATAGAATTAATAATAATAATAATAATAATAATAATAGTGATAATATTAATAATAACAATACCGAGCAAACCGGCGATAAATGAGAGACATCTTTTCTTTGGCAAAGACTTTACATGACTTTGCAAAGATTTATTGAATTCTGCTTCAGCAATTCTTTTAAGCAGCTAGATGACCTCGAGTAGCCGGGCGGCGATTCAGCACGTATTGCTTGAATCGTTTTTATCAAACCTCGGATTCTTTACACCTGGGGTAAATAATAATAGTAATAATAATAGTAATAATAAATAATAATAATGGCAATAATAATAAAGATAATTATTAGTAAACATCTATTAATAGCCACTCAGTTCCATGTCCTACAGTTTGTGTTGTTGTTGTTGCTCAGCTGTGCCTGAAGGCTAAACTGAAGACTGCTCAGAAGAAATCTGATCAGAGAGGCAATGCTGTGAATCCTAAAGATGTGGTCAGCATAACTATAACTAAATTGTTTTCTTTTTGTTATTTCTATTACAATTATTATTTTTATATTATATTAATTTCTTAAATAAGTTTTGCTTTATAATGCATCAAAAATCTTCTTCAGATCAGAAAAATACTCAAAATATTCGTTTGTGATTATTTAAAATTATTTTTTCTGGTTTTCTTTTGGCACTGAGCATTTACATTCAACATGTTGATAGTCCACTGTGTATAAGACAACAGCATATCTCGGCTGAAGATTTGCATATAAATTCGTTATATGAGAACACGATAGCCCAGAAATAAATAAAAGATGTTTAAGGCAAATAAATTTACATTTCAAATAGAATTTGTAATTTTGAAATTATGCTACTTGGTGCCATAATCCTTTCTTTATAGACAGGAAAAAGAGGCAGGGGCCGAGATTAAGAAGAAGAGTTGATAGGACACATTCTAAGGGGGGAAGGGCTATAAAAGAGGTCATAGAAGGTAGAATGGAAGGAAAAAGAGGCAGGGGCAGGCCGAGATTAGGTATGTTAGATGATTTAAAGACTCACTCATGTGTGGAAATGAACAGGAAAGCGAAAGACATAGAAGAGTGGAGGCGTTATATACCATGGACCTGCCAGTAGGCAGTGCATTAAGAGAGAGAGAGAGAGACAGACAGGAAACTGATGTTAAGTTTCAGTCTTTATTTTGGCTCTGTTTTATTTTCCATACAGTATTTCAAAAAGCTGGACCTGAACGTTGATGAGTTCATAACTTTTATGGAGGAGCTGATGAGAAGAAGAGAAATAGAGAATATCTTTAAGAGGTGGACATACATATGCATGTACAGAGTAGTATGTAGTATGTATGTTACATGGGCGTGATCATGTATACGAATATGTATGAATCTCATACATACGTACATACATGCATACATACATACATACATACGTACGTACGTACGTACTTATGTATGTATGTATGTCGTATCTATGTATGATGCATGTATGTATGAGATTCATACTTATTCGTAAACATAATCAAACTCACGTAATCATACATACATACGTACGTATACCTACATGCGTACATACATACATATATACATACATATATACATACCTACCTATAAATATACGTGCATACATACATACATTTATACATGCAAGAAAGGGTAAAGATTTCTAAAGAAAACAGTAAATACTGTATAGTTATAATAAATGGAAGTTGTGCTGTTATTATTGTGACGTCGACTTCATATGTTTAGAAATTAAGTTTAACGTCTGTTTCTTCTCTTAAAAACTTTTAAGTGACCGGTGAGCTCTGAGTTTGAACCCTGAACCTGCTGGTCCTCAGTAGAAAGGCTTAACGACGAGATACTAGCTCATCCGCATTTTCTCTATTTTGCCATGGACGACGACAGTATTGTAGCTATGCTTGTTGTTGTTGTTGTGTAGATATGATCATAACAAAGGTTTTCTCACTTCAGCTGAACTTCTCACTTTCTTCAAAGATAATCATCAGGTTCTCATCAATCAGTCAATCCATCAATCAATCAAATAGTCAATCAATCCATCAATAAATGCATCAATCAATCAAATAATCAATCAATCCATCAATCAATCCATCAATCAATCAAATAATCAATCAATCAATGAGTCTATTGAGTCATATGATAATATCTAAAGTTTTGTCTAACAGTCAGTTAAACAAGCCAGTAATCAATTAATCATATTTTTTGTGGAAATATTTGTGTAATATTTTAATAAATCAAATCAAGATCTCTTTAACTTATATTTGCTTATTTAGTTTGTGGATGTAGTAGGAGTAAATTTTATTGACTGATAGTGTGTGGAAGTGTTTTCTAGACTAGTTACGCAATATACAATAAAATATATATTTTAATTTTATTTACAGAATTAAAT
This sequence comes from Enchytraeus crypticus, assembly GCA_905160935.1. Taxonomy (NCBI): domain Eukaryota; kingdom Metazoa; phylum Annelida; class Clitellata; order Enchytraeida; family Enchytraeidae; genus Enchytraeus; species Enchytraeus crypticus. Next base: position 146,399 of record CAJHZI010000711.1, on the reverse strand, counting down.
TAACATGGTATTTTCTTGAATGTAGAAACTACAAGACAGTGTTGCTTCTACAATCGTTAGACATTGCAAGCTTACAAGGAATATTCTGATGGATGCTTGCCTAGGGATTTATTGACGATGTGCAAAAGATTGTAACTTAAAAAAAAATAGTTTTACGTTTTTGTATCGATCCTTATCAGGTTATAAGTTTACCAAAATCGATCTTCCAATATGAACACGAACGTTGTACAGAAACCTTCCTCATATTCTGCAAAATTTCTGTTGTTATTGTTGTTGTTAGGACAACATCGCGGAAGAGGAATGCATTGCGCTGATAAAGAAATACGAATCGGTTCCAGAACTGAAAGAGAAAAAGCTTCTCTCTTCTGAAGGTATTCAATCAATAAGAATTTAACGTCTGGTTCCTCACCATAAGGCAATGTCAGGGACGTAGTCTATGAAACGACTACAGTTTAGTTTTATTACGACGGTTTAGCGTCACGTTTCGCACCCTAAGATGATGTAGGAGAAGTGTTATCTGCTAAACAAGTTAAATGTCGTATCAGTCTAACCTTCATATCTTTTCATGTTGTTGTTGTTTAAACATTTGTAATTTGCTGCAGTCCATTTTCCTCTGAGTTTAATCCTTAGGATTGATGGAAGCAGTGTGATCTGCTAGGATTGCAGATCTTGTTTTGAGTCCTGACTTTTCAGAGTTTGATTACTCGTAAAAGACTAAATCCTTTATTCTACTTTCATTAGAAACTTAAAATACATAAGTTTGTTAATGGCTAAAGCAGATAGATTGATTAAATTATCAATCAATTTTGTTTAGTGATTGATTGATTGATTAGTTGAGCAATTATTAATATATTGATTAAGTGATTAGTTGATCAATTAATTATTGATGTATTGATTGATTGATTAATTGATTGATTATTTGATCAATTGTAGATATATCGATTGATGGATTAATTGATACATTATTGATATATTAATGAATGAATTTATTGATAAAATGGATAATGACAATTAATATATTGATTAAATGAGTAAATGCTTTGCTGATTGCCTAGATCGATTGTTTAAATGAATGAATGAATTAATGATTGATTGATTGATCAATGCAGGATTTGAGCTCCTGTTCAACTCGACACATTTGGATATAAGAAAGAGTTCGTGTAGCACAGTCTATCAGGACATGAGCCGTCCGCTGTGTGACTACTACATAGATTCCTCACATAACACGTGAGTGAGGATTGTATGCAACACTCTGTAACATAGTTTATGGATCTAATGACACTCAAATATAGCCGTTCAGCATCATTGCATGTCTCATTCATGATAACACCGAGCACTTATTGCTGGTTTCACTGGTTTCCTATAATAGGACACTAAACTATGTTTAACGTATCATTCTATAGTACAAGTGTGCTGTCAGAGATTGTCCTAATTTTTTTTGCTCGCTGGCTTGATTTTGTCTCAGTAGTGCTCGATGTTGTCATTCATGACTGTAGCACTCTAATTGTTTTTATGTTATGTTATGTCCTGCCAAAATTCAACCCCGTGAACTCTTGTTTCTCGAACAACTGTGATATCGACTGACCAATTCTGCCGATACACTTAGCATAGCGTCAGCTAATCGGATTTAAATCATTCCTGTTGTTGTTCCACGTCCTTGACATTGCCTTATGGCGAGGAACCGGACGTTATATTCTTATTGATTTTTTGACTGTTTCTGTGCAGTTACATTGAGACGAACCAGTTAACCAGTGACAGCAGAGTCGAGTCGTATGTTATAGCACTGAGAGACGGGTGCAGATGTGTAGAACGTGAGTCAATTATGTTAGACCTCTATCTATTCACTGAGAGACGGGTGTAGATGTGTAGAACGTGAGTCAATTATGTTAGACCTCTATCTATTCACTGAGAGACGGGTGCAGATGTGTAGAACGTGAGTCAATTACGTTAGACCTCTAATCTGCTAATTGATTGCTTTTTCTTTAGTTGTTCTGTGAGAAATGTGATGAAAGCCTGCTTTCTCAGATGATTGATAAATTGTTGGATTTGGATGGTTAGTTGGATGATAATTGATTGATTGATTGATATATCGAGCAGTTGATTGACTGATTGAGTCATGGATTGATTGACTGCTACAGTTGATGTATGGGATGGAGACGATGAACCCGTGATATTTCACGGCATGGCTGGCTTCACAATGACGTCTAAGATACTGTTTCGTGACGTCATAGAGGTGATCAGCAAGTTCGGTTTTGAATTTTCTGAGTGAGTATCATGAAGCTATACTGATCTAAAGCTTTGATAACTATGATAATACGCAATGTTATAGCTATAATCAGCTATGCATGCTACTGACTCAGACACCAGTCTTAATGACAGCATAAGGTAAAGCGTTGAATTTGATGCCATGCAATGTAGATACCGTCTCATATCGAGCTAGAGAACCACCACTCTGTGAAACTGCAGATGATGATGATAATGACGATGACGATGATGATGATGATGATGACGAGGCTGATGATGATGATGATAATGATGATGATGACGACGATGACCTTGATGATCTAATGTAGATGTCCTCTCATATTGTCACTGGAGAACCATTGCTTAGTTGAACAGCAGACTATGATGATGATGATGATGATGATGATGATGATGATGATGATGATGATGATGATGATGATATGATGATGATGATGATGATATGATGATGATGATGATGATGATGATGACGGTGATAATGATGATGATGATGATGATGATGATGGTGATGATGATGTAATGTAGATATCCTCTCATATTGTCGCTAGAGAACCACTGTTCAGTGGAACAGTAGACTATGATGATGATGATGATGATGATTATGATGATGATAATGATGATGATGATATTGATGATGATGATGATGATGACGATGATGATGGTGATGATGATGTAATGTAGATATCCTCTCATATTGTCGCTAGAGAACCACTGTTCAGTGGAACAGCAGACTATGATGGCGAGAATCATGAAATCCATTCTAGGAGGTTTGTTTCACTCCTCTCTATAGTATCCTCTCCTGCTCAGAGTTTATTTTCTAATATTTTGTGCAAATTTCATAAATATATTTTAATTTAATCTGGGTGTATAAGATGTGTTGAGTCAGAGGGTTAAGGAATATTTCTGCAGATATTAAAGGGGCGACTAATCATATACTGAAGAGCAACCTATCACCTAGACTCTAGAAATTGCTACAAAATTTTCTAAAAGTCCCGACCCTAGTTAAACTGGGATTCGATGATGACTGTGAAATTACTGTAAAGTCGCTGTGTATTTTTCTCCAGGGAGACTATTCACAGAGGATTTGCCTCCGGATTGCACACAGCTGCCTACTCCAGAACAATTGAAAGGAAAAGTTATTGTAAAGGTTTGACCAGTAGCTAGAAATCTTTGTTTTAAATTTTCGTTTGTAGTTAGATCGGCGGCTATCTTCTATGCGTGTCACCAAAGTGAAATATTTGTTATCTTTTGAAGAGACATTTTTCTCATGAGTCACTTGAGTCACTTGATTTAAGAGACATTTTTCTCATGAGTCACTTGAGCTAAGAGACATTTTCTCATGAGTCACTTGAGTTAAGAGACATTTTCTCATGAGTCACTTGATTCAAGAGACATTTTTCTTGAGTCACTTGATTTGAGAGCAATTTTCCAAATTTTATGTGCCATTTACCATCTATGTCTGAAGATTAATGGACTCAACTGAATTGAGTGGATTGATTTATTGAATGAGAGACTGACTCACTCATTAACTAATTGTTAGACTGATTTCTGGAAGAATGTTTAGATTGATTTAGTTGCTGATTGATTGATCAATCGATCGATCGATGGATTTATTGATTGCTTGCTCGATTGATTGATTAATTGATTGATATATTAATTGGTGAATGATTGATTGACTGATTGGTGGATAGACTTATTGATGATTGATTGATTAATTAATTGATTAATTGACTGATTGGCGGATTTACTGACTGCTGATTGTTTAATTAATTGATTGATTGATTTATTGGTGGATTGACTGATTGATGATTGATTAATTTATTGATTGACTGATTGGTGGATTGATTGATTGATGATTGATTAATTAATTGGTTGACTGATTGGTGGATTGACTGATTGATAATTAATTAATTGATTGACTGATTGATTAATGGATTGATTTATTCACTGATTGGTGGATTGCTCATTGATTGACAGTGTAAGAAGATAGCTGACCCCGCTGAATTGAACTTTGACCCTGAGGAGCTGCTAGGTAACCTGGAGGAGGCGTCACTGGCCCAGCACCTGGACTACGAGAGACTGAGGCAGGAGACACTGGCGGACCTGAAGAAGAGAGAGAAGGACAAGTCTAACGAGTTGTCGAGAGAGTTGTCAGACTGCATCGTTATCTGTAGGGCGACGAGCTTCAAGAACTTCGAGCAGTCCAAGAAAAGTATACACTACCTCTCTCTCTCTGGTTTATGAGTTATTATACTGACATCATTTATGAGTTTACTATACGCCGCCACTGGCTCCAGCCAGTGGCGGCGTCGTATCGCCTAGGCTTCAGAAATTACTACAAAATTTTCTAAAGCCAATGGAATAGTGTAAGGTATACTCGTGTCCCGACGCGAGCTAATCTCGGATTGAAAGGAAGATGATGATGACGATGATGATGATGATGATGATGATGATGCTGATGATGATGATGATGATGATGATGATTATGATGATGATGTTGATGATGATGATTCACCGTTAAGACTGCTATTCAGTCATCCATGATAATATTATCTTATGCAGATTCATTTGCAGAGATGTCGTCATTCTCTGAGAGCAAGGCACTGAAGCTGATAGAGAAAGACATGGACGGCTACATAGCGCACAACAGACGTCAGGTCAGCCGCACATACCCTGCCGGCTTTAGAACCGGTTCCAGCAACTACGATCCGGTTCCTATGTGGCTGGCCGGCTGCCAGATTGGTAAGATGTGTTGTTGTTTTGTCTTGCAGTGCTAGAACCGGTTCCAGACTGTCAATCAGTTGGTTATATAGCGTAATCTAACAAAAAGATCAAGGACAGTTTTGACTTGCATGTTTACTCAACCTTTTCGTGTCTGATGGAGTAAATCGTTTACAACTTTACTCTCTTATTTTCCTTCCTCACTTCTTGCTTAGTCGCCTTTTGTGACCAGCTAACTGTTCGTTTATTCTGAGTAATTTCGATAACAAATGTCAAAGAAATCCAAGTTATGTTATCTTATCAAATGTTGTCTTATCAAATGTTATCTTATCAAATGTTATCTTATCAAATGTTATCTTATCAAACGTTATCTTATCAAATGTTATCTTATCAAACGTTATCTTATCAAATGTTATCTCATCAAACGTTATCTTATCAAACGTTATCTTATCAAACGTTATCTTATCAAATGTTATCTTATCAAATGTTATCTTATCAAATGTTATCTTATCAAATGTTATCTTATCAAATGTTATTGCGTTATTACAATGTCAAACATAATTGTCGTTGAAGGTTATGCTTTTGTCTAGGTCTGTTGGTTGTTTGTGTAAGTTTTCTTTTGTACACTGTGTTTACTTTTGCAGTGGCCTTGAACTTTCAAACGCCTGACTCCCCTATGCACTTGAACAGGGGCCTATTCGAGGACAACGGTAGATGTGGATATGTGCTAAAACCCGAGTTCCTCAGAACCTGTACGTTGCTCATTTACAAAAACTTACTCTTTTCGCCTTGCTTTGTTAATATTTGCATTATTATTTAAATAATTTAATGTATGATAAACAAACAACAAATGAATCTGTAGGTAATGTCTATTTCGTTAATGAAGTTATGTTACATTGAGCTGGGTCGTTCAGCAGTTTTATAACGTTTAATTTGCACAAAAGCCGGCAATATCAGACATAATACCTACATTTTTATATTCGCTGCTTTATGCAATATGCCACAGTAACGCTACAGGTGAAAATATAACAGTTTTAAGTTTCTTCTGGCAGCTATAAAGAGATAGATCAGACTGACGCAGACTGACAGGAAGATTATTCCAAACAGTTGGTCCAGATATGTAGTACGCCCTGGCAAACATCTGGACGTGTCCTAGACAAGTGCTTAGAATTTATTCTCTGTTAACCAATTCGTTTATGTACTTGTGTAAATACATCCCTGACATCATCCGTGGATGAGGAAATGGACGTCAAACGTTTATTATTATTATTATTATTATTATTATTATTATTATTATTATTATTTGTATATCTGTTGCTGGCGCTGATAAGAAATATTGATATTTTTATATTTTAGCATCGCCTGTTTGCAAGCCTTATGGACCATACCCTAAAGAGTGGAAGAAGAGAATGAAAATAAAGGTGTGTGGTAGTCTAAAAAACTCAAATTATAATATTACCATTCTCTTCCTGTCATTCTCCACCCGTCTTTCGATGCTTCTCTCTCGCTCTGCCTATCTCTTTCTCTTCTCTCGATATGTATATATATATATATATATATATATATATATATATATATATATATTATATGTATATCTCTCTCTGCCTATATCTTCTCACTTGTTAATTAATCTCCTCTGGTTGATTTAATTGATTGATTGAAGCTGGTGGCCGGCTATCAGTTGCCTAAGAAGGAAGGAGATGATGTTGATAACATACTGGACCCGTATGTTAGGATCAGCATTGCCGGGGTGCCGCGTGATAAACAAGAGTTCACCTCAAAGATCATCCATGACAACGGTTCTTACAAACTTTAGTGTTTAGAAAGTCTATATATGCTCATATACATGTAGGTAAATGCATACGTACATACATACGTACGTACGTATGTACATACATACATACATACATACATACATACATACATACATACATACATACATACATACATACATACATACATACATACATACATACATACATACATACATAAATGCATACATACACACATACATACATACACATTACACACATACATACATGCATGCATACATACATGCATGCATACATACATGCATGCATGCGTCGCGGATACATACAATATATACATTCATGCTTAGAGAGATTGATAGATAGAAAGATAGATAGATGTTAAAAACAGTTTAATAATTATAAGTAAACTACAAAAACATTAATGTTGACAGCTCTTTACTGTTAGATATTTTGCTTTAAAATGTTATTATGAATATATAATATATAATAAAGTGAATAATTGTAATAAAATGATAATAAATAGTGATTAAAACTAATAGTTAATAATGGATTAAATGGTAATTAATCCACCTAACTGAGGAAATCAACGGGAAACCACCTCAGAAGCCATATTTTTCCCAAGGTATAGGCTACATAAGGTATGGATAAGGCATAGACGTTATGAAGGGATTAACTTCTTGATCTAAGGAGTGCTCTTTTGGATCGAGAAAGCTGACTTTGAATATGAATATGTGCCTTGAACCTGCCACTTGGCAGTGCACTAAAGAAGAAAAAAACTAATAGTAATGTGAAACCTTTGTCATCTCGAGCAGGACTTAATCCAGAGTGGAACGAGGAGTTTCTATTTAAGATTCGCTGTCCACCGTTCGCTCTGCTCTACTTTCAAGTTATTGACTCGTCGAAGAGCGGCACTGATGAGCTAGTGGCTCAGTACTGCCTGCCCTTCAACTGTGTGCGTGAGGGTAAGTGTGCAGCGGCCTGTGCTAACTTGTACAGCTAGTGTAGCTTAGTTCAAATGTGTACTACCAGTGTAGCTTAGTACAGACTTCTACTACTAGTGGAGCTCTATACAAAGTTGTACTACTGATGTAGCTTAGTACAAATGTGTACTACTGATGTAGCTTAGTACAAACTTGTACTACTAGTGTAGCGTAGTACAAACTTGTACTACTAGTGTAGCTCAGTACAAACTTGTACTACTAGTGTAGCGTAGTACAAACTTGTACTACTAGTGTAATTCAGTATAAACTTGTACTGCTGGTGTAGCTTGGTACAAACTTGTACTACTAGTGTAGCTACGTACAAACTTGCACTACTAGTGTAGCTCAGTACAAACTTGTACTTTTAGTGTAGCTTAGTACAAACTTGTACTAGTTTAGCTTAGTACAGACTTGTACTATTAGTGTAGCATAGTACAGACTTGTACTATTAGTGAAGCATAGTACAGACTTGTACTATTAGTGTTGTTTAGTACAAACTTGTACTACTAGTGTAGCTACGTACAAACTTGCACTACTAGTGTAGCTCAGTACAAACTTGTACTTTTAGTGTAGCTTAGTACAAACTTGTACTAGTTTAGCTTAGTACAGACTTGTACTATTAGTGTAGCATAGTACAGACTTGTACTATTAGTGAAGCATAGTACAGACTTGTACTATTAGTGTTGTTTAGTACAAACTTGTACTACTAGTATAGCTTAGTACAAACTTGTACTACTTGATGTACTGCAAGCTTATGTTCTCAACTTGTAATAGTCTATTGTCTTCATACTTCATCTACACAAATCTTGTGTATTTATATTAATTTTCTAATTTTTCCATTAAATTAAGTAATTTCAATTTTCGCAATCTCGTGTACTCATATATTGGCTATCAACTCTCTGTTCGTGTCTTTTTATTTTATGTTACCAATCTGGTGCACTCGTCTGTTGTAAATGAGCTCTTTATTAAAGTCTTTATTTTACATTATTGTAGGTTACAGGATGATATCATATCTTTATTAAAATCTTATGTTACACTATTTTAGGTTACAGGATGATAAACCTGAAGAGCGCTGCTGGAGAGAATGATGACAACAGCAAATTACTAGTTCACATTCACATAACATAGCTCACATAACATAGTCTTATGTTATAATGTGATTTTTTGCTGAGTGTTATGTAGATAGTTCACATAACATAGTCTTATGTTATAATGTGATTTCTTGCTGAGTGTGATGTGGATAGTTCACATAACATAGTCTAATGATATAATGTGATTTCTAGCTGAATGTAATGTTAATAGCTTACATAACATAGTCTAATGATATAAATTGATTTCTAGCTGAGTGTAATGTGAGTAGCTCGCATAACATAGTCTAACGTTATAAAGTAATGTGCTTTCTAGCTGAGTGTAATGTGAATAGCTCGCATAACATAGTCTGATGTTATAAAATAATGTGATTCTACCTGAGTGTAATATATATACACATAACATAGTCCAATGTTATAAAGTAACGTGATTTCTAGCTGAGTGTAATGTGAAGCGCATTACACAATGTGATGCTCTGTCATAGCTATCTGTTTACTAATCTAGGTGGAAGTTACGGGGGGGGGGGGGTTGAGTGAGTTCTGTGTAGATGATAGCACGTGTTCGTCAGAATCAAGAGAACTGGATTCAAATTTTTTGTCAGCCGACTATGAAAATCTCAAGGATTGTTTGGAAGATTATTTCCTGTCTTTAGTGTTCTCTGAAGTGAATTTACAGAGCATGAAATATAGGTGACAATTATGTAAACTTGTGCACATGTCATTGGTAAGTTAAGGAATAGTTATCTCAGTTAACTGCGGCTTATAATAAATCCAAACACTTTAACAAGTAGTCTCTGAGTGAAGCTGTATAGCAATAAATTAGTTTTCCAGTTTTGCCCCTCCCCTTCATTCCACTGGTTTTCTATTTTTTCAAGCTCTGCTCAAGGCCATAAATCTTGTATAAATGGGTTGTTTTATAATGTCAGATGTTCTATTTATAAACCGCCTTGTATAAACTACTTTCACTTTGATATTTGCTCTATCAGATTTCTATTAAATGTGTACTCTATGTCAACTGCTTGTGCCTAAGAGATGACTTATATGTATATAAGGCTACTGCACGATACTCTCAGGCATTCTATGGCTATTGCGTGATATTATAGGTCATTTGTTAATGATTGACTTTTGTTACATGATCAATGGGCTACTAAAATTTGATATAACTGCTCATAGATGCGGATTTAGATAGCTAAGGGATTCTATGTTATAAAGCACTATGATATTTTTTATTCTCAATTGCTCATTGGTGCCTCTAATTTGTGGCTAATATTTATTTATATTTACTTTTTTATTGCTAAAAGACTTTACAAGCGAATGGGAAGAAAGTATTTTGGATTGACTGATGATATGGTATGGGACAGAGAGGAGTGGAGACGGTCTATTCGTATCCCGACCCTCGTTAAACTGGGATTTAAAGTGAAGATGACAATGACGACTCTGTTTATTTATTTATTTAGAGTACTTTTGAGCACCGAACTGGCGTAGTTTAGCCTTTCTCTCACGACTTGTGGTAAAAAAATTACTGGTTCGGCTAATAGCGATATATGACTTCATGCCTAGATGCTGAGTGGAACTCTTTATTTGATTGCAATTGCTTCTTAATTTCTCTATGATGTAACACACTCTGGTCTATGGAGATAAAAAAAGACTTCGCTTATTCAAAGAAATGAATAAATAAATTTTAAAACGGCTAACTAAAGTAAATCCTCTGTGCGAAGAATTTGCTTCTGGTATTGTGCTCTGAAACCAGTACCATGACAGTGTAGCCTACATTGGGAACTCAATTTCAGCGTTTTTGTGTTTTTTTAACTATGGTTATCTTGTATTTTCTCTAAATGTATTGTCGATGTCGATATTTATTTGCCTTACAAATCGTGTTTGTCGTCTATAAATCTATTTACTATAATCACGTAATGAAATGCTTTTTAATTATTTATTGTTAAAAGACTTGTAATACTGGAAGCAGCTGTATTTCTACTTTTTCTATCCTGATGTTTAATGATGATGAATTTGTTTTATAGTTAAGACAAGCTTATATAAAACTCTCTAATTGCAATTCTCGCCGAACCACTTGTAGTTTAATTCACAGAAAATTGTTCTGATTCATCTTATTTGTTACTATGATTTGATTCATCTGAATCATTTCGTCACGATGATTGTATTCATCTGAATCATCGTCACGATGATTTGATAAATCTGAATCATCGTCACGATGATTGTATTCATCTGAATCATCGTCACGATGATTGTATTCATCTGAATCATCGTCACGATGATTGTATTCATCTGAATCATCGTCACGATGATTGTATTCATCTGAATCATCGTCACGATGATTTGATTCATCTGAATCATATCGTCACGATGACTTAACAGTCGTCACTTATAATTGCAATGCAGTTCGTCATATTTAGTAATTCTAATGAACGTGCTTCTTTTCTGTGCTAATCTTGCCTAACTACGAACAAAGTTTTAATTTTCAGTCTATTGTCTTGTATGAATTATATATATATATATATATATATATATATATATATATATATAATTGATACTTAATTCATACTTATTACATATATATATACTTAGTTGAAATAGATATTCTGTATTTTGTGATCGGTATAAATTATAATGTACAGTGACAATAAGTTTATTGATATTGTCGTCCTCAACAACCTCGAGCACTATGACGTCAAGTCGGCCATGCAGTGAGGATATCAAATAAAGAGGTAAATCATCCAATGTTCCTAATGCCAGTCCACAGTAAGATAATGTCACGTGATTATGTCACGTGAGCGCGCTCACTAGAGCTCATCAGTCAATCAGTCAGTAAGAACTTAACGTCCGGTTCCTCGCTCCAAAAGTCAATGTCAGGGCCGTCGTTTTCATCATGGCGACCTGACACACTCGATATACCGTCACAACATTTGTTCATGTGTTTTACACCACAAATTACGAAATACAGTAACTTACTGTTAGCTTAATCATTGTGACGGTAGCTCGAGTGTGTCGAGTCGTCATGAAGAGAAGGTTTGTGCTTCTGAACCTTGTCGTTAAACGCACTACAACCTACCTACAAATCACGCCGCTGTAAGCCGTGATATCTACATGTATAATATTTGATCGGTTTAGTGGAGAAACATGAATTTTTTCTAATTGCGAGCAAACTTATTTTCATTTTGAATTTATTAACACTGTAATATTGTACGATGTAGTTTTAAAAAATATCTTTGATTACTGGCCAGTACACAGAGGTTTTGGATGCTACATGTACAATATGACATTTAAGTTACTTAAGTAGCGAAGTCGTTAAAATACTAAACCGCGGATCAGTATGTGCGGGGATCAAATCCTGGGCTCGCCCGTCACTGACATCGCTTTCGAGTTAGGAAACTGACGTTAACATTAACTTTACCAGCTTCTTACTTGTCGTTGTAAGTTACTTGTCATTAGAGTCTTGAGATTGGTACAGCAGTTTTAGCATCGACATTATTCATCTACATTTATAGTTATTTTGTCTCGTTTTAGTACTCTAGTCGATAGCTGACTTGCCTGCTAAAGACAAGACCTGAGTTCGTTTCTTAGCCCTGGCATTAGTGTTACCAATGAACGTAAATACATCGCCGCCCTGATGTATTAGACAAACCTCTCTATTGCTCATGAAACATTTAAATGCCCTGTCTTTATTAATTGCAAGGTTTAACTGTACTGAGTTGTGCCCGGTTTGTTCGAAGAATAGACCAAGCGGTGACTGCACGTGTCGTAGTAGGCGACTAAAGCACTAAGATCCAAACCAACGTTAGAAAGGGCATTCGGTTGGTGAGCGCCTAGGCTCCAGAAATTGCCACAAAATTTTCTAAAACGAATGGAAGAGATTTTGATATGGTATGGGACGAAGAGGAGTGGAGAAACTATTCGTATTCCGACCCTAGTTAAACTGTGGCCTCTTTCCTTTGAACACGCTTACTATTCACGCGCTAAATGTCATATTGGATGAGAATGTTTGATTTATATTTATTGCCGAGTTTTCTTTTCTGGTTCTTTATTCTTTATATGTGTTATTTGTTATTTTATTGATTCTATATTTCTAGTAAGACTATTTTTATTGCGTCATTAGTCTACTTTATTTTTATATCTGGTATTGCTCTACTGCCTCGTGTTGTAGTTTGTATTTATTTATTTAATATTTCTAAGCTACCTTTTTGATCTACGACTGTTGTAACGGATGATGACTTAACTGTATGTCAGTGTTTGCGTGTGACGATCAATTTATCAGGTCCTAGGCATTTGTTGCTGTGCGCTCTTTAATACATCAGGTCCAAGGCATTGGTTGTTATGCGCTCTTTCATATATCAGGTCCAAGGCATTGGTTGTTATGCGCTCTTTCATATATCAGGTCCAAGGCATTGATTGCTATTGGCTCTTTCATACATCAGATCGTAGACGTTGACTGCTTTGCTTTAATGTTGACGGTGAGAAATATAGTCCGTGCTGTAAGATTGTTGCCATTGTCTCATTTAGGCCTATAGCTAAATTAGTTGGATCTTACGAAACGCTTTCAGCTTTCGGATGATCTAATTTCGACCTAACGGTTTTCATTTCCAGAATCCAATTTGGAAGTAACTGAGGATATTAAATATTACACAAATTACTGCCTTGAAACTACAGTTGTATAACTAATTACTATGACTTAACTTATTGACTCTCAAAACTTGATTCGCATAATTTTTATTGATTAATTTTGGTGTAAAGCTTTCTTTTATTATTCTAAATATTAATATTTCAACTAATAAATGTGATTTATATCTGTGTAACGCTTGGGAAAATATAATTGGAATAATTCCTTCTTGACGTCTTCTAGCATTTTAACTGACTCAACGGCTGTTTGAATTGTGTAAACTTTTATCACTTTTTTTCTCTCTATCTATCTATCCGTCTCTCTACCTATCTATCTGTCCATATATCTATCTATCTATCTATCTATCCATCTATCTATCTATCTATCTATCTATCTATCTATCTATCTATCTATCTATTCATCCATCCATCTTTAAGTCGCCCCTAGTTTCTCTTTGCCGTTCTATCCCGATTTCACATAGAATTATAAGCATGTTTACATCTAAATTAGTGTTTCTTTTTCTTCAGACAACAATCACACATTTAGACACATTTATAATTTTCATCCCAGCCGTGCTGATCTGAGAGTAAAATCTCGGACATTCACTGGACTGGTTATACGTAAAATGGAACAACTTGCCTAACGGTTTAAACATGTGGTGATAAAAAGTGATAGATATCAACACAGTTGATCATTTCACTATAATGCCTGTTTTACTTTTTTAGAGTTCTTTGGCATTTTTAGAAAGAAACAAATAAATACGTGACGTATTGCAATTTTCATATCTTGAATATATTTTACATCTTAAAGTATTTGAAGAAGAATAGAATTAATATTTACGTTAAAGACATAGTGAAATTGTTTACGCATTCGCTACTGCGCTACGTCAGGGGAAAAGGTCAGGGAAGGACTAGAAAGTACAGGTGTCAAGGGGAAAGGTCAGGGAAGGACTAGAAAGTACAGGTGTCAAGGGGAAAGGTCAGGGAAGGACTAGAAAGTACAGGTGTCAAGGGGAAAGGTCAGGGAAGGACTAGAAAGTACAGGTGTCAAGGGGAAAGGTCAGGGAAGGACTAGAAAGTACAGGTGTCAAGGGGAAAGGTCAGGGAAGGACTAGAAAGTACAGGTGTCAAGGGGAAAGGTCAGGGAAGGACTAGAAAGTGCAGGTGTCAAGGGGAAAGGTCAGGGAAGGACTAGAAAGTGCAGGTGTCAAGGGGAAAGGTCAGGGAAGGACTAGAAAGTGCAGGTGTCAAGGGGAAAGGTCAGGGAAGGACTAGAAAGTGCAGGTGTCAAGGGGAAAGGTCAGGGAAGGACTAGAGAAGTGCAGGTGTCAAGGGGAAAGGTCAGGGAAGGACTAGAAAGTGCAGGTGTCAAGGGGAAAGGTCAGGGAAGGACTAGAAAGTGCAGGTGTCAAGGGGAAAGGTCAGGGAAGGACTAGAAAGTGCAGGTGTCAAGGTGAAAGGTCAGGGAAGGACTAGAAAGTGCAGGTGTCAAGGGGAAAGGTCAGGGAAGGACTAGAAAGTGCAGGTGTCAAGGGGAAAGGTCAGGGAAAGGACTAAAAAGTGCAGGTGTCAGGGGGGAAAGGTCAGGGAAGGACTAGAGAGTGCAGGTCAGGGAAGGAAGGGAAAGGTCAGGGAAGCCTAAAGTGCAGGTGTCAAGGGGAAAGGTCAGGGAAGGACTAGAAAGTGCAGGTGTCAAGGGGAAAGGTCAGGGAAGGACTAGAAAGTGCAGGTGTCAAGGGAAAAGGTCAGGGAAGGTCTAGAAAGTGCAGGTGTCAAGGGGAAAGGTCAGGGAGGACTAGAAAGTACAGGTGTCAAGGGGAAAGGTCAGGGAGGACTAGAAAGTATAGGTGTCAAGGGGAAAGGTCAGGGGAGGACTAGCAAGGACAAGCGAGAGAGGAAAAGGTCAGGGAGGACTAGAAAGTACAGGTGTCAAGGGAAAAGGTCAGGGAGGACTAGAAAGTACAGGTGTCAAGGGGAAAGGTCAGGGGAGGACTAGCAAGGACAAGCGAGAGAGGAAAAGGTCAGGGGAGGACTAGCAAGGACAAGCGAGAGAGGAAAAGGTCAGGGGAGGACTAGCAAGGACAGCTGTGGCTCAGGAGGCAGAAAGACCATAGAGAGGAAGAACTAAGATTGATTCTCTTTCTATTAGTTGGGCCTAATTGTAATTATTAATATGGGGCCTAGTATCTAAGATAACTGACTAGTAATTAGTCAATTCAATTATCTTAAATATAGATAATTAATGAATTTGTACTTTTCGTTTTATAGCCTCTATTCTGAAATATAGCCTCTAAAACTGTATTACAGCAATGTAAATACTCAATATTACCAATTATAAGCATCAACTTATTTGACTTGAAACAGAATGATCTAGTGACACCAATATAAATGGAAATAGTAGATCGCAATGAAGTTGACTTAAAGAATCTCTACACTGGTTCACAAACACACACTTTACCTGTATGTGATATAGTATCACATGCACTTTATCTGTATGTGATATATCATCACTTGCACTTTATCTGTATGTGATATACTATCACTCGCACTTTATCTGTATGTGATATACTATCACGTGCACTTTACTTGTATGTGATATACTATCACTTTCACTTTATCTGTATGTGATAGCTTAGCATTTAAAATCAGATTCAATTCAAGAACGATCGTGAAAAACTGAGTCTAAAAAGCATCCCATTTACCATCCTGCTATCCAAAGGACCTACTGCCTTCACTCAGTACGTTAATCCGTTAATACAACATGTCTCAGGAAAAATCATTCCAACGATCATATAAAAGAAAAATATAATCTGAAAAAATACAACTACTTCTAATAAAAGAAAAATATAATCTGAAAAAACAATTTCTTCTAATCAGCCACCTTTACCTCCAATAAATCAACTTTACCCACTACCATGGCACCGCCTGTCGTAGTCTCGGACCGCCCGGTAGCCTTCGCGCCCACTGGGCCGGACTGGCGCGAGTATCACTGCAGCAGGCTGCGCCTGGGCACGCCGCTGTGGCAGCCCGCCCGGCTGGCCTGCTCCCGCATGGTCATGCCCGAGCATGTCCAGTGCGTGAGCGGCGAGGGGAACTGCTACTTCTGCGCGCTGAGCCTGGAGCTGTGCGGCACTGAGGAGCGGCAGGCCTGCCTGAGGAAGCGTGTCGTAGGGTTTATACTGGAACAAGATCGAGAAATGCGCAAGATCATTGGAAAGTCAGCAGGTAGTAGAATGTGTCGAGTTTATAGATAATAAATTACTTAACATTTATATAAATCATTGGAATAATATTAATATTGATATAAATCATTGTAATAATATTAATATTAATATTATTATTATAATTTTAACTACCAGTATTAATAGATAATAGTTTAGTAGATGTAACATTAAATAACCATTGTTACATGTAGAACAGATGAAAGTTTTGCCAATTCTGCTCAACAATTTGTATTATGATGCCATGGTAGGGCTGAAGGTGTTTAGCATGTATCTATATGATGACACTGCTGATCATTAGGTGCAAGGTTCAAATCAAATGCTCTCCTCTTCAATGACATGCCATCGAACAAGAAACTGACTTTAAACTTGGCTCTAGCCTACAACTACTGACCGTAGTAGCCTAATATCATACAATAATATATATCATACAATTATTATTATAATAATGAAGGTTTAACGTCCGCTTCCTCGTACAAGGATGATGTCAGGGACGTCAATAAGACGTCCCTGACATCAATACTCGTTTGTTTGACAGGGCAGTACATCGTTGACAGCGGTATGGTTGACGACGGGGTGTGGGCCACGGAGACAGAGCTCTTTGCTACGGCAGCTCTGCTCCAGACGCCCGTGGTCGTGTGGGGCAACTTCAGGGATGAGGGGGTCCTTAAGTATGAGGAGTTTAGACCCCCCTTCATCGTGCCCAGAGTTAGAACATTTGGGGAGGAAAAGATCTACCTTACTCTATTCAAGCTTCATTTCCAGCGTGTCATAGGATAACTGCGCCTATCATCTTCCAGACATCTCATTTTGTCTGAAAACGGATATTAAGTCATCGCTGAATGAGTGAATGAGTGAATGATTGAATGAATGAATGAATGAATGAATGATTGAATGAATGAATTACTGAACGAACGAATGAATGAATGAAAGAACGAATGAATGAACGAATGAACGAACGAACGAACGGCCGATAGACCGATTGTTTGATGATTGACTGATTGATTGATTAATTGATTGACTGATTTATTGATCAGATGACTAATTGATCTGAAGAAAGAATTGATTGATTAAGATAACGATGATTAATCTTGAGTTAAGAATTGAGTCGTTACCTAGTAGCCTATCTAATCGATGGTTTCCAAATATTAAAGATGTAGCGTGACTGCGTTGTAGTCAATTGTAAACCAGGTTCATAGTGTATTTCAGGCTTATATAGAAATTCTCTTTTTTATATTGCGCATACATCTGCAGCACGAATGCAAATCCTTCGCTATTAGTATACTAGTACGAATCTTTCAGTTAATGTTATATTTTCGACACATTAATATAGATTTGGTTCATTAGTGATATTCTGTATTACACTGGCTATATTGTTTCATTATATAAATGTGTGTGTGTGTGTATATATATATATAGATATATATATATCTATATATATATAATATATATAATATATATATATATACTATTAATATATACATGTATATATATATATATACATATATATATATATATACATGTATATATATACATGTACATGTATATATATATATATATATATACATGTATATATACGGTATACGCTTGGGAATCCATGGTTGACTTGATTTTATCATTTTGTTGTCGACCACTGTGAATGAAGCGAGTGCAATGTAAACACTCGGTACTGAGTACTGTTTGTATTTCCTTTGTATGTACTGCAGTGTGTGATTTCATTGCTACTTAATCCGATTTCAGTTCACTTCCTACTAAAATTGCAACAGTTAGCCCAGTACAGCCTGCTAAAATTGAAATAGTTAGCCCATTAGGCCTACATGAAAAACTTGCACAAAAAGCTATCAAAAATGTAACACTATAACTTATAACACACGAAATTGTAAAAGTAAATGTAAGTTATGGAACTGCAAAAATGATTTTTTACTGGCTTTGGATCCATTCATTTCATTGTACTCATTTATACATGTGCGCATTTGTGCTTGTTTGCTAATTAAGCAAAACATCACCAACTCATATTGGCCTAAATTTATATGTGATAGTCTTTTCAAAGAATTACTTCCATTGCATATTGTAAAATCTTTTTAAATGTTAGAAAGTAGCAGATATTACGCAGCAATGTTGAAAATACGGAGATTATAAGAAAATTTGTGGGCTTCATTGCATATTAATTATACATGTAGTAGTTCATAACTAGCGCTTAATTTAAACTTATTAATTAATTTGATTGATTTCCTAGAAAATTCATTGATTCAGTCTTTTAGTGACATCTAGTTACTTACTGATTGATATTATGGATTTATGACATTAATATCGAATTAATTTTTTATGTTTTTACTGTATAATTGTTTTAATGTGTTTACTACATATGATTGTTTTGATGTGTTTACGGTATGTTAGTTTTTATGTGTTTACTCTTTGATTGTTTTAATGTGTTTACGGTATGTTAGTTTTTATGTGTTTACTCTTTGATTGTTTTAATGTGTTTACGGTATGTTAGTTTTTATGTGTTTACTCTTTGATTGTTTTAATGTGTTTACGGTATGTTAGTTTTTATGTGTTTACTCTTTGATTGTTTTAGTGTGTATATTTGCTTTGTCACAAGAAAATTGTTTAGTCGCCCCTAAAATTGTCCATACGGTGTAGTTTGCAAGTTCACTGTTTTTTCTGCAGCAGTTAAGATCATAAAATCTATTTAAATAGATTTATTGAACAACCTGTTATGAAGCTTTGCTGCTTGAAGAATTGTGTCCCTCCGATCGTAAGGGATGGGGTAAAGCGATCCAAGCATTTTATTTACCATTAACTTTTACTTAATTTAGCATTTTATTTGCCATTAACTTATTCAATTTTCTAAGTATATATAAGGTCATAGAGGTATATAAGATAGAATGGAAGGAAAAAGAGGCAGAGGCAGGCCGAGATTAGGTAAGTTAGATGATTTATAGATCCACGCATATGTGAAAATTAAGACGAAAGCGGAGGACAGAGAAGAGTGGAGGCGTTGTACATGTATACCATGGACCTGCCGGTAAGCAGTGCAATATGAGAGAGAGAGAAGTACATATAAAGCCAGTCTAACTCAACTTACACGAATGATATGCCACAGCTTGCATGAACTTATTTTGATATTAGATATTAATTAAGTTAGACCTATATGAATGGAATTGCATTACAGTTAGATAGACTATATCTATTTTACTAATGATCGAAGGTATTTTTATCAGAACATCCACAAAATATTTATTTTAAAAGTTTGTTAAACTTTAATTCTAGAATTTCCTCAGTCTAATTTAACTGCCTCAGCACACTGTGTACAGGGTGTTGCACTTTTTAGAGTCGTTTGATAAAACTCTGCCCTATTATACTCAGGAGTAGGGTAGTGGGCCCCTGTATCACCTTACCTCCTCAACTGATTCTTCTTTAAGTCTTCAGAGTTACTTTTAAAAATTAAAGTTTAATTTAGTCTATGACTATAAAGAAGGTTTTTCCAAATAAAAATTTCCCTTTATGAATTAAAGATTTATTCGCCATCTCTAGGCATGGTTCATATTGTTTGCTTAAAATAGTATAAAGCAAATCTATGAGGATAAAGAAAAGTCTTGACTCACTTGGCTTAGATTAAAGTCTATAGGAAGAGTTGCAAAAAGACCTCCCATTAGATATCGACCTGATTTATCAACAGCAATAATCTTCGTAAGCATTAAACGTTGGTAAAGCTAATATTAACGTCAGTTCCTCACTCAAAAGCGATGTCAGTGACGGAGACCCCAGGACTTAAACCCCGCACATACTGCTCCACGGTCGAATATCTTACCGCGCCACTGGCTCCAGCTCTTAGGCCTTAATCATATCCTAGCCCCAAATAACCAGCCCTAACGTTGCTTTTTGAAGCGAGATATTTGTTTGAATACACTGTCTATATTCAACTAACATAATAGCATAGATATATGCTGAATCTTCCTGATATTCCTCTGTTGCTGCAGTTCTTTATGTAATACACGCCTCCTCATCCTTTAAAAAATCGTTAGTTACTTTGATATCTAGCCCCACTAACAAATTTAACTTAAAATACGTGATAATTTTAAATTTAAACTAATTCAGGTTTTAGTCCCTACATCATCTTGCGTAATGAAACGTTAAATCCCTGTCATTCGAGGTTTAGATTAATTGGGTGTTCATAATGCTAGAGAAAGTTTTGGTTCGGTATAGATTGGTTGATCCATAGCTTATATTTTCTGAATTTTGGAATTTGCAACGCTTTTGGGCCTTCTTTTTGCTCGCCGGCTTGATTTTGTCTCAATAGCTCTCGATATTGTCATTGATGACTGTAGCACTCTAATTTTTGTTATTTTTATTTTATAATCCTAGAGAAAGCTTGGGCTCAGATTAGATTGGTTGATCATAAGTTCATAATGCTGGAGAAAGCTATGGCAATGTTTAGACTGATTGATCCATAGTTCATAATGCTAGAGAAAGTTTTGGATAGGTTTAGACTGATTGATTCATAGTTCATAATGCTAGAGAAGGCTTTGGATAGGTTTAGACTGATTGATCCATAGTTCATAATGCTAGAGAAGGCTTTGGATAGGTTTAGACTGATTGATCCATAGTTCATAATGCTAGAAAAAGCTTTGGATAGGTTTAGACTGATTGATCCATAGTTCATAATGCTAGAGAAAGCTTTGGATAGGTTTAGACTGATTGATCCATAGTTCATAATCCTAGAGAAGGCTTTGGATAGGTTTAGACTGATTGATCCATAGTTCATAATCCTAGAGAAGGCTTTGGATAGGTTTTTTGTACAAGCACTCTATTGTTGTGTGGCTCTATATTCATAAGTATAAGCCATTCAGTGGCCCAGGCCGATGTTTGGAATTC
Organism: Enchytraeus crypticus; assembly: GCA_905160935.1. Taxonomy (NCBI): domain Eukaryota; kingdom Metazoa; phylum Annelida; class Clitellata; order Enchytraeida; family Enchytraeidae; genus Enchytraeus; species Enchytraeus crypticus. The sequence goes on along the minus strand of CAJHZI010000711.1, from coordinate 124,863 downwards.
AATGAACTGTGCATATCTATCTAGCTGTGTCGCAGTGTCATAGCATTGTATACTGTAGGCTCGTGAGTGTATCAAGTGTGGCAGTGTAAACAGTAGTAACGCTGGGTCAGTGAGTATTAAACAGTGTTCGGTATAGGTTTATAGATAACTTTTAAATGTTAATAGAATGACACGAGTTTTGGATTGCCGACAACTATTCGTACCGTCAGAAACTATTCGTTCGTAATAGTATTGAAAATTGAATTGTGTATCAAGTCGGTATTCAAATCATTAAAATTCGTAGTACACTCTTAGGACGGAATACGAGCATTCTGTCACGTGGCAACCTTGCTTATAAAACGAGATAAAATATTTCTTATTTCTCAGTAAAATTATGTAAACGAATCACATATACACTAGTCTAAGAAATATTTCTTCGTAATTAGCAAAAGAGGAAATTGAGAAATTAGCTATGGAAGACACAGTCGATGATATATTTACAAGTGGTCAAGAAGTCAAATCTCAGTTCATACTAGTGCCGAGCGTTGCCACTAAAAGGAAAAGCTACGTTACCATTGACAACGAGGCGTTAATTAGAGGTGACGTCATAGCTACGTCACGTTCACCTAGCGGCAGAAAATTTCCCGTTGATATTTTACTACAAGACAGCGGCCTGCTAGCCATAGACTTTACTCCTGAAGAATCGGGTGAGTGCTTATATATTTACTGGATTGATCTATGCATTGATTGGTTGATGATTGATGAATTGATTTGTTTATGGACCAATTGAATAATTGATTGATTGATCGATTGGTTGATTTATTGAGTAACTGATTGATTGATTAATTGATTGATCCAATGATTAGGACGATTGCAAGAGCTGTCAGTTGGTGGAGCAGAAACCAAATATTTTTATAACTCGAATGCTTATAATCGCGAAATGTATAACTGATTTGAAACATTGGCTAAAAATAACAATGCAAAATTAGCCAGGAATGATCAATATTTATTTTAGGTGAATGCTTTTATGACCGGCTAGGCATATTGCCGGGTGATTTATTTGATAACGAAATCACGACGACTAATGCTTCTTTAAATGTGTCAACGTAGACTGAGCAGTCGGATTAGTTTATATATTCTTTATCAATTTATTCATTAGTAACTTTTTAATTTATATATGTTTATTATTAGTTGTTTTTCATTCAATAATCCATCTAAACTGATTTCCATTAGATCCTAAAGATATTCACCAATATTGCTGACTAGACATTTCGCCGAGTTCTATTAAGGTAATTAACAGTAGACCAACCGTAACATGCACATGACTTAAAAGGCAACTAAGCAGGACCTGAAGAAGGAATCATTTCAGCAGCCGCATATTCCCAAGTAAGCTATAGGCTACATTAAGGTTTTGATAACGCTTTGCCTTTGAGACTGATGGGCTCAATTTGTGAGTGGGAATATGTACCTTGGACCTACCACTTAAATGAGTGAGAGAGTGAGAGTGAGTGAGTGAGAGTGAGTGAGTAAGAGAGATAGTGAGATATCAGTATATCGTGTTACATAAAATATAAAATATAAAATAGCTCTTTTAACTTTCAAAACTCTGCGATTTGGCAAGCCTTCTTACTTATCTGGAATTCTTCTTCCCTATCGTCCTCACGTTCACTTCGTTCCACCGATGCCAATCTTCTCTCTGTTCCAAATATTCTCACGTCATTGGGCAGACGTTCATTTTCTTACGCAGCACCCACAATCTGGAACTCTTTACCTGCTAATCTTCGCTCTTGTTTTTCTCTTTCAACATTCTCTAGCAAGCTTAAGACTTACCTTTTCCCACCGTAGACATAATTAATCTACTCTGACCATTTGTGATCACCGGACCGGCTTTCGTTTAGGATCTTACATCTCTTCCGCACATTTCTTTTGCTGATTGGTCAGGGTGAATTGATCTGTAGTGATGTGTGCTGTGGGGACGTCCCTGACATCATCCCTGAATGAGGAAACGGACGCAAAACCTATATTATTATTATTATTATTATTATTATTACAATGTCTGCTGTTATGCAGGAGAATACAGGGTGGAGGTGACAAATAGAGGCAGGATTGTTGAAGGAAGCCCTTTCAGCTGTTTCGTCCTTGACCCACGTAGCAAGGTCAGGGTCAGTCAACTAAGTGAGAGGATCAAATTAGGTCAGGTCGTTAAGTTCGAAGGTAGGCATCTAGATCATAAAGTTCGATGAGGACTTTTTCTTTAGTTGTTACTTTACATAGTCATCAACAAACTTGATTCTACAATTCCAAGCACCATAGTTTCTACATACTGACTATTTCAGATCATAACATACAATGGACATTTACAAATATAGGTATTCAAAAATTGCAATATAATGTCGGGACTGTTGTCAGTTTTTATTGAAGGCATTGCAATAATTGATATGAAAACAAATGTCGAAAATGATTTGCTAATCTCAGACTATAGGCATGTGGCATCGAATGCTGACTACTGAATTCTAATGTAAAGGATCGACGTATTTGTGGAGACTTTAGTAAAGTCTTTTCTTAGTTGTTATAGTTATGACCTGTAAAAGATGTTCTCAGACATGCAATATTTCCCGCGCGCATTGTTGAGGCGTCACTAGCATGCACATGAAATTATCAACACTTTTTATAATTGTTGCTCTGACGTAAAAGCAAAGGCGTTGCACAGTATAGTACTAAGTACAATATAATAGCATCTAGTAAGCGTTGTTGTTGTTGCATGCAGACATCTGCGTTACCAAGTCGATTACTTACAAGCTCTATAGAGTCAAAGAAGTGGTTCATATATTTTTAAATTATGAATAAATACTGATAGGCCTACTAGAGGTTTATATAATTATAAAATACATGGGCATGTATTTTATGTTTGGTATCATATATGATAATATATATATATAAATATATATATATATATATATATAATATATATAAATAAATATATATATATTATCTATAATATATATTATGGTATAATATATATATATATATATTTATATATTATATGTACATAAATAGTATATATATTATACATGTATTTATACATATATAGTATATATATAATATTATATATGCTATATATATATACATATTTTTTATTTCTATATATATATATATATATATATATATATATATATATATATATATATATATGAAAAAGTCATGACCTCACCCACACAATGTAAATAGCGACGCACGTTGGGTCATTCGAAAGAGAGGGGACGTGGAAAAGGTAGGGAAATGTGGCAGCGAGGATTAGGCGAGGGGGGGAAATTCGCTGTTCTAACCCCCATTGACCTATAGGCTAATCATACGATTTAATTTATGGTTTGATTGATTAGATATTACATATGTATAGACTTTAGAATTTGATTTACTGTTTCAATAACCGCATGTTTCTTAACTTGTTAAATCTTTGTTGGATTGACTAATTATTCGATAATTTAATAAAGTGACTGATAGATCAAGCGATCCAGGAATGTACTATTAAATTCTCTGCATAATCAAAACATCATTAAGTTATTGATTTATTAAATCAATTATTTAAACGATGAATTAACGGAATGTAAAACTACCTAACTGGTATACACAGCCTTTTTGATTACCATTAGCTCGCTTTATTGATTGATTTTTGAAAGACTGATTTGTTGATTGAATACTTAATTTGTAGACCGATTGAGATTGTTTAGACTGATTTATTAATTAAATGGTAGACTAATTGCTTGATTGATTGATTGATTATCGATCGATTGATCGATTGTTTGATGGATCCATTCATTTTTAATCAATCGATTGAAAGGCTAATTAATTAGCTCATTGATTGATTTCTTATTAATCGATGGATTGATTGATTGATATTATCTATAATATTTTTATAAATATTATCTATATAATATATAAATATACATAGGCCTATATATATTTATATATATATATCTTATCTACATGTATATAATATATAAATATACATATATATATATATACATATATATATATATTATATATATATATATATATATATATATATATATCTTATCTATATTGATATATCTAGATTGATTGATTAACTGATAGATAGATAGATTAATTAACTGACTGAATGATGAAAGTTGATAGGCGGAGAGCAGGTGATGGTGAACTGACAGTTCTAGTAGACGACGGAGAGGTGCCGTGTCAGGTTCAGAAAGAGAAGAACGGTATCAGGAAGTGTTCCTTCACACCTAGACGAGCTGGCACGTGCACCATCAGAGTTGTGCATAGTGGAGCTACCGTTAGTGGTATGATCCCTGATTGAGTACTTTATTTATTATACTATCGGCTATATTAATATTCTTCTTCTTCAGTGCACTGCCAAGTGGCAGGTTCAAGTTACATATTCATACTCAAAGTCTAATTTGTCGCTCCATAAGAGCATATTAATATTAGTATTAATAAAAAAATTATTGATTAATATTGAATATAAAATCACCAAGAGTGCTAATTAAACTACTGATAAATCTGTGCGGCAAATGAAATTCACGTGTTAAGTGGAATGATGCTGTATCAAGTAGTTTTGTCGTTACTTTGTGAGTAAGACAGGGCGGCATTGTATCTCCAACATTGTTTGCTGTATGTGTCGATGATATGCTAGTCAAACTTGACAAATCCAAAATTGGTTGTTTCGTATCTTCTCTGTGCTGCAATTCCTTTATGTATGCGGACGATTTAATATTATTATCATTGACAGTTAGAGATTTAGTCCCTAATTAATATCAGCACACATGAATTAGCTAATGCAGGTTTAATTGTTAATTGTAGTGAGACATTCTGCAGTAGAATTGGTTCTAGACGTAATGTTAAGCCCATTAATATAACAATTGATAATAGAAGGACGGAGTGTGGAATATTATTATTAATTGAAAATATCATCTCTACGCTATAGGCCTACTGTTGAAGTCATAACAGCGGATGTGCATTAATGTGCTTCTTTACCTCAACATGTTATTACATCGTTTACGCTATCTGATTGATTGATTTAATGATTGATTAACTGATTGATTGATTGATTAGAGACAATACGGACTATAGAAGTGTATGATGCAGGTGGATTGAAGGGAACATTGAAATCTTTAAATGGTTAGAAATTAAATCAACAATATATACAGTATCTTACTGTAATGTATAATGTGTATATACAGTAGATAGGCCTACATGTGTACATATAATTATGTGAATCTATGCACATGACTATGCATATGTATAGGGAAGATATAGATACATGTATATACATGCAAGTGACACTATGCTCATGCATAATGTAGATGTAGATATAGATGCATGTTTACATAGATGTGACACTGCACATGACTATAAATGCTCATGTATAATGTCGATATAGATACATATATAGGCCTATACATGCATGACACTATGCGCATGTATAATGTTGATATACATGTAGATACATGTGATACTATGCACATAACTATGCTCATGTACAATGTAGATATACATAGCCTACACGTGACATTATGCACATGACTATGCTCATGTACAATGTAGATATACATAGCCTACACGTGACATTATGTACATAACTATGCTCATGTACAATGTAGATATACATAGCCTACACGTGACATTATGCACATGACTATGCTCATGTACAATGTAGATATACATAGCCTACACGTGACATTATGTACATAACTATGCTCATGTACAATGTAGATATACATAGCCTACACGTGACATTATGCACATGACTATACTCATGTATAGTGTTTATATCTCTATTCAGGTAGTAATGGTTCAACTCTGACCAGGACTGACACCAAATCTTCTTCTAGAACTTCCTCATCTTCAAGCAGTGGTAACACTCTAACAACCGAAACAAAACAAAGAAATGGCAGCGCTCATATTTCTGCTGAAAACAGTGAGTTATTTGTTATGTTTGGAATGCATAACACTGAAATATAGCTTAAGAATTACTTCATAAAGAATATATAAATTCTTAATGTATAATTCAGTATAATATGTAAAATAACACTATTATTATTACTACAATTGTAATATATAATATAATAAGTGTAATATATAATATAATAAGTGTAATATATAATATAATAAGTGTAATATATAATATAATAAGTGTAATATATAATACAATAAGTGTAATATATAATATAATAAGTGTAATATATAATATAATAAGTGTAATATATAATATAATAAGTGTAATATATAATATAATAAGTGTAATATATAATATAATAAGTGTAATATATAATATAATAAGTGTAATATATATGAAGTATTTCCCAACACTGTTTTCAGTTACAAAGCAACAAAAAATTTATATATTTAATATTATATATTTAATATATATTAATTTTATATTTAATAAATTAATATATTTAATATATATTTTTAGTTAGTATAATATATTTAATTACAATTTATTTCTATATTTAATATTTTTAATATGTATTTATATTTATTTACAGTAATATATATATATATATATATATATATATATATATATATATATATATATATATATATATAACAGTTAAATAATAACTATCAGCCTCTCATGTCAGTTTGCCATTAGTAACATCGAGCTAACAAAGTTGTCGAGTTGCAATCCATGTAATGTTGCATATCATTTTGAGTAGTGTACCAAAAATCTACTGTTCGATCAGATCTAATCTGAAGTCAATGTTAAATTGAGTAATTTATAGTTCAGGGAGATTGCTTAGGACGGGTGTTTTCTGGTCTAGTTTTAACTAAGGGGCTATATTTCGTACTACGAATATAAGATGAATAATTTCACTTGTTCATCATTTATTACTAGTTTTCTTTCTTAACCCGATAGATTTGACGAAATAGAAATTTCAGAATATCGGGACATAATCAAAAATAAATTACACAACTATTGTTAAAGAATTCAACTGATTATTCACTTAAATGTTCTTATTATTGATTTTAATTAATTATTACATATGTTATATTTTAGTAACTTTAAAATAGCTAATCTTACTCTTTCTTTCTCTCCCTCTCTCTATCTCTAATGTTCTACCAAAGGGCAAGTCCAAGGTACACATTTCTATTCACATACTTCTTTATGCTCGTAAAGAGTACTCCATAGATCAACGAATTCATCCTTTCACAAAAGGCTACGCCTTGTCCACACATTACTAATGTACCGGTTTTTGCCTGCAGCTTTTTAATAACGTGCCTTCTGAGGTGGTTCCCGTTGCCTTCCTCAGTTCATGCTCAGTCGCCTCTTACACCACGTGCAGTTTACGGTTGTTTTATTCTTCAGTGTCCCTGGACAAAACACTAAATGTCTTAATGGCGTAGGGATAACGTCATGAAGTTTTTAATGACAAATCCTGAGGTGATTTGAATCCTCGTGGGTTCGAATCCCGGCCGCGCTGATCTGAGAGTAAAATCTCGGACATTCACTGGACTGGTTACACGGAAAATGGTCTAAATTGCCTAACGGATTAAACATGTGGTATTAAAAGTGATAGATATCAACACAGTTGATCATTTCACTAAAATGCGTGTTTACTTTTTTACTGGAAAGTAGGTAATAATCATTTAGAAATTGTACGGGTCTATTGTTTGATTCAGTTGTATCGCATGTGTTGTATCAGTGATTCAGTTGTATTAGTGCTGCCAACTGAGCAATAATTAATATTCCTATCTGCTACTGGCGCGCTCTGCTTGTCTGTCTGTCTGGATGTTTCTCTGTATGTGTGCATGTATGCGTGGCATTGCGTGTGGGTGCACTAGTATATAATTGTGTGACTTGAATTGTTCAATCGTTTCATACAGTGTCATGCGAAGGTTAGGTATCATTTTGAAATTAAATTACTTCCGATCAAGTCCTAAATTAGATAAATTTTAGCCTCAGTTTACTTAACTCATAAATCGCCTAATTAATACTCTGTTTAAACTATACACATTTAATTAGAGCTTCTGAAGCGTACAAGGACGCAGCAGCTGGGTAAAATAGTTATTTATGTTCTCTCTTAGTGCACTGCCTACCGGCAGGTCCATGGTACATAACGCCTCCACTCTTCTCTGTCTTCCGCCTCCCTCTTCATTTCCACATATGAGTGGGTCTTTAAATCGTCTAACATACCTAATCTCGGCCTGCCCCTGCCTCTCTTTCCTTCCATTCTACCTTCTATGACCTCTTTTAATAGACCTTCCCCCCTTATTTATGTTATCTCTGTGTTATTTAATTTCCTGGCATCTTTAATAGATGTTTTGCAGATATATTAGATTCAGCGAAATAAGTTTCGGTGAATTTATTGATATTTTTAGAGTCTACGCATACTTGGCAAATCTTTTGTTTAGCGAACCCAACTATATAAACATTTATTGCACATACTTTGTCGATGCATATAAAATACTTTACTTTTTGTCAACTAGACGTATACATTAATTTGTATAGGCCATATAGGGCCTATATATTGTATAGCAGTAATTTGATATAGAAGTAATTTAAGTTGATACGATTAGCTAAGCAATCTAATAATTTTTTTTCCAATGTGGACGAGAGAGAGACCTATGAACCATACAAATTACAAATTGCACATACAAACGGGTCATCAAGGAGGATAAATAAATCATATCTAGTTACAGCCTACAATCATAAGCAAACATACATAGGCAACAGCTCATAATAATACGCCAATTAATGCAGATTACAACACAGCAGATTTTCCTAAAGTTGTTACTGGAAAATACGGTTAAATGATCAACATAGAAGTAAGTGGTAAAAATAGTAAGCAAATTTAAAGGTGAAGTTAATTAGAAAGTTGTGTACAAAAAGACTTAATAAAAAAGGCAATCTCATATATTCTATAGGCGCAGTGACAGTTAACGTATGCTAATGTTAGGTTTCTCTTTGCAACTATAAACTAAATGCTAATGAAAGTAAAGGAATAAAATTAAAAAATAAAACGCTTACTTTAATGATATCAATTTTAAAATATATTTGCTTAATAGTTATATTATATAATATTTGCTTAATAATTATATTATATGAAAATTTTAATTTATAACCCTTGCGATATTGCAAACCATTTTGTTAAGGATTGTTGACAAAGATCAACCCATAGACGACAACCCATAGGTTGAGAACCAATGGATCACACCCCATAGGTTGAGAACCAATGGACCACACCCCATAGGTTGAGACCCAATTGACCGCGCCCCATAGACTGAGAACCAATGAACCGCGCCCCATAGGTTGAGAACCATAGAACTGAATCACTGTGGCTGTCTGGCAAAGAGTATTAGTTTACATTTTGCTGTTTAATTAAGCGCTATTCTGCGGGCTGCACTGCTTCAGTGCCTGCAGGCTATAGTGCCTCGCTGCCTATAGGCTCCAGTCATGCCTACCAGTGATGGGCATGCAATTAGAGAAATAGTTGAACTAAACTATTCCTTTAACTAAGTACTTAAACTAAACTATTCTGATTTCTTAACTTAAAAAGTAAACTACTTTGTTTTCTTAACTGAAAAAGTAGTTAAACTAAACTATTTTGTTTTATTAACTTAAAAAGTAGTTAAACTAAACTATTTTGTAATTAAATAGATAGTTAAGCTAAACTATTTATTACTCAAACAGAAATGTTAAACTTAACTTTTTATTATTTGCTATTCGATCAATACACAATTTCATCATACTTATTAAAATACTGTATCTAATATCACAGAAAATAATTGCTAATATTATATTCAAAGTAATACCAATTGTATATTATATGCCCAAACTAAGCAAACTAAGAACTAATACATTAATAATTAATAATTATCTAACAACTAAAAAATTATAATTATATCGGATGATTAAAATCATAACTACCAAAACGCCGCATCACCTGTCATCATAGAGTCTAGGGCTTATTGATAAATATTGTAAATATCATTGACTTTTATTTCAAATTTGCACACCTTAAATTGCACTGACGTATTATTGACTTCCCTGAAAATAACCTTGATTGATGAAACGGACGTTAACTTTTGGTTTTATTAATAATATGTTACTATTAGAAATTGAGCGATATTCATGAAGTGCACAAATACTACTAAATTTAAATACAATAAACTCTCTAACCAACTCACTAGTATCTATGACAGTCGACTATTTTTCATAATATTCTTACTATTAGTTACTCTAGAGGTCATGGAAGGTAGAATGGATGGAAAAGAGGCAAAGGCAGGCTTAGATTAGGTATGTTAGATGATTTAAAGACCCACTCTTATGTGGATATGAAGAGGAAAGCGGAAGACAGAGAAGAGTGGAGGCGTTATCGCTTTATTGGGTTACTTTGCTTGATAGCAAATTAACCCAATAATGTTGTTATCACATAAAATATATTGCATTTAAAAATCATTAATATACGTAATTTCTTATCAAAATGTAGTTTTCGCAAGGCAAGGATCATCGGATGCCTGGAATGCTAATGGAAATTACGTTTACAATTCAAAAATTAGTCTCATAACGTTAAGGTTCTGTTGGTCTTTCACGCAAATTTAGGATCCGTGCTTTGTTAACATCAAAATCTAAACAAAACAATGTTTAGGGCATCATTCAAAACCATCCAAGTCCATGATACGGTTTTATAATTAAAGATTGCTTTTGAGTCAAGATCAATTTTTACATCGATTTATGCAAACAAATGTAACTACTAACTGGTTCAAAACATTGTTTAACTATTTTTAGTTAAACTTTATAACAAATACTAACAAATATTATTATTTTTTAACAAATATTAGTTTAATTATTTGTTAAAGTTAACTAAAAATGTAAATTAAACTTTTGCTGTAACTAAAAAGTAAACTAAACTAAACTAGTTACTTGTAACTGTTTAGCTTGCTGAAAATTGTTGAAGCTATTCTTAGCTATTGGCCTACTTTTTTACTAAAAAATTAGTTAAACTATTAGTTAAAGTTCACTAAAAGGTAGTTAAACGTTTGCTCTAACTAAAAGAAGTTATTTAGCATAGCTAGTCCTCGTAAAAATTTAACTATTCCCCATCACTGCTCATTGCCTTATTGCCTGCGCTCACTTATCATCAGTAAGTCTGATTGAATGGCGCTATAGACTGTGGAATACAGAGAGTTACAGCAGAGTACTATTAACATATATAACAATATTGACAATAGAGCGTGACTGTGTTATGCGTTAGCATAATCTGTTTAAACCAAATTAGCAACCGTGATTTATACGCAGGTAACTTTGAATGAAATCCGAAGCATCGATGCGAAGTGTTAATAGTATTTATAATAAGAGTCTCTCACTAAAAAGCTGTTGAAAGTGTATCATTGTAGTTATCAGTAAAATCTAATACTTTGTTTTGACGCTGTTATATTGACATTATGATTTTTATGTTGATAACGGCTGCTTTAAGTGATATGTTTATAACTATTTGTGTCTGGCAACAATAGTCTAGTTTTATTGTAATTGCTAATTATATACAGAGCACTACGGGATATTTTATCAATGTGAATGGCTATTGGATTTTAAAATAAATAAAACTGTTACATATATTAATTTAAGATCAAATATCTTCTTCTTCAGTGCACTGCCAAGTGGCAGGTTCAAAATATACATTGATACTCAAAGATCAAATACATAAAGTATAAACTCAGACATACATACTGCAGGCGCAGTGCAGAACTGAATTAGAGTAACTTACGATTAGTTATGCGGAAGGCGTACTTGCTAATGAGAAAGCGAAGAGCTTAACTACAACACTATATATAGTTGTAATTAAGACAACTAGTCGATGTTTTCTAGTTTACAACTAGTCAAAGACTAGTTGTATGTCAGTACGATATTCGACCGCTGATCAGTATGTGCGGGGTTCAAATCCTGGGTTCACCCTTTACTGACATCGCTTTCGAGTGAGGAAACTGACGTTAACATTAGCTTTAGCAGCTTTTACTACTCTCAAGGATTTTTGTAGCAGTGCTGGTGTGCTACAGCTGTGGATTATCTAATTGGATATTACAGATAGGCCCTATAGGCCTATAGAATATTATATTATATATAATGTCAGCTTGCGATGAGATATCTGAAGACCGTTGCATTCTAACAGGTTCGGATCTTATTGATTTAAAAATGATAAAACTATTTAGTTTTAAGATAATTTTTTTCTGAATGAATTGTCAATTGAAATAGGTATTTAATTCAATATAACAAAAATAATAATTGGTCTATTTAGTCTCTGTGACTTTTTGGCTAATCGGACTTTTTATGACTATTTGAACAATATTGGAATATGTTACTTGAAATTTTAAAATTGTAGGCTATTTAATATTATGTTAATAATTCATACTTAGAAAATAGCTAATCAACGCATTACAATGTTCTGCCTTCAATGCTTGAAGCGGCTTTTTTCGAGCAGGTTTTAATTGTTGTGCGTGATCTACACTGTAATATACATGTAATTATAGCTGGCTTTTCTAGTTAGCACTAAACTCTATTCTAAGTTTGTAACAGTGACGTAGCGAGAGGGTATGTGGGCCCCAATATGTCAAGTAAAAATTTTTAAGCCCAAAACATAAGTGCACACATTGCATTAAGTGTGTGCCCCACCAATGTGCCTTCCTACCAAGAATGAAGTGCCTCCCAAAGAATAAAGTGTCTCCCTAAGAATGAAGTGCCTCCCAAAGAATAAAGTGCCTCCCAAAGAATAAAGTGTCTCCCTAAGAATAAAGTGTCTCCCTAAGAATAAAGTGTCTCCCTAAGAATAAAGTGCCTACCTAAGAATAAAGTGTCTCCCTAAGAATAAAGTGTCTCCCTAAGAATAAAGTGTCTCCCTAAGAATAAAGTGTCTCCCTAAGAATAAAGTGTCTCCCTAAGAATAAAGTGTCTCCCTAAGAATAAAGTGTCTCCCTAAGAATAAAGTGTCTCCCTAAGAATAAAGTGTCTCCCTAAGAATAAAGTGTCCTACCAAAGAATAAAGTACCTCTCAAATAATAAAGTGCGTCCCTAAGAATGAATCCTGGTTATGCCACTGGCTTGTAGTAAATCTAATTGATGATTAATGTTAAGTTTCCCTTCAATCTGAGCGAAACCAGTTCAACCACGAACAACCGACAGCCAGTTTTAACTCTTAATCTGCCACTGTGATACCAGACTGCGAAAAATTATTCCTAAAGTTTTTAAATTTCCTTTTAACGTGCCGTTAATCCCAATTCGGGGTCGACACAGACGGGACTGGATAGGAAATGGAACGTTAAGGTCGGCTATCCATCGGGCTGACACCATCAAGTGTACACGACTAGGTTTTTATTCGCCCCTCGGTAGAGAAAAACCCACATCGCTACGCAGTCTCGAACTCACGACCTCTCTTTCAACAGGCGAGATCTCTACCACTGCGCCAAGAGGCGTTCCCTCCTAATGTATTTAATTATAGTAATTTTGACAAAATTCAGATTAATTAAAGAGCGCTGTCAAATTGTATTGCAGATTCGCGGCGTAGCAGCTCCGATACGCTATCCAGTAGAGCATCGACCTCCGCTATTATAGAATCAACTGGAGGTAGTTGTCTATCAATCAATCAACCAATCAATTAATCTCAATTAGTCCTTCAGTAACTCAATTAAACAATCAATTAATCAGTCAATTAGTCAAGCCATCAAACAATCAGTTAAATATCAATCCATCGTTCAATCAATCAAGCAGTCACTCACTCAATAAGTAAAATCAATCAATCACTCAATCAATCAAGTAGTCACTCAGTCAAGCAATCAGTCAGTCATTCATTCAATCAATCAATAGCGTTACCAATGTTAATATTTGTAATAGCAATAATAATGCCATTGGTTGCATTTATCCATCCATCCATCCTTTAATCCATCAATCTCTTAATCCATCCGTCCATCAATTCATCCATCCATCCCTCTATCCATCTATCCATTCGTCTCTCCAACCGCCTACGCTTAATATATCTCCTATATTTTAATATCTACTGCATTATTGAACTGTTAATAGTGTGGTTGATGTATAATGGATTAACTGATTGATTTTGTAGACAATATTATTATATTTATTTCTCCTGCAGTTGAAGATGTGTTGAAGCTTTTGGAGAAAGGCTCAGAGCTGACGAAGGTCAAGTCCAAGTCATCGACATTCAGGAGACACTACTACATCCATAGGGGCATCCAACTCAAGTACCTCAATGAGAAGAAGAGCAAGGATGAAGCAAGTCAGTTCAAAACTTAATTTTCTTAATCCTTTCGACTCTCCGCTCTCGATCGATCGATCAATCAATTAATCAACGAATCAATAAATCAGTGAATCACTCAGTGAATCATTCAGTCAGTCAATCAGTCAGTTAATTAATCAATCAATCAGTCAGTCAATCAATCCATCAATCAATCAATCAGTCAGTAAGTCAGTTAATAAAAAATCAATAAATCAAGCATTCAGTTAGTCTAGCAATTAAGCAACAATCAATAATCAATAATCTCTTCTCTCCGGCTATGCGCTTTTTTCTATCTATTTATGTTTCTGTGTTGTCTTATTAATTTCCTTTTTTATTCTAGTTTGCACTAGTTGTTTACTTGTCTTTTACCTCTTTTTCTTCTCAATTTTAAAAAAAATCTCGGATGCTTTCGTTTTACTCTTAGGTAGTCAGCTAGATAGCGAGAATTATTGAACTGATAGAGGGAAATTATTTCTGGAACTCACTGTTAGTATTTGTGCATCCGTTCAATATTCATATTGATGAAATACTGTTATATTTTCTCTATCTCTCTCTCTCTCTCTCTTTCACTTTCTCTCTTTCTATCTGTATCTCTCTTTCCTTTCTCTGAGTTTTCTTTCTTGCTCTTAATGCTATCTCTCTCTCTCTCTCTCTCTCTCTCTTTCTTTGATTCACTTTTTCGTCATATTTATACCTACTCGCAAAGAGTGAGGTTATCAAGAAATATTAATAATTTATAAAATATTCGAATAAATATGATATGTTTATCACGTATGTTTCAGCTTACATCAGTGATGTCAGGGACGTCCTCGACACACCGAACTCTGACATATTCACCAAAGTCTTCCGATCCAATCCAAACTTTGCTGTGAGTCTACTTTCCAAATCTAAATAGTAATTTATTGATTGATCTTACTATGCTTAGGTAACCCGACGCGGTTAATTTAATATAGTCTCTTTGAATTGTCGAACCTTCATTGTAGATACAAGCACAGGCACACGATTAATCTTCAATGATGCTGGGATTGTTATTCGTTGCACGGATCATTGGATTGACCTAGTTGTTGAACCCAGGTATCTTCTAGCACGTGCTTGAAAGTTGAGCACCTTCACCACTACGCCAGAACTCCTATCTAAATTCAGCGTGAGGTAAAGGAAACAGATGATTGAAAGTTGTATAGAAATGCAGATATCGATTATGTCATTCATAATTCAACAACAGTGCGTGCTCGCAGTTGATTAGTGCACCTGGGCTCTCATGTCCTGACATCCGTAGACTATTTACACTTGGTACTGCAAAATTAATTATCACAGGTTCTAACGTTAAGTCTGACTTATTTTCGTGCTGCATTATTTTTATGCTATATATAAACCATTATCTTTATGAAAACAGTGGCGTCCCCCCTAAACAATAACGCATGTTCGCATATGTCCCCCTCGCCTAACTCAAGGTACGCAATTTTTCCAGTCCCCCACTTTTTTCAACTTCGAACCTTTTTCCGCTTCCCTTCCTACTTTATCAACGATGTAACTTGCGTCACTAGGAAAGAAAGAGATCTAGGAGAAGATCTCGAGAAAAATCTAGAAAATAATCAGTGTAGCCCATGCTGTGCATTTCTTTCATTCGCACCTACATGTATTTTTAAAGCTCCAAACTTATATCCACTTCCCACTATTTCCTCAATGACATAATGTGCGTCGTTGTTAACATTGTGTGGACACCGCTGCTTCCTGTGCAAGCTAATAACTCATCTTTCTCCTCCAAAATAGTCTCTTAAAAATAAATATGCAATTCAGAATGATGATTCTACTGGTAAAATAAGATAAAAAGTTTGGACTTATTTTGAAGGTATATTGACCTAATTCGAATTTTGAAAGCCGATCCTATGATAAACGACGATTTTAGTTTAAATGTATCTATTTGCAGAGTCTGTAATTAATGGTTAGTCCCCAGTTTCTATTATTCTGTTCGTTCATTATTTGTTCATTTCTGGTTCTGCTCATACTGCCATGCATTTTGGTGAATAAAGATCAGATATATATATATATATATATATATATATATATATATATATATATATATATATATATATATATATATATATATATATATATACTATATATATATATATATATATATATATATCTCTGTATTCGGACCCTCTTGCCTCTCTTGGACTTACACTGTCACTCACTTTTTCTCAGTCTTTGTATCTGTGTCATCGTGCGGTGCTTTTGCGTCTGTTTGTATAGAGTCTGCTTGAGACGTCCCTGACATTGCTTAAGGAAGCGGACGTTAAATTCTAATTAATTGATTGATTGAAAGCTTATAGCGCTAACGTATTCATCAATTTTTGGTAATGATACGTAAGTAGCATTATCCTATTTTCGATGGTTTCAAGTCTATAGTATTCCTATGAATAGTGTTACATGTATGTACGCTCTTTGATAAATGCTTTGATTGATTTAATCATTTTCTATTTATTATATCATTGATTGATTGATTTGCTAATTGATTGTGCAGGACCGATCTTGTTGTTTCTCTGTTGTTATTGGCGACAAGAGAAGAAGTCTAGACTTAATCGCACCCGATGTGGCCACTAAGTCTCAGTGGGTGACTGGTCTCAGACATCTGAAGATGACGATGGACGGCAAAGCCGGAGAGCAGAGTGAAAGAATGAGACTGTATCCTTAATGAATTAATTATCCTTAATGAGTTAATTATCCTTAATGAGTTAATTAATAGATTTGTTAATTAATTTAGATCGGAGCGAGAGATTAAGGCGATATGTTTCTTTAATGAGTAAATTATTTAAGCGATTTGTTAATTAATTAAGAGCAGAGCTAGCGAACGAGACTGTGCATATTCTTTATGAAATAATTAATTAGCAATCGAATAGTTAAGTTTATCTTAATAATAAAATCTTAACGTTCTTACACCTATGTAGTGTATTAGTTCATAGTTTGCTTAGTTTGGGCATATAACCGAATTTTAACTCATTGATTGTTACTTTTATTACAATGATTTAGTCAGCAATACAATTTTAACTATAGCCTACTATAATGAACTAAATAATTTCTCGTGTTGTGTCCGAGACACTGAAGAATAGGCCAACCGTTGGCTGTAAGAGTTGTCTACGAGTTAACTACACGAGAAGCTATGTTAGTGAAACAGTGAAACACGTTAATCACTTCAAGAAAGCTTTGCCTCATCCATATGTAGCCCATAGCCTGTTTAACTGCATTTAAAATTAAATTTCAAATAACGTTGGTCATGGAAAATGGTTTTGAGTCCTTTAGGTTTTTCCATTTTGATTCCGTGGTTTTCCATTGCAAGACGCAATGGAAAACCACGTCAGATACTATAATTTTTTTTAGATGAATCCAAATTTTTCATGAAGTTCTTCTTTATGACGAATTCAGTTCCACCACGTTCAACACTCATAGGATTTTATGCCATGGATCTGCCATTTGTAAGAAACTATAGGCTAGGATTGCTATAACGTAAGTAATGTAAAGTAAACACGCATTATAGTGAAATGATCAACTATGTTGATATCTATCACTTTTTAATACCATACGTTTAAACCGCTAGGCAATTTAGACCATTTTTCGTGTAGCCAGTCCAGTGAATGTCCGAGATTTTACTCTGAGATCAGCGCGCCTGGGATTCGCACCTACGAGGGTTCAATTCACCTCAGGATCTGTCATCTAAAACTTCATGATGTTACCCCTACGCTATTAAGACATTCAAGCTGTCCAATGTATTACGCTTCCTCAGCTGTGTTGTCAGATACATGAAAGAGATATTCGAGAAGGCAGATAGGAATGGGGACGAGACGCTGAACTTCAAGGAAGTCGTGAAGCTGTTCCAGAGACTCAATGTTCCCGTGGATGTCGAACACGCTAAGAGACTCTTCCAGGTCCCTTACATTACCTTCTTACATTACACTCTTACATTACATTAAACTATTGCATTAAATCATTTATCATTAAATCAATCAATTATCATTTCTAAATGATTGATTGATTGATTGACTGATTGATTGATTGATTGATTGATTAAGGAAGCGGACACTTCGGACTGTAAGAAGGACGCCTCAGGTCAGGATTGTCTGGATGAGGAGGAATTTGTTAAACTACACTACCTGCTCACCAAGCGACACGAGATAGACGCTCTATTTCTAAAGTTAGATTATCTGTTTCTCGTGTTGGGCTCGGGATATGTGGGCATATGGATAAAGTAAAAAGTTCACGAATTCGTTGAGATACTTCAACCTTCTTTGCAGTCAATTTAACAGTGATATGCTCGGTAAATGTATTATTTAATGTATTAAGAAATGGAAAGAAGAGTTGGATAGGACACATTCTCTGGGGGTAGTCTATTAAAAGAGGTCATAGAAGGTAGAATGGATGAGAAAAGAGGCAGAGGCAGGCCGGGATTAGGAATGTTAGATGATTTAAAGACCCACATATCTGGAAATTAAGAGGAAAGCGGATGACAGAGAAGAGTGGAGGCATTATATGCCGTGGACCTACCAGTAGGCAGTGCACTAAGAGAGAGTGAGAGATGCGCTCTGTCAGAACTCTGTGGTGGACCATAGACAATTTAAGAAAATGTTATTGTACTGGGGTGAGGTTAAATGCCAACATTTTACTCCTGATCAAAATGCGAGTGATTTCTTTTAAAGGACGCCAAAGTAGTGCAGTAATTGATATTTTCAACCAATGCTTAATATTTATGCCTATTTGTTTATTTTTCGCTGTTAAAGTAAATTGACGGCGTTATTTTGATAATTTATACCATCCTTTGCTGCAAATAGCGTGTACTAGCGGCTAACCTTTGGACTGTCCTGCAAAGCATTTAGTTAGCATGCTACAAGAGCGTGTTCTGGATCATTATATAGGCCCACTTAATTTAAACTACCTAACAGGTCTATCAAAGTTCACGCTTTCTCTCTACTTAATATTCAAACTCAGTGGTTCAGCGCAACTTTTGATAAATTTTACTAATTTTCTTTGTAAGGTTTTGACGTGTTCAGAAAGCGCTTCTGAGTATTGTTGTGCATGCTCTAATGCTAAATTGACTGATGGATTCGTTATTATGTTATTAATATCTCTTTCTTAATAACAACATTTTAGATATTTTAATGCTTTGCCAAAGTAAATTTTAATTGCAGCTATGATTATATTATCGAATTATGTCATTATCTATGATTATATTATCGAATTATGTCATTATCTATGATTATATTATCGAATTATGTCATTATCTATGATTATATTATCGAATTATGTCATTATCTATGATTATATTATCGAATTATGTCATTATCTATGATTATATTATCGAATTATGTCATTATCTATGATTATATTATCGAATTATGTCATTATCTATGATTATATTATCGAACATGTTTTTTCAGATCGTTTGGTGTGAACCGATTTGTAATGACATGTGATGGGGGACGTCCATGATATTATCCTTGAATGAGGAAACGGGTGTTAAACCTTTATTATTATTATTATTATTATTTGTTTTTTTTTATTTTTATTTTTTTTAATTTTTACCCCTGTGTAAAGAACCTGGGGTTTGATAAAAACGATTCAAGCAATACGTGCTGAATCGCCGCCCGGCTACTCGAGGTCATCAAACGGCTTAAAAGAATTATTGAAGCAGACTGCATTAAATCTTTGCAAAGTCATGGAAAGCCTTTGCCAAAGAAAAGAAGTCTCTCGCTTATCGCCGGTTTGCTCTGAAATAAGTCTGCCTATGCCATTAATAAAGTCAGCTCCTTCGGGATTCATCGGGCCCATGGTTTCAATGGCCACCGGAACAACTTCATATCCTAAGGACAGATCACGGTATTTATCCAACTTCCTAGAGGCGGCATGAACAGCAGCTCCACCGGCTGTGACTGAAGTCGTATTCAGGTAGGAGTTTGCCATAGTGTCAATGATCGTGACGTCCCATACGGCACATTTACCGTTGCACCAGGGCACTAAAGTCAAGCCGTCCGGACGCTTGCCGTCTTATCTGGAGAACCCACTTGGTTCCTTTGGAAGGGATGCCTGCTCTTGAAAGTATTATTATTATTATTACTATTATTATTATTATTATTATTATTATTATTATTATTATTATTATTATTATTATTATTATAGTTTATAAATGGAACTAATATTCTATTTTAGATACTCGCACAGCGGAAAGTTCCTGACTCCGGAAGAACTGATGAAATTCTTCCACGATGAACAAGGGGTGAGTGACCGATAGGAGAGTGTCCTCTCATCCCCAATTATCAACCTCCCAATGTTTTATAAATCCTGCAAATCATTCTAAATTTTCAGTTTTTAGCCTACGTGTACGTGTTGTGTCCCCGTGTTGTGTCCAGGTAGCTTGAAGAATAGACCAAACGTGTAAATATGCGCGTGTCATAGAAGGCGACATTAAAACTAGATCTAAACCAACGTCAGAAAGAGCATTCGGTTGGTGAGCTCCTAGCTTCCGGAATTTGCTAAAAATTGTAAAGAATGGAAAATAGTCTATTCGTATCCCTACCCTGATTAAACTGGGATTTAAGGGAGGATGATGATGATTATGCTGAACATATAAGTAGGGACTAAAGAAATTGTCTTTAATCTTTACTCTTGTCTCATGAATTCCTCCATTTGCTTTTCTCCATCAGTGGCCTGCTAGTCATGTAATTATGTTATGTCATGTAGTCGTGTCATGTAACTATGTCATGTCACGTAACTATGTCATGTCATGTAACTATGTCATGTCATGTAACTATGTCATGTCATGTAATTATGTCATGTCATGTCATGTAGTCATGTGAGATTTCTACAAACCCATTGTGCGGGATTTTAATTCATTTTAGTTAATTTTAGCGTAATGAATTTGTAAACTCATTTTCTTCTAAACTATATATAGTAAATTGATTTATTGTATAGGTATTTTCTTCTTTAAAATTATATTAATTAGTACACTGAGAGAGGCTGAAACGCCAATTCAACTTATTACTAATACCTTGTAAGTATTTTGTATGCTTACAATATATCTAATACCTTGTATGTATTTTGTATTTTTCAGCTCACTGTATTTCTCATACACTGTATGTATTTTGTATGTTAAACGATCGTTCATCGGTAGTTTGAATACTATCGATTGTTTTTTTGAATTGCTCACTGTATTTGCAATACCTTGTATGTATTTTGTATGTTTCAACTCAGTGTATTTGCAATACCTTGTATGTATTTTGCATGTTTCAGCTCACTGTATTTGCAATACCTTGTATGCATTTTGTATGTTTCAGCTCAGTGTATTTGCAATACCTTGTATGTATTTTGCATGTTTCAGCTCACTGTATTTGCAATACCTTGTATGTATTTGTATGTTTCAGCATAAGTTAAGTGAAGAAGAGTGTAATCAGTTAATCAGAGACAATGAGCCGAGCCTGGGAAAATTCACTACAGCCATGCTAACAAATGCAGGTAGGCGGATGATATGTATTCATCGATGAATCAAGCAATTCACGTTGTATGTGATTTCAATTGTATGTATTTTGATATTACGTTGTAAGTGATTTCATACTACATTGTATTGCAGGCTTCAACACTCTCATGGACTCTGCGGTGATGGATATAAAGAGGTTGAGATGTAGAACTGTTTATCAGGATATGGATAAACCACTATCGCATTACTTCATCGATTCCTCGCATAATACGTACGCATCAATCAATCAAAGCAGACCATCAATCGAATCAGTTAATCAATCATTCAAATCAGTTAATCAATAAATTAATCTGTCAATCCAACGGAGGGTATCAGAATATGTAGCAGTCTCTTACTGTCCTCTCAAAATACTTGTGATATCAATCAGACTAATCAGGCAGTCAATTAATCAGTCGTTTTGTCAATCAATCAATCAATCTTTCTATCTCTTATATCATTCAATAAATCGGTCAATCAATCAAATCTGTCAATAAATCTGGCAATCAATAAATCAATCTATTCAATCTATCTGTCAATCAATCCGTCAATCAGTCAGTCAATCAGTCAGTTAAACTATGGGTATCAGGATATATACCAGCCTCTTTACATTCCTCTCATAATATGTACTTCATCAATCAATCACTTAAATCAATCAGTCATTTTGTCAATCAATCAATCTATCTATCAGTAAATCAATCTTTCCATCCATCGATCAATCAATTATCATTAGGTATAACATTTATTTTCGTTTTTAGCAATAAATAAATAAATAAATTATTATCTATGAAATTCTTTCAAGCTACTATACGTTCAACATAGAGAAAACTCTTGTAGAATTGGCCACTAATTAATTGATAAATTTTTATATATTATAGTATCCTACGATATGTTCTATTTTTAGCTTTATAACATGTTTTATCTTTAGCTATATGACATGTTCTAGTTTTAGCTATATGACATGTTTTATCTTTAGCTATATGACATGTTTTATCTTTAGCTATATGACATGTTCTATTTTTAGCTTTATAACATGTTTTATCTTTAGCTATATGACATGTTCTAGTTTTAGCTATATGACATGTTCTATTTTTAGCTTTATAACATGTTTTATCTTTAACTATATGACATGTTCTAGTTTTAGCTTTATAACATGTTTTATCTTTAGCTATATGACATGTTCTAGTTTTAGCTATATGACATGTTCTATTTTTAGCTTTATAACATGTTTTATCTTTAGCTATATGACATGTTCTATTTTTAGCTATATGACATGTTCTAGTTTTAGCTATATGACATGTTCTGGTTTTAGCTTTATAACATGTTTTATCTTTAGCTATATGACATGTTCTAGTTTTAGCTATATGACATGTTCTATTTTTAGCTTTATAACATGTTTTATCTTTAGCTATATGACATGTTCTAGTTTTAGCTATATGACATGTTCTATTTTTAGCTTTATAACATGTTTTATCTTTAGCTATATGACATGTTCTATTTTTAGCTTTATAGCATGTTTTATCTTTAGCTATATGACATGTTCTAGTTTTAGCTATATGACATGTTCTAGCTTTAGCTATATGACATGTTCTATTTTTAGCTCTATAACATGTTTTATCTTTAGCTATATGATATGTTCTATTTTTAGCTATATGACATGTTCTAGTTTTAGCTATATGACATGTTCTGGTTTTAGCTTTATAACATGTTTTATCTTTAGCTATATGACATGTTCTAGTTTTAGCTATATGACATGTTCTATTTTTAGCTTTATAACATGTTTTATCTTTAGCTATATGACATGTTCTATTTTTAGCTATATGACATGTTCTAGTTTTAGCTATATGACATGTTCTAGTTTTAGCTATATGACATGTTCTATTTTTAGCTATATGACATGTTCTAGTTTTAGCTATCTGACATGTTTTTTTTAGCTATCTCTCGTCCAATCAGCTGACAGGAGACAGCAGTGTGGAGTGCTACATTACAGCTCTCAAATCAGGCTGCAGATGCGTCGAGCGTGAGTAGCAATACAAAACTAAATAATTTATCTTTCCATAGCGAGAAAAAACGAATCTAGTAGTGTGAAACTAAATAATACTGAGTCTACTAGTACTAATTTGTAATTTTTATAAAATGCGATAGTCTGCTAATATTAAACTAAATAATTTTTCATTTTGTAGAATGTCATTCGCCTCTACTGGTACAAACCAAATAATTTATTGTTTATAAAATTCCATACAAGTCTGCTAATACGAAACTAAATAATTAGTCTTTTTATGTCCATTAATACTAAACTAAGTAGTATATCTTTTGTGTCCAATAATACGAAACCAAATAATTTTTGCCAATTCTATCGTCATATGTCAGATCTTATGTGATATTCCTGAGTGTATCTTGTGCTATAGGCCCATATCTTTGTGTTACATGTACAGGTTGAGTAAAAAAATGATAACACCTGCAAAAGTTTGAATATCGCAGGCTATTGTTAATATTTTCAAAAAAAACTTTTACCAATTACTAAGGGACTAATTTTTGATGAGGTGGCCAATTTTCATCCATTTTGGTGTATAGATTGTCCAGTTTATGCAAGTTTCAGCAGAGCAACCCCCCATTTTTTACCTAAAAATAGCGTTTGCTACAACGGTAAGGGCAAATTGCACTTCAATGGCGAAAAGGAATAGGTGAACGTTTAGCATTACGTCAATACTTTACTTCCCTAGCTGTTTGATGATTGCTATGCTCTTCTACCAAATGGTTTCATCTTTCAGTAGGATGATGCTCCGACTCATGCATCTCGCCATGTACATGAATGGATCATCGAGAGAAATCCGCATTTCATCATGAAGAGTGAATGGCCTCCAAACTCTCCCGATCAAAATCCTCTGGATTACCATGTCTGGGGAACCATGCTGCATCTCTATCAGAAACACCAGTCGAAGCCTAAGAACAAGGCAGAACTGCAGGAAGTGCTACCTTCCATCTATTTGGGAGAAACTGCCCCAAACTGGAATCAACAAGGCTGTCCTAGCGTTCCGAAAGCTGCTGCAGTCCTGAAAAGCAACTATTTTAAAGCATATCGAATAGGCAGTAATGCTAGCAGATACAACTGGTTCTTTTTTAACCTCCACAACGACACTTTCAGAGCTAAAATAAAAATAAAATAAAATGGAATTTTTATTTATAGTACGTTAAAAAATGGGGGGTTGCTCTGTTGAAACTTTCATAATTGGCCAATCTATGTACCAAAATTGATGAAAATTGGCCACCCCATCAGAAATTAGTCCTTTAGTATTTGGTAAAAGTTTGATTTGAAAATATTAACAATAGCCTGAGATATTCAAACTTTTTGCAGGTGTTATCTTTTTTTTACTCACCCTGTATATGCATTGTCTAAACAATAGTTAATTTCATTGGTAATGAGTGAAATTAATTTCATGATATTTCTCGCAATTTTTAGCGATTTTTCGCTCACTGAACTTAGCGCAGACACTCGATGAACCTCACGGCGACTCATACGTATTCTCCGATGGGAGGGGGGGGGGGGCGAGTTTAGAGTTTTGGCCTGTGTGTGGTTGAAATCCAGGACTTAATAGTCCCACTTATTGTCCTACTTCTTAGCCTATGCACCGCAGTGGACGTATGGGATTAAGAGTCCCACTAATTGTCCTACTTGTTAACCTATGTTACGCAGTGGACGATTGGATTAAGAGTCTCACTGATTGTCCTACTTGTTAACCCATGTATCGCAGTGGACGTATGGGATGGGGATAGTGGAGAGCCCATCATATATCACGGACACACCCTAACCTCTAAGATCTTGTTCAGAGACGTTATTCAGGCCTGCATGACATACGCCTTCGAGACTTCACCGTGTGTATCATCTCTTCCTGACTCACTGTTCCATTTATTGATTGATTGATTTGTTTATTTACCTTTTTACGATTGATTTGCAGATACTGTACTGATTTCAGAATAGATTATTACAGTTTTTGATTTGTTGATTTGTATTGACATATTAATTGATTATTATTGTACTTATCGATTTATTTATTGATTTATTTAGTGATTATTTATTTATTGAATTTATTTATTTATTTCTTTATTAATGAGTACTGCAAGCATAGCCTCAGTTAAGAAAATGTTATGATAGGTAATAGGATGAAAATGTTACTGGAGATGGAAATTTTGCATTATTTGTTAATTAACGACACTTTGATATTGTTTGGCTACTTCTTACCATCACATTTTTTATATGTTTCTGTCAAAAATGTAATAAGTTAAAAGAGGCTATGACTGCAGGATGGAGAATGAGAAAAATAGAGAGAAAGAGAGAGGGAAAGAGGGAGGGGGGGAGATAGAATGAAAGAAAAAGAAAAGTAGGCCTAATTATAGTGTATTTGTGCACCTCTTATCATAAATTTTTCAACTGATAATGAAATTCAAATAACAAGATTTGCTTGAATGTTGAAGGTACCCAGTAATTCTTTCAGTAGAGAATCATTGCTCGCTTGACCAGCAGCGAGTCATGGCAAAGTATTTGAGAGAAATATTTCAAGGTCAGTTTTTAACATCTTAATTTGCGTGGCGGTATAATTTTCTAATAATAATAATAATAATAATAATAATCGATGGAGCTGGTATTCCAGGTGGCTGTGAGGCAGCTGTTCACGCTACTCGCCGTTTCGCTGAGTCAATGCCAGCTGATCACTTCGTGGTAAAGCTAGACTTCTGTAATGCTTTTCATTGCTTGAGTAGATCACGAATGCTCAGCGAAATACATCACAGGATACCAGAGCTGTACAGTTTCTGCCATCTAGCTTATTCAAGCCCTTCGTGGTTGAAGTTCGGAGACTGGTGCATTGAGTCACAGGAAGGAGTCCCAACGAAACCATGGGCCCGATGAATCCCGAAGGAGTTGACTTATTAATGGCATAGGCAGACTTATTGCAGAGCAAACCGGCGATAAGCGAGAGACATCTTTTCTTGGCAAAGGCTTTCCAGGACTTTGCAAAGATCTTGCAAAGCTTCAACATCTGCTTCAACAATTCTTTTAAGCCGATTGATGACCTCGAGTAGCCGGGCGGCGATTCAGCACGTATTGCTCGAATCGTTTTTATCAAACCCCAGGTTCTTTACACCGGGGTTAAAAAAAAAAAAAAAATAATAATAATAATAATAATAATAATAATAATAATAATAATAATAATAATAATAATAATAATAATAAAGGTTTAACTTCCGTTTCCTCACACAAGGATGATGTCAAGGACGTCCCCTATAACATGTCACTACAAATCGATTTACCCCAAAAGATCTTAAAAAACATGTGCTGAAGAGAAAGAAAAAGATCCTAAACTGTGCCGGTCCGGTAATCAATAAACAGTTAGGCAAGATGAAAAAAGTTAAGCTATAAGTTAAAATTACACACACATATATATATATATATATATATATATATATATATATATATATATATATACGGGTTGATATCTTTTCCTCGTGTTATGTCCGAGTTGTTTGAAGAATGTATTCAATATGCCAACCGGTCTGCATGTCAATGAAGGCGACTAAAGCACTAAGATCCAAACCAACGTCAGTAAAGGCATTCGGATGGTGAGCGCATAGGCTTCAGAAATTGCCACAACATTTTGTAAAACGAATGGAAGAGATTCTGATATGGTATGGGACAAAGAGGATTGGAGAAGGTCCATTCGTATCCCGAACCTAGTTAAAATGTCATTAAAGGGAAGAAGATGATGATGATGATACGGGTTGATATCTTTAATTTTCTACAGATAGTTTACTAACCGAAGACGTTACAAGCCTACCCTCTCCCAGTCAGTTGATCGGAAAGTTCATAGTTAAGGTAGGTTTACTTTGTTGATTTTGTCGCTTTGTATATTCAAGTCTACAGTTCTTTATAGTCCCTTCCAAACTGGCAGGTCTAATTTATAAATTCTTGTTCAAATCTTTTTCCCTTCTCATTAGGAGCATTCCTTCAATCGCAAAGTTTGTCACATCACGAAGATTTGGAATTTTGGAGGTTCCTAATCCTCGTTCAGAGCAGAGTTGGCCGCTCACTGCTCTTTCGACTCACTAAGTGCTGCTCTTTGAAGTGAGCTGCTCTCGCTCGCAGTTCAATGCTCTGTAAGTGCTGCTCTCAGTGAGAAACTCCAGACAGCCCGTACTCTGGCCATTTATCAGACCTATACAGGCGTACTCACATTTAAAATGATCTAAGCCGGCGGGTTCTCACTCTCAACCTCTCAGACTGTTCAACGTAAGGCTGACTAGGAATAGGTGACAGCTGTCGTCTCGAACATGTATAAACTACATACACTAGAAGGTGTATAATCCTAAAATAAGAAGTGGAGAGAGTGGCGTAAGACACAATATTGCTAAACCTTCTACATGTTGTCGAGCTTTTTTAATAAAACTTTTGCAGATTGGTCTTACAAAATTATACAAGATCGCAGTAAAATTATTACTTTGAATTGAAAATTAATGTAATTTAGCCAGATGCAGAGACTATTGTGAAATTACTTCAAACAATTAAAGTCAGAAACATTCTCAGTGAATCAGAGTAATAAATGTAACTTTAAAATGTTTACATACAAATACAACCCTAACGCTGCAGTACAATGAATCAGTGACTACAGTCAGAGAAATTGCAGATTACCCATTTTTACATGGATGTGAGCAAAATAATAGGCGGGGGGGTTGCGAGTTCCCTCTCTCGTAAAAATTAGGGAACGGTGTTCTACGCATTCCCGCCCCACTACATCACTGTGTAATAGTAAAATAAATGCAGAGACGGTAGTTTATAAAGCTGTTTAAGACGGGGAGAGCTCGACTTTAGACAGTTAGAACCGTCACTGATGGTACCTTCAGAAAGCGGTGTAAACCTGCGTAAGCTATATTTGTACGCAAGTAATTAATGACTTGATACAAATGTAAGACTGATGACCCTGGGGTAGTAATACAGTGACATTAATATTAATATAGTTGTTCTTTAGACATCGCTTCATTGTATGTATATTATATAATGTATATTAATTCAACGTTGTCAGATTAAAACACTCGCATGCAGGGCTACCATCCGTCTCAAAAACTTTTAGCCAACGACTTAACGAAACTACCTTATAAATAGCTCAATTGCGCATGAAACTCGCCCATATGGCAACATTGCTGACTCGAGGAGTAAATTAAAGAACCTAGACGTGAAAGTCACGTGGGCATACGCGCAGGCTCAGTGCAGTTATAGTAGTAAGTGCCTGGACCAGTTGAGAGCAGTAAGCAGCTTAAAAGAGTCGGCTCACTGAGATGTGTGAGTCGTTTATATGCTGCTCTCTCAAATGAGTCGTTAAGCACATCACTAGTTCAGAGCAAGATTATATAGCGCAATACAACTGCGATTTCCATTTACCGAGTCTACATATAGTCAATACACACAGCCTATAAAGACCTGTAACGTTATTTTCAACGTTATTGTTAACGTTGTTGTAACTTCATGAAGTTTTAAATGGCAGATCCTGAGGTGAATTGAACTCTCGTGGGTTCGAATCGCAGTCGCGCTGATCTGAGAGTAAAACCTCGGACATTCACTGGACTAGTTATACGGAAAATGGAATAAATTGCCTAACGGTTTAAACATGTGGTATTAAAAGTGATAGATATCAACACAGTTAATCATTTCATTATAATGCGTGTTTACTTTTTTATACTCTGTTATAAAATCTAATCCTTCACTACTGCCGGCTTTCTGGTAAACCAGTCTTAATTTCCACAAAGTCAGTATATAATTATTTACAACTATTCCCCATTACGCCTGAACATTTGATAAGTAAGTCTTTATGTCAACAATTATTGTGAAATTATCATCATATCGTCGTTCGCAGCGATATCGAACACTGTGAAGAGAAACGTCACTCCTTTAAAAAAATTGGAATGTTTAACTTATTTAAAGTTAGAAAGTAACTTCTTTAAAGTGTGTCACTGAAATGGCTTTCGAGTTAGAACACTGGCCTTACTGTTTTTACGAGTTTCTTATATTCTGGTAGTTTTTGTAATAAATGCATTGCTGGTTTTGAACCTTTTCCGATTTCATAGGACTACCACAATTTAGAGAACCTTTATGTTTTTTCTGCTCCTGCTGCTTATTGTCTGCTTGCCTTAGGCATCATAGTGCTAAATATCAACATGGATGACATCGGGATTTTGATTTTCTAGCTTTTGTTTGCTTCCATTCTGCGCAGAACTTTAAGTTATCTCGTAGCGCATCTGTGGGAGAGGTCGTGGAGGAAGACTCTGATGATGAAACTGAGCGAAGTAAAGAAAAGGTATTAACTTTTTATTTTTTCAATGCTCTTTTACCTCAATTCATCCACATTTTTTTAAACTTAGTTAGGACGTGTCGGTCAATAAACTCTATACTGTCTCTGAAGTGCCAGATATCATCGCAAAATTATGAACGGACGCTGAATAGTTCTTTATTGATTTGAGAACTTATGGGCATAATGGGAAAGAAGCCGTTGCCTGGTGTACTAGGTACACTTGATCAGAGGAGTGTAGATAGCAAAAAGGACCTTTGTAAACATGCGCCTGCATCATATGTATAATAGCGATCCTAGAAATACACCTCACTTTTTAACTGGTTTTCAAATAAGTTGAGCTTAATTATTAATATTATAAATATATGTTTGCACTTGTTTAGACCAAGCACAACATAAAGTTGTCCCAAGAACTCTCTGACTGCGTCGTCATATGTCAGTCGTCTCCGTTTAAAGGATTTGATGTCTCTCTAAATAAAGGTATGCAATAGCTAATATTTTACACAATCCGTCGTTCAATATACGTCTTAAGCAAATAGAAAATAATATTGGCTATCGTTTAATTGATTTATTGACATAATTTATATAGTTTTATTGTTTAATTGATATATGAATTTCTTATTGGGAGCGGGCTTTGGCTCACTTTGTTTAGCATGTGCGTAAATAACTAACGTTAAGAAACTTTTGACCCGGTTAAAACTGGGACGGTCGACCACGCTGACAGTATTGAACCCCGGGGTATTGTACGATTATTCTTAATCCGCGATGGCTTCAATTAACATACTACACCGCATTGTACAGTGTATATAGCAATTATCTATAGCAATGGGAAGCAAATATAATAAATTCGGAACTTCTATAAGAAAATGGCAGCACATGAACTTGTCATGTGTGAATGCAAAAGAAAAAATATATAAACTAGTGCACTACCATTGCTTGAGGTTTTTTATTTTGCATCAAATTACCAATAAATGTTTAAATTATTATATATTTTTTTGCTATAAATCTACGTTTCGTCAGATTGACGATTAATAAAAGAATAGAATATCATTATGTCATAAGAAGGTTCTCATTATTTTATTATTACCCCACTTTGGTGGGGCTGAGAG
This sequence comes from Enchytraeus crypticus, assembly GCA_905160935.1. Classification (NCBI taxonomy): domain Eukaryota; kingdom Metazoa; phylum Annelida; class Clitellata; order Enchytraeida; family Enchytraeidae; genus Enchytraeus; species Enchytraeus crypticus. Next base: position 93,683 of record CAJHZI010000711.1, on the reverse strand, counting down.
AAATTGGTCTATATACTCATTGCAATGTTCCTCCCCACGGAAATCTTTAGTAAAAGGCGAAAGATTTATTCGTGGTTTGAAGAGAAACCAGAGTTAATAATTTTCCTTTTCGGCATTCCATATTAGTAATCTGATACTTATTAAAAGGTGTGCAACATTACTGTTGAACTAAATGAATTTAATCAATGACAATGTGATAACCACTTAATTGAGAACAGAATAATAGTGTAAACAAAATTGAACAAGTGCTTATTAAATTAGAAGAGAGATGTAATGCAATTCGAGATTAAGACAAATCAAATATAATAAAAAATAACACCAATTACAGTGCTTAATCTTCCACAAAAATTGACGTTATCTGGTGAGATACTCGCTAAGATAGTACAATTAAATGACCAAAATAATTCTGTGTCGCCAGATGGCGCAAATTATCATGCTATATCACCAGCACAAGGATTAATGTCATGGAAGAGAATTAGTGTTTAATTAAGGGAATCAAAACTTAATTCTTGTACTTCAAGCAACCCACAATTTTAAATTATATCCATGTTTTATTATAAACCCAGCTTCGGGGTAGGGTATAAATTGGTCTACCGACTCATGGTTATGTTCCTTCCCACGACAGTCACTAAAAATAAAGATATAGTGTTAAACAAATCTATAAGAGAGAGCAAAAAAATTACATAAAATACAATTTTAAGCGCCAAGGGTGAAATTGCAATGAGTGATGCCATCTGATGAGATTCTCGCAATGAGAACAGACTAACAGGACCACAGTCAATCTTAATCGTTAGATGGTGTAATTAAAGTACATTTCCAATACAGAACTTTTATGTCTGGGATGAGAAATCTCAAGCTTTTTCATTTCATCAATTCGCAGCCGCCATTCACCTTTTATGTACTTTTTCTATATGAGCATAAATCAAATATCAAACAAAATTATCTATCCTCTAAAAAAAGGCCACGAGAACCGAATTCTTTTAATTCAATCAAACAGAAATGTTAAATTATTTCCTAGTTTAATTGTTAACCCAATTTCTTGGGTTCTAGATAAATTTGTCTATAGACTCATTGTAATGTTCCTCCCCACGGAAATCTTTAGTAAAAGGCGAAAGATTTATTCGTGGTTTGAAGAGAAACCAGAGTTAAAAATTTTCCTTTTTCGGCATTCAATATTAGTAATCTGATACTGATAAAAAGGTGTGCAAAATTACTGTTCAAATAATTGAATTTAATCAGTGACAATGTGATAACCACTTAATTGAGAACAGAATAATTGTGTAAACAAAATTGAACAAGTGCTTATTAAATTAAAAGAGAGATGTAATGCAATTCGAGATTATGACAAATCGAATATAATAAAAAAATAACACCAATTACAGTGCTTAGTCTTTCATAAAAATTGACGTTATCTGGTGAGATACTCGCTAAGATAGTACAATTAAATGACCAAAATCATTCTGTGTCGCCAGATGGCGCAAATTATCATGCTATATCACCAGCACTAAGATTAATGTCATGCAGGAGAATTAGTGTTTAATTAAGGGAATCAAAACTTAATTCTTATAGGCATACTTCAAGCAAACCAGAATTTGAAACTATATCCTTGTTTTACTATAAACCCAACTTGTTGGTAGGTTATAAATTTGTCTACTGACTCATTATTCGCATCCGGCATTCACCTTTTTATGTATTTTTCCATATAAGCCTATATTAGATGTCATACAAAAAATTCTACCCTCTATATCACGCAACGAGAGTCTAATTATATTATTTAATCAAATAAAAATGCTAAATTATTTCCTTGTGAATAGTTAACCCAAAATCTTGGGTCCTAGATAAATTGGTCTAAAGACTCATTGTAATGTTCCTCCCCACGGAAATCTTTAGTAAAAGGCGAAAGATTTATTCGTGGTTTGAAGAGAAACCAGAGTTAATGAAGTTTAGTAAAACAGGTTTACTTGAACATTATCTGTCCATACTATAATGGTGTAATTAAAATGAATACAGCAAAAGTACAGAATAATTATCAGTATATCGAGTTTTGCATATTTTAGTTGGCTTATATCAATACGAGTCTATATTACTTTTTATGATATCATGAGTATTAGTGAAAAGAAATTCTTTGATTTTTAATTATAAAATCAAATAATTAAAATTAAAATTAATATTGTTACTGGCGCAATCTGGCGGCTATTTCAGAAAATTTCGTGACGCCATCTGTTGCATAAAGGAGGATGTTTCTTTGAATGTAGTTAATTTTTTTATGTTATTGTGAGGTATTAGTCAGTCAATAGTACAGTATACTGTACCGCACTGCTGTGTTAAACACATAGTTAACTGCGCTTTACTCTGCAGTTAGCTATTTTGTACTGCCATACTTCCATGCACTAGGCCTACATTGAAATGTTTTGTACTGTTATACAACAAAAACAACAATACGATTAGAGTGCTACTGTTGTCCATGACAACATTGAGCACTGTGAAACCTAATCAAAGCCGATGAGCAGAGTGAGGGGTCCATAAACGATGCCAGCCAAAATCCGGGTAGTCAGTCCAAGGAAGGGTATTAGCCGAATGGAGGTTTACGTGTTATACCTCAGTGTTATAGGAGGAGGTTTACGTGTTATACCTCAGTGTACTACACTGAAAAGCTTTTCACTGCCTATTTCACTGTACTGTAAGATATGATTAACAATGGAAAGGATTAATAATAAACTGCCAAGAACATGTAAAGCGTTCTCGAAGACCGGACACCGGCCATGACGCCGCTATGAAAATTGTCGAAAGTTATTATTATTATTATTATTGATTTTATTATTATTATTATTTTGTCTTTATTTTTTTAATTCTTTTTTTTTTAAATTTAAATTTACCCCGGTGTAAAGAACCTGAGGTTTTTGATAAAAACTATTCAAGCAATACGTTCTGAATCGCCGCCCGTCTACTTGAGGTCATCAATCGGCTTAAAAGAACTGCTAAAGCAGACTGCATTAAATCTTTGTAAAGTCATGGAATGTATCATCATTATTATTAGTATTATTATTGTAATATTATTATTATTATTACTATTATTATTATTATTACTATCTCTGTCTCTGTGTACTCAGTTGTCATCGTGTGGTGCTTTGGCGCCTGTTTGCGTAGAGTCTGCAAGAGACGTCCCTGACACTGCCTTATGGCAAGGAACTGGACGTTAAATTCTTATTGATTGATTGATTATTATTATTGTTGTTGTTGTGTTTGCAGAAGCCTTCAAGTATATCAACTCGCTGAGTGAGAGCAAAGCGGCCAGCCTGGCTGAGGCGAGTGGTAACGCCCTGGTGCGGTACACGAGCAGGTACCTCTGCAGGGTCTACCCATCCGCCACCAGGGCGTCCTCCAGCAACTACGACCCCGTCCCAGTGTGGGTGGGAGGTTGTCAAGTGGGTGCGTAGTGCCGTAGGATTTCTCAATAGCGTAGGTAGGTAGGTTGTAGTGTGTTTAACGTCAAGGTTCAGAAGCACAAGGCTTCTCTTCAAGACGACTCGACACACTCGAGCTACCGTCACAATGATTAAGTTAACAGTAAGTTATTATTCAAATTGCGTAGGGGTAACGTCATGAAGTTTTAAATGACAGATCCTGAGGTGAATTGCATCCTCGTGGGTTCGAATCCCAGCTGCGCAGATCTGAGAGTAAAATCTCGGACATTCACTGGACTGGTTATACGGAAATTGATCTAGATTGCCTAACGGTTTAAAAATGTGGTGTTAACAGTGATTGATGTCAACATAGTTGATCATTTCACTATAATGCTTGTTTACTTTTTAAGGAAAACAGGCAGATGATTTATTTATATATCCTGTAATACTTATTCACACTTCAGCGTTTGTCAGTGATTAACTCTAAGAATCAACTTATTGCTCTGCCAGTCTGTAAAAATGACTCAATCTAATCAATGTATCTGAAAATCAACCAACCAAACTAAATCCTACTTTTACCAAACAATGAGCAGAGCATCGAAATTTTGCTGAACCATCCCTGACAGTACACTTGCAGTGCGGAAACAAACTTTAAACGTACCTTTAACGCCTTACTATTAACATATTAAGTGGTTAGGAAGAGCTCTTATAGATTTTTTCTTTCGACGCCGAGTTTGCTACACTTATTTCCGGTGTAATTTTCAAAGGTTTTTTTTATGATATCTTGAGCTTAAATCTAATGACTATATAAAACAATGTGGAATACAGCTGTTTGGAAACCAACGTATTTCTTTTGAAGTATTTAGGATCTACATGTATTAAGGTTTAGGGTTGTATGAGCATGTTAGTATACTCCTTGCACATGTAACTGAACCCTTGTCTATTGTAGTGGCACTGAACTATCAGACGGCGGATGAAGCGATGTACGTTAATAAAGGAATGTTTGAAGATAATGGAAGATCTGGCTATGTTTTGAAACCATCATTCATGCGAGATCGTGAGTATTAGAATCTTGCATTACATTCTTCTCTTTTGTCGTTCTTTCTCTCTCTCTCTCTCTCTCTCTCTCTCTCTCTCTCTCTCTCTCTCTCTCTCTCTCTCTCTCCCTCTTTTAACTTCTTTCATTCTATCGTAGTTTGCCTATCTTATTCGGATTATAATGTTCACAAACGTATCTTTGTATATATTCTAATATTTAATATGAAAGATATGTCAAGGCTTTGCATGACAGCCCCATATTGTGGAATTCAGAAATATAGCTTATATATAGATTAGGGGCAACTTAATACTAAACTTTAGTGTATCAAGCTTAAATATTTGTTAATATCGGTAGATAAACAAAAATGTTAAGCTAGCCTGCAGCAGATGTTGAAAATTCTCTGACATTGGAACTAGCGGTTGATCCACTAGTAGATATGCAACTTTTTTCTGCCGTCCGGCTTCTAAGTTAGTCTTATCTTGCGAACATAATTTAAGTTTTCGTTTGGTATTCATTCCGACATTTATTAAATGCTAAACAATGGATAAATGATTGCTTGTTGAATTGTTAATATGTTATTTTATGTGTACAGCTAATACAGACTTCGACTGCTCTAAGAAATTCAATCCTGAGTGGAGACGTAAGCTGAACTTGACGGTAAGTTTTTGATTTGTAAATTATTATAATTGGTCATTTAACTGACGGCAAATATATGTCTAAATACAGCAAGCCTAATTTTCTAAATGACAAATGAACATATAAAGTAAAATGACACATGCATTATACTGAAATGATCAACTGTGTTGATATCTATCGCTTTTAATACCACATTTAGTTTATTTTTATTTATTTAAATATTTTTGTTTTATTTTAATTAAATAAAATTTAATTTAATTGTTGGCCTATTGTTCGAATTTTACTTCATTTCGACTACTAGGCCTCTCAGTTTCTGTTACGCTTACTGCTGTAGATCATCAGTGGATATCAGCTGCCCAAGAAGAGAGGAGACAAAGCCAAGAGCATCCTAGATCCATTTGTCGTAGTGGACATCCTTGGACTGAAGGCCGATAGGCAGACCGATAAAACAAAGACTATCGAAAATAATGGTTAGCTATTTAGAAGCTAGCATATTACTAAAGTAATTCATACACTGATGTCTTGTTTCGATTATTCAATTGATTAACAATAATTGATTTATGGTTGTAGATGTTTATATGCAAACGAATACACATTCGTTATACAGTACTGATTTATAATTAATTTTTCCCGTGATTATAAAATCTAGTAAAATTAAAGATGTTCAGATGTTTAAACTCAGATGAGTATTCTTAAGAAGATATGTAAAGAAGATATGTATGGAATTATAAAACCTCGGTCAACCTTCAAGCAACTTTTAAAAAATAAAATGATTTTCTTTTTGGGTTTGCAGCCATCAACAGTCTATTTAAATTCGTACGTGTATTTTTTACTGAGGTATTAGCAAGTATTTTATATGTAAGAAACCTTTATGGATATTAAACTTAATTTAATTAATTTTCAATTTAGCTCACCTGGGTAGGAAAATTGTAAATTTAAGATACTTTTAATAAGTTTTTCTTTATTTTATTATTACCCCACTTTGGTGGGGCTGAGAGAAATTGGTCTATAGACTCATTGTAATGTTCCTCCCCACGGAAATCTTTAGTAAAAGGCGAAAGATTTATTCGTGGTTTGAAGAGAAACCAGAGTTATTGAATTTTTGCAAAACGTGTTTACTTGAACATTATTTGTCCAGACTATAACGGTGTAATTTCATAAATGTACTTAAAATTATGAATAACAATTATCTGTAAGCTTATATCAATTTTGCTTATTTTTAATCACATATATCGAAACTAGCCTTACATACTATTCTATTATATTACTTATTAGTTTAACAAATCCTTTAATTATACTTATATAAGCAAATAATAAAATTTAATTATTAATTTTGTCACTAGCGTAATCTGCGGCCAGTTCTGAAAAATTCGTGACGCCATCTGATGTATAGAATTTGGTATGTTTCCCTATGACAATAATATCTTTATAACTGTCGTTGTATTGTGTTCTTGCATATATCTGATTCAAAAGCCATTAACTCATTTGATTATCTAATAGTACCTCGTGATGTGTAGGATTTAACCCGCTATGGAACCGCAAGATGTCGTTCACGGTGACCTGTCCACACCTGGCTCTGGTGCTGTTCAGAGTCTACGACGCTGAGGACACGAGCAGGAATGTTCTCGTCGCTCAGTACTGTCTGCCGTTCAGATGTCTGCAGCAAGGTTTACATTTCTGTTTAGTTTCGTACATATGTCTGCAACAAGGTTCCGAGTTCTGCTTAGTTTCGTACATATGTCTCCTACAAAGTTCCAAGTTCTGTTTAGTTTCGTACATATGTCTGCAACAAGATTCCCAGTTATATTAGTTTCGTACATATGTCTGCAACAAGATTCCGAGTTCTAGTAGTTTCGTACATATGTCTTTAACAAGGTTTCTAGTTTTGTATAGTTTCGTACATAATGTCTGCAAAAAACTTCCGAGTTCTATTAGTTTTGTACATATGTCTCCAACAATGTTCTGAGTTCTGCTTTGTTTCGTACATGTCGCCAACAAAGTTCCGAGTTCTGCTTAGTTTCGTACATATGTCTATAACAAGGTTCCTAGTTCTGCTTAGTTTCGTATATATGTCTGCAACAAGATTCAGCGTTCTGTTAGTTTCGTACATATGTCTGCAACAAGGATCCAATGCTGAGGGCCCTCAGAAATGGCGTCAAATTGATACCATTATCCTTCCCAGCTGCTAATCTATTGGATATTCCTATCTGACAGGCGCCATCTATGCTTTACAAGCTATTATAGGCAATTCGTGATAACATCAGAAACTATTTGATGTTACAGGTTACCGAACGGTTCATCTGAAGAGCAAGCATCACGAGCCACTGCTGATGTCGTCGCTGTTTGTCAGGGTCGAGATCTTAAACGATGCACCGGGTGTGGGTAGTGGAGGGTCAACTAAAGGCTCATTGAGGACGTCAAGCGATGATCCAGGGAGTCCTAGTGGAAAGACTTCCGCTTCATTAAGGACTGATTCAAATAGTAGCGGAAAGCCTGTAGAACGTACTGCTGTTTAGCTTGCTTAGCATAATATCTGATAATCCTGTAGATATTGAGTGTTGATAAATCAGTCATTAATATGTGCATAAGTTAATCAATCAATAATTGAATTAAATATACATGTATAAGCCTACATAAGTTTAGATCTGACAGGTATTCAAACAAAGATGCACATAATTATATATATATATATATATATATATACATTATGTGAAAGAATCACTGAAATTACCTTATTGACGGTCAAAAGTAAATCATTTAAGCAAGCAATCAGTCAGATATGTAAATTTGTGTAAATACATCGGTCATTCAAAGTGTAGATCAAGTAGAATTTCAGGGTCTTAGGAGAGTCGAATATCGCTCTTCCCTTTTACTAGCCATTTTACAACCGACTACAAAATCCTAAGATTTCTTATAAATATTGAACCCTTACCCCACCTCTCTTTTAAAGAATTTTAGCACATATAAATGTCTTCAGATGGACTATACATTCCAGATTGAAATTTAACCATATTTCCAGAATTGTACAAATATAAAATTGACTGGATCCAGCCAGTGTCTAGAAGAGATATAGTCTGATATTTTTTGTTTAATTATATAAGAAGAAGTAGCCTAATGTTTGCGATAATTAAAATATTAATAATAGCTTAAGATTTACCTCTTCCCACCGAAGATTTAATCAATTTATTCTGACCATTTTTGATCACCGAATAGGCTTTCTTTTAGGACCTTACTTCTCCTCAGCAAATTTCCTTTGCAGATTTCTTTGGGTGAATTGATCTGTAGTGCTGTGTGCTATGGGACTGGACTTCCCTGACATCTTCCTTGAATGAGGAATCGGACGGTAAACCTTTATTATTATTATTATTTTATATATTATTATTATTACTATTATAATTGTTTGTCACTACGTCAAACTCCTCCCCTACTTGAGGTGACATATTGATTGACAGGTATTGGCTACGTCATTCTGCTCACCGTCCCTCCTCTTTCAGTTGCTGGCATACCGCATACATGGATGATATGGCAGATCTCCGAAACATAAATTTTTCTGCAGAATTTGTCTACGTGATATTCTTTCTGAGACACAGTAGTCGATCTAATCTGTAGTTAACAAATACCATAAATAAATGAATACATCATTGTTATCATCTTTCCGTAAATCTTAGGTTAACTTGGGTCTGGATTAAATCAATTCTTGGCAATTTCTGGAGCCTAGGAGCTCACCATCCGATTGCCCTCTCTGAAGTTAGTTTGGATTTACCCGTGTTGTGTCAGGATTTCTGAAGAATAGACCAACAGTAGACTGCATGTGTCGTAAAAGGCAACAAAGCACTAAGATCTAACATAACAAAAATAACTATTAATATAAATAAATACAATTAATTAGGGTCTGGTAGGATAGTTTGCTTATTAGGGCTACTGTGACCACCGCAAAGAAGAGACGTCAAGATTCCAAGATTTGATTGAGGCTTCATGAGTTTCGAGAAATCAGCTTTGATCTTGTGTCTCTGTAGACAAATTTATACGAGTTTAATTTAGCACTCATAAATCCAGACTTTGCTAAGAAGTCTGAGTAAGCTCCTGTGCTCTATACGTAGCCTACGTCCTCCAGGTATTTATCAGTAAAGCACTCTTCGGTTGCTGGCTGCTTTCATTAATTCTCAGCTTTTTTCAACAAATTTATCGTTTTTAGACTTAATTCACCGCAGAGCTCTAGCTTATTAACATTATTTATTATTACCGACTTCTCAGTCGGTAAGACACTCGACCGCGGATCAGTATGTGTGGGGTTCAAATCCTGGACTCGCCCGTCACTGACGTCGCTTTCGAGTGAGGAAACTGACTTCAACCTTAGCGTGACCAGCTTTATTTCAGTGTAGCTAGATCTCTCCGATCATTTGATGGAACTCATTGTAAATACGTGCATACGCTGTACTCTGCATTCCGGCATATAACACATTGTAGCTAATAAATTACATTGTTGGAAAGAGATCATTGTAAACACATGTACATTATATATCGCATTCCGGTATATAACACATTGTAGTTAATAAATTACATTGTTAACCTGGTTCCACTCCGCATTCATCATTATCACCGGCAACGATGCGTGCAGCGACATCTGATTAGAGATATAGACAGAAGCCGGGCTTCCGTTTACTCTTCAGCGCCCATTACCTTTCTGAGTTAATAGATACATATAATTAACTAAAACTGCACAAGTTAGAAAACTCGTTAACATTTTGAAGCATTTTAAAGGTGGTCTTAAACAGAAATCAGAAATTGTTTATGCAATATAAAATATAGATCATAACAATCTACCCTGACCATTTTTTTATCACCAGACTGGCTTTAGTTTAGGACCCTACTTCTCCTCAGCACATTTCTTTCGCAAATTGGTCTTGGTGAATTGATCTGTAGTGATGTGTGCTGTTGGGGACGTCCCTGACATCATCCCTGGATGAGGAAACGGACGTTAAATCTTCATTTTTATTATTATTATACTATCAGTACGAGTTCCACTGAGTTACAAACCATGGACCTGCCAGTGGACAGTGCCCTATGAGAGAGAGAGAAAGAGAGAGAAAGAGAGAGAAAGAGAGATAAAGAGAGAGAAAGAGAGAGAAAGAGAGAGAGAAATATTTATACGGTCATGAATCTTACACAATTCTGATATTTGGTTAACCTAGGCAGCTTTAGTTAAAAGCATTAAAAGTTTCCACATTTCAAAACCGCTACTCTTTCATTCAACACTGATATTCGAGTGATTTGAGTAAAAATCGACGTAAAATATTGATTTATTGATTTATTAAATGATTAATTGATCCATGGTTTAATAATTATAAATTTATAATTGAATGACTGATTATATATTGTGTTGATTGTTTCGTTGATTGACTGATTAACTGATTGATTCAATGATTGACTGATTGAATAATTGATAGATTGACTGATTGATTGATTAGCATATTACAATTAGAGTATTGGATTAAATACTTAACTTTTGATAGCTGATAAATTCTTTGTAAGGTAAAACTGACGTTAAAATACGGACACGAATGGATTTTTTACAAGTTTCCCCTGAAGGGAAGACCTAGAGATTATAACCAGGTCGAGATTTGATTACCAAGGAGCACACGTTGGCACCATTCCAATCCTTATATTTGACATCATCTCTCATCATAATCATTACCATGTCTGTAATCATCTCTCATCATCATCATCTTCATCACTATCGTGTCTGCATCATCTCTCGTAGTGAAGTATTCAAAGACTGAGTTATGATTCAGTTATCAATGACTGAGATTATATAGTATATGCTTTTATTCATATCATGCTAGTTGGATTGAAGACTGAAGTACATATTCTACAATAATAACTTACAAATGCAATGTACAAACAGCATGAAATAATAATAATAAAGCTTTTATTGACCACTAAAAAGAAGATTCTTTGTTTATTCCTACTCTCCACTCCGACATACCTTGTCGCTAAAAGTACCATGGAAAAAACTGCAATGTATCGCTCCAGAGCCATTGACAAAAGTTGTGACAGGAAAGATTTCTCACGTAGAACTCCAGTAACAGCAGTAGTCTTCTTGCCTTTTACATCAATGCCTTCAACTGTGCCTTCAGAATTAATGGTGCCGAGAGTCTCAAAGGCTATAGTTATATATATATATATATATATATATATATATATATATATATTATATATATATATATATATATATATATATATATATATATATATATATATATATATATATACATACATACATATAATTAATAATATATAATTTAATAATTATATAATAATTTACTGGTTAATAATAATAAATTAATTAATTATAATATTAATATAATTTTAAACAGTGATTTATAGTGAGTAGTAAACAGTCAGGAAGCATAGCAGTGTGGATTTGTTCAGGTTCGCATTGGCTCACAACTCAACATATCACATCTCACGAGAAATTCCTCGCTGATGAGAGAGATTTCGTTAATTAAAAGTCGATAATCGATCTGTCGACAGATGTCGCTGTTCTGTAGCGCCTACCACACGACGTGTTGAGAACCTGAGAGCTACCAGCCCACCAGGTGGCGCTACACTCTCGAATTTGATGGAAATTTAATTATGCAACATTCAATATGTGACTCCTATAAAAGTTGAAACATTTTATCAGGTTTTAATGACAATTGTATATCAAAAATGGCTAAAATTATAATGGTGTAAGGAGTAAAACTTGTTAAATTAGGCCTACTTATGGTTACAAAAATGTTTCTACCTAATTTATATGCTACTGTAATTTTTTAATTTTTATAATCTTATCATTTCCTTTAAATAACGGCAATTTCTACATGTAGGCCTATAAAAACTATAACGGCAGACACTGATAATGGAGATTACGTTACGAATTCCTGCTGATGTTAAATTTCATGTTTTATAGCAAATGATGCCTGCAGAATACAGAGCATCATGTCGCAGTCATTGTATGGAAGCACAATTTTACGATTAATCAGTACTGAAAGTAAGTCCACTACGGCGCTACTTCCTAGGCCATTGGCATAGCCAGGATTTAGTCTTGGCACTTAAATCTTGGGTGAGGCACTTCGAGAAGGTACACACTTTATACAATGCTTGCATTTTTATTTTGGCCTTAATAAAACTTTTACATGACATCTTGGAGGGGGCACATGCCCCTGCCTGCCTCCCCCTCGCTACGCCACTGTCCTGGGTCTTTCAACGGTAGTGACCATCAAAATGTAAAATGAACAAATACAAATGTTGATTTATGGAGTCAATCAACTGATGAAATCTCTGATTTATTGATTAATGATTATTATTTTTAATTTTTAATTTTTATAATTTTTACAATAGCTATACCATCACTCATCAAATCACCTATCCCTCAAGCTTAACCTTCTAAACAAGGATATTATAACAACGGGAAGTAGACTCTTCCTGACTCTCGTATGACATATCCTGCATTAGAAGCATTATTTATTATCATTCATTCGCCATTAAAGCTAAATAAAGTGTAAGAATCTTTGAAAAATTTCACAAACAATCTGAAGATATTATTCTCACAGAATATGATACACAAATATATAAATTTAGCAAAGCTAAATATACATCTACGCATAAAAACTAAATGATCTAAGCTATATAGAAAGCAAAATCCTAGGCCCAATATCTCTCTCTCTCTCTCTCTAAACCCTATATATCTCTCTGACTGTCGAACAAAGAGCCAATTTATATATATTTATATTATGTACATAGTCACAGAATGTAGAAAATAAAGTTTAGAATAAACTTTAGAGCTTAATGATATGTTAAGTTAATGTTAACATATGTTAATTAATATGATATGATAAGATGTGATATGATATGATAAATTTTATGATATGATATATGATATGATGAGATATCATATGATATACATGTAAGTTAGCGACATGTTCAGTTAAACTTGCAGAAACCGTTGATGTTTGTAAATAAGATTTTAAATATGGCTAATAAAACATGTGTATAGTCATAGACAACACTCCAGTGATGCTGAATTCACTGGACGCAGATCTCACCTGAAGAAATAGCTAAAGATAGTGAGCACAGCTGTCTTCAATTATGACGATATGACTTAATTAAAGTGTACCGAGAATTCTGCGCAGACTTAGACTCGAGTTGCGTCAGATTTCTAAGCATCTTGAGTTGCCGACAGCAGAAAATTGTTTTGTGAAAAAATTAAGAACAGATTTTGAATATTTTAATAAAAAACTTATATACGTCTTTGTGACTAACGGATTGGTTTTCTGGATTTTAGAGTTTGAGCCGTTGTTGACCTCATTGTGCACATCGGCTTGGATTTTTTTTCAATAGTGTTTGATGCTGTCATGGACGACAGTAGTGCTGTAATTGTTGCTACATTAGGCCTACTTATGAATATAAGGATTGCATAGATGTTTTTAATTTATTGTTTTAATTCAGTCCGCACATTCGTTTCATACTGTTATCTCTGGGCTATTACAGAATGGACAACCCGTAATCTGCACGTGCAGTAAGAGGCGACTAAAGCACAGGTTAAGGGATACATTAAGTTTAGGTAAATCTCATCGTTTTTGGTAAGATCCATCTGTTTGCTTAGAAGTGTTCTTATTGATCGTGCATAAAAGGCTTCTAGATGAATTTGCCCAATTTACTCACTAATAATAATAACACAGGTTTAACGTCCGTTTTCTCATACCAGGGTGATGTCAGGGACATCGCAGAACAATAAAGGGAGTGGCTTTGATGTGAACCCCGTTCCTACTGATCCGAAGTCGAATACCTTACCCGATCGTACCATTGATTGAGCCATGTATTCATAATTGTTAAGTCATTTGATTAAAGACTTTTGCAAATTGATTCGTTATAGTTTAACAGTAAGGTTTTGTTGCTGACTCAGAATTTATATAAATCAAGTAGGCCTATACTATCTGTAGCATAATCCAAGTATATATACATATATTTACTATGCCTACAAATTGTATATTATTCAAAAATACTAATAAAATTATAATTACCACATGCAGTGTAATTATAACATCCTATACATGTATACAACTTCATCAATGCGCAATATACTGTATTAAACATATTGTAATTGTTTAATATATTATGTATCAAATTTAATGTTATCTTTATTCTGCAATCATCACTCGTGATAGACTGGCGTGGTTTAATGGCCATAAATTCAAAATTAGCTCATGAGCATCTAACGCCAGACGAAACAGTGGCTGATATAAACCAGGCCTCAGCCAATATCAGCATATTACGTGTAGATTTATGGATTATCATTTGTCATCATCACGACTAATCTGTGGTGAGCTTGATCAAGTGACTTCCAGCATTGACAGGAACCTGATTGTTCACTAAAAGTTAACTTAGCAGTTTTAGTAGCATAGGTTACTTGTGATTAATTTCTCGAAATATTTTGCGTATACTTTCAGCTCTATATGACCGATAGCACCTTAGATAAGTGATTATAAAAATCGCTCTTGTAGGCCTACTTGATTAATTGGTTGGTTGATTTGTTGATTTATTGGTTGTAGCCAGTGGCCATGTAGGTTAGACACTCGACCCCGGATCAGTATGTGCGGGGTTCAAATCCTGGGCTCTACCGTCACTGACATTGCTTTCGTGTGAGGAAACTGACGTTAACATTGGCTTTATCAGCTTTTACTAAGCAAGTGAATAAGCAAGTGAAGTACTAGGAAACGACAGGGAAGAATGATTTAAAACTGTTAAACGATAAATTCATTTAATACATTTTACCTGCTTATCCTGAAATCATTAACCATTCCAGTTTCTAGTTCCTTCTAGAAAACCCTTTATTTAATTCAATAATAAATATACAATTTGCAATTTAGTTTTTTAGTTTACAGGTCTATTGAGCTGGTATGGGCCGTATGGTCACAGAACACGTTCTATCATGATGAATGGTATAACATGATACAGCCGAATTATGCTTTACAACACTTCCACACACCATTTGTCATCAACTCAGCTTCTGTTTTCAGTCTGTCCACTGCCGTATCTAGTACTACAAGGCATAAATTTCTGTGTAACATATCATAACATAACAAGAATTAGAGTGTTACAGTCATCAATGACAACATCGAGCATTATTGAGACAAAACCAAGCCGGCGAGCCAAAAGGAGGTCCAAAAACGGAGCAAATTCTAAAATCCAGAAAATCAGTCCAACGTAAAGGGAATTAAATAAAAAGATCTGCTCAGTGAAGTGTAGTAATTAGCATTGTACATGATTTCACAGCTTCAGTCTCGTGTTAGGCCAATTGGCAGGTCCATGTTTCTTATTCCTACACGCTGAAAGATTTCATGCTCAGTATCACAGCAATCCATTGGCCGAAAAATTGATTCAATTTAAAAAATAAAAGCATTTGCTAAAGCTTAAGCGCTTTTCTTGAAAATAAAATGATTCTGAACTGGTTTCTCATTGCCTTCAGCAGTTTCCTCCTTAGTCGCCTTTTATGAAATAGGCAGTTTACAGTTGGTATATTCTAGTGTGTCCTGATGCAACAACTCCTATCGCAACACTTCATAGCTTTGGACGCATAGCTACCACGATGAGAGTTTTGATTCTCGCTAGGATTCTCAGTAGCTGCTTTAGTCGCCTGTTAGGGAACACTTGTTGTCAACAATGTAGTTTAATTCCTTCAACGAGATCAGAGTGGCGTAGTGTTTATTGAGAGAGAGAGAGAGAGAGAGAGAGAGAGAGAGAGAGAGAGAGGAAAGAGAGAGAGAGAGAGAGAAAGAACCATGTTGATTTCAATACACTAAAAATATACGGTAACATTCACAAACAAGGCCGTCAAAGAGGCCACAAGTAACCTACCTAGTTGAACACCCCTCATCATATTGACGTCCCTGACATAATCCTTGTATGAAGAAACGGACGTTAACCCTATATTATTATTATTACTAGTATTAGTCATTGGTTTGTGAAAGTAATTGTTTAACAACCACTAATTAAGTCGTGTCAGTTTCTATAGGAAACCAATAATTCCTGCTGCAACTGATGATGTATCTTCGGCTTATAGTTAATTATACTATTCTACAGAACACGTAAATTTACATGTAAGACCCGTTTTTCATATGTAATTGAATCAAGAAAGAAATGTTGTCATCATGTCATTGAACAAAGCTATCATAGATTAATCGTTTTCTTGAAAGATTAACGCTTGCGTATTTAATTAATTCACTTAACTCGTAACAACTCATTCAACTCTTCTTAACTCATTCTTTAACTCATTTTTAATGTGACCAAAATATCTCTAAAAACTTCTCTAAAAATTTCGGAAACTTCTATCGAAGTCTTATAAAACTCCTCATTTAAATCAAAATCATAATCGATTGATTACTTTTCCTCTCTATTTCTCTTCGCTCTATCTCTCTATCTCGCTATCTCTCTATCTCTCTTTCGCTCTCTTTCTGTCCTTCTTTTCCATGTTCTGGTGTGCTCTCCCTCTCTCTCTCTGAGACACTCTCTCTCTTTCTCTCTCTCTACTTACATCTCTCATCACTTTCCAGAGAGGGGGCAGTGAGTCAAACTTTAAGCTTTTTGATTGAAGTGAAATCCCAACTTTCTACGATAGCCTTGTACAGAGCCGGTTCCTAACCACTGTCACAGTGGCACCAATAGTAAGGCTAGGTCTCTGGCTGTTCAATAGATTAATTGGAGATCGTGTAATAATTCCTATGAACTTTGATTGAAGGTGGCTTTATGCACAGGTCCTGCACAATTCATCTTCCACCTACAATAACCAGGTCTGCTATGATGATGCTTACACAACTGAGGTACATCTGGCACGACTTCTTGTGAAATAAATTAAGTAATAAGATCTATAAGACAAACTCACTTAGGAAACATTGACTACAGAGAGAGAGAGAGAGAGAGAGAGAGAGAGAGAGAGAGAAAGTAGCAGAGGGACTATTAGGTCGATTTTAGTCAATTGCTAGCTAACGAATTATATCAATCAATTTTTGAAATATTTAGTCTTCATTTGTATTTGTTTCGTTATCTTATTATTTCATTTACCTATTTATGACGATGATGATGACATTGATGATGATGATGATGACGATTATTATTATTTTTTTTTAATGTCCTGGGCTGTAAAGGGCCCTTGGATAAAAAATAAGATAAAAGAGACTTTATTTAATTAAAAGTTTTTTAAAAAGCGATTAAAATAATTCCTCTGCACTCTGGGAAGCCGCTTTAGCCAAAGTGCCACTGGAGCAGACTGCATTGAATCGCTGGAGAGCAATAGACATTATTATTATTATATTTTATGCCCTGGGCTGTATAGGGGCCTGGGCTAAAAAGTAAGATAAAACAAAAACTTGATTAGTATTAAATATATTTATTATTATTATTATTATTATTATTATTATTATTATCAGCATTACTATTATTATTATTATTATCTTTTTTATGTTAATCCGTATTAATTAGATAATTTGATAAGTGAGATGTAGGCCTACATCAAGCTTCACTACGCTAAGTGAAATCTGAATAGCATAATAATGAATTTCTGTCTAATAGCTTGTCCCACACGTATAGAGAACTAGGGCTAGCTAGAATTCTGCATAACGCTAATTGGCTTCAATTTGTTTGATTTGCTAACGGAAAACTTCTGTATAAATACACGGCAGGCTTGTGGTAAATCTCATTCAAGCTCGAGCAAACCTATTGAGTGCAGTTAGCTATAATTAGCATACGTTTAATACGATAGCACTGGTACGTTTAGAACTGTACCTGCTATTCGCTTTAAGAAGTCTTTGATTATTAGCCGACTTTTCTATGCATTAATTAATTTAAATTAGGAGACTTTTTTACTAGGAAAACCTAAAGAAATAAAAATAAACGATTAAATTCAAAATATTAGCACAGAAAATGGTCATTTACGACTTTAGAAATTCACTTCAGAAATCTTATATTTTGTAACTTCCTAAAATGCCCAGGATTAGTCATTCACACTGCAAAATAGAACTTAGGGAAACCGCGCGTGCCCTATGAGACGACTAAGCAGCAGCAGTGGAAACTAAAGGAATATCATATTGTATGTAATTTCCACAGGTAGAGCCAGTGGCGATGTCGGTAAGATATTCGACCGCGGATCAGTATGTACGAGGTTCAAATTCTAGGCTCGCCCGTCACTGATATCACTTTCGAGTAAGGAAACTGACATTAACATTAGCTTTTTTGGCTGAAGTTAGTCAGTGGTTAAGCTTCAATGAAGGTGTAACTCATGTGATGGGTTTCACCATAATCAACATGCGAGCATATTCTGTATAGAAATATGTAGCCTGTACCTGCCATTTGGCAATATTATAGTGAATTTGAAAAGGCAGCGATAGGTGACTAATTTTATGTGATTTCAAATACTAAAGACCGGTCACTGTTTGTTAATTTCTAATCAAAATAAAATTGACACCATATAGGATGATTTAGTAGCAAATTTTAGGTTTATATTAAATAGCTGAACTTGGTTTTATTGGATCATTTTTTTATTTAAAGTAAGATAATAGCCTATGGAAATATTTCATCATCGTATACTAATATAAAGGGTGCGATGGGAAGGTTTCAGTAGCCTTGCTTCTGAATAGCAGAAGGCAAAAATCTTTCAGAAATTACTCAATAAGTAACGTACATGTATATGCATAAATACTCGTGTTTTATCCGCGTTACTGAAGAACAGGCCAACTGTGGACTGCACGTGTCGTAAAAGATGACAAAGTACTAAGACCTAAACCAACGTCAGAAAAGGGTTTTTGTTGGTGAACGTCTAGGCTCCAGAAATTGCTACAAAATTTTTTTAACGAATGGCGATCTATTCGTATGCCGACCCTATCTGCTGAACTGGGTTCAAGGGAAGATGATGACGAAGATGTTTAAATTAGCTGTGTATTTAGTAGGCCTACAGTAATAATAGATTTATGAAAACATTTAGATTTATGAATAGATTTATGAAGAAGATTTCTGTAAACGGTTGAGCACAGTTGATGCTTTTTAAGAAAAAAATATTATTCAAGATTTCTCTCCCAGCAATTTTAGAGATTAGATAGACATTTTGAAAACATTTCATTTGTGCAGTTCACAGGCACCTAAGTGCTACATTATCCATTTCGTAAAGTGTTCTGCACGTGAAACACCAAACTGTACATGTTGTAAGAGGCGACTGAGCGAGAACTGAGGAAGGAAACGGGAAACCACCAAAGACGTTATACTTTTCTCACGCCATAGGCTACAAAAAAGCTTGCATTAATTTAAAATTAGAAATTTAACAGAGCACGGCTTGACATAATTCATTGAAGCTCAACCTTCAGCTATTCTTTTATTTATTAGACAGCAATAACTAATTGCTTGTTTGTTGCAAGTGTTTGTTGTTTCTGCTGTTATTATTACTGTTGATAGTTGAAAACTTGCTCATGTCGTTGCTAAAATTTTGTGCAGGCTGTAAGAGATTTTAAGTCGAAAATAATTGTTATTGTTGTTATTGTACTTGTTTGTTTGTTGCAATTGTTATTGTTGTTGTTGTTGTTGCGGCTACTGTTGCTATGTTAATTCTATGCTCTTTTACAGGCTGTAAGAAATTCTAAGGTAGAAAATGATACAGTGAAATAGCAGCAAATAGTTCAGTATAATATCAAATATAATAAAGTGGAAAATACGAGAACATAATCTCAAGTAAGTGTTACCAAGGACTGATCTAAGGGCTACCTTTATTTCAATTGTCAAAACGATCATAAATAGAATTCGTCAATAGAAGCGCGTTATGAGATTTTCATAATTCAGATCTTGAGTTGTCACACGTAGATCGACTCAGTCAATTAAACGCTGCTTGGTTCTGCTGTCTTATTGTTGCTGCTTCGACCAGCTATCCACTTGAAAGACGAAGAGGGTCGTTAACGATCTCTAAACGTATCGTCTCAAAGCTCCGTGAGTTACCTGAGTGGCTATTATTGATGTAAAATAATGGTTATTGTTGGTAGTGCTCATTAAATCTGTCGATATTTAGATCATTTGCTGATGCTTGAAGAAGTTTCCTGGCAATTTTTAGATTCTATTTTTCTGTTTCTGTTAAATAGTTACTGTATATGTTACTTAATCGCACAGTAGCCGGATTATAAAAAAATAAGTCATGGAAACATTATTGGAATTCTAAAATAGATAAATAAAGAAATAGAGAAAAAATAAATAAAATTAATTAATAAACAGGTAGATAAAAACATAATTTGACAAGCCTTGGGATACATGGAGATTTTCATAAAGCTGCATTTTGCTGATTTAATATTTTTGGTACTTTGTTGGTCGTTTTACGTTAATTTTACTTAATTGGCAGCAAAACATTTTGGTGTCTCCTAAATCAAGATTGCATGAAATATAAAGTTTAGATAGTTCCCTGGTTCTCTAATTTAATTAGTTATTAGGGAGTTATGAAATAGGACAGACAGTCTATGGGTATCCCTACCCTATTTAAACTGGGATTCAAGGGAAGATGATGATGATGATGATGATGATGATGATGATGATGATGGTGATGGTGATGATTAGGGAAGTATGAAAAAGAAATTGGATCATTAACTGGACATGTGGCTAATTTAATGCAAAATTGATAGTGATAAACAGATAGAATTAACATGGGGTTTCTTGAGTCTGTGGATTTTAATTGACGTTCTGGAAGCCAATAAATAGCGTCTTAGTACTCACATCTGGGATGTGAAATTAATGGTGCTCTGTTTTATAACAGGGAGATGAAGATTTTAGCAAACTCTTCGCAGTACTCTTAAACTGTGAATATATTTCTAGTTTCATGAAAACTGAGTGTTCAACTAGATAGGACGCCCTGCGTCTTCTTTGATGGCCTTGTTTTTATTCAATTTATTAAGCACCTTCATTTTTGTCACTTACATGACTTATTACGCTTATCATTTAGAATCTGAAAATGCTTATTTACAGTTTTTGATGACACGTTCATTGATGTGATTACTCTGTGTGATTTTGTGATAACAAAACATATCTCTCTCTCTCTCCTCTCTCTCCTCTCTCTCTCTCCTCTCTCTCTCTCTCTCTAAATTAAATTTAATTAATAAATCATAGATTCCTTCACGATGGATTAGCTTTATCAAACTCTGTAATATCTTCATTGGAAAGGAAAAAGGAATGAATTCTGCGAGAGGTGACTAATAAAATATCGAGAAGTATGAATCAGATGATCCTGTTAAGTCCTGGTAAATCCTCCGAGGTCAAACCAATCAGCTTATTAGTGTTTGTTTCTCTTAAACCACGTTAAGGGTTCCACCCCCTCCTTCCACTAACATCTCTTTCCTACCCCAATATCCAGGTCCCTTTATCCAGCATCCATTGGAGTGTGGAAGAGCGCTGAACAAATATTGACCTGTCGTTAAAAGTTCACTCGTTACAACTGACCCATTAGTGCGACTTTAGTGGTCCACTTGTTAGCTGACCAACTGCACTCAGCTGTTTATTAGCGACTTTGACATATTCTCTTTGATCTGCGAGTGCAGCAAATAAAATTATCACCGTATTAATAGCATCAGCTTTACGGAATCTCAACTCCGTCAATAATTACTATGGAATGAGATTTAATAATAGTAGTATATTTAAAGTTACAAGTGCACTTTACGAACTTAAGGTACTTCTTCTAGTTCTCTTTCTCTGTAATTGTATGTATGTTTAAATAATACAGATTTAGCGTCCATTTCCTCATCTCGATAAGATATTCAACCGCGGTTCAGTAGGTGCTGTTCAAACCCTGGGCTCTCCCGTCACTGACATCGCTTTCGAGTGAGGAAAGAAACGTTAACATTAGCTCTACACCGATACATTGTGAAATCCTCCATCATTACACATGGTTGCGAGAACATGTGTTTAAGTAGACCCCACGCAGGCAGCCCACCCCGGGGCCACTTGGTGCACACCCACATTTCTGGGTTGTGCAGTACAGTGACTCCAGGGTGCCTAGTTCAAACAACGCTAGAGGGCAATAGGTTCTTGAAGAAATGGGTTGTCAACCCATTTGACATTGCTAAAATATCATAAAAATATAGCATATAATAAATAAATATACAATAAATATAATTTAATATAAAATTATTTGCCCAGAGAAATAAAAAATTTGTTTTATTAAAATAATTAAGTACAAAATTATCTTAGTTCATTCATATTCTAAAGTCTCTAAGAGCTGGTTTAGCCGGTTTAGTTTTGACTCTACTCGATGCACGCTGTTATAACTAGATGAGCTAATACAAATAAACGAATGACATTTTACCAACGAGAAAACGAAATTGGAACACAGGTAGGTTATGAGGACGATTTTAATACGCAATAGAAAATATTATATAAAAAATAGCATTAGAAAAGGTTGAATACTATTCCCTTAATAAAAATTAACTTACGAATAAGACAAGTAGCAATAGGATTAGCTTCATAACTCGGCGCAAATTACACGTATCTTGTCGAACAGAATCAAGCTGTGCTGCAGTGCAAGAGTATTTTTAAATCTCTAAGATGCAATCTAAATACTGTAGACTTTGTGTACTGAGAAACTAAATGTAATTGGAAATCAATTCAATCATAAGTCTACCAAACACCAATTCAAAGCAATGTTCTTTGCATTATTTTATTTCATTAGACACTTTGTCTACACCATTAATATTGTTTATACTTCATAGTAAAAATAAGGCGAAATAAAGTTATCATTTTGTTTAAAGTTTTGAAACATTTTTCTGCTCAAATTTTTGTTTAGACTTACCTATAGACTACTGCATTAGAACCTTGCCCTTAGGAATTGTCGAAGGATAAAGCCGTAGCTTGTAGGTACGATTTCCTGCAGCAGATCAGCAGATTCATGGTTAAAATCCAGTGCTAGCACCGTCACTGACATGCTTCGAAAAGGAAAACGACGTCAAATTAATCTAAGCGTTCAGGCCTACACTTGCTGAATGGAGTGTTTCCAAATTCTTTATTAAATAAAATATATCCAGATGTGTTTTAAAATTTAAACTCTTGCGAAGAGTAATTATTACAAACGGTTAATATTTTTATATTTGTTATAACATGCAGGTGTTTATTAACAACGGTAATTAAAAGAATAAACGTTTTTTGTTTGTCTACTGAATAAATTGTTCTCTTGAAGTCTAAGTTCATTGTTGGTGACCAATTGAACAGCAGGACTCAATTATGTTATATTTAGTTTTACACATAGCTTTGTACTTTCTCGGACTAGCTTAACAATTACTGATACCTTTATAATTTACCATTAAAAATGTTAAGAATTCTCCACGTTTACGTAATTGTACTATGAATTTTACAGAATCTAAATACAATTCTTCAGCCCAGAATTGACTGCGATGAATTCCTCAGTAAGACTGGATGGAAAAGTTGCCATTGTTACCGGGTCAAATGGAGGAATTGGCCTGGAAACCGCGAGAGAACTAGCTCGAAAAGGTAGGAGATAAATGACGCTGAGTAAGTACAAATACGTCAATTATCGTTTATTTCATTTAAATGAATGTTGTAATAGAAAAAAGTTTAATTTATGTACAAAGTTTCTCTCTCTCTCGCTGTCTATCTGTCTATCTCTCTATCACTCTGTCTCTCCATCTCTCTTTCTCTCTCTCACACTCTGTCTCTCCCTCTCTCTCTCTCTCTCCGCCTCTCTCTCTCTCTCACACACTCTAGCGTCTTAACTAATATTAAAATGTTTAATATTATCGGTAGACAGCTAGAGAGAGGTTTATTTCGACTTTTTCTGATGGCCGTTTATTTTGTGATCTCTATTGGTTTAAAATAAGATACTGTATTGATCTAAATTAGAGGGTTATACAGATTATGATATTAGAACTGCCATAATCATGTACTAAGTTGAGTGTATGACACTTGCATGATACATATCGAACGATAGATCGTTTGATTGATCGATTGGTTCACTAATTGACTGACTGATAGAAAGACTGACCGCTAGATTGATTGATTGATTGATTGATGAGTGCAGGAGCTCGAGTAATCCTGGCCTGCAGAAGTGCAGAGCGAGGCGTTGCAGCATGTGACGAGCTCAGGAGAGATACAGGGAACACTGAGGTGGTTTACCAGTATCTTGATCTCGCTAACCTAGCGTCTGTCAGGACATTCGCCGAGAACTTCAATGAGAGTTCGTTATATTTTATTTTTCTAATAATTTAGCATTCAAAATTTTTAACCTTTTAATAATTGATTTGTAATCTCATTTGTAACTTTATTTTT
The DNA here is from genome assembly GCA_905160935.1 of Enchytraeus crypticus. Classification (NCBI taxonomy): domain Eukaryota; kingdom Metazoa; phylum Annelida; class Clitellata; order Enchytraeida; family Enchytraeidae; genus Enchytraeus; species Enchytraeus crypticus. The sequence goes on along the minus strand of CAJHZI010000711.1, from coordinate 69,275 downwards.
TTTCCAAACCTTTTCTCTCTCAAAGTTGATATCTGCCAGGAGCAGTCAATATTATGTTTGGGACGTTCCTGACAATACGCTTAGATTATTTGACATAAGAAATCTCACTCAGCCAATAAATCAGTTCATAAAATAATCAATTGATCAATCAATTGCTCAATCTATCAATAAGTCAATCAATCATCCAATCAATTAATCAATCAAATAGTCAATCAATCAATCAATCAGTTAATCAACAAATTAATCATTCAACCAATTGATCATTCGATCACTCAATCATTCAATCAATCATTCACTCAAGCAATCACTCAATCGTTGAACCAATCATTCATTCAATCATTCATTCAATCAATCAACCAATCAATCAATTAATCAATCAATCAATCAATTCATTGATTCCTATACTGTGCACTCCATACAGATGAGTCCAGGCTTGATATTCTCGTCAACAACGCTGGTGTGTTTACGTCTCAGAGGCGTCTGACTGACGATGGCCTTGAACTTGACTTTGGAGTCAATCACATCGGTACTGATTTCTTTCTCACTTAAATCTCTTATATTCTATTATTATTATTATTTTATTATTATTTTTATTATTTTATTATTATTATTATTATTATTTTATTTTTATTATTATTATTTTATTATTATTATTATTATTATTATTATTATTATTATTATTCTATTATTATATTAATCTCTCATATATTGTTATCTCCTTGAGTTAAATATTACATTTCTATAAAGTAGTTGCTATAAAAATATTGTCTCTCTGGCTAATATATGATAAGTAATTAATATTATACAAAATATTAATATTGTACAAAAGGTGAAGTACATGTAAATACTAAAATGTACTTCTGAATTGTTAGTTTTGAGTTTCAGTGGGAGCCGAGAAAGGCATTAGGGGCCTACCTTGACATAATTAGAATCCACCATTTGTCACTTTATCTTGCACTTATTTTCAGATCACTTTCTTCTCTTGCACTTATTTTCAGGTCACTTTTTCATGTACTTATTGTCAGCTCACTTTTTCTTCCACTTATTTTCAGATCACTTTATCTTGCATTTTCTTTCACTTCTTCTTCCACGTATTTTCAGATCACTTTCTCTTGCACTTATTTTCAGATCACTTTCTCTTGAACTTATTTTCATATCACTTTCTCTTACATTTATTTTCAGATAACTTTATCTTGCACTTATTTCAGGACACTTTCTGCTGACTAACCTGTTGTTGGATAAGCTGAAGGACTCGGCGCCTAGCCGTGTCGTCACTGTGTCCTCCAAGGCTCATGAATACTCACATCTCAACTTCAACGACTTGCAGACAGTCAACGGGTGGTCGGCTCTTAAAGCTTACGGACGGAGCAAAGCTGCCAACATTCTATTCTCAACTCATCTAGCCAGTGTCTTACAAGGTAGTATTAACGGCTCAAATTCTTAAATTGTAGCTTTAACTTGTAGACTAACAAGCTATAAAAACAATTATTGATTAATTTATCAAAATCAATGTTAGCATAATAACTACTAAAATGATTAGAATAAAAATATATTATTAAAGCCTATAACTTCCTTGATGTCTTCGTTGTCATAGGAACGGGTGTGACGTCATACTGTTTACACCCCGGTGTCATAGCGACGGAGTTGGGCAGGGATTTCGAGGGCTCAGCGGTGATGAAGTGCTTCAGGCTGGCCTGGTCCTGCTTCAGGGGACAGATGACGAGCCCTACTGACGGGGCTAAGACCAGCCTGTTCTGCTGCCTAGAGCCCTCTCTATCTACGCAGACCGGGCTATACTACAGGTATGCAGCCAGTGGCCATGTCGGTAAGATACTCGACCGCGGCTGAGTATGTGCGGGGTTCAAATCCTGGGCTCGACCGTCACTGACATTGCTTTCGAGTGAGGAAACTAACGTTAACAATAACATTGACGTTAACATTAGCTTTAGGTATGTAGTGCTATTAGAATATCTCAATAGCGCAGTGGTTAGAGTGTCAGGTAATTTTTTGCTGTCTTAGCTGTAGTATTTGAGATTACATCGATATGTATTTATGGCTCCTATAATTGTATTATCTGAGAATGCATCGTTAAAATACACCGTTATGTATTTTTGACTATCTTAACTGTAGTATTTGAGAATACATCGTCATGTATTTATTTTATTTTGCGCAGTAAGTGTAAGCCCACTCGCCCCAGGTCCCACGCCACTAACTCTCGCTCAGCTATTCGCCTGTGGATCATGAGCGCTGACCTGTGTGCGGGTTTCATCACCACAGAACAACTGCAGAACATAAAATCTCGAGCCCTAACCAGCGATATAACCGATCTCAAGTCATCGCTAACGGACGGAACAAAACCACCAAAAGAAGGTGAAAAATGAAAATATCGCCGCAAAACAACTGACGTCAGTTTGTTAATATATCGGACAGATGAAGAACTGAATGAAATGGACAGCAAAGCAACAACAACCTACCTCAGGACACCTAAGCGAATAAGATAGTAAACGAAATTGCTATCCTCAATGTAAATAGAGATAACTGAAAAATTCGGCGCTTAATGATCTTTGAAAGTACATTAAATTGAATCAATGGATGGCAGTACTTTAAATAATCTTTGAACAGATTTTCTGTATTTTGGAATTTGCACCGTTTTTGGACCTTCCTTTTGATCGCCGGCTTGATTTTGTCTCAACAGTGCTCGATGTTGTCATTGATGACTGCTGGACTCTAATTATTGTTATTATTATTATTATTAAATAGGATTGTGTTTGTTAAATTCTGAGACATCTAGTGATCTGAGAATCAACCTACAGAGGCCACTGGAAGTCAAAGTCTCTTTAAACGGCTACTGAATTTAAAAATGTATGTCTTTCGTTATTTTTCTTCTCCTTCTGTATAAGGTATTTGTTTCACAATTTTCATGACAGTATCAAGTACTGTGTGACATTTCGCAGTCTTGTGATGATCGACTACATGGAAGATGATAGATAGAATGCCGAGATCCTTAGAACCTGCAAAGTACCCGTTTTCAATAGCACTCATTATATTTTAAGAAAACAAGCAATTTCCGTGACCGATTGTTATTTAAAGTGACATAGCTAACCTTTATTACTTACTGCTACCCTAGTCTTTGTGACGGCAGCTCGAGTATTTCAAGTCGTCTTGAAGAGAAGCCTTGTGCTTCTGAACCTTGACGTTAAATACACTACAATCCATCGTGAACGACTCTTCACAATCATTTCCATTGTAAACGCGCTAATTAGAAAACTCTGATGCTGTACTCCATATGATCTATTGAACCATAGATATTTGAATACATGTTCACCTTATTCTCAATAACAGGTAGATCATTATTCGGTCAAGTGACTGCTGCTTTGGTTGGTCGGTCCTATGGATCAACCACGATGATGATTGGGTTTCAGGAGTACAACGGCTCACCGGTACACCTGACGTTCTGGTATTTGATTTTAACGTTAAGCCCACGAAAATGCTTAACGACTCGACACGAACACGGCTTACTGAAGTAGATTACTAGTTTTCTAAGAACACTAATACTCATTGTGGCTAATACTAATAATACTGATCTTTGTGAAGGTAGCTCGAGTGTGCCATCTTAAAAAGAAACCTTGTAGAAGTACTTTCCTTTAACTCCTTCTACAAAGGTACATATTATACTTGGTCTATACTTAAACGAGCAGGAAACTGACGTTAAACTTGGCCTACCTTTACTTGTAGATGCAAGGCAACACAGTAAATATTTTACAGTGACATGTATAGAGTGCAAGTATAAAGTTTATTGATGTCATAACTATTTTGTTGATTGTAAATATTGTAATATTGTTTGTTGCCTGTTAAAAAATTATTGGAAATGCATACCTAAATCTCCGTCTTACTTGTCAAAATTATAGTCGAATCTAGAATTTCCAGATTTAAAAGAATATTTAATAACGTTAAACTAAAAAATCATTTGCGAAAATATATAACAACACTAAACTGAAAAAAATCGTTTATGTAAATATCTAATCATTGTTTAATACAAAGGGTTAACAACATTATTCAAATCATGCCTATCATTGGACAAACCTGCAAACAAGCGGTTAAAGGATATATCAGGAAATTTCACTGTAAATATCAGTAACAGTAATTAATAAAAAATAAGGGCGTGAAATATATTCTACTGGAGACCCTATAGAGACAGGTCAGACACCTGACGTGTAATATTCGTATAGGTTACTACAAATAGTAACGTCTTACACTCGTATACTACAGTGACGTCATATTCTTGTATACTACAGTGACGTCATATTCTTGTATACTACAGTGATGTCATATACTCGTATACTACAGTGATATCAAATACTCGTATACTACAGTGATGTCAAATACTCGTATACTACAGTGAAGTCATATACTCGCATACTGCAGTGAAGTCATATAATCGCCATATTCCAGTGACGTCATATACTCGTATACTACAGTGACGTCATATACTCGCCATATTACTGTGACGTCATATACTCGTATACTACAGTGACGTCATATAATCGCCATATTACAGTGACGTTATATACTCGTATACTACAAACACAGTAAGTTCTATTTGTTTTTTAGTTTCGTTTCATAAGTCGAAATAACTTCAGAAATTCTAAATTCTTGTATCATATCAAAATAGACTAATGCAGTGGCATTAAATATCTCGTATCCAATGACATCGCAATCATAAGTCATTAATATTCAGACTATGAATGACTAGAATATTAAATTATATCCTACTTTAAAAATAGCTGTCAATGTTTTCTAAACAGACAAAAGAGGTGATATAGAAAGAGCTAACAGTCTTGTATAGGTGTAACTATCTCGCTCTTGTTACAAGAATCGTTAACAACAACAGCAACACGTTTAGAATGTTACTATTGTCCACAACAATATCGAGGACTATGAACAACAGCTGAGGAACAATGTATCGACCGTTATAAATAAGCAGGAGGAAAATCTGCAGGCTGTAGGATGATGATCATAGGACGGCACAGTCTGATGCAACACCCGCACATGTTTAGGATCATCAATTCTTGATCATTGCTTAAGAAATCAATTTAATGAATGAATGAATGAATTAATTAAATGAATGAATTTAATGAATACAAGCGTTATATACACGCAAGTTCTTGCTGTGGAATCGTAGAACGGTCCGGTTAGTACACAAATGGGTAACCACCTTGGTAGAGGCAGTGTTGACAGCTTTGAATAAAAAATCCCCTGGGATCCCAGAGCACAGGTTCAACGTACATAACTCAGAACGTGCTTAGCTGAAATTCACTTTACCAACTTGACTATATCGGCAGAATGAAACCAACCAGTCCAACGAATTCCTTTAAATAAGCATCCAGGCCACACACGTATAAACGCCAATGAGTGCGACATACATGATTGTAGGCTAGACAAATCATATCTGCATGACACAGAAATAGAAAGGTATTTTACTACGGCCTAAAAGTTTGTTGTTGTCTAAAGATGAGTCTTGCGTTCGGTTGTTAAGTGATTTCAAGAGACTTTTGCTGTCGTCTCTTGTGCCTGACGTAGAAGAACAGTGCTACCAGGATCAGAAAAGATAAAAACTCTACCACTGCCAGACAAAGAAAAGCCCAGTCGTACTCCTCTGTCACATCGTAAATCCAGCCTGCAGTGAATAACAAACATTATATATACATGTATATATGCCAATGTTAGTTATAGCATTGGCATATATATTCAGGAAGTCCGAGATTAGGTATGTTAGATGATTTAAAGACCCACTCATATCTGGACATGAAGAGGAAGGCCGAAGACAGAGAAGAGTGGAGGCGTTATATACCATGGACCTGCTAGTAGGCATTGCACAAAGAAGAGAAGAGAGTTATAACAGATTTTTATTCCACGGATGAAGTCAGGGACGACCCTCTACAATTCGCTGCAAATAATTCACTCGCAAAGTTTTATAAGTAAAATTATATTAACAAGTGTTCACAGTCATAACGTACAATGTAGATGTACGGCGTTACTCGCGTCATAAAATCTCAGAATGCGTTGTATGATATTTTCTACCAAATATCTAAAAGTTCTCCATGTCGCGTCCTAGATACTGAAGAATAGACCAACTGTAACTGCACGTGTCGCTAGAGGCGACTGAGAAAAGAACTGAGAAAGACAACGAGAAAACACCTCAGGAATTATATTTTTCTCCGGCAATATATAGGCTACGTAGTATATACGATACATGGTATATAGGCTACATTAAAGTGTTGGCTAGACTTGGCTTCTTGTGAATGAAATTACACGTTAATCGATAGTGTTCATTATAGAGCAAGATAGGAAAATACGCGTATAGGAATATGCATCTAGGACCAGTAACTAGTGTGTGTGTGTGTCTGTTTGTGTTTGTGTGTGTTTGTGTGTGTTTGTGTGTGTTTGTGTGTGTTTGTGTGTGTTTGTGTTTGTGTGTGTGTGTGTGAGAGAGAGAGAGAGTGAGAGAGAGAAAGAGAGATTTATAAATTGTTATTCTTCAACCTTGTCGGTTCAATTCTTTCTCTGAAATAAGTTTGAATTGCTAGGAATCCTGTAGCCAGTATCTTACCGACATCGCCACTGACTGAGGCCAGTGTCGATATCGATAAGATATTCGACTGCGGATCAGTGTATGGGGGAATCAAATCCTGGGCTCGCCCGTCACTGCTTTCGAGTGAGGATACTGAGGTTAACATTAGCTTTTTTTAGCTTTGTGGCTAAACGAAGGTTACCACAAAGGATGTTCTACAAGACCCAGTAGTCAGGCTGGTACCTATGAAGGGAGCTGAACCCAGACGACAGAACCCGTTGAAGAAATACAGGAGCACCAGACACCTCGGCATCAGATCTATGCCCATCAACTCCACCAGCAGAACGTTGATCGTGGAGTGCCAGAATGCTGATCAATAATACAATACAATCATTGATAGTGGGGTGACACAATTCTAATCAATAATATAATATAATCATTGAGAGTGGCGTGACACAATGCTGATCAATAGCACAATACAGTCATTGATCGTGGCGTAACACAAGGCCGATACATAATACAGTACAATCATTTGTCGTGACGTGACACAATGCTGATCAATAGTACAATATAACTGTTGATCGTAGCGTGACACAATGCTAATCAATAATAAAAGACAGTCATTGACAATGGCGTGACACAATATCACAAGACTTTCAAAGATAGTGGCGTGACACAAGGCTGATCAATAACACAATACAGGCATTGATCTTAGAGTGTCAGAATCCTGATAGAAAATTCAATACAACTACGAGGCGCACATTAAACAATTATACAACAGAGTGTATTTTACAAAAATACAACGGAATATATTATACAAAATACAACGGAATATATTATACAAAATACAACGGAATATATTATACAAAATACAACAGAATATATTATACAAAATACAACGGAATATATTATACAAAATACAACATCAGTCATTAATATGTACCTTGGACCTTCTGCTTGTCGAGACACTAGAGAGAGAAAGAGGGAGAGAGAGGGGGGAGGGAGAAAGAGAGATAAATAAAGACAGATATCGCATGAAATTGTAAGATGATAAGTATTTCAGTTGCTTCACTAAAGTACACCGAACTAGAAACCGTCACGCAATCGTTACACCAAACTAATTGGTAGAGAGCAGTAGTTAAAATAATCGGTAGAAAATAGTAATTAAAATAATCGGTAGCAGATAGTTCAATAATCGATAGAATGTAGTAGTTTAAAAACTCGGAAGAAAGTAGTTTAAATAATCGGTAGAAATTAGTAGTTAAAATAATCGATAGAAAGTATTGTTTTAATAATCGATAGAAAGTAGTAGTTAAAATTATCAGTAGAAAGTATTTCATATAATCGGTAGCAATTAGTAGTTCAAATAATTGATAGAAATTAGTAGTTCAAGTAATCGATAGAAAGTAGTAATTCAAATAATCGGTAGAAAGTAGTAGTTCAAATAATCGGTAGAAGGCAATAGTCAAAATAAAAATAATCGGTAGAAAGTAGTAGTTCAAATAATCGGTAGAAAAAATTAGTTCAAATAATCGATAGTAAGTAGTGGATCATCACGAGTTCTAGGCCATGAGGCTACTGACCCATCTGAACGCCGTACATGACGGCAGAGAGGAGAATGCTGACGGTGGACGAGGACACTAGGAGAGCTATCATCGACAAGAGTCCTCCCAGTGTGCCACAAATCACTATCAGCAACCGGTTGACCTGAACGAAAGCACTGATAGCCGTTAGGATGAGCTTCGCTACGAGTGAAGTGATGCTTATTAGGGACAAGGCCCACACACCGTACATCCTTGACAACCCCGAGCTCTCACACTTACCTGAGGAACACGTTACAACGAAAATTGTTTAGTTTTGTTAAAGTATAACGATTTTATGTAGCAAATTATGTAACATGTTAAATTTAATATATTGCTCCATTGTGCAAAAATGTTGTCATGGACGACAGTAGCACTCTAATTCTGTTGTTGTCGTTATCTTTTAGTTTTTGAATTTATATTGCGTAGTTCACTAATTAAGAAAACTGTATAATTTAAAATACTTATTTGCGTCCATTAGTTATTTTGATTATAATGCATAATTTATGAAGCATGTAAACATTCCTGTAAATTAAGTTGTTATGCAAAATTACTTCGAACAATTTTGTAGCAGAAGACTTTATCCATTTTTGTAGAATTATATAAAATCTTATCGCGCTCGCAGCTAGATAGAATGTCTTAGTAGCGTAGGGGTAACGTTATGAAGTTTTAAATGACAGATCCTGAGGTGAATTGAACCCTCGTGGGTTCGAATCCCAGCCGCGCTGATCTGAGAGTAAAATCTCAGACATTCACTGGACTGGTTATACGGAAAATGATCTAAATTGCCTAACGGTTAAACATGTTGTATTAAAAGTGATAGATATCGACATAGTTGATCATTTCACTATGCTGCGTGTTTACTTTTTTTCTTATTGATGCCACATTTATCTGTTTCTATTTTATTGCTGTTTTCCATTTAATGTTTCCTACATTCGCTAGATGTTGTGCAGTATGTTCATTTGTGTTATATTTATAACAATATATTAAATATATGAGCATCCCAAATAGATAAAGGTCGCAACCGTGGACTGCACGTATCTTAGGAGGCAATTATGCTCTAAGATTCAAACCGACTTCTGAAAGGGCATTTGGTTGATGGATGCTTAGGTTCCAGAAATTCCTACAAAATATCCTAAAATGAATGACAAGTTAAGAATTCCTGACCGCAGTTAAAGTGCACCTGGACCTGCCAGTAGGCAGTGCACTAAGAGAGAGAGAAAGAGAGAGAGAGCGATGCTGTCGACACTTACCCGGTAAATGAGCCATATAGCCAAAAGTCAGATACATGAGGCACATGGAAGTCAGCAATAGACTCAACGAGGGCTGCTTCAGTACACTGAAGTCCAGCACATCTTTAGCATAGCCTATCAGTCCGCTACATAAAGTTGTTTTACTGCCGCCATCTGTTGAATGAACAATTTTACTGCTACCATCTGTCGAATGAATAATTTTGCTACATCCATTTGTCGAATTAGTAATATTACTGGCATACTCTGGAGAATGAGTTTTCTTACAGTGATCTCCTGACAAAGAAGTTTTGTGAATATCATTTGATAAAGGAGAATTTTTACTTTTATCCTCTGCCGATAGAGTAATCTTACTGCTACCATGTAGTGAATGAGACGCTGGCAAATCTTCTTCATAACGTTTCTCAGCGGTCAGCCTTCTACAGCTGCACGATTCATGCAGAATCATATCATTGCCCTGTAATCAGTCAAGCATTATAATAGAATTTGATATAGAATTTGTAAGAAACATGTTGGATTTTAAATTAATTGTCTCATATTCATTGAAGTTTGGTTAATGTAGTTGAGACAAGCTCATTTCTTAAGAATTTGCACCACACTTCATCATCAGAAGCAACAACAACAACAAAAGCAACAACAACAACAATAAAAATGCAGTAAAGACATAAAGCGTAATGGAACCAAACCCAAGCCTAAGAGCAACGAAATTAAGGTCAAAATTACCGTGCACATCCAATAACTAATTTAATTCGTACTGATAATCCTAAAACATGTTTAACGTCAATTTCCTGATTGATAGTATATCATGATGAAGATAGCACTGGATTTGGACTCTGCACCTACTGATCTGCTATTGAACAATTCGCCAATAAGCAACCGGCTCAGTTCTTCGCACGATAGAAATATGAATTTCGATGAATTTTCTGCTGGAACTCATGTTGCTATACGCGTTGCAGTCACTATTTTAAAGGGAATTGAGATTCCAACATCTGGGCTAATCATTTAGCACTTCGGACAGTGTAAGAGAAGTTATTATATACCCACATTGCATTGTCTTGTTATATTACCCATAGTTATTATCAGAGTTAATATAATAATAACACACATTATAGTGAAATGATCAACTACGTTGATATGTATCACTTTTAATACCACATGTTAAATCCGTTAGGCAATTTAGTCCATTTTCTGTGTAACCAGTCCAGTGAATGTCTGAGATTTTACTCTCAGATCAGCGCGGCTGGGATTCGAACCCACGAGGGTTCAATTCACCTCAGGATCTGTCATTTAAAACTACATGACGTTATCTACACCTCTAACCATTGCGCTATTGAGACATTCAATATATTGCCATACCGTAGTTACCATTCAGTAGCTACGGTGATTAATACAAGCTATTAGAGCTAAAAGCTAAGGTTAACGTCAGTTTCCTCACTCGAAAGCGATGTCAGTGACGAGAGAGCCCAGGATTTGAACCTAGCACATACTGATCCGCGGTCGAGTATCTTACAGACTTCGCCACTGGCTTCAGCCGGTTATAGAATATATTATCAATATAATCATCTATTTCTTCAGGTGTCAGACGACGATTGTGCACCAACTAGCTACCCGTCACTTGACGGACCCTATCACCGCTACTTGTTTACTAGGCTGCATGCTCATCATCATCTAACAAAGGAATCTCACCTCTTGTTTCATCAACTGCTGACGACAGCTTCTTGTCGACTTCAATCTCTCTTCGTTACTAACAAATCTTAACTTTTTAGGTTTCTTGAACATGAGGGCCAAGGGGATCCTATTGCCCTGAATGGCCCCTAGGAGCAGGAGGGCCCCCGCCCAGCCGTACTCGTCGAGCAGGACCCGGGTGATGAGGGGGCTGATGATGGCGCCCACGCTGAAGCTGGCCGAGGCCATGAGAGCAGCGAGTGTTCGGTGCTTGTTGAACCTCTGCTGGATCACCACAGCGCAGGTGACGTCTGAGAGAGAGGCTCCTATACCTGAGGATAAGATGAATATATATTCTCTCTCTCTTTCTCTCTTTCTTTCTCTCTCTCTCTCGGTGCACTGCTCTCTCTCTCTCTCTCTCTCTCTCTCTCTCTCTCTCTCTTTCTCAGTGCACTGCCTACTGGAAGGTCCATACTATATAACGCCTTAACTCTTCTCTGTCTTGCGTATTTCTCTTCATGACTACAGTCTACATATGAGTGAAACTTTAAATCATCTAGCAATAGGCTGCTCCTTCTTGTTGTTATATATCATTTTCTTGAAGGATTCTGCTTATGACGAGGTGGGCCCCCTATGTCTTCCTCAGCTTCTACTAATATTTTAGAGCAGGGGCGTCATTCCCTGAGAAAACAATCCTGTCTACCAAAATGCATAGATTAAACCTGAGTATATTGCCTTGATTTAAAAAACTAAATTAAAATTCTGAAAATAAAATTTGTTCTAGATATCTAGATATGATGATATACTTATATCAACAGGCCGTCAGTTGCCATGATGATATTGTTGTCGTCCGTGACAATATCGAGAATGATGAAAGCAAAAGCTATTATAGTTAGAGCAGAAAACAAAGTGCAAACTAAATCTACCAGACAACCACTTTTACTGAACGAAGGAAGAGAGGGCTTAGTGCCGATGTCGGCGTGCCAGGTAAATAGTATTGGGACCATATTTCATATTTAACAATATTTACGTGTGTATATCTACGTGTTAAAGAGTGCGAATAGGTATAGGTACCTAAGACCTATCATGCTGGAGCCAGTGGCGATGTCGGTAAGATATTCGACCAGGGATCAGTAAGTGCGGGGTTAAAATCCTGGGCTCTCCCGTCACTGACGTCGCTTTCTAGTGTGAGGAAACTGACGTTAACCTTAGCTTTACCAGCTTTACCTATCACTTGGCAGATCACTAAGACAGAGTGAGAGATAGAGAGAGAGAGTGAGAGTGAGAGTGAGAGAGAAAGAGAGAGCGAGAGAGAGAAAGAGGGAGTGAGTTATTAATCGTTCAGATCATCAAGGGTTATGTTAGGTGATACTAGAAAATAAGTTTTATTACCCGCTACTACACCGAAGAAGAAGTAGATAGCCCACAGGTTGTCAGCTAGATAGCACGTGGAGACACCTACAGCGAATAGCACTGAGCCAATCACACCAGGAATGCGACATCCGTATCTCCTCACAGGGTAGCTAGCTAGGATTGCTGCGTCATTGACATCAAAGTACACGTTGTTAACATAAAAGATCAAAACATGCTTTGTAGAACTTAATGTTCATCTCTCTCTCTCTCTCTCTCTCTCTCTCTCTCTTAGTGCACTGCCTACTGGCAGGTCCATGGTATATAACGCTTCCATTCTTCTCTGTCTTCAGCTTTCCTATTCACGTCCTCATAGGCCCTATATCTAACATTCCTAATCTCGTCTATACCATTTATTCCATAATAAACATACATACAGCAAGCTTAATATACAGTATCGCACAGTATGGTTTATTTATACCATAATAAACATATAGCAGGCTTAATACACAGTGCCGCACTATTACTACGTACAAGTAAGATTCACCTGATAACAGTATCATGTAAGGAGCTGCTAAGTTGAACTCCGCTTGGCTAAGCTCTTAATCGTTTTACGACATTAATACGATAAGAATATTAGATCTCGTACAATATCAATGCATCGTAAAGAACTTGATATCAAATGATACCATAAACATTGCATAACTATTGAACCAGACGTCAATGATGGCTGGTCTATACTTCAGCAACCCGGACACAACACGGATATTTGATGAAATCTTTCATATGCGCTATTGCGACAGCATATGTAAATCACTTAACCAGTATCAGTGCGTAATTTACTGAGATAATCACAAGTGATAGCGACATCATTTATTTGACTCGATATCGTTCAACATCAGTTTCATATAGTGTTCAGGGCCCAGTAACACGATACGATGTCTTATCAAATATTTTGGTTACATTGTTTTTTTAACACTGAGACACACAATCGCTTAACCATCACATGAATAATTGATTGTGTATGTCTAAATACTTATTATGCAAAATAACGACTCGATAAGCAAACTGCTGACCTAGCTTAAGTCACTTGACCTGCGTCACATCAAGTTGGTCGTATATCATTAATTCTCACGCAGACTAACAGTCAAGCTGTAGGGCCTACCACGCATAGGCCCGATTAGTCCAGATCTATCTGAGGCTGCGTAACGTAAAGCTCTGAGAGGGGGTTGAAAAAATGTACTAAATCTAAAGAGAGTGGCATTCCTCAGAATTGGAAAATATAATTTCCCCTGACACTTAATGTAATAAATAAAAATAGCCGCCGATAGTTTCTATAGCGGTGTCATGGCCGGTGTCCGGTCTTCGAGACCGCTTGACTTGATCTCAGCAGGATACCATTAATTAAAACGCCATTCCTCAAATGCTTTCCAGTCAATCAAGGATTGCCTTATTGTGAAGGGTGGTTGAAATCCGGTGTCAAAATCAAATCACAATCAAACTGATTGACTATGACATTCTAATGCTCCATAATTAATTGCGCTGAGCAGAAATGTCGTCACTTGCAGGTGCCTCACCGTGCCTGTGAATAACAGGAGCCTGTGAATGCCAGGAGCCAGTGAATGACAGGAGCCTGCGAATGACAGGAGCCTGCGAATGACAGGAGCCTATCTTTAATACTAAATTATGTAATGATCTTAAATACTACCCGTGAAATACTGGAATAGAAGAACTGTAAGGCTTTCCTTGAGGGTGTAAACAACAGCGAGGTTATATATATATATATACATGTATATACATATATATATATATATATATATATATATATATATATGTATATACATGTATGTATATATATATATATATATATATATATATATATATATATATATATATATATATATATATATATATATAATTATATATATATCATCAGCTTATCATCGGCTTCGCGATCCTAACATACATGTAAAGCAGACGTTAAGCTAGCTCAAGCTAAAATTAAATAGGCCTGACATAATTAGCTAATTAAGATCAATTTTCTTTTCTATGGGGAAACAATTTAAAGTAAAATATGCATTTTTAAATAAAAAAATTTCTCCACGAGTGCACAAATTTTACTAAAACTTACAGAACAAAGCACAAGTGAAATACTGAAGTCCAGTACACCAGCCCACAGCTGCTTGACTGGCCTGAAAGTGCTGTACAATATCGCCATAAAGTACGCCAAAAGACGGAAACTTCAAGCCTTGTATAAATTCAAACAGACAAGTGTACAGCAAGAGCAGCCAATCAGACAGAGTTTCATTAGCGAAGCCTTCTCTGATTGGAGCTTCAAAGTCGTCAGCTGTTGGTTCGTGCGGGCAGTTATCCAAATCGTCGCTAGAACTTGATTTCGAAGCCGTAGACTTGACCGGGCATGTTGTAGAATTGACCGGGCATGTTGCAGACAATTCTGAAGAAATTGTTGACTTTTTCGAAAATGAATTGCCCGGGAAAACTGTGTCATCGTCCGTGCATATTGTTGCTAAGACTACGAATGTATCGTGAGGTTCAATTGTTGAATTGTTCTTGAAATGCTCTAATGACGTCTCATGCGGCTGAGAGGGTTCTTTTACTTCTTTCATAGCTCAGATTATTTCTGCAGAGGTTATCTAACAGAAATCAGGATTACGATGGTTTTTCCGGAACGTTGTATCTTGTTACGTGCTGTAGGCCTAAGCAATATCTTGGATGCTTAAACTATTAGTATTTGCAGTTTCGCATTTCATTTCTACTGGCAGACTATAGCTGTTACAATAATTAGCTTTTATAAGGTCACTTTATAGCAAACCCCGAGGTGTTTAGAGTGACAGTGACGTCTTTAATTATCAATACTGAGTCTATTGATTGTATTCTATAAAATGTTTTATGACTATATTGGAACTTTTACCTTTGATTATCTTTTATTCTACAAATTGTTATACATCAAGTGTTTATCTCAAATCAAATGATTTCTAAACGCTAGACACTACAATAGTTTACCAGTTATATCCAATACATTTACTGTATACAAGAACGTTAGGTAAGGTCATGAAATTTTAGATGGCTGTTCAAGTAGATCTGATGCAGAGAGTAATATCTCGGACAATCCTTGGAGAGGTAACATGGATAATTGACTAAGCAGCCTAATGATTAAACGTGTGGTTTTAAAGTGATAGATATCATAGTAGTGAAATAGTAGTGAAGTGGTAGATCATTTCACTACTATTTCACCACTAGTGATATGGCTATTAGTACTTGCTCTTTTATTTAGTAGCCTATGTAAAGTTAGCTTTAAGCAATAGCCTACCTTTATATAGTAAATTCTTTCTACTTACACACGATATTACATAACAAAATAACTGATAACCTCTGCGCAATCGCTGCTAAGTAAAGTATAAAAATCGAACTTGTAGGAAAGAGTAACTGACGATACGAATGCACTATGTCCTACTGCCGACGTTGATACATTGGTGAAATGTAGCCTATAGTACATGTACTACTACAAGGCTGAACTAGTTTTATCAGCAACATTGTATTTGTAGCTAGTTCAACCAGACCGATTGTATTTAGCAGCTAATGTTAAATACGCCCGACATAATTAGCTAATTAAGACTAATATACTTTGCTATCGGCAACAATTTGATATAAAACACGCAATTTTAATATATACATGTAACAATCTATTCTATAGGTGCTAATATCTTAATAAAACTTACAGAACAAAGCACAAGTGAAATACTGAAGTCCAGTACACCAGCCCACAGCTGCTTGACTGGCCTGAAAGTGCTGGACTATGTCACCATAAAGTACGCCAAACGACGGAGACTGCAGGCCTTGTACAAATTCAAACAGACCAGTGTACAGCAAGAGCAGCCAATCAGACATCGTTTCATTAGCGACGCCTTCTCTTATTGGAGCTTCAAGATCGTCAGCTGTCGGTTCGTGCGGGCAGTTATTCAAATCGTCGCTAGAACTTGTTGAACTTGATTTCGACGCCGTAGAGTTGGCCGGGATAGATGTTGTAGACTTGACCGGGCATGCTGTAGACTTGACCGGGCATGTTGTACACTTGGCCAGGCATGTTGTAGACTCGCCCGGGCGTGTTGTAGACTCGACCGGGCATGTTTTTGATTTGGCCGGGCACGTTGTACACTTGACCGGGCATGTTGTAGACGTGTCCGGGTATGTTTCAGACTCGATCGGTGTTGTAGATACTTCTGGATAAATTGTTGACTTTTCTGAACATATTGTGGAATTGCCCGGGAAATTTGTGTCATCGCCCGTGCATACTATTGTTGAAACTACAAGTGCAACTTGAGGTTCAATTTCTGTATCGTTCTTGAAATGCTCTAATGACGTCTGGCGCGACTGAGAGAGTTCTTTTTTGACTTCTTTCATGGCGCAGATTATGTCAGCAGAGGTTATCTGCCAGGAAGGAGGATTATGATGGTTTTTCCGGACCGTTATCTCTTGATATGTGCCATTAGCCCTACCTTAAATGCTAAAACTATTACTATTTGCATTTTCTCATTTAATCTCTACTAGCAGACTATATCTGTTATAATAATCAGCTTTTTGATGCCACTTTATATCAGTATTTCTTCATTTTCAAACTTTGAAGTGTTTAGAATGACAGAGGCGCCTTTAATTATCTATACGGAGTCTATTGATTAGGCTATATTCCATCAAATATTTTAAGACTATATTGACAGGCTACGAACGGCTTTGCAATTGCATAGTTGGATTACTTTTATCTTTGGCTATCTTTCATTTTACAATTTGTTACACATCTAATTTTCATCCCAAATCAAACGATTTCTAAACGCTAGAAAATACATTAATTTACCTGTTATATCAAGACCATGTATTAGTATGATATACAATACATATATACATATAGACATATATATATATATATATATATATATATATATATATATATATATATATATATATATATATATATATATATATATATATGCATACAGAGCGTTAGGTAAGGTCATGAAATTTTAGATGGCTGTTCCAGTAGATCTGATGCAGAGAATAACATCTCGGACACTCCTTGGACAGGTAATATGGATAATTGACTAAACTGCATATTGATTAAACAAGTGACATTAAAGTGATCGTCGTGGATTATCATTTTACTACTATTTCACCACTAGTGATATAGCTAGTTGTATTTGCATTTTTATTTAGTATGTTAATTTAGCTTTAAGCTTTATCTTTTAATAGTAAATACCTGCTACTTACAGACACACGATATTACATAATAAAATAACTGAAAACTTTTGTAACTTTGTACACTCGCTGCTAAGAAAAGTACAAAAATCGAAATTGTAGTGAAAAGTAATTGACGATATGAAGGCACTAGGTCCTACAGTTAAAGTTGATAATTCTGTACATTGATGCAAAGTAGCCTATTGTACAAGAAGTAGGGCCTTCTACAACTTGTCTAAAAGGCTGAACAAGTTTTATCAGCGAGATTGTATTTGTTTTTATACATAGAGCAGCTGATTGCAGCCTCTAATCACCCGGTAATTAACATAATGTACTTTGCGCAAGTCTTTCTATTGGCTCGTATAGCAAAAACATGATGAGCACCCAGGATTCTATATTGATCCCTGGAGGTCTCTTCGATTCTCGCTGTCTTATAGCAGATCCAAAGTATAAATTCTTCAATTATTAAATAAATTGCTAAATTCAAAGTATAAATTCTTCAATTATTCTTGCACTTTTATGTCTCTATAAATGGAGCACACATCAATCAGGTTTATTTCACTGTTATGATTACGGTGTAACAGTTGCAAGAATGTCTCGTCTCCAATAGACCATCTTCGAATGACTTGTACAGTACATTCTACCACTGAGGTTGCTGCTTAATAAGGGAATACATATTTTGACTATATCGCTTTCAAATCGTTTAATTTTGCATAATAATTGCAGTGTTGAAATATTTCATGTAAATCCAAACACACATTTCGTCCAATTCAGAAATATTCACCGTTTTCCTATTGTAACAATTATAGCTGAAAGACGCAATAAAACAGCCATGCTAATCATTAATGCTAATAATGAATTTAACCTACACATAAAATAGCACAGAAGAAAAACCTGCCCGCAATACTAAACGATTTTGAATTTCAACAACAATAACTAATAAACGTTATTATAGTAATTTTTGAAATTTTTGTAAAAAAACAATTAATAATTTAATTGTTAAACTCTACTGGTAATTGTTAAACTCTACTCTACTTAGAATTGAAATTAGTTACTTTTTCGAATGATCAATTAGATGTGGGCCTACTATTGAACAAGTAAAGTTAACACCAGATTCTGACTTCAAACGTGGTTACTTAAGCTAAATTATACTCACACTTTCACTACTGTAGAGATCACCAGTGACTTTGTACGATACTGCTTATAACGTATCGCACGCCGGTATTGACGGTATTATGTTTACATAGTTAATTATGCATGACAACCGGTTCGTATCTGCTAATAAAGTGAGCAACCTTCATGCTATCAATCAGATTGCAAAAAATGTAATGTCTTAGATGTAGTTTTATCATTATATATATGCATACATGCACATACACAAGCCTATATGATCACGTGTTATGCTCGGGTCGCTGGAGACCCGACCCTAATTTTAGGCGTCGTTAGGAGTGACTTAGCAGAAACGGCGAATTGCAATGGAAAACCACCCAGTGACTCAAGGAGCTATTTTCCCAATCTGAATTCACGCGAAAGCTATGACAGTGACGTGCGAGCCCAGGATTTGAACCCCGCGCATACTGATCCGCGGTCGAGTATCTTACCGACTTCGCCACTGGCTCCATTCAGTGGCGAAGTCGAGTAGTAACCATGCAACATGGCAACATCGACACATTGTTTCATTTATTCAAACCTGCCAGCAATCCGTCTTCCAAAGTGGTCGCCTACCCAAATACTAACCTAGCCCAACGTTGTTTAAGTTACTTCTTTCATTGGCGCACAAACCTTTCAAAGTGGGCTAAACCCCATCCAAACAACTGCTAAATAGCATCGTAAACAAGCTGAGTGCTGCTTCATAGCACTGTAGATTCACTAAAGGCAAATAAAATTATGCTCATATAGTTGCTGTTGTTAAGCAGAATCTTTTCCAAGCAAAAGTACTGATGTAGGTGAAGTCCCAAATATTTACTCGCCATATTGACCTGTCAATCGGCCTAAATATCACCTAGCTCAGCAATCGGCCGTGTTTAGTTGAAGTCTTTCAATGCGATCTATAGCCTATAAATACAAAATAAGTAAATTATCATGGTATTTCTTCCAGCAGCTTCGGCATATTTTATGAACTGAGTTGTTTATACAGTTGATTATACTTTAGAACAATCTACTACCTACTTATTAATAAAAGATACCCTCTCATAAGTTATTAAGCAGTATACGTAGAGGATGTGTTGCTTTTTACCCCCTGAGCCATTTAATGTCTCAATAACGTAGGGTTAACGTCATGAAGTTTTAAATGACAGATCCTGAGGTGAATTGAACTTTCGTGGGTTCGATTCCCAGCCGCGCTGATCTGAGAGTAAAATCTCGGACTTTCACTGGACTGGCTACACGGAAAAATGGACTAAATTGACCTTGTGGGTCTGATCCTTGTCCTTGTGGGTCTGATCCTTGTCCTTGACCTTGTGGGTCTGGTCCTTATTCTTGAACTTGTGGGTCTGGTCCTTATTCTTGATCTTGTGGGTCTGGTCTCCTTGACCTTGTGGGTCCGGTCCTTATTCTTGAACTTGTGGGTCTGGTCCTTATTATTGACCTTGTGGGTCTGGTCCTTATTCTTGACCTTGTGGGTCTGGTCCTTATTCTTGATCTTGTGGGTCTGGTCCTTATTCTTGACCTTGTGGGTCTGGTCCTTATTCTTGACCTTGTGGGTCTGGTCCTTATTATTGACCTTGTGGGTCTGGTCCTTATTCTTGACCTTGTGGGTCTGGTCCTTATTCTTGATCTTGTGGGTCTGGTCCTTATTCTTGACCTTGTGGGTCTGGTCCTTATTCTTGATCTTGTGGGTCTGGTCCTTATTCTTGATCTTGTGGGTCTGGTCCTTATTCTTGATCTTGTGGGTCTGGTCTCTATTCTTGACCACCCACATGCTGTTCATTGGTTTTAATTTGGTTCCAAAGTGCTCAATGATGTCATGGGCAATAGTAGCACTCTAATCTTATTGTTGTTGTTTTAACTAGTTGATCTATGAATGCTCTAGATCAATGCTCTAGATCAGACTGAGAGTAGCACTTTGAACTAGAGAGATAGGCTTATATTTTGTTTACATCTAAATATTAGAATATTGATAAATATTTACTTTTTTACAGAAATATATCTTTGGAGAGGAGAATAAATATTTGTTAATTCAGTTCTAGCTGCTTACAATTTCTAATTATCTATTTATCAAACAATTTATAGCTTTTGCATTAATTAAATAATACTACAAATAACTTATCTTGGTCTAAGATTTCTCACGCCTGATGCTATGAATGACCCATATATATATATATATATATATATATATATATATATATATATATATATAATAGTTGTATATCATATATATATAGATAATATATATATATATCTATATCTATAATATATATAATAATTGATTATTATATAATAGTGTATATTATATATATATATATATATAGATATATAATATATATATATTAATATATATCATCTTATATATATATATATAATAGTTGATATTATAAGAGTGTATTTATAATATATATATGAATATATATGATTATATATATTATATATAATATACTATAATTTATATATATATATATATATATACACTATAATAGATAATAGTTGATATTATAATAGTTGATATTAATAGTTGTATATTATATAATAGTTGTAATTATAATAGTTACGTAATAATAGTGTATATTAAATCTATATTATTATATATATATTAGTATATAATATGATATATATATTTAATAATAGTTGATATCTATATATATATTATCTATATATATATATATATAATATAATATAAAGATTATATATATATATTAATATATATATATATATATATATCAACTTTCACATTCTGATAAACATATAAGTCAACATTATGATAAAAATCTACAAGAAGATTTAAGCAATGGAACACCAAACACATAAAAAGCAGCAATTTTAAAAATTGTAATATTAAAAAAACAATCTGGCAGTTCAGAAAACACCTTAAAAACATAGCAACTTGAAAATATAATACAAGTACTGCGCAAACATTTAAACAGATTTAGTTTTGGCTTGAGCTTGGCACAGTAATTTAATTAATAACATCATTTCTTTTTTAGATAAATGCCACAGCAGTAGTGTTAAAACAATAACGTTTAAAAGTAATACTGAAAATTGCAATATCAAAATATACATTAAGTTTAGAAATAAGATACCAATAACACACTAAAAATAGGCTTAGTCCTTTTTAGCAACACTAAACCAGCAGATGTGCTCATTTCTTGCTATTGCACTCAACTGACGGTCCAAGGCATAAAACTATACCAGTTGGCCCGGAAAGCCCTTTATTCATAATAGTTTTACAAGTAGAATATGCGCATTAGTAAACACATAAAAGTGTTTCTAACAAATAGTGATACCGATAATGTTGCGACTTTTCAATTTTCGGTCAAGAAAAGGCAGCTGAAGAGTTCTCAATCTATCCACTATCGTATTGGCATTAGACACATCTTTGGATTGCTTTTCAGAATTTTGGTATTTGCACCGTTTTGGACCTTGTTGTTGCTCACCGGATCGGATTTTGCTATTGTTAAACAATTGCTAAACAATAGTTAAACAAACAATTCCTCATCATGCTTCTGTTGAACAATGAAACAATTTCTGACACACAAAATATCAACTCCAGATACAATATCATATAGGGATGTTGAACGTGTTAGAAAGTTGTAGAGCGAGTGTAAAGTTTAAATTGATCTCAACTTCTCCTCTCTCTGTAGTATTAAGTGCTTTGATAACCATGACACAATATATCACATAA
This sequence comes from Enchytraeus crypticus, assembly GCA_905160935.1. Lineage (NCBI taxonomy): Eukaryota > Metazoa > Annelida > Clitellata > Enchytraeida > Enchytraeidae > Enchytraeus > Enchytraeus crypticus. The sequence goes on along the minus strand of CAJHZI010000711.1, from coordinate 46,775 downwards.
ATTTCTAATAACATTTTGCTTGTGTATTAACTATACATTATTAATTATTTCATAATTGTCATCATCATCATCGTCATCTTCTTTATCATCTATCATCTTCATCATCATCATCATCATCATCATCATCATCATCATCTTCCCTTGAATATCACTTTAACTGCGGTCAGGAATTCTTAACTTGTCATTCATTTTAGGATATTTTGTAGGAATTTCTGGAACCTAAGCATCCATCAACCAAATGCCCTTTCAGAAGTCGGTTTGAATCTTAGAGCATAATTGCCTCTTAAGATACGTGCAGTCCACGGTTGCGACCTTTATCTATTTGGGATGCTCATATATTTAATATATAGTTATAAATATAACACAAATGAACATACTGCACAACATCTAGCGAATGTAGGAAACATTAAATGGAAAACAGCAATAAAATAGAAACAGATAAATGTGGCATCAATAAGAAAAAAAGTAAACACGCAGCATAGTGAAATGATCAACTATGTCGATATCTATCACTTTTAATACAACATGTTTAACCGTTAGGCAATTTAGATCATTTTCCGTATAACCAGTCCAGTGAATGTCTGAGATTTTACTCTCAGATCAGCGCGGCTGGGATTCGAACCCACGAGGGTTCAATTCACCTCAGGATCTGTCATTTAAAACTTCATAACGTTACCCCTACGCTGTTGAGAATTGAACACAGAGCTCAGTTTGACAGAGTGCACTAAAGATCAAGAGATGCAAGGTTCAAACCCAGGGCTCACACCGACACTTTGACATCAGTGAAAGTCTGTCACATTACGCTCAGAAGCAACTTTTGATGCAGAAAGCGTTTGGTCATGCCTGCAGATGCTAATTATATTCTTAAACAATTCTGACTAAAAAAATGGATTAATTTTCAACAACAAAATCTGATTTGCATAGTTAAGCAAAGAACTTCAAGCAGAAAGCACTTCGAGAGAAAAACTGCAAAGTCCAATACTTAAATGGAACAACTCCACCATCTAAATTAAATTAGAAGTTCGGCATCATCTAAAACCTAAATAGCGAAACTGCTTCATCTAACACCTAAGTAGAAAATTAGAAATACTGCAAAATCTAACATATAGACATACTCTGCCATCCATAACAGCTATATAGACATACAGTGTCATCTAACACCCAAAAAGTGATATTGTATCATCTAACATACAAATAGAAATACTGTAACATCAATACTACAAGCTTTAGAAACTACAGATGGCAGTAGCAGTAAGCGATACGAAGAAATCAAGAGAAAGCGATGAATCTACCTCCTATTAATTAAATCTACCTCCTATTAATTAAATCTACCTCCTATTGCTTGCATCTACCTTCTAAAAATACCATCAGTTGATACGACAAAATTGAACTGTAAACTTTAACCAAATTCTATTTATATTAAAATTTAAAGTTATTAAAGTTTAAAGTTAAGTATTGATTGTTATAGTATGAAACAGTAGTTTAAATAGTAGCTATTAATACCTGTCTTACATATCACTAATACTGAAATGTTTAATATTATAGCAATTTTACTATAATATTAACTTTAATATTTACATAAGTGTCTAAATGTTTTTGTGGCTATCTTTATATAAAGGATCTAATTCTGTCAGATCTACGATAAATTATATTTCAGTGCTCGATGGAATATTTAATTAACACTACGAGCTCCATTCAACACATCGACACCCAGAATCAATGCTATGTCGCTCTATACAGCGACACCCAGAATCAATTAATTCAAAGAAAGGCTGCTTGATTCAACGAGAGGATTCTGAATGAGGATTTATCGTCTAGCATTCATGAACGCCTGGATAAACTCTTCCATGTCGATGGTGTTGGACTTGTCTTTGTCCAGTATCTCCATGAGTATCCCGATGTCTTCATCAGAGAACTTGTCACCCAGGATATCAGTCGCTCGCTGGAGTTCCTTGCGATCCAGAGTTCCGTTCCCGTCTCTGTCAAACCTGCTGAATACACGGCGCATGAGTGCAGCTCTGCAACAATCAATCAATCAATCATCTCTGTCAAACCTGCTGAATACACGGCGCATCAGCGCAGCTCTGCAACAATCAATCAATCAATCATCTCTGTCAAACCTGCTGAATACACGCCTTATCAAAGCAGCTCTGCAACAATCAATCAATCAATCAATCAGTCTTCACTGTCAAACAGATTTTATTAGGTAGAGCACAGGAGTTGAACCCTGCACCTACTGATAGACTTCACACAACTAATCCGATTCACCTCAATGCCATCAAACCTGCGCAGCAATGGCATTGCTTTACACATACACACACGTATACAAATACACAAACATACACACATACATACTCACACACATATACACACACACACACAAACACACACACATACACACCTACGTGCAGCTGTGGCGGTGCTTTACCCAAACGTACACACATACATACACACACACACACACATACACACTTACACACATGCACACACATACACAAACCGGTGCAGCTGTGGCGGTGCTTTACCCATATGTACACACATACACACACATACACACTTACACACATACACACGCACACACATACACAAACCTGTGTAACTGTGGCAGTGCTACACTCACACACACACACACACAAACCTATGTAGCTGTGGCGGTGCTTTACCCATGGCGGCCTTGTACTCATCAAACGTCACTCTGTCGTCACCTGAGGCATCGGCCTTCGAGAAAAATTCCTGAAAAAGAAAATTGAGAAAATGTAACACAACTTTATCTTGTCAAAGTTGAAATTTGAAAAATAAATTACGAAAAAAATTGTGATTGGCATGCATACAAACAGTATAAATTACGTAATATAATCTGGTTCTCGTATTAAATATTAATACAATCTAATATTGAAACTTCTCGTGCAGTTTAATATTCAAAACCAAAGTGTGAGGTATTGTTTAAGAGTATATCTTAGCTTCGCTCGGAAATAAAAAGTTTAAAAGAATCCTACCTTGATGACTCTATCATCACCGGTGTATAGTTTAATATTCAAACCAAAATGTGAGGTATTGTTTAAGACAGTGGTGGATCCAGGGGGGGCCCAGGGGACCCGGGCCCCTCCTTAGGCCCGACGATAAAAACTTTTAAACTATATTTTCAATGTTTCTATGGCAATTTCTAGGTGTAAATATGTTTTATTCATTTCCTTATTCGTCAAAAACAGACAGGATCAAGATGCATCACATATAAATATATACACACACATACACACAAAAACATAGGATCATAAAACAATCAAAAATGAAATACTAGAAACTTAATTAGAATTCCTGCTAATACTAGCACTAGCATTAAAAGCTTCGTAAATTAAATACACGCTTCTACCATAAGACACTCTATTGTCTAGAACCATCGAACAATTTATAGGCAATCTAAAACAATGACACATTTTATCTAAATTCCTCAACACATATATAATTACAAAATGTTAAAAATTATATTTATACTGAATCTATTTAAGCTGCTTCTAAAGAAATTAAACATAAGTTTAACTCTAATGTGCTTAAAATCCAACTTACCCAACCCTATCATAATTGGCGGTTTTAAGGGCGTTAGGGGGGTTAAGGGGGGGTACGAGAGGGAGCCCGAACAGTCCGACTACCAGGAATTTTTTCAAATATGGGCCCACTAGGGGCCCATATAATGGAAGGGGGCCCAAAAAATGTTGACCGTTTCACTTGCTTTCGATTTTCACCATAACCACCATATAAGAGAAAAAATGGTGTAAGGAAAAATGTGAACTCAGTCGCACAGCAGTTGTGAAAACAGCCTTGGCTGCGATCGAGGGGCTTAAGCCCCCCCACCTTCTGCCAAAATTAGGTCACTTTTGCAATTGGTCCAGATCCGCTGAGTTTCTTCAAAGGTAAAAACAAATTAACCTACTTATTCCAAAACAAATGTTGGATTTTAGGCAAATTAGGTTTTCCTCTCACTTTAGTGCGGCTAGGAGTGGTGGGGGGGTAAGATATTCACTCTATGAGGCGCGCAGTATGCTGAAAAATTTTGAGCCCCCGCACACAGCATTTTTTCTGGTTGCGTCACATGTCCCGAAGGAGGCGACATGTAAGCAAAAAATATGTACTCTTAAAAAAAATTTCAGGCCCTCCTTAAAAATTTCTGGATCCGCCCCTGGTTTAAGAGTATATCTTAGCTTCGCCCAGAAATAAAAAGTTTCAAAGAATCCTACCTTGATAACTTTATCATCACCGGTGTATCCGCAGCGCTTCATAGCCTTGCAGAGTTCTGCTAGGGTCAGGTAATTATTACCATCAGTATCAGCCTCTTTGAAGAGCGCCTCGAGGTCGACTCTTGTCGCCATCTTTAGTTAAAGGTCACACAAGATACGATTAGAAAAATGCTGGAATAATTCCTAGTCACTGCAGTATATCTACGACAATAATGGAGAAAATAAAATTTCAAATGACAGTGTTGCATTTAATTATTAAAATCAATTACAAAATCATCTGGTAAACTATTGCAGCCACCTGGTAAGTGCTAATTTACATGACTGCAAATATTTGTAGCACAGATTATTATAGAGAAATACTATCCCATGATTATGTTTTTAATATCTATACTCAAATAAATCACTTTTAATAATATATACTCAAACCTTCAAGCAGTTTAATTATCAGTATAAATATTTGTTTCTCCTGCATTGTTTAAAAGTGGGAAATGAGATATAGCGAACTATCAAAACTTTTTGGGGCCCCTTCCCTTTGACAGAGGTTCCCTAGCACCTGAACTTAACTTACAATATATTTAATTTGGGCCCCATGCAGAGGGATCACTTCAGAAAAAAAAGAGAGCCAGTGGAACTGAGTTCACTGCTGTCCCCTTTTTTAGCCATTGCTTTCCTGTGAATGCTCTAGGTTTACTCTCTCTGATCCAGTCGATCGGGAATCCCAACGGCTTAACAACAACAACAACGACAATACGATTGGAGTGCTACTGTTGTTCCAGACAACATCGAAGACTGTGGATGTTTTAATTAATTTAATTAAAACCGATGAGCAGAGTGAGAGGTCCTTACACTCGGAGAGATTAATACACCTCAAGATCAGCCACTCAACATTTCAAAATTTTATCAGGTTCGCTCAGTAAACTGCCAACTGGATGTTCAAATACCGAAATAAATTTCAGAGCTAAAGATTACCCAAACACATAAATGCATTCTGCATCGTTCTGCATAATTATATACTTTACATTACTGACGCACTTTGATCGCAAGCAATATATTGTACATCGAATACAAAACTACGTAACAAGTTAAGACTATGGCGCTAAATAACTGAATATAACGTTGTACATTACACTGAAATGTTAATTAATAAAAAAGATATTTAGTATATAACAATCAGTAAATATAACCCCAGCAAACCCAGTAAATATATGTCAGTAAACATCTGCAATGGTGTAGCTGCTAGGTTGCCCTATGAGCAGTTTGCAGCCCAAAGTTTCGCTATGGATTATTTTGATTTTACTTAACTATATATATCCTCCTATACTTCGACTGTAACTATTTCTTCATCAAATCACATTATCGTATTATGTCGCTCTTCGAGACTTATTTGTCCATAATGTCTTGAACATTCAAGTTTAAATCGACATTATTTCATTTTTATGATCTGCCGAGTATAAAATATCTTTCATAACCGTCGCATTTTGAATGGAATATTAATTTTAATAAATTTTCTTTCTATACTTGTAGTAGTCTAACGCAAGGCTCTAATAAACACTAAAGATTCATAATAGTCTATCCTATCTCCCACAATAAGAGGCTTAACCTGATGGCTTTCAGATTTTAACAAAACCCGTTAAATGGTAACAGTGAACCAGTGGTTGTCAGACACTAAGCTGTCAGTCAGTCAGCCCAGTCTATATCAACATCAGCAGCTCAGTGGTTACCATTCCAAGAGCCGCGCTAAATACTGATCTCTAGATACAGTAAGTGCGGGTTCTCTTTGTGAAATCGACATCCGAGCATAAATGTCAGTCGAACTTCATTATTTGTAGCAGGGCCCTCAGTATAAGTTGTGTTTGAAACCTTTTATTGTTAAGAAATTCTTAACTGTTAATCCAGAAGTGAATAGAAGATCATTGTGTTCTAACTCTGATACTCTGATAATACTTCTCAAATGTTCACAGAGCTGAATAACATATATCTGCTTAATATTGTCCAGATTTAAATTTGTGGCTACAAAATCGCTAAGTAGTCATGGATGATTATTTCGTAATAGTGCTTACGCAAATTTAGGTTGCTCTTAAGTGTGTGTGTGTGTGTGTGTGTGTGTGTGTGCGCGCGCGCGTATATTTCTGTAGAGATTATCGTGTGAAGTGTGTATTCGTAACTATGCACTTTTTAAGAATATCTCTGTACTTTTTCTCTTACAAATTTTATTATGGAGAGGTCAAAAATTACATGACTGGTTACCAGTGGACACAGCAGTGCGCTAATGACTTCAGGCCACGGGTTAGTAACCCTCGTGTTTAGCAGCAGCTTGCCCTGGCGTGTGCAACAGGTTTATTGATTTGTGGTTGACGGGCCTGTAGCAGTTTTAACACTGATACGCTGGATAACATCATATAAGGCTTTCGTCGTGGTTTCTAAATTCAAGCAGACCGTTCTATATGATAGACACCGTTAACACCAAAGCAGGCATTTGGATATCTGATATCATACCTACATATAGCTTACCCTTCTACATGCTACTGATCAGCTTCAATGCACGAGACGTCCCTCACACCATCGCTAATGATAAAATAAACGTTAAACGACTTTGTATTCTAACTAAAATGACCAAATAGTACATAATATACCAAATAATGAAATAGTGACCAAATAGTATTTAGTGTATATCTGGCTGGAACCAGTGGCGAAGTCGGTAAGATGCTCGACCGTGGATCAATATGTTAGGAGTTCAAATCCTAGGCTCGCCCGTCACTGACATCGCTTTCGAGTGAGGAAACTGACGTTAACCTCAGCTTTAATATAGGAAGATATCAGCGAATAATGAGTAGGGGGCATAACATCATTGGCAACATTGGTCTGCAACAATTGTTAAAAGCTCAATTATCTAACAGCTCAGACCCTCCTGTGTTATTATATGTCAGCTCTCAGAGTACTCATCACTCATCAGATTGCTTGATACATTATTAACTCTGCCTGTCAGTAGGGCTGCAGATACGTCCAAGTGTCCTTCCTAGTTCTCTTACATATGCGTCATGATAACAGCTTTGAGTGTCTCAATAGCGTAGGGGTAACGTCGTGAAGTTTTAAATGACAGATCCTGAGGTGAATTGAACTCCCGTGGATTCGATTCCCGGCAGCGCTGATTTGAGAGTAAAATCTCGGACATTCACTGCACTGGTTATATGGAAAAGGAACTAAATTGCGTAATGGATTTAACATGTGGTATTAAAAAGTGATAGACATCAACATAGTTAATCATTTCACTATAATGCTTGTTTACTTTTACTTGAGAAAAGGAAAAATATTACTAAAAGTTAGCATAGAGAAAAGCTGTGCTACAACTCAAAAGATTGACATAACATACATTTTAGATTCTACTGTACAATCTCAAACCTTCTAAGTATCCAATATTCTGCTATTCTGTGCGGTTCAAAGCACTCATTAATGCAAACAATGTTCTTCATTCCTCATCTATAAATGAACACACCAAGGATTGATCTAACGATTTTCAAAAATGAGCAAATCATACAACTGTATCAGGAGGTTCTATTTCAATATACATTAAAGAGATGTCATTCATTTTCTATTTACATTAATATCTACAGTGCAGTAAAGATCTTCCTACATCAGTCTGCTAAATTCTATTATCTTATTATTGTCATCTCTAGTAATTATTTGATATTTATTTTCAGCTTAGAATTAATAAACAGATTATTAATGCTAAACAAATATAGAAATTTTAGTCAGCATAATCTAATAAAATCACCATAGCTAACAATGCGTCTAGAGTATCTATATCACCATGAACAGGTTTCTCGGCCACATATTATCTACACTTTATGACAGTCACTATCATCACGTCGTATTCACCAACAATAACCACATAATCTACACTTTTCAAATCCAAGGCTCACCCGTCACGGACATTGCTTTCGAGTGAAGAAACTGACGTTAACATTAGCTGTATTTATTTATTAACTTACAACAGTCACTATTACCACATCGTATTCACCAACAAAAACCACTTCATCAACGGCAGTCAGTTAATTAGATCTAGATCATTTTCTTGAGTAGTAGATCTAGATCATTTTCTTGAGTAGGGCATTGATCTTTTCCTCCCTGCATCCACAGTCGCCACCCTTACTGTAAGACGTGGAAGATTTCTTCCACCCACCAAACGGAGCGTTGAGCTTGAACAGCCACAGCAGGGTCATGACCTCGGTGAAGTTCTGTCCCATAGTGCTGATCTCATGCACCAGGTCCTCTATGCAGATGATACCCAGGGTGCCTGAAACAATCGTTAAACAAGTGATTAGAATACACACAGGGTGTATGCAACCATCGATCAACAAGTGATTAGAATACACACAGGGTGTATGCAACCATCGATCAACAAGTGATTAGAATACACACAGGGTGTATGCAACAGTCAATTAATTCATTTAATAATTGGATTACACCCAAGTTATCACTTAACATAGTCATCTTCATAACATTTTCACATTAAGGAAAACATTTATTTATTTATTTTTTATTTATTTTTTATTTAGATCACCAAAAAGGGTCATTCAACCCTGTACAGTTCACAAGCAATGCAAACAAACAATTAAATGCAATAAGGAACACAATTTAAATGTGAACCATGGTGAACCATTAACATTAAGAAAAACATTAAAGACTTTTTGTAGACACAAAAAGGGTGTCCACAGTAATTATATTAGTTAATATAATTACTATTAATATTGTCACGTTACATCCATGGTGTCTACAGCAATTGCTAAACAAATAGATATCCAACTTCTATTAACTTTTTCCAATACAATTTTATCTTTCGTTACTTACCGAGAGCTTTTTCAATCATAGCGTTGTCGGTGAGCGCGAGATGTTTGCGACCAATCTTAGCATGACCTCTCTTATAAATCAGGTCTCTGATGGTCTGTAAAGATGGGTATCTAAACATAGAAACACACAGATATATAGACATATGACTAGACTGATTGTTAGCTAAACATAGAAACATATACAGACAGAGATATGACTAGATGGATTGTTAGCCAAACATAGACACACGCAGGGACATAGAGATATGACTACACTGATTGTTAGCTAAACAGAGACACACGCAGAGACATAGAGATATGACTAGACTGATTGTTAGCTAAACAGACACACACGCAGAGACATAGAGATATGACTACACTGATTGTTAGCTAAACAGAGAAACACGCAGAGACATAGAGATATGACTAGACTGATCGTTAGCTAAACAGAGACACACGCAGAGACATAGAGATATGACTACACTGATCGTTAGCTAAACAGAGACACACGCAGAGACATAGAGATATGACTAGACTGAGGCTGTGTTAGAGGTCAACCTAACACAGATACAAAGAGACACACAGGGGTATTAGGTAGACAATCTGCAGGGATGTGTAGCTAAACACAGAAATATAGTGATACATACAGTTATCATTACACTGACACTACGTAGCGATGAGCGGGTACATTAGACTAAATAGAGAGAGAGAGAGAGAACTATGTTTATTTATTTCAATACACTCAAGATATACAGTGACATACACAAACAAGGCCGTCAAAGAGGTCACAAATAACCTATCTAGTTGACCACCCCTCAAATATACAATTTGAAAAATAACTAGGCAAACAAAATAAACCTGAAATACAAGTAAAAGAAATTCTAGTTAATATAGCAATAACAACAACCACAGAATCTCACAATGCAGGTGAAAGAGATGTGCAGCTGCTTTAGAAGATGTGGAATTTGAATTTACAGACTTCAGGAATCTAACTACGAGATCTCGAATGCAAAAACTGATTATTTTGCCTGAGAAGAGCCACTTAGAAGATAACATTCTAATTCAGAGAGATTGAGCAGAAGAAGGCGACTAAAGTAGAATCAAAAGCAAAGCCAATACCGAGCGCCCCAACTGTCACTAATATAAAGTATCATTAAATAATAATTCATTACTTACCCCCACGTGACGTATGGCTCTACTAACTGTAGCAGATCAAAAGTTGTCTTATTTAGTTTTAGGAAGACGCCGCTGTTAAGTTTTGTTAGTCGCAGGAGCTTCAAAACTTTCTGCGGCTGCTCGTGCGTCGTGTTTGGACTGCAACAAAAATAATCATTTAAACAAACACTAGCTTTTTCAAAATACCTCTGACAAAATGTTAACAATACAACATCAATCAATCAATCAATACGAATTTAACGTCCGGTTCCTCCCATAATGCAATGTCAGGGAAATTAGCGTAAATAAACATTTTAAAATTATAATAGTAATGCAGACATTTAATTTCTAATATTTGTTATATTTTTCTGAAGATCTCCAGACTTTACACAATCAATCAGCCCTTCAACAATTGAGACTGATTCAAAACTAGTGCAAGGCATTATCTCTCTCTCTAATGTCCTGCCAAGTAGCAGATCCAAAGTATATATTCCCACTCACAAGCTGCTTTTCACGCTCCATAAAGAGCACACCATCCATTAACGAGTTAATCCCTTTACAAAAGGCTATGCCTTATCCACACCTTAATGTAGCCTGTAGCTTGGAAATATTCTGGCTTCTGGATCGGTTTCCTGTTGCCTTTCTCAGTTCTATAATGGATAAGCTGTCATTTAATACCGAGAAAAATTTTCATGATGAGGTGGGTCCCCTCTGCCTTCCTCAGTTCCTGCCCTAGTCACCGCTTACGTACACGCTGCAGCTGCTTGCAGTTGCCCTATTCTGAAGCCGTCCCAACCACACCCGAGCACAACACGTAGTAAAAACATTATAGAGATAACAAAAGTAAACAGTTACTAAACATTCATCACACCCGTTGACGCAATGAAACAGCCTGGATGAGTTGGTGGCTTGTTGTTTGACCGCTGATCAGTAGGTGTAGGGTTCAAATCCAGCGCTCTACCACTCACTGACATGCTATTGAGCAGGAAACTGACGTTAAACTAAACTATTGATTTTAGTGTGCATTAAAATCCTAAGCTAAATTTTAAATTCAACTTTCTAGGAATATCAACTGGTATTACCAGATTTCAAAGAAATAGAAAATTACGAATCAAGCCTCTAATCAAGCTACATACCAGATATTTTCTAATAGTCATGGTCACTATCAAGCATTTTATAACAAGTTAACACAACTGAGCACAAAACAAGACTAAATTTAATGGATAAAGTAAAAAAAAGAAGGAAACACGCATTATAGTGAAATGATCAACTATGTTGATATCTCTCACTTTTAAAACCACATGTTTAATCTGCTAGGCAATTTAGACCATTTTCCATATAACCAGTCCAGTGAATGTCAGAGATTTTACTCTCAGATCAGCGTGGCTGGGATTCGAAACCACGACGGTTCAATTCACCTCAGGATCTGTCATTTAAAACTTCATGACGTTACCCCTATGCTATTTAGACATTCATATTTAGACATTCATATTTAGACATTATTTAGATACGCACCTCTTTATACGAACGGCAAACACAAGTCGAGGCTCTGTAGGTGGCGCCGTCTTGCAGCTGTCTGGTTTCTTAGCCTGACGCTTGAGGTTCGTCTCGTATCTCTCCTTCACTCTGTACGCTTTGATGAACTTCTCCGCTCTCTGGAACGGTATCCTCTTGATGGCATTGCGCGATGTCTGATTAGAATAGATTAATAATATATTAATAATAATACATTATATTAATAAATTCTATTAATAATAACATAATGATAATAACAACAATTAGAGTGCTACAGTCATCAATGACAACATCGAGCACTATTGAGACAAAATCAAGCTGGTGAGCAAATAGAAGGTCCAAAAAAGGTGCAAATTCCAAAATCCAGATAATCAGTCCAAAGTATAGGGAATTAAAGAAAAGTTGGTTTAGACGCAATTAATAATACATTATTAATAATACATTAGTAATAATACCATTATTATTAATAATATATTATTAATAATATATTATTAATAATACATTATTAATAATACATTATTAATAATATATTATTAATAATACATTATTAATAATACATTTATAGCAGTTGAGTATCAGGCTTGGATTGAAATAGTAGTTCTATAAACACCTATACTTTGGATAATCTTTTGATAATTGTCTAGACTGAGATTAATTATAGAGTGAGCAAAACCATTAAAGATCAACAAACAGAAAGATTGCTTTAATGACATCTACAGTCTCATATGAGAAATATATGGACTATATATAAACAGTATGCCCTATAAAAATTTAATATAAGAACTGATTGCTTAATAAATCCTAAACAAATTATTTTAAAAAGTGAAAATAAGTTAATAGGCAGCAGTATGGTTATATATATACAGGGGATGAGATTTAGGCAACTCAAATTCAGCTATGCGTCAACTGAACGAAGTTCAGCTACGACGGCATCGGTTAGTACAAGGTTGAGTGACTACCTTGGAAGGTCGAGTGTTGAAATGAAAAAATTGCGAGGGTGATGGATGGTCATTCTTAAATCCGTGCCAGCTGTAATTGATGGGTCAACAAAAGGTGCCGACTACTAATAACCACGGAGGAAATATTGAAAACTATACAAACAGACACTGAGCAAGTAGCAAATGCAGCTGTCATCTGTGTAACCACATAACCAAATACAGCTCTAAGATAAACTTAATTCAGATTATCAGTCATTTAATGAAATGATCAATCTATGAATTTTTATTCTTTAAATAAGTTTATCAAGGTATTAAGTAAGTCATTAATTATCCATTATTTAGTTATTAAGCCCTTAACGACTACATCATTGTTGATTTTTGTACCATGGTGGCCAGTTACAGTGCTTAATAAACAAGCATAATTTATTACCTGATTGGTTAACAGTTAAAACTTTAATCATAAAGCACCTACATTTCAGGGCATTACCAGGGGTAGTCAAAAAAAAAGTTTATAGTACAGCAGCCAAAACTATCAGGTAAATTATATATATGCTTCAATGTCTGCCAATCAAAATATCAAAACCAACCTTCTTGGAATGAAGCTCCCCAGCAGCAGCACGCGCCTTGATCTCCTCAATACGCTTTCTCTTCTTCAGAAGAGTCTCCGGAACCTTCTGCAGCTGAATGCTGCACCAAAAACAGCAATGACAATGTAAAAACTACTTAATAATTTAAACACATATTATACTGAAATGATACTCTATGATGCTATTTAGAATTTTAAAAACAAAGTCTGATCCATTAGGAAGTATAGACGTCATAGAGAGAGAGATAATAAATTAAAAACTAATTAAAATTATATTTAAGCATTAAACACATTAAGACCTTTAAAATTAGTTTAAAGTACTTTATGCCTCAAGTCACTAACCTTTCTGTCATTTCAATATGTTAGTTAAATGTGTTATAAACAATTTATGCAATAACCACGTTGCCCAATTTGATGTTTACATTTGATATAAACAGGAAATACATTAAGAACATGGCTTAAAAGCATTTGGTAAAAGTGTTGGTAAAAGCTTAGGAAGGAAAAATCCCAGAGTGATGGAAGGTTATTCTTAAATCCGCGCTGGCTGCAATTGATGCGCCATTAAAAGCCAAAGATTACTAAAATCCATGGAGAGGAAGGAGGAAATGGGTCTTAAACAAGCATCTGTGCTTCCTGACCCAGTGTGCCGTTATGTTATGTTATTTACTTCTTCTTCTTCTTATCGTGTCCTCATACAGCATTAATCCAGCATCGTCAGCGTCTCGCACGATCATAGAACTTTCTGAGATCCTCACGCTTGACACTATCACCGGTCAAGTTGCAGTTCATGAAATGGTCGATAACACGACAGCGCATTTACTGGCTTGCGTCTAGATCAAGAACAACAACAACAACAATTACAACAATTTGAATGACCTAAGATCGTCACTCCATTGGACAGAACTATCGCATCATTGCGGGATTTTGTTTGAATCATCGCGGGAGTTTGTAATATTAATTGAATTTTTAACTGTCCCTAACTCTTACACTAACTCTAAACATATACTAGACATATCCTAAGCTCCTATAGCTCCTCGTAAGAAAAACAAAATCCTTCAACGTTGCGATGGTTCTGTCCATTTGAGTGACGCTCTAGCCGCTACTCATTTATTGATCTTAAGTCAGCCTCCTACATTTTAAAGACATAATCTAACAACAAAAGAGTAACACGCAATTAATATAGTGAAGTGATCAACTACGTTGATATCTATCACTTTTTAATACCACATATGTTTAAACCGTTAGGCAATTTAGTATATTTTCTGGGTAACCAGTCCAGTGAATGTCCGAGATTTCACTCTCACCTCACCGAGGCTGCATGGGAATCGAACTCACGATCGAGTGTTCAATTCATCTCGGGATCTGTCATTTAAAACGTCATGACGTTACCCCTACACTATCGAGACATTCAACAACAATTACTATTGTTGCTCCTCCTTTTTGTCCATCGGCATGTATAAATTCATGTCTACGAGCAAAGTGGACTCAAAGACCGTGCAAAATCCAAAACCCAAAAAAACACCGGTCACAGCTAGAATGAAACATTAAGAAACGTGGAAAAGAGACATGGAAAGAGCAGGACTATATATTTAAATTGCTGGAGCCAGTGGCGATGTCGGTAAGTTATTCGACTGCGGATCAGTAGGTGTTGGTTTTCTAATCCTGGGCTTGCCCGTCACTGACATCGCTTTCGAGTGAGGAAACTGACGTTAACGTTAGCTTTACCAGCTTTAAATGCTGATAAACACAGGCTGATACGTGATTCAAACGAAAATTGGACCTTCTTTTTGCTCACCGGCTTGATTTTTGTCACAACAGTGCTCGATGCTTTCATTGATGACTATAGCACTCAATATGTAATTATTGCTGTTATTGAAGAGAGTACTATTCTTGATAGGGGCGGGTTTTAGCGCACTCGATCGGTTAAGCTGCGCGTCAATTGAATGAAGTTAAACTCCATCGCGCCCGGTTAGTACTTTGTGGGCGACCACTTTGGAAGGCCGAGTGTCGACAGCTTTGAATGTCAAAAGCCCACGGTGTTGGACGGTTTTTGTTAATACCGCGCCAGCTGCTGCAATTGATGTACCATCAAAAGGCAATAATTACTAATAACCATGAAGAGGAAGGAGGAAATGGTCCATAAACAGGCATTTGTGCTTCCTGAACCAATGTGTCGTTATGTTATCTTACCCAATACTTCGTACAACGCGGATATTATACAGACCTATAAATAAATCTATTATATAAGAATCCTGATGAAATAGTATTATAGTATACTACTGTATATACAGTAGTATGAGTGTTTAGGTGTCCGATTTTGAATTAGTGGTGCAGGATTCAAATCCAGAGTTCTTCCGGCCACTGATAAACAAAGCGAGTCCAAACTATAGGATCTTTGACATCCCTTTAGTGTTCTATCAAGTTGAGGGCCCAATGTACAAATTCATTAATCAGATATAGTGTACTTTCACGCTCCGTATAGAGCATTCCTTGATGCTGCATGGGTGATTTGATAACCGTGTCTTAGGCTTACGCCTATGTTGATGGAAACTGAAAAGCATAGGATAAAAATATGTGAAGGAGTTATGCCTATATGCCATGGATCTGCCAATAGGAAGTACACTTAGATATATATATATATATATATATATATATATATATATATATATATATATATATATATATATATATATATATATAACACTCCATCTTTCACCATTTTTCACTCCATATTTCCAGTTAATCCCGTCACAAAAGGCTATGCCATATTCAAACAATACCCTATATAGCTTGAAGAAAATATGGTATCTGGGGTGGTTTTTCGTTGCCTTCCTCGGTTATATTTTATCGCCTTTTGCTATACGCGCGGTTGGTCTATTCCTCAGTTTCTCAGACTCAACGAAGCGCACTGTGGGATTTAACCCTTACTATATGTAGGCACCATGGACCTGCCAGTAGGCAGTGCACTTAGAGAGAGAGAGAGAGAGATGAGGCAAATAAATAACTATTTTCTGACAGAAGCGCGTATTACTTTTACAAGTTTATTTAATACCTAGTTGAAACGTATTGTCAGTTGTCCTGCTAGCTAGCATTGTGAATATAAATTAACAACTACACATGTCTACCACACTACTATGTATTATATATTGAGACTCTCCATTAATTTTTTTTATTTTATCTGTTACATTTCTACCACTATCCGTTACATTTTGAATCATTTGTGTATCCTATAAGCTGTTTTGAATTGTTACAACTTGCGGTTTATTCAGATTGATGGTTAATAAAGGAAGGGATTATATTACCAATCTAACTATGTAAAGTAGCAAGTCCGATAAAACTGCTGAGCCGGTAGTAAAGCTTCAAGCAGCCGATGTATTCTATGTTCCATTCAATGTTGTCATGGACCCTCTTCGATGAATATTGTTTCACGAATACTGATTGGCGTTCATTATCTAGGTCTCCTCTCCAATCGTCTCAGAGCTGCGGTCACGTGGGATGATATCTAAAAATAGCATCAAATAGATATAACACACTCCCTCCACATAACGCCTACTATCTCCCGTGAGGTCAGTCTGCAGCCCCCCCCCCCCCCCTGATAAAAATGTTTTTGCTTTAAAAGCGTTAACAAGTTTACACTGTTTCTACTTTTTAGTATCAGGGGGAAATTTCCCCCATGGCTTTCCGTGGAAGCGGCATGATTCCTCTCCCCTCCTGCGTAATAGGCCCTGACACACACACACACACACTCTCTCTCTCTCTCTCTCTCTCTCTCACTCTCTCTATCTCTATGTGTCTATCTATATCTCTCTATGTGTCTCTCACTTTCTCTAGAGTTTTATCTAATAGTACAAGGCCTATACTTTTACCTACACCTGCTCTTACGCTCCTACACTAAAAAGTACCGTATTCCATTGACTGACAACCATTGACTTATAACCATTGACTTATAACCATTGACTGATAACCATTGACTGATAACCATTGACTGATAACCATTGACTGATAACCATTGACTGATAACCATTGACTGATAACCATTGACTGATAACCATTGACGAATAGCCATTGACTGATAAATGGGTCCCATCATTCAAATATGTTTTACTTCTAACTTTAAGCCGTGACATTAGAACATAAGACTTCTCCTAGATGGTTTCCCATTATGTTGCACTCCTGCTTTCGGTCGTAGAATACGCTACGTTTATGGCTAGTTTATAAATAAGTCTTTTACATTAACAAGCTCAGCAAAATTCAAGCTAGAAATGACTTGAAATATCTTGGTGTAGACATTTTTCCTATTTTCCGTTGGTTTTATATCTCGACATGATATGAGGACGAGCCTGGCCCTGAGCCTCGAACCTACTAATCCTCACCCGGAGAGCTAACCAACCACGCTGCCAGTTACGTGCTCAGTAATACCAAACTGCTTCGAATCGTTTACAGACAAACGAATAATAATAATAGCGCTACCTATTTTGTCTGAGTTGTGTTCCCCTCCTAGGGGCCCATGGTATATACCACGAGATATGTAAAAGGTAAAAGCTGGTAAAGCTAAGGTTAACGTCAGTTCCCTCACTCGAAAGCGATGTCAGTGACGGGCGAGCCCAGGATTTGAACTCGCACATGCTGATCCGCGGTCGAGTGCCTTATCGACTTCGCCACTGGCTCCAGCCAATATTGCCAGCTCCTCCCCTGTAATGTAAATACATTACAGGGAATCTGAAAATTCTAAACGTTCCCCTAGCTCTCATTCCATTCCCACTATAATCACTGGTGCTACTACATCAGGAACAACATCGAGCATTGTGAAACCAACCAAGTCAACCCCACAAACAAACAACAGAAAAAGAAATAAACGGTCACAGAATCATGAAATCCAGAAACCAGCAGAAAAGATAGGGAAGTACTATAGGGGGTTACTGGAGAATAAGATATTCTGGAGTAAGATACATTGGCTGGAGCCAGTGGCGATGTCGGCAAGATATTCGACCTCGGATCAGTGTGTGCGGGGTTCAAATCCTGGACTCTCTCGTCACTGACATCGCTTTCGAGTGAAGAAACTGACGTTAAACTTAGCTTTACCAACTTTTTATCCAGTACTTACTAGTAATGTGCTTATAACGACATATTTGTGAGAGCAGCATATAAACGACTTGCACACCTAAGTGAGGCGACTCTTGTGCTTTCTAAGAGCTGCACACTTAAAACAGCTCTTAGAGAGCACTTAGCTGTTACTGAGAACAGCTGAGAGCTGCTCACTGAGAGCAGCTCTTATATAGCACTGAGCTCTTCGTGAGAGCTGCACAATTCAAAGAGCAACACTGAGGGAGTCGAAAGAGCAGTGAGCGGCCAATTCTAGTACTTACAAACTTGTAGAAAAAGCAGGTGGTCAGATCCTCATCCTCACCACGTGGACAGTCGTAGTGACCATTGCACAGCTGATGGTCGTCCATACAGTGGTCACGATCACGTGACAGAGGACACGCGTATCTCGCGTGACCGTCACGTGCAGGGGGACACGCTGCGTGTCAATCAAGTGTCGAGGATGTAAATTAATTGTGAATAGGTCATTAGAACTGGCTGGAGCCAGTTGCGATGTCGGTAAGATACTCAAATCCTGGGCTCACCCGTCCAGTGACTTCTCTTTCGAGTGAGAAAACTGACGTTAACCTTAGCATTACAATCTTCTACCAGTTTTTAGATTGTGGTAAGAAAGGTTCGAGCCAGTAGCTGAGTCAGTAGCTGAGTCAGTGGCTGAGTCAGTAGCTGAGTCAGTATCTGAGTCGGTAGCTGAATCAGTAGCTGAGTCAGCAGCTGAGGCAGGAACTGAGTTAGTAGCTGAGTCAGTAGCTGAACCAGTAGCTGAGTCAATAGCTGATCGTCAGTAGCCTGTCAGGTGTATGCTACGACAGCGGATCAGTAGGTTCGGAGTTCAAATCCATACAGCTTGTTCTGTTATTGATTTGCCTTCAACACAGGAAACTGACTTTTATAGAGACTGCTAAAGTGTTCGCATAATAAATTTCACGAATTACTATTATAATATATATATATATATATATATATATATATATATATATATATATATATATATATATTAAATGTTATTTTTATAAATTAAGATTAATAATTAGATTTTGTATTATTTACAGCATGATTATGATTGGCAAAGAATTGAACAGGAATTTTGAAGTAAAAGTGGTGAGTAGGTAGGCCCTACTTATTTATGATTAATTGAAAAATTAAATTGATCATTAATCAATACTTAGGCATACATATTGCTTATTATAATTAATGCATGATTGATTGATTATCTAATTGATTGGTTAATTAACAAATATGTATTGATTATATAATATAATATAATAAAGGTTTAACGTCCGTTTCCTCATTCAGAGATGATGTCAGGGACGTCCCCACAGCACACATCATTGCAGATCTATTCACCCAAACCAATCTGCAAAAGAAATTTGCTGAGGAGAAGTAAGCGATTGACTGATATTGATTGATTGATTGACAGATACTGATTGGTTGATTGATCCACCTGTGTCAATGATCTGACTCATAGATCTGCGCTGTATGTTAGATATAATGCTGGACAGAGAGCGAAAATCTGCAGGAATAATTCCTAAGTCACCATCAGCGCCCGGATCAGCCCTATGAGCCTCAGAGTTGTGCCCCTCAGAGGTTAGGCTGGGACCATAGAGAAACGAGTCACTCTGACCCTGACCTTGACCCACAAGAGAGGTCAGAATACAGCCAATCAGTATCCATCTAGATGTCATCCTGCTGTTCTTAAGTACTCGTTGTTATGTAGAAGTACTGTGAATTAAGTACTCGTTGTTATGTAGAAGTACTTTTAATTAAGTACTCGTTGTTATGTAGAAGTACTTTTAATTAAATACTCGTTGTTATATAGAAATACTTTTAATTAAATACTCGTTGTTATATAGAAATACTTTTAATTAAATACTCGTTGTTATATAGAAATACTTTTAATTAAATACTCGTTGTTATATAGAAATACTTTTAATTAAATACTCGTTGTTATATAGAAATACTTTTAATTAAATACTCGTTGTTATATAGAAGTACTTTTAATTAAATACTCGTTGTTATATAGAAATACTTTTAATTAAATACTCGTTGTTATATAGAAGTACTTTTAATTAAATACTCGTTTGTTATATAGAAGTACTTTTAATTAAATACTCGTTTGTTATATAGAGACCACTTTCTACAACAGTCTAATTACTTGGGCCTGTTAAAATAGCTTATCCGCTTACGAGCCTATTGTTAATTACAACCTTTTCAATAGAATCATCTATTAAAATGTCAATATTCTGTCTACTAGTGACTTGTTGCAATTAAAATAGTTCGTTATATCACACAGACAGTCCGTTAGAATCGAGCCAAATATCTTATAACTAGTACGATTGCGGTATCAATTGCGATTGAATGTCCAAATAGGCGTAGGGGTAACGTCATGAAATTTTAAATGACAAAACCTGAGGCGAATTGAAACCTCGTGGGTTCGATACCCGTCCGCGCTGATCTGAGAGTAAAATCTCCGACATTCACTGGACTGGTTATACGGAAAATGGTCTAAAATGCCGAACGGATTAAACATGTGGTTTTAAAAAGTGATAGATATCAACATAGTTGATTATTCTCTATAATGCGTGTTTACTTTTTTACTTTACTTTTTATCACTATTAATAAATACGCAGATCCATGCACAGGAGCGACAAATGCGCATACTAAGGTCTTGTCCATAGACGCTCTAATGTCTTAACACTCCTCATTTAAACAACACTAGGCAACTCTGCGACGATATGCACATCAGAGTTAGGAAAGCGTGAATGTCAAGCCAGAGTCTGACGCTGTAGTCTAAAATAGACGAGAGATTTTAATCTAATTGAGAAAGCAGGATCGCTCTCTCTCTCTCTCTCTCTCTCTCTCTCTCTCTCTCTCTCTCTCTCTCTCTCGCGCGCGCGCGTTATTGTTTGAATATTTTATGGAATTTAATTCATTCTAACGCATACGATACGTGCTCGGGCAGTTAAAATTTTGCGGGATCAAACTTTTCATGTGCCTGTCAGAGAAATTATTTTATATTTTGCAGATTATAGTTTATTGAGACTCCCGGCATTTATAATTTCTACTGGTTTACTTAAGTATCCTGAAATGAAATTCATCATCGTCACCATCAACTTCCCTTGAATCCCTGTTTAACTAGGGTCTGGAATTGAAAATTGTGTGGCTATTTATGGAGTCTGTTAAGCCTAGAATCTCACCAACCGAATGCACTTTCTGACGTTGGTTTGGACCTTACTGCTCTGTCGCATTTTACGACACGTGCAGTCCACGGCTGGTCTAGTCTTCAGCAACCCGGACACTACACGGGTACGTAGCTAGAAATGAGTTGAATGAGAATATATTACTAGCAATAATTGTCTAAATATTAGGCTGTTTATTTAATGCTTGTGTGAGCTCAATAATGAGCTAAATATTAAGCAATTACTGTTAATTATTATTAATTAATAATTATAATTGATTATTGTAGGCAATAAATTAAGTTGAGTCTCACATCTGGAATAATATGTAAAAGAATTTGTAATAAGAACAGCGAATTTCTAAAAGGAGAGGTATAGAGCTGCAATGTGCTTTTGAAATTAGTTGTATATTTTAACATTGGGGGTATGATTATAGTAGTTTATACATGTATAGATGGTCTGTGAAGTCTTATACTAAATGACTTTAGGCCTATAAAGACTTGATGTGACATACAGCATATTCCCTAATTTTTTCTCCATCGAATTTCTACTGTACAATATCGTATCATGCCTAAAGTCTTAATCACGTCATTGATGTAGCTAATGGCCCAACCCTCCCTTCCTCCAACAAATGATCAAACTTCTGGTTCTTAACCCACAACCTTAAGCAGCAAATTGCGCCTTTAATTTTATGTAATTTTTGCGTCTGGTCAGATGAGACCTGCATCTGATTACGAATCCACTTCGTAGAAGTACAGTGACATTTCACCTAAATATTTGATTTCAGTCAAAATTTGAAATGTCACAGGTCCATTTTAAAATCATCTAGGCCTGTCAAGGTCAGGGGAAGCAAATGATGGATATTCCCTTGGGCCCATGGCAAGCTAAGTATCGGAGCTAACTGACGATTGACGCTATTAAAACTATCTCGAAGACTGCATGGTCACGGTCCTTAAGGCCCTTAACACTGATACACAAATAATTAATATTTTCCGAGGTTAATATTCTAGGATATTTTTCTGCCGTTTTCTTCATTTTTCTTCTTTCTCTTTTACTAAACTCAATTAAATCCGCACGTGATGACAGAATAGCCAAGTATAATTAAGTTAGCTTACGTGCAGAATAAGTGAGTGCAGAAGACGTAGCCTATACTTTATTGGTTTATGTTCTCTAAGCTGAAGTGAATATAAAATTATCACATTTGTCTACTAGTACATCTAAATCTTTTTCACTACTGGTTGACTTTAGTGTTGTGGTGTTCCAGGCATATAATCAGTATTTAAACAATTTTAACCTAAACTCATTTATCAACAGTGAATTTCCGGCTGTTGTTGTTGTTACTGTTGTTGTTATTGTTGTTGTTGTTGTTGTTACGGCTGTTGTTGTTGTTTGAGATTCAGATTCAGGACGTGAGCAAGTTTTATGGATGCATGTGTTCAGTAATTACGCATTGTTATGAAATATTATTATATTTGTTAATTGTAATTGAATTATATCGGTATTCTTTAGTTTAAAATATCTAAATCTGAATGTTGTTACTGTCTACACAATTACTTCATATATGTAAATGAGTTTATCTTTAGCACATTTATTGTTATGTTATTTTTAATGTTGAACAACAAATAATTTTATTCAACTGCCGTATGTTGTCGATGGTAGTCAGAATAAAAAAATTAATAATAATATTACACATTTTAGTGAAATGATCATATTAATAATCATGAAATAATCAGCCATGTCAATATCTTTCCCTTTTAATACAAAATGCTAAAAGCTGTTAGGTAATTTTGTAAATTTTCATATAACCAGTCCTTTGAGTATCCGAGATTTCTCTGAGATCAGCGCAGCTGAGAATCGAACCCATGAGAGTTCCATTCACCGCAGGATCTGTCATTTAAAACTTCATAACGCTACCTAACACCCCTAACCAGTAAACACTACTCAATTGAGACATTCACTACATTTCTTATTATATAAATTTAGCCTAATATATATCTGTATATATATCCAATATCTATATTATTGGTGCAGTTTATATAAAGTTAATAGGAATTTTAATATTCGTTAGCAATATCTAGTATGCTAGTACAATTTGATCAGTTTGGGTAAGAATCCTTTCTTTTAACAATAATAGTAATAACGAGGTTATAACTAGTGCTACTGTCATCCATGACTAAATCGAACACTGTGAAGTACTTGACTAAGCTTTCCTATATCAAGTGATGCTGGACCTTTAGTTACCTAACTAAGTTTTTTACATTCTTTATGAACTTCCTTGAATGAAAGTTCTTGGCATCCTTTATTTGTGATGTTCGGAGACACAGTGTTCCAGATAACTTGCTGAAAACGAACTTATCATAAAGAATAAATGGGAAAATATTTTCTGATAATGTCTGCTGTCAGATAACGACAATAAACAATTAAGGACTTGAGTCGTAACTTCTTAGTGTCTTTGATCATACATACTAATCTATATAAATATAAATTCAAAGCCTCTAAGGGTTTCAAGGCCAGATTCTGTAATTTCTGAGATTATTTTCACTTTTTACGCCTTTATAATGTCTACATTCATAGATTGTAACAATTTATATTTTCATTTGAAGCAATATCCAAATAATCTGGATTTTAAAAAGGTACATGTGATAATTTTAGCTTGAAGTGAACATCATCATCATCTTCCTTAGAATTCCAGTTTAGCTGGGGTTGGGATAAAAAGCTTCTTTCTTCTAAATGAACACGCATATAGTAAATAATAATATAATACTTAATAAACAATTTCAAGCCAATTTATTTTTTGTTATTGCAGCACTGAGTTGTAAATAACATATTTATTTAGCTAAATTTAGTTAATTTCTAGCTTATAAAAAACAAGGCCAAGTTTACAGAATCAGAATGTCTGCCGAAGGAGATTCAACGGCTGATAGAAATGTGGAGATTTGGAAAATAAAGAAGTTGATCAAGAGTCTCGAGGCAGCACGAGGGTAGGTTGACACTTTCTTATATTTTATAGCATTTATTGGATTGAGAGTTATGTATAATTATGAATTATAGATGTAGTAATAGCACAAGCATGATCTCTCTCATCATAGCACCCAAGGATCAGATAGCTCGGGTGTCTAAGATGTTGATTGATTGATTGATTGATGCAGTAACGGCACAAGCATGATCTCTCTCATCATACCACCCAAGGATCAGATAGCTCGGGTGTCTAAGATGTTGGCTGATGAGTTCGGCACGGCGTCTAACATAAAGAGCAGAGTTAACAGGCTCTCAGTGCTGGGTGCCATCACCTCTGTACAACAGAGGCTCAAGCTCTACAACAAGGGTAACACTGTTGTTGTTGAGGGCATTGTTGTTGTTGTTGTTGTTGTTGAGTGTCTTATATTTCTCTACAGCAAGGGTAACACTGTTGTTGTTGAGGGCATTGTTGTTGTTGTTGTTGAGCGTCTTATATTGCTCTACAACAAGGGTAACACTGTTGTTGCTGAGTGCGTTGTTGTTGCTGTTGTGTGCTGTTGTTGAGTGCCTTATATGAGTTGCTCTACAACCAGGGTAACACTGTTGTTTATGTGGAGATGCTACTAATTGCAACTCAGCAATTTTCATTTTTCATAAATATAAAAGTCATATTTTATGTCACTAAAATGCAAAGCTGTTGAATGAACTTCAGGCTCCTTTACCTATTTGCTGTTAATTGTAAATTCCATGTAATAGGTACACATTAAAAATAGGGTGTCGTGAGTTGATGACAGAGTTATCTGATGTTGAAGATATATTTGTTGTTTCTCACAATATTTGTGATTATAGTGTGACATGTCTCTGTCTACCCAAAACAGACAACAAAACTAGTTTTGACTTATACAGTATCTCATAATTTTGTCTAAGTACATATAAATAGTTTATATGGAGAACGATTGGATCTGTTGGTTTTTAATAGTACTGATATGTTAGGTACTAATTTGAGTGATATTTTTATTGATTGATTGACTGATTGATAGATTGACGGATTGATTGATTGATTGACTGACTGACTGATTGATTGATTTACTGCAGTACCACCCAATGGGCTGGTGATATACTGTGGTACCATTGTAACGGAGGAGGGCAAGGAGAAGAAAGTGAACATTGACTTTGAGCCGTTCAGACCCATCAACACCTCACTGTACCTCTGTGATAACAAGTTCCATACTGAGGTTAGCAATCAATTAATCAATCTATAAATCTATCAACACTTCACTGTACCTGTGTGATAACAAGTTCCATACTGAGGTTAGCAATCAATCAATCAATCTATAAATGTATCAACACTTCACTGTACCTGTGTGATAACAAGTTCCATACTGAGGTTATCAATCAATCAATCAATAAATCAATCTATCAATACTTCACTGTACCTGTGTGATAACAAGTTCATGACATTGGAAGAGAGAGAAGAGTGGATTAGTTATATGTCATGGACCTGCCAGTAGGCAGTGCACTAAGAGAGAGACTATACTATAGTTAATTAGTATTCTACGTGTGTTTATTTAGGCTCTGACTGCGCTGCTGGCTGATGACAGCAAGTTTGGTTTTATTGTGATGGATGGTAACTGTGCACTGTTTGGCACTCTCTCTGGCAACACCAGGGAAGTCCTGCATAAATTCCTCGTTGATCTGCCAAAGAAACACGGTATGTGGTAACACTGTTTATGTGTGAGCCGCTGAATTATCTCATTTTTGTTAGATTGATTTTAAGGGCTATCACTGTATTTTCTGCATTAGAGACTATTTATTCTTCATTAATGTGAGGTCAAAATAATAAATTTTAACATGCGTTTTATAGCCGAGGATGAGGATGATGTTGGGGACGTCCCATCATTATATATCATTACGAACCAATTCACTCAAAGTGATATACAAACATTTGTTTTTCTCGACAGAGAAAGAGGTCCAAAGATAAGATTAAATTAATCAATCTTATTATACAATCACAAGTTTAAAATTTTCTTAAATGAATGGAAGAGATTTTGATATGGTATGGGACAAAGAGGAGTGGAGAAGGTTCATTTATATCCCGACACTAGTTAAACTGGGATTAAAGGGAAGATGATGATGATGATTATATAATCACAAGTATAAGCAGACTGCTATTTATATATCATTTAGGTAAGTTGTCTGACTGTGGGACAGTAAATGCAGGGTTCAAATCCCGTGCCTGCCCTGCCACTGACATGTTTTAGAGATATGAACTTAACGTTAAACTTGTCCTTAGTCTTTAATCCCCATCAGAGAATCTCTGTGTAGCAAAGGAATTGCCGTTAACTCAACAATAGTAAAAAATAATAATATAGTAATAATATAATAATAATATAATAGTAATATAATAATGTAATAATAATAATAATGATAATAAATAATAATAATGGTTTAACGTCCGTTTCCTCATACAAGGATGATGTCGGGGACGTCAGTGTGTAACAATACGTTTAACGCTGTGTCGTGCAGGCAGAGGAGGTCAGTCTGCGCTGCGTTTTGCACGGTTACGCATGGAGAAACGGCACAACTACGTGCGCAAGGTCGCTGAGGTCGCCGTGCAACTCTTCATCTCCAACGACAAACCGAACATCGCTGGACTGGTTATGGCCGGTTCTGCAGACTTCAAAACTGAGCTCAGCCAGTCTGACATGTTTGATCCGGTTTGTGGCCTAAAATTAGTAACAATAATAATAATAATAAATCTAACCGGCTGTGACCAGTTCTTCTGGTCTTGTGTATTCAGGAGTTGACAGTAAGTTAATCCAGTCCAGAATAAGCAAAAATAGGATTAATATTAATCTGCCAGGAACCTGTAAAGCAGTCTCGATGACTGGACAGCGGCGAGGACACCGCTATAGAAATCGTCAGAGGTTATTATTATTAGTATTATATCCTGCAAACTGGTTGAAATGAGTGGCAATGTAGGTAAGATATCAGACTGCGGATCAGTGTGTGCAGGGTTCCTGGGCTCGCCCGACACTGATGTCACTTTCTTGATGCGAAACTGACTTTAACATCGGCCTTCCGACTTTTTACACAATTCAAACATGGCCATATGGTCAAACAACAAGTGTTCTCGTGAAACGATGACATGGTAGTCCAGGTCACTGTGTAAAAAATGAACATCAGTCATATTCCAGGAACTTAATATTTCCTAATGTTCTACACGCCTAACGTTAAAGGTCTCAAAAATAATACAATTTTGTAGTGCTGGATATCGTCATGGATGTGTATTGTTGTTGCTAGCTAAGAAAATAAAGGTGGTGGAGTGCTAGAGATCATGATGGATATGTGTACTCTGTGTTGTAGAGGTTGCAGGCTAAGATAATAATGATAGTGTAGTGCTAGAGATCATCGTGAATATGTGTACTGTGTGTTGCAGAGGTTGCAGGCTAAGATAATAAAGATAGTGGATGTGTCATATGGGGGAGAGAACGGGTTCAACCAGGCCATAGAGCTAGCTGCTGAGGCTCTGGGCAATGTCAAGTTCATCCAGGAGAAAAAACTCATCGGTTTCTCTCCCTATTTCTTTACTAGGCACAAATGATATATAATGTAACATTTGTGTAGACTATCTTCTTCTTCTTCTCCAGTGCACTGCCAAATAGCAGGTTCAAGGTACATATTCATACTCAAAGTCTGTTTTCACGCTCCATAAGAGCACTCCTTAGATCAACAAGTTAATCCATTTACAAAGTCTATGCATTATCCATACCTTGGGTAGCCTATAGCTTAGGAAAAGTATGGTTTCTAAGGTGGTTTCCCTTGCCTTCCTCAGGTGTAGACATATATATGAGAATATATCGAGCATTGGGAAAGTTGGAAATGGTGCAGCCTGCAACAGCTGATGAGTTGTACTTGACTCTCGCTACTAATCAGCTGAGAGGCAGTTGAATTCTTGTTAGAAATTTAAATTGTTTTTCTCTTTTTTTATTATAAAATTCATATTATGGCAATGCCTTGTAATATATGCAGTATTTTTGGTCAAGGGTTCATGAGGAAGATAGTTAGCTCATGTGTAAAATGCTTTTCTGGACCTGCCAGAAAATAATTTTGAAGATGTTCTTTATTTCTATTCATGAAGCCCCTTAACTGTGCAGCTTTGGATGAACTCAATATTATAAACATAATGAGCCTGTTCTGTCTGTCTGTCTGTCTGAAGTAATTGTGAAACAAATAAACATTGCAGAGCTTGAGTGACTGACGCAGAAGTAGTCGTGCAATTTTCGTCAAGATACTGTTTGATGATAAAGTTAAACGATGGAAAAACTTGTGAGGCCAGATTTTGTCAAAAATACTTATGTCTCTTCTAGAATTTAGCAAGTAAAATTGGTTAATTGATCGATTGGTTAACAGATTGATTGACTGATTGATTAATTGATCGATTAGTTGACGGATTGATTGACTGATTGATTAATTTATCTATTGGTTGACAGATTGATTGATCGCTTGGTTGACAGATTGATTGATTGATTGACGAATTGATCGATTGGTTGACAGATTGATTGATTTATTGATTGATTGCTTGGTTGACAGATTGATTGATTGATTGACTAATTGATCGATTGGTAGACAGATTGATTGATTGATTGACTAATTGATCGATTGGTTGACAGATTGATTGTTAATCGATCGATCGATTGGTTGACAGATTGATTGATTGATTGATTGATTGATCGATTGGTTGACAGATTGATTGATTGATTGTAGGTAAGTATTTTGATGAGATCTCGACAGACTCTGGGCGCTACTGTTTTGGGGTTCAGGACACCCTGAAGGCCCTGGAGATGGGTGCCGTGGAGATCCTGATAGTCTGGGAAAACCTCGACACGATGAGATACGTGCTCAAGAACCATGCCACGGGAGGTTTGTGTCGCTTGTTGCTGCGTTAATCCACATGCTTTTAACTCACTGCAGTAAGTTTAACATTTAGTTGTATTGCTGCATTAATATGCGTGCTTTTAACTCACTGCGGGAAGTTAAACATATAGTTGTATTGCTGCTTTATTCTGCCGGCTTTTAACTCACAGCGGGAAGTTAAACATTTAGTTGTATTGCTGCTTTATTCTGCCGTCCTTATACTCATTGCAGGAACGTTTATTGCATTCAAATTCATAATTGCACTGATTTTGCCTAAACTTTTATCAAATGACATCACTGTTTGTTGTAATTATGCTGTGTATAACTATTGTTTTCGTTGCAGAGGAAAGGATCATCTTCCTCAAGCCGGAGCAAGAGAAGGACAAATCCTACTTCACTGACAAAGAGGTATGGTTCTATAATCGACTCTGTACAGATCTGCTGAATAAAACACCTTAATAGTTTATGGACAAAGCTTATAAATATCGATAATTATTAATGAACTAATCACAATTTCTCTCTGTTGGAGTGATTTTGTTAGCTACTACAAGGGTTTTGTAGTGCTCTGTTTCGTCATGGACGTGTATACTGATACTTGATGTTGTCATGGACGTGTATACTGATGCTTGATGTTGTCATGGATGTGTACTAGACGGGGGTGGAGCTGGAGTTGATGGAGAGCATATCGCTGATCGAGTGGTTTGCTAACAACTACAAGGGTTTTGGAGCGACGCTAGAGATCATCACGGACAGGTCTCAGGAGGGCGCACAGTTTGTTAAAGGGTTCGGTGGAATCGGAGGTGAGTCAGCCTGCGCGTAACTGATTGACTTTGTGCTAATATTCGCTCTGTTTTTCACTTTCAACTTTCTCTAGGAAGCTCAAGATTTAGCTTTTCCCACCATAGATATAATCAATCTACCCTGACCATTTTTGATCATCGGACTGGCTTTTGTTTAGGACCTTACTTCTCCTCAGCACATTTCTTTTGCAGATTGGTCTGGGTGAATTAATCTGTAGGGATGTGTGCTGTGGGGACGTCCCTGACATCATCCTTGGATGAGGAAACAGACTTTAAACCTTTATTATTATAATTTTGTTTATTCAAAAAAGTTAAGGCCAAGTTCAACGTCCTTTTCCTGCTCGATTGACGATACAAGTGACTGGGAGGACACTGAAATTTTTCTTTTATTTTTGATCACCTGGTTTCGCGAATGACAACTGCGTGTGCTACTAATTTCAGTGTATTATATTTTCACGTCATAATGATATTGTAAAGAATTATTTAATTGAATTCTAAATGATTATTTTTATATAATGGATTGATAATTTATTTGTTAATTGTCAATTAAACATATTGATTGAGTGATTGACTGATTGATTGATCGATTGATTGATTGATTGATTGTATTTCCAGGTATCTTGAGATATCAGGTAGACTTCCAGGGCATGGAAGCACTGGATGACCTTGGGCTGGAGTACGACCTTGACGACTACTAGAAAACTGATCAGCGCTGACACGTGACACAGCAACAACAACAGTCTGCACGTCTCTATGCTGTGCTCGGCTTCTGATGTTAATGTTTATAGAATAATCAATTCAATTAATAAAACGAGTGGGGCAGAAAGAAAAGTTCTGGATCAGAATAATAAAAAGTTAAAAACCTAGCTTTATAAAGATGTGCGTTCTGTAATTTGAACAATTAATTATTGTACTACTGGATTTAATTAATTATTTGTTTATTAATATGAATTTATACGGTGATAGAGATATAGATTTGTTTATTAATATGAATTTATGCAGTGGTAAAGAAATAGACGTCGCTAATATCCTCTCTGTAAGCTAAGTAAAGACACTATTCAGCAGTCTGACTTGTAGTATCTTGTACTGTTAACTGGAATACGAAACAGCGTATAATCGTCGAGTTGCTAGAAACTGTAGAGACACGCTCAGAGAAAATTAGTTTGTGTTTGAACCTGTGTCATTCTGCTTATCAAGCAGCTGTGCTACTCCGTGACAAGTCCAATTCACTTGTGCAAGGGTATAATGATCTAATTTGTTATAGTTGTTTAGATTTTCTTACAGTTGAACTTCCAAGTATGTTATTATTACAAATCCTGTAAAGTTTTTAAAATTGTTAAGCATATTGGCTCTGGCTGCCTTGTAACACTAGCACATGCTTGTTATAGTTGTAATAGTTGCCTATAGTTGACGTCCCTGATATTGCCTTATGGCGAGGAACCGGACGTTAAATTCTTATTGATTGATTGATTGTTAGATCATATGCGAGTGTAAATTTTACGACAGCCAACCAATTGTAATGTATTTTGTTTAATATTCTAATTGGATTTAATTTTAATGGAGAATACTAACAGTCGGTTTAAGTGGTCTACTGAAAATGCATATTGTTTCTGGCTGAATTTACTTACTAAGGGTGTAATATCTGATATTGATATTGCTTTATGTATTAGTCAACATAGGTTTCTGCTAATAAATAAATAACAATTAAAATTTAGTTTCTGGACTTAGTAAATCAGTGAATGTATTAATATCGCAGTGATGAGAGGGTCGGAAAATATCGTAACGTATAACTGACATGAGAGGCTGAGAGAGCAATTTTTTATTTATTCCGTATAGTTACACACATGACATACCGCATGTGTTGCATAGTTTCCTTTCTTTGTTTCTGTTTTTGTAGTTTTGGTAATTATCCTCCTTTTCTTCGCCATGGATTAATGGTTTAGTAATAGTTGCCATTTGTTGGCGCTCCAACAGCAGCCGGCGCAGATTTAAGAATAATCTCCATCACTCCGGGGATTATTTGCATTCAAAGCTGTCGACAAAGCGGTCTTCCAAAGTGGTCGCCCACAATTTACGAACCGCGTGCAACGTGGCTTTACTTCGTTTAATTGACGCTCAGCTTAGCTGTATGCGCTAAATCACCTCCCAAAAATTCCCCGAGAGTAATATCTCTGAGTTGCAATGGGCTGACAAAGAGTGAGATTGACACTCCAGAGTAATATGTCCCGTTATAATTACTAGTATAAATTCTAGTATTGGTAGGCAGTTCTATATTTTTAGTCTACATCTACAACGAGAAAGAACATAAATTCCTCATTCCTCTCCATGGTTACTAGTAATCGTTACCTTTTTGTATGGAATATCAATTGCAACCGGCGCCTATTTAAGAATAACCTTCCAACACCCTGGGATCATTTCATTCAAATCTATCAACACTCACGTCTTCCTATGCGGTCTTCTAGGTGATTTTCCAATTTTCTGAAAAATACTATCTCGAATGATTTGCTTAGTTTTTTACGGTGCCGAATCACTCGTCTCTTGACATCCTATCTACGCAAAATTTATATGACACAGCACATACACAGCAGTAAATACTTGGCAACTACTTTGAGCGATAGTAGGATATTTTCAAAATCGTAAATATAAACAAAGTTTGCCCATTACTCTTCTGAATTCTCTTATAATTTTACGATGTGATCATCATGCGATTATATTTAGCACAGAATAAAGTTAAACTTTTCGTGGGGCCCAAATAATTGCTAGTTGTTTTATCCATTTTCTTATGTAATCGTTAAATTTTCGTTCAGTTCACTGGAATCTGAAAGTTTCACCTGAATTTGTAATAATTAGTTTTCTTTTTAAAATGATATCATCTTTATCTAGAGGGATTGGCATATATTATTGTTATAATATTATTCCTACTGTTACCATTTCTACTATTGAACCTCACAATTTATAACCTATTGTTACTCGGTCTTAAGCAAATAATTTGTGATTAAATAATCGTAGTGACTGAAGTGCTTTTCATCATAATATAACGGCACACTGTGTAGGAATTACAGATGCTTGTTTAAGGCGCAGTTTCTCCATCCTCTTCATAGTTACTAGTAATTGTTGCCTTTCGATGGCGCTTCAATTGCAGCTGGCGCCGATTTAGGAATAACCTTCTAACACCCTGGGATTGTTTCATTCAAAGCTGTCAACAATCGATCTTCTAAGGTGGTCACCCAACCATGTACTAACTGAGGCTGACTTAGTTTAACTTCGATTATTGACACACAACTAAACCGAGTGCGCTAAATCCCGTTGACACTCGGTCCTCTTTACTCTTTTATGTTGCTATTTGTTTTTTTTTCTTTTTCCACATTTTTTTATTTAATATTCAGTATCATCTTGTTTTTAAAACTATAGTCAGATATCTTTATATTGTATGATTGCAGAATTTTTGTGAAAAGTGGGCATTTTAGAAATTAAATATGATTTGGAATTTCTGTGCACTTGTGTTATTGGCTTTACTGAATTTCACCATAAATGCAGGTTTGAATAATTTAATTGTATTTAATAAAATATTTATTCTTAGTCAATCTATCAATTACTCTCTTATCTCCGGTTTCTAACCTGAAGACGATTTAACAGTTAATCTATTGAATCAGACAACAACTGCTAAGTACATCCTAGAACAAATCTGCCGTCCAATACGATACAGTACTTATAGAGGACATTCGTTGCTCAGTGTGGATTAAGCAAATATGAAGAATGTTTTGTTCTTATTGAGTCCTAAGTTATTTAAATGCCAGTACATTTTCTTTCTCTCTTGTTTTGTGCCAATTGGCAGGTCCAAGAGATTTTTTGGTAGTCTGCTTTCACACTAAGTAAAAAGCATTGCAGTGTTCTAAAAGTTTATCCAATCACTAAGGCTGAAACCTTGTTTTGTATCTTAATATACCTTATTTGAAAAGTATGGCTTCTGAGGTGATTTCCCATTGTCTTTCTCTGATTCCTGCTTATTCGCCTCATCAGACACATTCCTATTCTGTAGTCTCTTCTGTAGTCAGAGCTCATTGCGTCAAGGTATCTTTTATTTAGTATAGTTTATTTGTTCATTACAGCACAGATTATAAAAACAATAGGAACGTGCATGTAGTTAGATAAACAAATATCGATACGAAAGATGATACCATAAAAGAACCATAGCTCTGTTCGGTAATACCATAATTAGCAGCTATAACAGAGTCTACAAAGTCTGAAATACAAAAATTTCTGTTACATTACTAATTACAGTAAAACCATTGGTATCCATACAATTGAACATTTTCAAATTAGGAGATGGCCAGGCGCTGGCAAGTGAAACTCAAAATAAATTTTTAAAACAATCTCTAAATTATTACAAATTAAATATGTAAACTAAGTTCATATCTCTAAATGGCAAAAAAATAACTACTTAAACTAAACTTTAGAGTGCAAAGAAAAATATTAAAAAAAGAAAAGGAAAATAGAATGAAACAAATGTAGTGTCTAATTAACTAGTACAAGCGCTCAAGGAGAGCTTTACTAGTATAAATACATAAAGGTTTAATTTTCTCTTTCACAATGAGGCATAAATAATAAAACTAATAAATAATAAATAATAAAACTACTCAAAAATTGTAAGTGCAACTTGATGTTTAACTTTTTTTCATGATGTGCATTTAATTCTCTAAGGTAGT
The DNA here is from genome assembly GCA_905160935.1 of Enchytraeus crypticus. NCBI lineage: Eukaryota > Metazoa > Annelida > Clitellata > Enchytraeida > Enchytraeidae > Enchytraeus > Enchytraeus crypticus. Next base: position 11,866 of record CAJHZI010000711.1, on the reverse strand, counting down.
GCATAATTATAGTACTAATTGTTTATTATGTTGACTAATTAATTTTTTGACTGATTGATTTGTTGCTTGATTTGTTAATTGATTGTTTGATTGATTGATTTGTTCACCGCAGCATCAGATGAGGCTGGATCGTTAGATTCAATCCTGACGAGATTTGACACGTTGCATCACGACACGTTGACACATCACATTTCTAAGCGTGACATCTACTCTAAGAATCCCATTGAGCGTCGTGTGGAGTATGACTCATTGGGCAGGTTAGTTTTCTACTAAATATGTGCATTTCCTTGCTTGTTTGTCTGTTTAGTTGTTTGTTTACTGTTCCCTATGTTTGTTAGTTGCTTCACTCGAAAACAGAGACAACAATTTCCTTAATATAACGGTAACTTAATAACAGCAACTAAAGTTATAATAATCGCTTCTTTTTTTAACTTTTATTTAAATAAAGTCTCTTTTATCTTATATTTTAGCCCAGGGCCCTTTACAGCCCAGGGCAATAAAAAAAAAGAAGTAATAATGACTTTCAATTAAATAAAGTATCTTTTTATCTTATTTTTTAACCCAGGACCATGTACAGCCCAGGGCATTAAAAGAGGAACTTAGGATGTTATCAAATGTTACCAGATGCAGTCGTTTGTATTTTGTTACTACATTAATACAATTGATGATTTAATGATTGATTGATGATGTAATTGATTGAATGATTGATTGATTGTTTGATGTTTTAATGATTGATTGACTGATGATTTAGTTGATTGATTTAATGATTAACGTCGCAGACACTTCAAGCTGGTACTGAAAGTGGACAGTTCACTGCTGGCTCATGACTTTAGGGTTGTGGCGGTGGACGCTCAGAACGTTGAGAGAGTCGTGGACGTTAAGCCTCACGTCTACAGAGGATACCTGGAAGGTTTGTTGGCTCAGTCGTGATGTGCTTGTTTAAAACCCACTCATGGGTGGAAATGAAGAGGAAAGCGGAAGAAAGAGAAGAGTGAAGGCGTTACATGCCATGGACCTGCCAGTAGGCAGTGCACTGAGAGAGATATCAGATTGATTTGATTAGATAAACCTGACAGTTTATTGATTGATTGTGTGATTAGATAAAGAGGTCTGTCAGTTGAATGATATATTGTGTAATTGATTGATTAGATAATCTGGACAGTTTAATTATTGATTGTGTGATTGATTGATTAGATAGACCTGACAGTTTAATGATTGATTGATTAGATAAACCTGACAGTTTAATGATTGATTGATCAGATGAACCTGACAGTTTAATGATTGATTGATTGGATTAACCTGACAGTTTATTGATTGATTGATCAGATGAACCTGACAGTTTATTGATTGATTGATCAGATGAACCTGACAGTTCCATAGTGAACGCATACTGGGATGACGACAACACTCTCACGGCCTCCATCAGAACTAAAGACGATGTCTATGTCGTGGAGGTGAGATATCTGCTGTTGTTGCTCTTCTTTGTTATCTTCTGTTGTTGTTGCTCTTCTTCGTTATCTTCTGTTGTTGTTGCTCTTCTTCTTTATCTTCTGTTGTTGTTGCTCTTCTTCTTTGTCTTCCTCTGTGATTTCTTTTGTTTCTCTTTCAAAACCTGCAATACTTTTTAAAATGAAATACAGAACATTAGTGATATTTGTTTAGTTTCTGTAAAGATACGGTAAGTATAGAATCATCAGCATCTTCCCTTGAATCTCAGGTTAACTAGGGTCGAGAGCGTAAAATTTTTGTAGCAATTTCTGGAGCGTAGTCGCTCCCCAACTGAATGCTCTTTCTGACGTTGGTTTGGATCTTAGTGCTTTGTCGTCTTTTACGACACGTGCAGTTCACGATTGGTCTATCCTTCCCTAGCCGGACACAATACGGGTTACCATAGAATGAGTGGAGATAAGTTAGCTATAATATATGCTTAGGTTTTGTCTTATGAATAAATAGTTATTGGCGTAACTGTCAATTATTATTATTTATTTATGATTATAACTGTCTGTAGTTGGTTTTGCTCATGACTGGTTCTAACTGGTTTCAGCTGGTTTTGCTATTTTTAGCCGTCGTGGCGCCACTTGCCACACTCTTCAAACTACTCTATGATATCTTACCGTCGTTCTGACATGCAGATGGAGAAAGATCTCGGGTAAATTGAAAATATATTTCATATCAGTTATTGATATAGTGAATATAGTAAGAATACTAAAGGTTTAACGTCCGCTTCCACATAAAAGGATGATGTCAGGGACGAGTGTGAGCATGTAAATGTATTATCATTTATCGATGGCATGAAATAATGTGGTAGTTTTATACAGAAGAATAATAATAATAATCTACTGTGATAGTGCTTATGCAAGAACTACACTGTCTGCTGTTATTATTATTATTTTTTATTAACAACAAAAATTTTATTAGCAATGTCATGGCTGAAATTGGTCTTCTAGACTACTTATAGATAGCGTTCAATAATAACAAGCTAAACAAAAATTACATTTAAATTTAAATTTATGTGGAAAGATAGTGGACTATATTATCTATGTATGAATTTGTGCCTCTGATTATCCTAATAATAATAATGACTAAATATTTATGAATAATAATAGATACATTCATGCATAATGTAAAAAGTTTACAGATGATTTGTAATTTATGTCTTAGACCTCATTACTGTGGCTATGTGGAGGAGAAGATGAACGGGACAGTGAGCGAAACAGCTAAACATCTGAACGAGAGAGAGAAGGAGGGAGGAGGTATTTTTGTATATCATTATCAATCAATTAGCTAATTAACCATTTAATCAAATATTTATATAGCTGTTATTATTTACAAAATTAAATGGCTTATTGTATTTGTGAAACATATTGCACTGGATATTACTATTTTTTGTGTAATTAATGTCTCTGTTATAATTATTTACCTTTTTATGTCTCTATTACATTTTATTATTATGTGTAGTGTCTCTATTTATTTGTATTATTATATCTAGTGGCTAGATTAAATTATACTATTATATCTAGAGTTAGTATTACTTTGAATTACTCGATCTATGGGCATTTTGTTTTACTGTATTATATTTATAGGGTCTCTGTTGGACTGGTTATTTTACTTGATGTTGATAATATAATTAATTGTAGTTTATTATGTCTATCTATTAGAATTTTATACTATTGTAAAAAGCTAAAGCTAAATGCTAAAGCTAAGATTATCATCAGTTTCCTCACTCGAAACTGATGTCAGTGACGGGCGAGCCCAGAATTTGAACCCTGCACATACTGATCTGCAGTCGAGTGTCCTACCAACATCGCCACTGGCTCCAGCCAGTATAGTAGGTGTTGTGTCTGTATTCACTGTATTATTTTAGCCAATGTTGGTATTCAATGTCTTGATAGCGTAGGGGTAACGTCATGAAGTTTTAAATGACAGATCCTGAGGTGAATTGAACCCTCGTGGGTTCGAATCCCGGCCGCGCTGATTTGAGAGTAAAATCTCGGACATTCACAGGACTGGTTATACGGAAAATGGTCTAAATTGCCTAATGGTTTAAACATGTGTTATTGAAAAGTGATAGATATCAACATAGTTGATTATTCACTATAATGCGTGTTTACTTCTTTTTTTATATATTTCATGGGACAATACTGTGTGTGTAGGAGAGGAGAGAGTTAAGAGAGATTTGGGAGCTTGCAGTAAGGATGGTAAGACGGCTTGTTCCCTCTATCTCGTGGCTGACTACAAGTTCTACGAAGCCATAGGCCTGCAGGATATTGCCAAGACCACGAGATACATTGTGAGCATTAGTTGTTCTAGTAACTCTGCAATTGACTGTTCTCTACTTGTTATTCGTTAACTAATAGATACATTATAAGCATTAGTTGTTGTGGTGTATTAGCTCTGACTGTTGACTGTTGACTGTTGACTGTTGACTGTTGACTGTTCTCTACATGTTAAATTGTATTATTTATTCGTTAACTAATAGATACATTGTGAGTATTAGTTGTTGTGGTATAGTAACTCTGCTATTGATTGTTCTTTATGTGTTATTCGTTAACTAATCGATGTATTTGCTTTTGAAGCAGAGAGTTATGATTGACAGAATAGAGTTTATGTCATTGATTGATATATTGATTGTTGTGGAGATTAATTAATTGTTATATTCCCTGATTGATTTATAGATTGATTAATGGATTGATCGATGGATAAATCGGTGGATCAAATTAATGCCTGTGTATGTGAAGCTGATGACTAAGGTGGACTATACTGATTCTCTTTTATTTTGATTGATTGGTTGATTGATTGAATATTTAACAATTGTATTTGTAAAGCAATTAAATAAAGGTAATCATGTTTATTTTTCAGATTGATTGATATTTTTCTATGTGTCGCTTCTAGGCATCATATCATGTATTATATAAAATCTATCGGACTTTTTGCCTCAGTCTAATTAATTGATTGATTGATATTTTCTGTTTATCAGATAGGTATGATGGACTACATTGATTCTATCTACAGAGGACATGAGTTTGGTAGATGTGAAAGCATGGGCTTCACTATACAAGAGGTACGCCCTAATCAAAATATGCTTCTTCTTTATCATCCTATATTGCCTTCTGTAATATTTTTATGTAAATTTTTCTTATAGGTTGGTCGAGACGTTTTTAAACCCATTTCAGCTCTTTCTTGTTCCGGTTAATTTTTGCTGTTGTTATCTACCGGCTGTACTGATTTCTTCCGTTCTGGTTACAGGGTTAAGTTTTGGGAGAAGTTCCTCAATTAGTATTTCACATCGGTATATATATGAAGTCCAAGTTTAATTGTTTTTGTTGCATAGAAACATAAGCAGTTTGATATATGCTGTCGTACCTGTAGTATGTAATGTTTGTAATGTTGGTCCATAGGGCTGAGCTGGTGGCTTATTGGCAAATTGTTCGACAGCGGATCAATGGGTGCAGGGTTCAAATCCAGAGCTCTTCATGTCACTGACATGCTATCGAGGCATGAAACTGATTTTAAATTTGGCTTCAGCTGTAGCATTATGTAAAGTGTAAAATGTGATATGTTTATGTAAAGCTGAAGGTGTATGAGGCTAAGAGCGTTGAACCCGTACCCTATCAACTCAGGTTTAACACTGATAGGTCCGACTGGGATACCACTGAGCTACTGCAGGTCCTGTCTGTCTGTCTATCTTTCTGTCCGTCTGTCTGTCTCTCTCTCTCTCTGTTTCTCTGTCTGTCTCTCTCTGTCCGTCTCTGTCTGTCTGTCTGTCTGTCTGTCGCTCTGTCTATCTGTCTGTCTATCTGTCTGTCTGTCTATCTGTCTGTCTGTCTCTCTTTCTGTCTGTCTGACTATCTGTCTGTCTGACTCTGTCTGTCTCTCTGTCTGTCTATCTCTCTGTCTGTCTCTCTGTCTGTTTGTCTCTTTGTTTATTGTGACTTTTTGTACTATTATTTACTCCTTGTTATCTTTGTTATTTTTGTAGTTTTTCTTTAATTATGATTCATTGTCAGATTGCTGTGTGTTTGACATCAAGGTTCAGAAGCACAAGACTTTTCTACAGGACTATTCGACACACTTGAGCTACCTTCTCACTTTAGATTATTATTGTGCCATGGTGGCCATTATGTTTTCTGCAGTGCTTAATGGGTACACCCAGTGTTTGATTGATTGATTAGCCGATATGTTGATTTTTCGCTTGATTGATTGTACATATTGATTGATTGATTATCAATGAATTATTAACTGATTGAATCATTGTTTCATTTGACTTATTTATTGAGTGTTTCATTAATTGTATTTATAAACTAATTGATTTATTGAGTAATCGACAAATTGAATCAGTGATTCATTGACTGATTTATTGACTAATTTATTGAGTGATTTATTGAGTGATTGTACTTAGGAACTAATTGATTTATTGACTGATTTATTGAGTGATTTATTGATTGATTGTACTTAGGAACTAACTGATTTATTGAGTGATTAATTGAGTGATTTATTGATTGATTGTACTTAGGAACTAATTGATTTATTGAGTAATCGACAAATTGAATCGTTGACTGATTTAACGTTCGATTATACCTACTGCAGGCATTCAGTGCGGACAGTAGGTTCAAGGAGTTTTGCCTGGCTCACTTGTTTACGCACATAGCCTTTAAGAACGGCGTCCTTGGACTGGCCTACATCGGCTCCAGCAGACCTTACTCTGTGGGCGGCATCTGCTCCCCTTGTATGTGCTCATCTCTCTAGGGTGTCTCAATAGCGTAGAGGTAACGTCTTGAAGTTTTAAATGACAGATCCTGAGGTGCATTGAACCCTCGTGGATTCGAATCCCAGCCGCGCTGATCTGAGTGTAAAATCTCGGACATTCCCTGGACTGGTTACACGGAAAATGGTGTAAATTGCCTAACGGTTTAAACATGTGGTGTTAAAAAGTGATAGATATCAACATAGCTGATCATTTCACTATTATGCATGTTTACTTTACTTCTAGTATCTGTCTTGCTTTCTTGCAATGTAACTTTTTATTTGCTTTCATTTCGTAATAAACAACAAATATAGCTTACTTAAGTAGAAACTAAACAAATAATCAGGAAGAGGGTTACATTTATATTTGTAGCATACTATAAAGATGGTAGGGAGTTGTTTTTGAACTCTGGCTGGAGCAGCTCACTCAATAGATATGACCGCAAGCTGTTAACAGAAGAGCTACGCCTTGTTACTGCTCATGGTATGTGTCTCTCTCTGTCTCAGTATGTCTAAAAAACTCTTAATGTGTCTAAAACTATGTGTGTCTGTTTGCGTATATGTTGTGTGTAATAAGTGGGTTTATCTATGTGCTTTATGTCCTAGTTTAATAATATGTGTAG